>OU342784.1:3715714-4335000 GCA_910591435.1 Acronicta aceris
GTGGTATTTGCTTACACGGAGTTACTATTAAGATGGGGGCAGTGTGGTGATTTGCGAATTTTAAATGCACCTGCGGTTTCACGTGCGTTGCTCCGCTCCTATTGGTCGTAGCGTGATGTTATATAACCTTCCTCGATAGATGGACCATCAAACACAAAAAAAAAAATTCAACAAACCATCTCTTCAGCTTTATAATATTAGTATCGATTTTCTCTTCTGAAACAATTGACTGCCTCATTAGTCGAGTGGTTCCAAGCGCGACTGTTACGCTAGAGGTCCTGGGTTCGATCCCCACGTCGAGCAAAGTGTTATTGATTTTTTCTATGAAATTCTTAGTTGCAGCTCGGGGTCTGGATTTGTGCCCGGTAAATGGCAATAGGCTCGCCCCCTATTACTTGGGACCTAAACATACCAGACGAACTGTGGATGTACATTAGTACGCCTCTGCCTAACCCTTCGGGGAATACAGGCGTGATGGTATGTTATGTTATGTTTTATATCGTATATTTTTTTTAAATTTGGAATGTATAACTATCTAGTGTTTTGTTTTTTATCGCTTTCGTCTTTTATGTGCATCACTATTGAATATATGGCTTGGGGGGTGTTCTATGGTGATGCCATGATGTTCATTATACAAATTATGGAGTCCCACAGTTCTCGAGTGGCGTTCTTGTCACCATATCTGAGGTGTGAACGATTGTGCTCGAGCTAGCGACCGCTATTTGGCAATCTGCATTTTTGTGCATTTCGTATCATTATGTGCATTTAGCAAGTTCATACCTTTTCGCATTTGGAGACGTTTATTTCTTCCTTAATAACTATGCAATAAAATACCCACTCTATAATGTTCGTAGCTCGAGCACAATCGTTCACACCTCAGATATGGTGACAAGAACGCCACTCGAGAACTGTGGGACTCCATAATTTGTATAATGAACATCATGGCTTCACCATAGAATGTCTAATGAATGTCTACTATGTCAATACCACAAGGCAGCGTCTTAGGATGCTTATTATTTTTAATATACATAAATGACCTCCCTAGGGCAATTGATGCTCAAAGTATCTTGTTTGCTGACGATATATCGATAATTTTCCCATACACAAATAATGACTCCTTAAACACATTAATAGACGATAAACTCGCTAAAACAATAACTTGGCTAAAGGACCATAACTTAGAAATAAATTACTCCAAAACGAAACTAATGCAATACAGACCTTACCAAAAACGAAAACTAGATATAAATTATTCATACAACAATAAAAAACTAGAATGCATAAACCAGTTTACATTGCTAGGTCTCACTATAGATACCAACATAAATTGGAAAGCTCATATAGACACCCTATGTAATAAACTGGCAAGATTCACATATGCCCTCGGAGAGCTAAAAAAAGCCACCGATTTTAAAACTGCCTTAACAGCATATTATGCTTACGCATACTCGTGGCTAAATTACGGAATCGTAGTGTGGGGAAATAGTGTGGATATCGAGAGACCCTTTCTTTTACAAAAGAAATGTATACGGATCATAGCAAATATACACAACCAAGAAAGCTGCAGGCCTCTCTTTGTGCAATATAAAGTACTTACACTTACTAGTATATATATATTAGAAGCTGGCAAATTTGTGAGAAAACACCCATCTCTGTTCCCACTAACAAAAGACCAACGCTCACAACAACGCAATATTAGAAACCCAAATAGATTAGCCCTACCTAGCTCAAAACTAACAATGTTCCATTCCGGACCCTTAGCCATGTGTGTCAAAATATATAATAAGCTTCCAAACCCTATAAAAAACACAGATTACGACAATAAATTTAAAAATAGCCTACAAAAATATCTTATATCAAAGTCATACTACACCCTAAAGGAATATTTTGATGATAAATAGATAGATGAAAGAATGCAATTTACATTTGCAAAACATACAAAATTGAACACACCTATATAATACTTATAATACTTATGTTACCAATATAATGATTTCAATTAGCAAATATTATAATTATAATATACATATAAAATGTTATAAATAGATAATTAAATAATGTTATAAATATATATAAACAACACTGCCATAATTGGATTATTATAAAATGTATTTTAGATAAATAATAAAAAAGATTAGATGAAAGAAATTATTAATTAATGTTATAAACTTATGCTAATGATTATAAATAAGTACATATTGTTGTGCCCTAGCAGGGTCATGTATGAAACATTTATATTTATGTAACACCTTATTACTACATGAATGCAATAAATATATGATTATGATTATGATTATGATTAGAACACCCCCCAAGCCATATATTCAATAGTGATGCACATAAAAGACGAAAGCGATTAAAAACAAAACACTAGACATACATTCCAAATTTAAAAAAATATACGATACATAACATAACATACCATCACGCCTGCATTCCCCGAAGGATTAGGCAGAGGCGTACTTAATGTACACCCACAGTTCGCTGGTATGTTTAGGTCCCATGTTATAGGGGGCGAGCCTATAGCCATTAACCGGGCACAAATCCAGACTCCGAGCTGCTACTGAGAATTTCATAGAAAAACCCAATAACACTGCTCGACCTGGGGATCGAACCCAGGACCTCTTAGAGTAGCAGTCGCGCTTGGGACCACTAGACTTATGAGGCAGTCGATAAAAAAGATATACGATACAGGTCGATAAAAAAGAGTTTTTAATTTTTTCTGTTTCTTTTTTAATGTAATTAAAATAGGTACAACCATCACGCCTGTATTTCCTGAAGGGTTACACAGAGTTCTAGTATTGTACACCCACAGTTCGCCGGTATGTTTAGGTTCTAACCTAACCGGGCACAAATCCAAACTCCGAGTTGCTACTGAGAATTTCATAGAAAAACCTAATAATACATTGCTCGACCTGGAAATTGAAACCGGGACCTCTCGCGTCGCAGTCGCGCTTAGGACATTAAACTAATCAGTCAGTTTTTATGTTTTTTTAATAATACCAATTATTACAAATATATAAACTTCAACAAATATATAGCTCTCTGTTACCTTTTTATCGTAAACCGCTGAACGAATTTTGGTGAATTTTGGTATGTTTTTTATGGAATAAGTCGGCAAACGAGCTGACGAGCCACCTGGTGGTAAGTAGTCATCGTGGTCCATGAACACTTGCAACACCAGAGGACTTGCTGATGCGTTGCCGATCTTTAAAAGCCCCTACGGACTGCGGACTGCCAGAGCCGCAGCAGCCGAGGGGAACTGACTCTTACGTGCAAAAGTCGATACACACACCAAGGTGCTTTACGACAGACTCCGACGTAAGGGTGGTCGCCAACCAGTCAGACACCAAGAGAACCTACCACCGAGCAAGTCAGATATTTTCACGCCTCTTATAGGATACCTAACTGAAAGGCAGTGAGGAACAGTATTCTAACCCGTACCCACACGGGGAAAAATATAGATAAGACCTTGGAGCAGGACAGGCGAAAAGTCCGTTCCGATGCGAATGAAACCGCGGCTAAAAGATAGTGTTACATGAACTAACAGTGTCGCCACCTACCGACTCGTACAGTTAGCTATAAAAGCTATAACTCTGCTTAGGACGATGACTTAATATTCTCGGAGGCTCGGAGTTTTAGCTAAAATTACTAATCACTTAGATTCTGGACGAGTAATGCCTAGTTCAGACGACGACACATTATGTTGCTTTTAAATGTAAACCAACTTTAGTTGTGAAATAACTTTAGTACAAAAAATGAAAAGTATTGACTTGTAAAAGTGTCTTTAAAAAATGATTTGATAAATATTAAATTTCTCATTGAACTTTTTTGGAAAAGGGATAAATGGAATCTCATAAATGGGATAGTTTTAAACCACTCAAACGTCCGCGGGGATTATAGTACCCGGAATGGGTACCATAATCCCGCCTGTATTTCCCGAAGGGTTAGGCAGAGGCATACTAATGTACACCCACAGTTCGCCGGTATGTTTAGGTCCCATGTAATAGAGGGCGAGCCATATTTCAGACAGACAATTTCATACAAAGTACAGTCAAAGATCAAAACCAGGTGATGATTTTGTAATAAGAATTCACGAGTGTGCAGTCTTTTCAGATCAAAACCATTCCAATCAGTATTGCAGTTGTCAATGCTTAAAACAAGTTACCTCCACAAAATACTTAGGCATTACTATTGATGGATGTTTATCGTGGTACTCCCATATTGATGTTGTTATGACACGCGCTAGGAAGTTGATATGGACTTTCAAAACTCTTCGTTATGTGATGTCTCCAGAACTTCTCAATAACATCTATGTTGCGCTAGCACAATCAGTTATAACATACTGCATACCAGTCTGGGGAGGAGCCAATAAAACCAAACTTCTTGCGCTGGAAAGAGCACAGCGATCACTTATAAAAGTTATGTATTTTAAACCATACAGATACCCAACAGATAATTTGTATAGGATCAGTCGCTTATTAACAGTAAGGAAGTTGTATTTTTGAAATGTGTCTTTACATCTACATAAATCTATTCCATTTGACCCTGCTAATCAGGACAGAAGACGGAGTGATATTGTGGCTAACTCCCCAAGGGTCCGTACTGCTTTTGCAAAACGACAGTATAAAACTCAATCAGCCTACATTTATAATAAAATAAATGCAAAACTGGAAGTTTATCCTAAGGTCTTGCATGAATGTAAAAAGGTCATAACTGAATGGCTAAAATCTCTAACGTATGAGGAAACTGAGAATGTTCTAGTTAGAGTGAGCTAAATTAACAATAGTCATACACGCGTTCACTGACACTCCCCCACATGTGCACACGCCCACGCACACCCACCCTCACACGCACATACATGCATACACACACACACGCACGCACACGCACACACACACACAAACACACACACACTACTTACTCACTGCTTTACTTAGTCAATTGTTTTATATTATTTACTTACTTTTCGCTAATTATAGTCTCAAAATTGTTAACTAGCAAATAATGGGAAGTTGCGAGACAACCCCAACACAAGTATTGTTAATTACTTACTGGGACTGCCTCAAATTTATATGTATTGAGAGATTTTGAGATTAAATAAACATTTTATTTATTTTATTATTTATACAAAAACCTAGTAACACATTGCTCGACCCCAGAATTGCACCCAGGAACTCTAACGTAGCAGTCGCCACTAGACTAATTATGTAGTATATAAATAAAGTCGGCTGATATATTATATTTATCTTTACGGTTGCAAAATAATGGTTTAGTCTGAGCAAGGTCTTATACTCTTTCAGCGCACTCTCTCAGGATTAGCGCGCGGCGGCTGACGCAATTGCCTAAAATTGGCTTTTTAATCCCGTTACTCCACCTTGGCAGGACTTGGCTTAATAAACGGGCTTGGCAGAATTTTAAGATAGCCTGGTTCGAAGATATTGTCTACGGGGCGGATATTTATGTATCATATGATGATAAATATAGTAGCTCATTTTCGCCAAAGTAAAAAAAATGACTTCGATCAATATACTGATGTGACACTGGCTGTATTTCCTAACTTCGAGCATTATTCGAAAGTTAATTTTGTATATCTTCCGTTCCATTTTTGAATTTATTCGATGAGGATATTCAAATATTTTTTTTTTTTCTTTCGATGTTTTTTTTAGTTTTATTAAAATATAAATTTATTGCGATAAAATTGGTAAAAAGTAGTTTTACTTCAATAACTACGAGATTTATTTATTATTTAAGGGTCCGGGACCGGGTCCGGAGCTTGATTTGCCCACAAAAACGTAATACCGAAATAAATCGTAGTCCAGACAATATTCTATCAAATTATGATAATATTATTCTGATTTGGACACCGTTAATCTAGGTTTCTACGGTACTATTTCGTCTACTACTACTTCACTGAAAAAAAAGACCGGAAAATCGTTCCAAACTTGGTAAAGTTATCAAAAATTACATTTGCTTACATTTATTTCCAGTGAAGTATTTTGGACGAAATGGTAGAGTAGGAACCTAAATTAATGGTATGTGAAACCGAATAATAACAGAATTTGACTAAATTGCGTTTGAATTACTATTTATTTCGGTATTACGTTTGTAAGAGAATCTTGGTCCTTAACAGTTTATTGTAACATCCTTGTTAGTCTAGTGGTCTTAAGCGCGAATGCTGCGCTACAGGTCCTGGTTCGATTTCCAGGTCCAGCAAAGTGTTATTGGGTTTTTCTATGAAATTCTCAATAGCAGCTCGATGTTTAGACATCTGCCCGGTTAATGGTAATGGCTCGCCCCCTATTACGTGTAACCTAAATATGCGAACTGTGGGTATACATTAGCATTCCTCTGCCTAACTCTTCGTGGAATGCAAGTGTGATGGTATGTGATATTGTTAAGTTACTTTATTGTACACTAGAAGTTCGAATAAATTGTTTTTTTTTTTTGTATTTGTGTTTCTTGTTACCTACTATTCGGAACTTGTAATCACAGCCTCCGTGGCGCAATGGCTAGCGCGTTCGGCTGTTAACCGAAAGGTTGGTGGTTCGAGCCCACCCGGGCGCGAAATACACTCATTTTGGTACTACTAGTAATTTTACTCTTTATTCTTTAAGCTCGCAATTACGGGTATCAAGTGTGAGGACTTGGTTTTGATGCCCAGATCAATGTTTTATTGAGATCACGGACAAAGTGTTACTGCGTGTTCCTTTGAGTTCTTATTATTATAGGTATTTTATTTTCCTTTTTTCCGTGTACCTGAACGAAACATTATTCAGAGATGACAAGTCAAAACAATCGTGCAGAAAAAACTGTTAGCCTTTTCCTAATCTGATTCGGAGTCTATTATTAAAGTAATTTCATAATACAATTTACCACACACACATTCACACACACACACTCTTACTCACTCTCACTCTCATACTACCCCTTATGTACCACCCTAAACTATGCATTTATTTTATTTAAGTTTTTAAGAATAACTAAACATTTTTTTTTCTTTCCATGTTTCTTTTTTTTAATTTATTATGCTTAACAATGTATAAACTTACCTTAATTAATAGTTGTAAAATAATAATCTTTAGTATCGCTTCAGAATGTTACTAATATAGTTATGGTAATACCACTCTTGGACTCCACGAGACAGGCTTGACCTAGTGTGGAGTCCATAAGTATATTTTGGAAAATGTAAATCTTTATTTGGTAAATAAACGATTATTATTATTATATTATTAGATTTGAATAATGTTTCGTTCAGGTACACGGACCGAGAGGCTATGCTGACTAGATAGTATTGTATGTTGTAGTAGGATGCTGACTAGATAGTCAGCATAGCCTCTGTGGCGCAATGGCCAGCGCGTTCGGCTGTTAACCGAAAGGTTGGTGGTTCGAGCCCACCCGGGGGCGAACTGTATTCTTTTTGGCAAGTAATTCTTGTAATTTTACTTACTGTCAATGCTTACAAGTGTGATTGTCGAGTATGAGGGTTTGAATCCCAGGTCGGACAGTGTTATTGTGTTTTCATGTATGATTTTATTACTACAGGATTTTTATTTTCCATTTTTTTCTGTGTACCAATAACGAGCCCACCCGGGGGCGAATATTATCCATTTTGGTATGTCTGTCATTTAAATTTTTACGGTCTAAGCTTGTAATTGCGGAAGTGTGAGGAGTTGAATTCGATACCTTTGTTTGGCAATATGTTATTGGGATTTTCTTTTATTATAAGTTTTTATTCTTTTTTTTCTTTGTATAAAACTAATAACAGTGGAGGATGAATTATTCGGATTTAGTTAGTATAGCCTCCGTGGCGCAATGGCTAGCGCGTTCGGCTGTTAACCGAAAGGTTGGTGGTTCGAGCCCACCCGGGGGCGAACACTAATTTTGGCACTTTTAGTAGTTATACTCCGAATTGTCTATGATCGCGAATACTTAACTGTTAAGGTTGAAGAATCCAGAAGGTTAGATTTCTGGGTCTGGCAAAGTATTATTTGCTTTTCCTGTTTCCTCTTTTTTATTAAATATCAAAAAAATTTATGATCAACGTACAACGCATATATTATGAGTAATGTATGATCAACATACGTTTTAAAAAATACATAATTAGGGCAACGTTTTAATATGCTTGAAAAACAGTGTGTTTCTAAAATTAAATCTTAATTATTGTTTTTTGACAGGTTGAGCTGTGCTTACTAATGTAACGTATGTCTATTATGGATGATAATACTGCTTTGTATTGAAAATCCTACAGGCCGCCGAGAGCATGTTAATCCGTCAGCCCTGGTTATCATTACAACATATATAGCAATAATTATATATAGAGATCTCCACTCTCTCTATATATATATAACTAGCTTTAGCTTCCGTTGCTCTAATAAAGAGCCCATATTAATTTATTACAATTTTAATGTGTAATATGAATATAAATTTTCTTTAATATCGATGTACAAACATCGTTAATGTATCATCGTAATTTTGTTATATGTATTTATAACTACAGATTATCTAGTACCTAGTATCAAGCCTGAAAATACTAATAGATAATAATTTTATCCTTAGGTTAAAGTATTTCCCAGAAATTGGGTTCTCTTAGTGTGTAAAACAGATATTCAGCCGCATCTGGTTAGACTGGAAGCCGACCACAATACAGTAGGGAAAAGGCTAGTATGTTGATCGTTGGCTGTCCGGTAAACACAATCCTACAACAAGGCAGGTGGAGTAAATATAATTATAATAACCAGTGAAGGATGAATTATTCGAATCTAGTTAGTATAACCTCCGTTGCACAATGGATAGCGCGTTCGGCTGTTAACCGAAAGGTTAGTGGTTCGAGCCCACCTGGGGGCGAAATATATAAATTTTGGTACTTCTAGTAATTTTATTTCTTATTTTTTATGGTCGCAAGTGCCGCTGCGGCTTTGAGGACTTGCTTTGAGTTCCCGTGTCTGGCAATATATAATTGGGTTTTTCTGTTAATAGTAATGGTTTATTATTCTTCTTTTTCTGCATGCACTAATAACGTCATCTTCATCAATAACTCATTATATTGTCCCCCTGCTGGGCACGGGTTTCCTTTCAGAATGAGAGGGATTAGACTATAGTTCACCACACTGGCCTAGTGCGGGTTGTTAGAGTTCACACGCCGTCGAGAAAATCTCTCAGGGATGCAGGTTTCCTCACGATCGACGAAGGAAAACTCCTTCACAAGACTTCAAAAAGTCCGAGAGGCGTGTGCCATGGATTCGAACTCGAGACCATTGACTCGGCAATAATAACAGTGAAGGATAAATTATTCGAAACTTGTAATCACGGCCTCCGTAGCGCAATGGCTAGCGCGTTCGGCTGTTAACCGAAAGGTTGGTGGTTCGAGCCCACCCGGGGGCGAGCTATAAACATTTTGGTATTTCTAGTAATTTTACTTCTGAGGACGGTGGGTTTGATTCCATGTCAAGCAAAGTGTTATTGAGTTATTCTAAGTATGAAATTCTCAGTAACAGCTCGGAGTTTTATTTTGTGTCTGGTTAATAGCGATACATGCCTTAACATACTGGCGAACTGTGGGTATTACATTAGGACATCTCTGCCTAACCCTTTGTTGAATATAAGCGTAATGGTATGATGATAAGAATTCATTATCTAAAAAAATTTTAAGTAAGTACATTGTAATATTATTAGGTATTTAAAAACTCTTTATATCTTCTAACTTTGTCTGACAGGGATGTCAAGAAATATTGTGTGATTTTAGTGACACATCAAAGTCACGTCAGTAATTTTGTCCAAAAATTTAGATGCAAGCAAATACCTTTTTCCTATAAAAAATTATAGCCTACATTGCTAAAATGCAATATCATTAATAATGGGGTTATAATATTACATGCTACCACTGGCATACAATAGCTAAAAAATGGAAGAATTAACTCAAAACTGAATTGCATGTAAACTTATTCTGAAACCGGTTACAGTTACAATAGTTACAGGATTTTTGGTATTGAAATTGAAAGAGTTATTTTAAGACATGTTCAAAACAGACGAAGATGGTAAGCTAGTTAGTTCTATAATCTTCTTTAAAAAAATATAAATCCTATGGCGACGATAACCACTAGTGACCTGGATTAGATACATTGCTGGCTGCCCCCCATCGCTCGCGGAAAGCTCTACTAATTCGCACGCAATGTACTTCCATACATATTTTCACGCCTGTCTCCTATTAGGGTAGGCAGAGACTATAGATTTCCACTTGCTGCGATCCTGGCACACCACTTTCGCTTCATCCATGTTCATTAATCTCCTCATGCATGATCATCGGTGTAAGGTGCTTTTTTTTTAACTTAACGACCTTTTTTGAGAACGTCCGTAAAAATTTTATAAATATCTCGTTATCGTTTGATTCCAAGGCACGCACCTCAGTTATGTTATCTTTTTGGATGTATAAAAGAGTACCTACGGAGTTTCTTGCCTGCTCTTCTCCACAAGACCTACTATTTGGAACCATGCATGCAGTTTTTGAATTTTAGGAATCATGTTCATAATAATGATAAATATTATCACTCACTTAAATGGTGAAGGAAAACATCGATTTTTTTTAAAGTTTAATACTGATAATTTATGCCTACCTAGACAATAGTTTAGTTTGCAACAACTGAAATAATAAATAAATTTTATATTTAATACTAGTTGCTATTGCCTGCAGTTTCACTCGCGTCCCAAAAAGATTAACATACTATAAATCCAATTTTAGGCGGCGTATTAAGATGAAACATGCACCAGATTTTAAGTTAAACTTCTAGCAATACATCGGTGAAAACTGCATTTAATTCTATGCCGTAGTTTTTGCGTGATGCGCGTAAAAACATACAAAGGCAGACAAAAATTCTAAAAAAAAATATTTTGGCTTGTGTTGCTCTAATAAAGACCCCCCTTATTGGTTCTTTTTTAATATGTACAGACATCGGCCTGTTACAATTTTATTATAGGTATAGATGAATAGGTCAGTAATGGTAACTGAACCTTCCATTTTGATTTTTTGCAAGTTTTTGAAGTTATTTAGTCTTGTGTCCTATTATGATTAATTAAAAATGATGATTTGAGCCCCGACGAACGCCAGCAGGATCCTATTATCATTAAACTTAACTTATTTTCTATTAGATGACGAAGATGCAACCATGGGTGCCGTACGGTACCAAGTCATGCCGTCGTTGGTGGCCCTTCAGCAGATGCGGAACCGACTCCATTTGGCTTACCTGGGCAGGAAGCTCATGAAATGGACTGCCCTAGCTACGGGGAAGGAATTACGTAGGATCGCTATGAATATTGCTGAGTAAGTCATGACTATTATTTCACAATATTAAATTGGTAGCGGGGATAGCGGTTTGGTACTCTAAAATAGATCCTACTACGAATGTCAGAGCAGTTAATTTTATTGTTGATAATTTTATATATAAAGGTCAAGTCTTGTAAAACCATGCGTTGTTCAAGTGTAATCATATTGAATAGGGAATATGCATAAGAATCAAATTTGACTAAAATATTTTTATTTGTAATCTTTATGCTAAGGAATGATATCCATGCCATATTTTTTTACATAATAGCTTTTCCAGCAAGATTTTAATTATTTAAAAGTAGAAAAAGTGCGCGGCACATTTAACAGATCAAAATGGAACTTACGTCAAAGTCTACGTTGTGACGATATCATGACGTAACCGTAAACATTTAGGTTTGTAATTTCTAGGTATAAAATAAATATAAAATAAAATTTCAGTCCTCTCCAATGTTCGAATTAGTTAGTAAACATAAAAATATAGATAATTGATTCGATAAAACGATCAATAAATTTTAAAAACGATAAAACTGAGACTCTTTTTGCGAAAACTGACGTCACAGTACACGCGGCCAATATGGCGGCGTTTAAATCTCCCTTATCTGATTGCAGTTTTGAATATTTATTTTTATGATTAAATATTAATATTTTTGTCAAAGACATATTTTTTACGGTGCTTTAATAATGTAAACTATTGATTAAAAATATTTAAAAAAAGACATGCATATTCCCTATTGTTGAAGTTTTCCACTATAAGAAAACATCCTTTTCGGGCATCCAGTTAAGAATGTTAGGTGCCTCATAAAGCGTTTTTGTATCCTTTCAATCCGTAATGAATGCGTTGAATAATGCTGTCGCCAAACTGTGCTGCAATAGTCAAGCTGACTTCGTATTAGGCTGTTGTAGAGTAATTTAGTTTGTTGTAGAGTTAGTGATGGTCATGTTCTTTTTTCCAGATCACTCGAGAACTACGCAGAACAAATGTGTACTGCATACATACTGTTAGCTCGCGCTCGGTATTTCATCCCGAAACTGAACGATGTGGTTCTAGAAACCATTCCATCAAACGTAAGTTGCTATATATAGGTAGTTTGCCCTTTATTTCAACAAGATTTACTCATTATATCTCCGTTATCTATGTTATTTACTTGATCAAACCGAGGATGGGGGCCCTGGTGACCTGTTACATAGGTTTTTATTTTCAAAACCTACCTCAGGCACCAGGTAATTATATATTATTATTATAACTAGTCGTTTAGGCAGTGCATCAAGATAGCACATGAAACATTAAATGATCATCTTTTTGTGATTTTATTGCATTTTCCATGCTAAGATTATTAAGTTATTTTTTAGTAAAGGAAAAAATTGCGCAATCATGCGGGTAGGGTTCGCGGTGGCTTAGAGGTCAGAGCGTCTGGTATATCCAACCAGAAGACGCAGGATCGAATCCTGCCCGCGATTGAATTTTTTCCTTTACTAAAAAATAACTTAATGAAATGATCATTTTAACTTGAAATGCGCGTGCCAACATACGGACAGACTGACATGCAAAATTCCACTTAATATCATACCATCACGCCTGTATGTCCCGACGTGTTGGGCAGAGGTGTACTGTTGGAAACTCACAGTTCGACGCTATGTTTAGGTCCCAGGTAATAGGGGGCGAGTCTATTGCCATTGACGCGGCATAAATCCAATTTCAGAGAGACTGAATGATCTACTAACAATTTCATTCAAGAACTTAATATCAATAATACCTCGGAATCATACCTAGGACCTCTATTAGTACTCCGTAGCATTCATACTTGGTATTAGAAATAAAAACCTCTATAGGTTAGCTTATAACCTTTTTATTATATTTTGGGTATGTAATTTAGACGCTGACCAGGAATATATTTAGACCCTAAGCCTAAGTACCAAATAAAATAATTTATAATTCCAAAACAATTAAAATGACTATAAAAAAGGTCCTAAAATATATATTATCGTCCATACGCTTATATATAAGGCAGATGTAACTTAAATAACTAACTAAATTATCTTCTATACTTATAATAAATCTGTAGAGAGGTCAATTCTGTACATGAAATATATTTCCAAAATAACTATCAGCGGGTGATTAGTGATCGATACTGACGCCAAAAATGCAATCAGTAAAATCTTTGTCTGTCTGTCTGTCTGTCTGTATGTTCGTTATTGAAACAAAAACCACTCGACGGATTTCAACGAAACTTGGTACAATTGTTCTTCATACTTCTGGGCAGGTTATAGTATACTTTTCATCACGCTACGATCAATAGGAGCAGAGCTGTGAAGGGAAATGTTGGGAAAATGAGTGATTCATGAGAAAGTTTTCAAGCTATAAAACATCACGCTACAACCCTTAGGAACGGGGCAACGCAGGTGAAACCGCGGGCGAAGAACTAGGGAACAAAGTAACTATTCCACGCGGACGAAGTCGCTGGCAAAAGCTAGTAATCAATAAATTATTAAACTAACTAAAATAAAACTAAATAAATATAACTAAAAAAAGGACTACGAGGTCTACGGTATTAATATTTTGTCTAATTGTTTATTATCGTCCAAAATAAATAAACACACATCAGAATAATTGCATATTTCGTACAAATATTCTTTTTTTTCCCAAAATGGATAAATAGTCACCAAATATTGTGCAAAATGTTGGGTTAGGTTAGATTAGAACTTTTCGCCGAGGAATGAAACCTAATCGCTCCCGTAACCCTAAGAAAAAGTGGTGAGGCATAACACCCGTATGGTTTCAGTTGGTAGCTCATCCACTCTGGGAGTGGACAAGTCCAACACGCTCCGCTGCCTTCCTCGGGCGGTGGAAGTCCATTAGGATTCAACACGCCAATAAAAGGTTAGGAGCCTCTGACGCCAGAACCTAATCACTTATTACAACAAAATTTGTCTGAAATTAACTTTTAAGGCGTTAATAATATTTTTTATGGCATAGAATAAAAAGGTTCTTCTTAATTTCTACAATACTTCATGAAACACAATTTGGTGATATCATTTATCTATTCGAGCCGGTATTTCAATACTCAATACTCAATACTCAATTCGCTTATTGCACTGCACAATGTTAACAGGTGTTAAAAAATAAATATAATAGTATCAATCATGGACTCTGTGGGGCACGGCAATGTAGGAGAGAGGAGGAAGGCTTTTGTTTTGTCGTGTATAATATAGTATCTACGTATATTATGTGGTAATTACCATTTCTTTATTTGTTTAGTTTCACTTTATTTATATGTATGTATTATTATTAATATTTTTTTTTATTAGATAATTTCCTTTTCATTATTTATTTAATTTTACTTTATTTATATTTATATATTCGTTTTTGTTTTTCTAGTACTATTTGTATTAATTATATGTATAGCTATAGTTGTTATTAGATTATAAGTATATATTTTTTATGTAATCTTTTATGTATGAGTTATGTTATGGTTTTATCATTTAAGTATTCATTTAAATCGTAGTAACATTTTTTTAATAATATTTCTTTTAGCTTCTTTAAAAACACATTAGATATCTTTTTGTTCATTTTTAATTTTTTGAGGTAGATCATTATAAATTTTTATTGACATAACAAATGGACTTGTTGAATGCATTTTAAGCCGGGAGTTTGGTAAATTTAACCTGTCTTTATGTCTTAGTGTATATCGTAGTTGTTTATCTTCTCGTTTGGTATAGAAATCTGAGTGTTTTCTTACAAATTTGCATGTCTCTAGGATATATATACAGGGGAGTGTTAAGATGTTTAGGCGTTGGAAGTGGGGTTTCCAGCTATCGGTTTCTTCCATATTAACGAGAATCCGCAACAGTTTTTTTTTGTAGGGTAAAAAGGGAGGGTGCATCTGTACTGTTTCCCCATAGGGTTACACCATAGCTTAGCCACGAGTAGGCATAGGCATAGTAAGTTATAAGTGCAGTTTGTAAATTTGTTGACTTTTTTACTTCACGGAGGGCATATGAGAATTTTGATAATTTTGATTTAATTTTTTTAATGTGAGATTTCCAATTTATGTGCTTATCTATGTTTAATCCGAGTAAGGTAAAATCATTAACTATGTCTAATTTAATGTTGTTGAAAATAAAATTTAATTCTAAAGGTGTTTTTTGATATGGATGGAAGGTTATTAATTTTGTTTTAGTATAATTAACTTCTAAGTTATGCTGGCTCATCCAGGTTATTGTGTTATCAAGTAGATTATTGAGTTCTTTATTTATATTTATATTATTTTTACATGAGATTAATAGAGAGATATCGTCGGCAAACAAAACACAAGGAGCCTGTATATTTTTAGGTAAGTCATTGATATAGATGAGAAACAAGAGGCATCCAATAACACTACCCTGCGGAATTGAGGCATTGATAACTTCTGTATCTGATCGAATGTTTTTTATTTCCCTAGTTTTTTTATTGAAGAATTCAATTTCTACTTGATGCTCTCTGTTTTTTAAGTATGATGCAAACCATTCGTGTGCTTTGCCACGGATTCCTATTCCATGTAATTTATTTAATAGGATTTTAAACTGAACTTTATCGTACGCTTTAGACATATCTAATAAGACACCTATGGCATATTGTTTATTATTTATAATGTTTAGAGTCTCCTGTATGTATTTGTAGACAGCCAGGGTCGTTGATCGGCTTTTTCGAAACCTGTTTTGGGATTCGTCAAAGATATTATATTTTTCACAAAAGGAATAAACATTTCGAATTTATTGGTAGTAACATAGATCCATTCAAAGTTCAAATGTTTTTATTTCAAATAAGCTTTTACAAGCGTTTATGAAACGTTATGATTCGAGTTGCACTGTTCCATAAGGTTGATCCTATGGAGAAGAATCCGGTAAGAAACTCCATGGACACTCTTTTAAAATATATGGTGTTACAATCTTCACTGCTGCACTGGTACAATATTGCGATATGAGGATGTGTGAACATTGAATGCCAAAGTTGGATCAAAGTCGATAAGAAGGTTCTCAGTGTTTGAGAACTTGATGTCATTATAAGAAAATAAATGAACTATGATCAGTATTGAATATGAACATTAATTCTGGTAGGCGTTCAAACATAAGCCTTTTCAAGTTATTTCAGTGAAGGAAAAATTCAGTCGCGGGCAGGATTCGAACCCTCGTCTTTCAGGTTAGATATACCAGACGCTCTGACCGCTAAGCCACCGCGAGTCCCACCCGCTTGATCGAAATTTGCTTTCACATTCTGAATTTATGTCACTTTTACCGTGTTTTTACGTTTAGCGTACTTAGCGGTCAGAGCGTCATGTGTATCTAACCAGACGACGCAGGTTCGAATCCTGCCCGCGGTTTAATTTTTCCTTCACTAAAATAACTTTATAATCTTAGCATGGAAAATGCAAAAAAATCACAAAAAGATAAGCTTTTTATTTTATCGAATAATCCCAATTCATTGTTAACTGGGATATAAATGCAAAAAAGTATTTCGCCCCCGGGTGGGCTCGAACCACCAACCTTTCGGTTAACAGCCGAACGCGCTAGCCATTGCGCCACGGAGGCTACGATCTTTAAGTATGAAATAAGGTATGTGGCGATTTTTACACAAATATATGTATTTTATACCTACTTAGCAATTTGGAGTAAGGATATATTTTAAAGCATTTCACATAATCAAGTAATTATGAATTAATATAATAACTGCCTCATTAGTGTAGTGGTCCTGGGTTCGATTCCAGTTCGAGCAAAGTGGTATAGAGATTTTTTATGAAATTCTCAATAGCCGCTCAGAATTTGGGATTTGTGCCCGGTTGATGGTAATAGGCTCATTCCCTACTACATGGGACTTTAATATAACTGTAGGTGTACATTAGTACGCCTCTACCTAACCCTTTGGGGAATACGGGCGTGAAACATATTCAAAATTAACAATAATAATAACTTTTGTTCTACGATTTTAAAAGGATCGCAAGATAATATTTGTTACTTTCAAGTTTCTGCCTGCGACTTCATCTGTGTGGACTTGTCAATTGGGTTCAACATGGATTAAAGTATCCTGTGTGTTTATACAGGTTACAAACTATCTGTGTCCCAAATTTCATCCAAATTCCTTTAGCCGTTTTTGCGTGAACATCCAAATTATCATCTATACATTTAATAAGTCTGTAGAAAAGTCGTGTCTGTAATTGCAAGATAATTGGGAAAAAACATGGTGGAGAATGACTAATTAAGCGATACGTAAGCCGTATTAATGGTTTGTGGTAAAAATGTCTGTCTGTATGTATGTATGTATTTCTGTATGTTCGTTTATAACTCAAGATCTACATGATGGATTTCTATGAAATCTGGTATATACGTAGTTTATGAGCCTGGTCAATATTTAGGGTACTTTTTATCCGACTACAACTGCGCAAAAAAGAGGGATACTTTTTTTTTCATACTTTCTTAGAACAACCTTAATCATTCAGAGAAATTGAAAAGAAATACATTATTTAAATCTGTTTTACTTTATCTAAAGTTATTGCAATATTAAAAGTTAATTAAAGTAAATTTCACATAAAAATATATACTAGACTTACAGAGGTTAAAAATATAACAAAATAAAGCATATTCAAAATAAAAATATACTTACGGATACTGAATAAGATAAAGTAAATAGCTAACATACTGATTTAACCAATTTTAGAGTAAAATAAAGAAGTTAACAAAGGGTGTAAATTTTTTCTCTAACAACTAATACGATATCATTAATACCTCATTCAATATTTGATTTGACATTACAGGTGTCATTTAAGTTGACATGACAGTTTTCTTCCTTTGAAAGAACGTAGACAAAGCCATTTTATAACGTGGAACCTCTACGGTGTTGAAACAGTAACTGTATAATTAGAAACGAAATAATTTCTATTAATTCCATCCTAATAATAATACTTCGCGTTGTATTGACATTAAAAAAAAAGGATCCTGCAAATGAAACCGAGAGTAACAGCTATACCCAATATTGCAAATGAGAAACTAACACTCTTTTTATTTGTTTTCTGTCATCTTTTAATGCCCTAACTGCTGAACAGATTTCGATAAAATCAGGCAAGGAGAAAGGTTGCTTTTTGGGGAAGGACATAGGTCTAGTCCTTTTGTCCCAAGTAGTCGTTTTGGGATGTGAGTGAAACCGCGGGCTGCAGCTAGTATTTTGTATAGATATTACATAGTAGATAAGACTATACGAAGAAAGTGCCTTGAAAGCACATATTAAATATCAATACTTAATTATTGTCTTCACTAGTTTCTTTAGATAAATTAGTTTCTTCTACTTAAATTATATAAAATACGTGGATAACGTTGTGAGCTACATTTACAAAATTCATTATTAATAATTTGTTATAAGATGAATGTTAAATTATTAGGGTTAGCGTCGATGATTTGATCAAGCAAAAGTGTTACTGGTTGTGTCTTTGAAATTCTCAGTAGCCGTTCGGAGTTTCGTTTGTTAATCACAATAATTTTGTCCCCTATAGTGAACTGTGGGTGACAATACCTCTGCTTATTCCGCGATGGTATTTCTTTTTTTTTTTTAAGATAATATTATATTAAATAAAAAAAGACTGTCTCATTAGTCTAGTGGTCCCAAGTGCGACTGCTACGTTATAGGTCTAGGGTTCGAGCAGTGTTATTGGATTGTTCTATGAAATTCTCAGTAGCAGCTCGGAGTCTGGATTTGTGCCCGGTTAATGGCAATAGGCTCGCCCCCTATTACATGGGACCTAAACATACCGGCGAACTGTGGGTGTACCAGGCGTGATAGTATGTTATGTTATAAAAAAAAGGTTTATTTATCACCACTAGAAAATATTACAAAAGCTTACAAATTAGTGAAAGCATATTTTTTTTTGTTATGTTTGGTGGAATTACAAAGTTTTGACTCTATTTCCTGAACTAGGTGGGGACCTGTATCTCAGGAGATAGTGTCCAGCCGTTAACATTCTATTGCTTATTTGTTAAATAAAAATGTCAATACTATTTTTATGAGCTATAAATGTTTGTGTGAGTATGTATGTGTGTGAGAAAAAGATGGAGTAGGTCGGTTTGAAGGTGAAGGTTGTATCGGAGCACTTTATATGTTATGTAATAAAGGTCAATAGATTTTCTGTATCTTTGTAATTCAGATATAGAAAAGGATAATAAGAGTATAAAGATACAATAATAATCATCAATAAAACCATTGGCCAACACGAGAATCGAATTCAAGTCCTCGCATTCAATAGTTACACTCGCAAGCATCCATAATAAGAAGTTAAATTAATAGAATTACCAAAATGCCTAACCTTTCGATTAACAGCTGAACGCGCTAGCCATTGCGCCACGGAGGCTATATATATATTTTGCATGGAAAACAATTTTCGGCTCAGTCATTTTTTTAGGGTTCCGTACTTCAAAAGGAAAAACAGATCACTTTGTTGTCCGTCGATCCGTCTGTCGGTCCAGACCCTTTATCTCGGGAACGCGTAGCGGTATTGAGTTCAAATTAAAACCGTATACTTAAGTCTATAGTCCCTCTCAGCTGTGAAAAAATCAAACTTAATAAAAGATACGGCCATTTATGCCTCAAAAAACGTATATTTCGACACTGTCAAGGGAATCAAAATTTATAGGGTATTTCCCGTTGACCTAGAACTATGATGTTTGGCAAATAATACCGTCTTATACTACTAGTATAGAGGAACATCTGAAAATTATACATTTTTAATTAATTATAATATGTACCTACAAATTTGTACGGAAACCTCGGTGGGCGAGTCCGACTCGCACTTGTCCGGTTTTTTAAATATTTGTTTGCGGTTAAAGTATCACTTCGACCGCAGTTAACGTATTGTGATCACCACTCGTTGAGTTAGAGATCACTGCTGAATCCTGCAGCTACTATGAGCTTCCAGCATTTTCTTAGTGGTGAGCTCCTTTATTTCATCCAGGCTTTATGTGTGTTCCTTTAGATGAGTACTACGCTTATTAGCGATCCGCATTCCCCAAGAAGGTGAAGCGGCGTTTTATCAGCCTCCTCACAGCATCGACAGGCTTGCGTATCGCTCAACCTCAGGTTGAACATGTGCTTGTTAAAGCAACAATGTTCTGTTAAGGATGTCGTCACAATGCGCAGATTGTTCCTGCTATGCGCTTCATTATAAACTGTAATCAAAGCTTTGCTCAGTCTTAAATCTGATGTAGCTGTAATTTTTTTAAATTTTATAATATCCAATAATATCCAATAATATCCAATTTTCTATAGGGTTGTTTTTTATTTATCTTCTTAAATTCCAGGACGAAGACAAGAAAAAGGATTTCATTCAGTAAAAAAGTTTTATTTCATTGACAATATGCTATAACTTTTTTGCTATAGTAAAACTCCGATACTATAATTCCTTCAAATGTTAGTTAGTTATATTTCAATACAGTGTAGTTTTTTTACGTATTAAATGGCCTTTGTGGTTCAATGGCTAGCGTGTTGGGCTGTTAACCGAAAGGTTGGTGGTTCGAGCCAACGCGGGGGCGATAATTTTTAAAATAATCAAGTCCCAGTAATACTGTTTGACTCTGTAACTATAACAGTAATGTCACTGAGTCGTTTATATTTTTAAATGTATAATATTTAATTTTATTTTAAATACCTATTCAATAAAATTATCAAAATTTATTATAAAGTATCAGTATCGAAAATAAATATATTACAACTTACAATTTAAAAATTAAATTCATTCGTTTTACTAATGGATAAAAATTTGATATTTTAAATTTAAGATCTTTTAATTCAAATGTGTATCAGTTTGATTCCTATCCGGAAATATAATTTTTAATTACTGCCGAGTTTATAATTAAATTTTTTGATTGCAGTTTTAATTAGAGAGATTTTATTACTTTAAAAAACATCGCCCCCGGGTGGGCTCGAACCACCAACCTTTCGGTTAACAGCCGAACGCGCTAGCCATTGCGCCACGGAGGCTATGAGTTTAACGTTTAAAAACTACGCTATATTGAACAATAACTATCTGCCATTTGAAGGAATTATAGTATCATAGTTTTCGTGCTTAAATTAATTCATAGTTAAGTTAAAAGAAAAAACAACTTCCTAGATAATTGTTAATTAACGACTTATTAATTGAATTAAGAATATCGTTAAATCGGCAATCATTATACCATATATTTTACTAATAAAACTTGTAGCCTACGTGGCGCAATGGCTAGCGCGTTCGGCTGTTAACCGAAAGGTTGGTGGTTCGAGCCCACCCGGGGGCGAATATTTTTTACATAGGACTTTTTACTTGAAGATATAACAAGCACTTAATTGACTTTTTAGAAAAGCAATATTACTTTGATTTAACCCCGGATTTTTAAAACGACCTATGGAGTTTTGAATTTTGCTGGCTCTTCTCCATAACACTATTTGCAACCGTGAAACTACATTTCAAAAGTAACTGTAATATTAGTCTTAATTAAAAATCACTGAAATTATAAAGAAATATTGGTGAGGGAGAACGAGAGATGCGAGATAACACAAGTAAAAAAATAATGACGACTTCAAAGTCCGTAAGATAAGATTTTTATTTCATATAAAAAAGTGTTCGCCCCCGGGTGGGCTCGAACCACCAACCTTTCGGTTAACAGCCGAACGCGCTAGCCATTGCGCCACGGAGGCGTGACTACAACTGACGAAATATAACACAGGTTTTAAATAGCACTAGGTAGGTATGTATAAAATATTATATAATTTATAATAATATTAAAAAAGGTATAGTTTGTGGGGTTGTAGGGGGTAATTTCTGGATCTAATTAACCGTTTTTTAAAATTATTTTTGTGTTAGATAGTCCATTTATCGAGGAAGGTTATAGGCTATATTATAACATCACGCTACGCCTCATGGGAACGGGGCAGCAAGGGTGAAACCGCGAGCGGGTCGCTAGTATTTTTTAAAGTTATCTCTGGTGCTAAGTTCATCCGCAGTGGGGATGGCGATAATATTTCGGTTTGAAGGGTATTGTAGCCAGGCTTATTCCCGTCCGCTCCACGATTTTGTTCCCAAGCGCTCCAAAACATTTTTTTTTATGGCTTAGGAGGGCAATCGAACAGACGGATCGCCTGATGGTAAGCGATCACCGCCGCCCATGGACACCCGCAACACCAGAGGAGTCACAAGCGCGTTGCCGATCTTATAAAAAGGGGTTGGGCCTCCAGTAACCTCACTCACTCGGAGAAACACAACGTAAGCGTTGTTTGACGCTTGTTGGAGCGCATGGGAATAAGCCTGTAGCCAGTGACATTATTGAAAGAATGTGGAATGCGCTTCCCGATTGGGTCTTCCCCGATAGGTATAATCTGGGTGTCTTTAAATCACGAGTGAATCGGTTTCCTCTAGGCAAGCGCGCTCCATCGTAGATTATGAAAATTACAACTATCTATCACGGTTGAGATACAGCCTGGTGACAGACGGACAGACAGACTGACGGACGGACAGCGGAGTCTCAGTAATAGGGTACGAAACCCTAAAAAAGTAATGTCAAAATGTGTCAATGTCAAAAAAGTCTCAAAAAGGACGTTGGTATGCGAGTGATACCATGAGCGTTAATATTATTACTAGGTACTTATTAGTGGTAGTTAGTGTTATTTATTATTTTAATAGACTATTTATTCAAATACGTACCTCACTCGAATATGAATTGGCTAAAAAACCGGACGGCATCGCTACGTCATAACTCACGTAAAATTGGATAATCTAAATATACTTATCTACTAATAAATGGTCCGGTTGTTTAAAAATATCTCAAGGTATGTCACAAGACACCGCATTCTGAGGATATCTATTCTTTTAAAAGATGCATGAATGTGGACGAAAACATGCAAAAGAGGTAGGTATGCAAGAATCGTAGCAAGTGGCGTTCTCTACTTTCTGCTTATCCCTATGGGAAAAGTCGTGAGTGTATGAAAAAAAACTTTTTATTATAATTTTGAAATATGAATCTATACTAATATTATAAAGAGGTTAATGTTTGTGAGGTTGTAGGGGGTAATCTCTGGATCTACTGAACTGATTTTAAAATTCTTTTTGTGTTGGATAGTCAATTTATCGAGGAAGGTTATAAGTAGGTTATAAAACATCACGCTACGCCTCTTAGGAATGGAGCAACGCGGGTGAAACCGCGAACGGGTCTCTAGTCTTTAATAACTTTTTGAACGGTTAGCACTCTGTTAATTGAGTATTATTAACATAAACATAACATACCATCACGCCTGTATTCCCCGATGGGTTAGGCAGAGGCGTAGTAATGTACACCCACAGTTCACCGGTATGTTTAGGTCCCATGTAATAGGGGGCGAGCCGATTGCCATTAACCGGGCACAAATATTATTTACTGTAAAGGTTACACTCTGCTGAAATTTAGTTCATAAGTTTAAGTCATCTGTAAAATATGTGGATAACGTTGTGAGTTGCACATTTATATATTTTTTTTTATTGTGTACTTATTAAGTAAGAACTGTGTGTAACTGTTTGTTTTCCCAAATATAATAAATAAATAAATAAATAAATCCAGACTCCGAGCTGCTACTGAGAATTTCATAGAAAAACCCAATAACACACTGGGGATCGCCCCAGGTCGAGCAAAGTGTTATTGGGTTTTTCTGTCCCAGTGGTCCCAAGCGCGACTGCTACGCTAGAGGTCCCCAGGGTTATCGAACCCTGGGGACCACTAGCGTAGCAGTCGCACTTGGGACCACTAGACTAATAAGGCAGACCAGTCAGTGAGTATTATATATTTATTTATATACTTTATTGTACATCAAATAAAAGATTGAGTATGTCTGGGGTGGGACCAACGCATTGCCAAATATTCAGCGGATAAGCAATAATGTGCTAACAGTCTTGGTTTCAAGTATAGTTTCACAAATCAATATTATAATACTAAATAGCGCCGGTATTTCTTAGCTAACGCCCGAAGAAACGACCGAAGAAGAACGAAGAAACAAATTCAGTGAATCAATGTCACTAAAAGTCCATTAGAAGTATTATCAAATAGACGTCAGTTATAATAATGTAGGGTACAGTACGCGCGACATAAATTGGCCGGACTGAAGTTAGCTGTTTGTCAGTTTTTGGTTGCGCAGTACACAATTTTTAACGTAAACAATCCACTGCGCATTAAAACGGCGAACTTCACTCCGGCCAACTTATGCCACGCGTACTGTAATATTTGAATGGGCCTCTTGAAGAAAGAGCCACAGCAACTTTGAGTCGGCCTGTCCTAACTGACAGCAGGCATACGTCAGTCATCGTATAGCTTCGACATCATTTTTTAATTAAATATTAATACTGCCTTGCTTATGCCTTGGTTCACAGAAAGTGATACCCAAATTTCGAGCGTTCTATCGCAGGCGCCGTGGCTTAGTTGGTTAAAGCGCCTGTCTAGTAAACAGGAGATCGTGAGTTCGAATCTCGCCGGGGCCTAGTGGTTCTTTTTTAAATGTTTTTAAATATTTTTTTCCTGTTAATGAAACATTGAATTGTTTCATTCATGTAGATAACAGTAATTATTTACTTTATAAAATTAAATAATATTTTGATACTAGATATAGGTAGGTGATTTTATTTTGTACTTATGTAAAAGTTTGCCACATACAAGAATTTACTTTTGTAATGTGGATGTGCATTTATAAACGCAAATTCACATAACACCCGGACCTCTGGCATGTCTGAATGGACTCCTAATTCATATCCTGCTTTGATGATGTGTGTATTTTACCACATAGTTCATTTATTTTCTTATAATGACAACGAGTTCTCAAACACTGAGAACCTTCTTGTAATTATCGACTTTGATCCAACTTTGACATTCAATGTTCACACATCCTCATATCGCAATATTGTACCAGTGAAGATTGTGACACCGTATATTATAAAAGAGTGTCCATGGAGTTTCTTGCCGGATTCATCTCCATAGGATCAACCTTTTGGAACCGTGCAACTAGAATCATAACGTTTCATAAACGCTTGTAAAAGCTTATTTGAAATTGAACATTTGAACTTGAATTTGGACTTGACCTACAGTAGCTATAGATTCTAGTGAAAGAAAATTTTTCTTAGGCAGGATTCGAACCTGGAATACATCGAATTTGGATTCCTGAGTTCGAGTTTTTCTTTCGCTGAAATTGACATTTATAATAAAAAATAACTACCTTAAGGCCATACAATTTGTTCTCTGCAGGCACCAAACCCGCTACCCTTAGCGCAATAGCAGATCTCTCAACCACTTGTTAACGACAATGAATAGAAGGTCGTAAGTCAAATTAAACGTCAAGCTATTGCGTTGTGAGATTGTCTATGGACTTTTGATCGCCACTGTACATTAGTACACCTCTGCCTAACCTTTCAGGAAATGTAGGCGTGATGGTGCTTTGATTGATTAATTAAAATAGAAATTAATTAAAGATAATGAAGATAAGGTGCTAATCATGACCGGATTCAGATTATTTTAGTTATCAAAATATCATTTTACTTATCAAAATATTATTTTACTTATCGACTGCCTCATTAGTCTAGTGGTCCTAAACGTGAATACTACGCTAGAGGTCCTGGGTTCGATCCCCAGGTTGAGCAAAGTGTTATTGGGTTTTTCTATGAAACCCTCAGTAGCAGCTCGGAGTCTGGATTTGTGTCTGGTTAATGGCAATAGGCTGGCCCTCTATTACATGGGACCTAAACATACCGGCGAACTGTGGGTGTCCATTAGTACGCCTCTGCCTAACTCTTCGGCGAATACAGGCGTGATGGTATGTTACTTATCAAAATATGAGTCGGTATAAGTATTTTTTCATTATTTATGCATTTGAAACTAGCTGTTGCCTGTAGTTTCACTCACGTCCTAAAAAGATTAACATACTATAAGCCCGATTCTAAGCGTATTAAGATTTTTAAGTTAGATCTCTAGCAATACATCGGTGATAACTGCATTCAATTCTATGCAGTAGTTTTTGCGTGATGCGCATACAAACTATTGACTAGTTGACGACACGTTTGGCGTAGCGGCTGAGCGATCGGCTTCTGCGCAACGTGTTGTGGGTTCGATCCCCACACGGAGCAAATATTTGTATGATCTACAGGTAGTTGTTCCGGGTCTGGGCGTTTGTGTATGTGAGAATTTGTGTCTGTAAACGAACCCACGATACAGGAGAAAATCCTAGTGTGGGGCAACGTATTTAAAAAAAAAAAAAAAATACAAACATACAGACAGACAGACCGAAATATATATTTTTATTAACTTCTGTTGCTCTAATAAAGATTCTCATAGGTATTAATATTTCTTTAATATCTATAATGTACAGACATCGGCCTGTTACAATTTTTTTATAGGTAAGTATAGATAACTTAACAAACCATCACTATATAGGTGTTATTAGGTTTTTCTATGACATTCTTAACACCTTGGAGTTTGGCATTCGTGACCGGTTTATACCGGTTTATACCGGCAATAGCCGCTACATGGAACCTAATACCGCGAAAATGTGGGTGTATACCTCTGCCTAACCCTTCGGGGAATATAGGCGTGATGGTATTTAATATATTTTGATAAGTGTTCGTACGAAATATTATTTGTACAATCTGTTAGTTTTCTGACGTCATAGTGAATAATTAGGTAATTAATTAGTCTTATCAATACTTAATTGTTATTGATAACATCTGGCCAAATAACTACATAATAACGAATTGTTACCGATGTTCTTTTATATTAACACACTTTATCTGCTTGGACTTTAGCATTGGATCCGACCTGGATAAAAGAAGCCTACGTGTTATTCAAGGCTATAATCTGTGTGCCAAATTTTATGCAGATCCGTTCAGCTGTTTTGGCGTGAAAGGGTAACAAACATCCATACATCTATCAACGTTCACGTTAACAATATTTGTAAGGATTTTTAAACAGACTGTGACTATCTCTATCCAGTGGTCTCTAAATATACTTATATATCTATATACTAATATATCGTGCTGACGACACGATTGCCGTAGCGGTTGAGCGATCGGCTTCTGCGCCACGTGTTGTGGGTTCGATCCCCACACGGAGCAAATATTTGTAAGATCTACAGGTAGTTGTTCCGGGTCTGGGCGTTTGTGCATGTGAGAATTTGTGTTTGTAAACGCTCCCACGATACAGGAGAAACACCTAGTGTGGGGCAATGTTTTTTAAAAAAAAGAAATATCTACATATCTATATAAAACAAAGTCGGGTTTGTTAACACTTATAACTCGAGAACGGCTGGACCGATTTTTATGATCTTTGGTTTGTTGGATTTGACTCCTCGCAGAATAACTATTAAAACATCGAAAAAATCACGAATAAGAACATTTATGAAGAGAATTTATTTTCTCATACATTTTGTATCGGGAACGGATTGATAGATTTGACAGAAATAAAACACGGATTCAAATGAACATGGCGTTTTATGCTGTTTCGGTAAGGCCTGTTGATGGCATTCCGTGCATTGTCCGAACTCCTCATGAGCTGCTGGTGTGATTTTGATTAAAAACCCAATAACACTTTGCTCGACCTGGGGATCGAACCTAGGACCTCTAGCGCACCAGTCGTACCACTAGGCTAATGGGACAGTAAGCTAAATCCTACTTATCATGATTATTTTTGTGTATGTTTAAATGGGACCCTGGATGGTCTAGATTCCCATTTGAGCCGGTAGGTGGCACCGCAATCGGGTTCTACGATTATTTTTATACACAGGGCAAGACATGGGAAAGGGAGTGAATGATTGAGGTGACGGCTGATAGGGATGAATGGAAGAAAAGGACATGTTGCGCCGACCACAAATAAATTGGGACAAGGGCAGGAAAATGATGGTACAGGGCAAGATATCGTTTGACAGGCCCGCTAGTTAACCAATAAAAAAAATAAAATAAACAGCCAAATTTGTCGAGCCGTTCTTGATCTTTTATACATGCGGTAATTGATTTTTATTTAAGTAGCTATATAGATAGATGTCCGACAAAATCCCACATTGGATTTTAATTTTGGACACCAAATTCGATGCTCAACAACGCAGGCGCCGTGGCTTAGTTGGTTAAAGCGCCTGTCTAGTAAACAGGAGATCGTGAGTTCGAATCTCGCCGGGGCCTTTGTTCACTTTTTTTATTTAATTATACTTTAATACCTTTTCTGTCAGTTCTATCTTTTTCTAATGGGAAACAAGGGCTCCTTCCCACCCTATAAAAAAGAAAACTTACATTATTTTTCCTCCTAAAAAACTATTAATTTACATGGGAGAGCCATGCTTCGGCACGAACGGGCCGGCCCGACCGAAGTAATACCACGGCCTCACAGAAAACCGGCGTTAAACAACGCTTACGGTGTGTTTCGCCGAGTGAGTGAGGTTACCGGAGGCCGAATCACCTTTTAAAAGGTCGCCAATGCACTTGTGACTCCTCTTGTGTTGCGGGTGTCCATGGGCGGCGGTAATCGCTTACCATCAGGTAAGCGATTGCCCCCATTAAGTGATCCCTTGGTTTACCCTCCTATCCCATAAAAAAATTACATAAGAAAGAAAAATCTTTTAATAGCATAATGAAGTATCAACCCATTACACTGTCCCACTGCTGGGCACGGGTCTCCTCTCAGAATGAGAGGGATTAGGCTATAATTCCCGTTAGCCTAATGCGGGTTGGCAAACTTCACACGCCGTCGAGAAAATCTCTCAGGCATGCAGGTCTCCTCACGATGTTTTCCGTCGCCGTTTAAGCGCGTGTTAATTAACTATTAATACGCACATGACTTTGAAAAGTCAGAGGTACGTGCCTTGGATTCGAACTCAAGACCTATGATATGATTTGGCAGTCCAATGGTCACAAAACTAGGCTTTCACTTGTAATAACTAAAACTTTCTGAAAGCCCAAGCCCTGGTTGCTTGCTGGATTCGATTCCCAAGTCGAGCATAATGTTAAGTTTTGGGTTTTTCTATGAAATTCTCAGTAGCAGCTCGGAATTGACATTTAAAAATTATTAAACCACCAAAACAAAAATACTTACTGGTTCTTTATTTTCCTATCCTGAGTTCCAAAACATTTTTATTAAATCTTTATATTTCTTAATTTAGGAGAAAAAAAAACGAGTGATGAATTCACATATACGGCGGAAACTGAGAAAATTGAACTTTTGTCGAAATAATATTAAAATAACGACAAAATAGGCAATGTAAGGTCATGAATAATCAAGATAGATACCAAACTGACATAAGATAATTTTTTGAAGGGTCAGAAAATTAACATCGTGTCACCGTTTAACCGTAAAAGTGCCGTCATTTGGCACTTACGTTTGTTTAGAATAGAAAGAACTTCAAAGTCGAAAATAAATGTCGGGAAAATAAAAAAACATGCGGGGCAGTCTTTGGGGACTGCCGATAGAAGTGAAAACTAAGTAACTTGTAAATTGTATCGTCGATAAGTGGAAAGCGTGCGGTGACAATGACGCGAGTTTCACGCTTTTTGTTCACTCAAAAAGCACACATATATACACAGTATACATATAGCTCATGGAAAGCGTTCGGTGACGATGACGCGAGTTCCATGATATTTGTTCACCCAAAAAGTGCTCAACGGGCCTTAAGAAGTTTTTACTTCAAAAACACGGGTATTATTCATTATTTCGATTTAGTTTAAAATATAATCGATACTAATATTGTGCTAATATTATAAAGCTGAAGAGTTTGTTTGTTTGTTTGTTTGAACGCGCTAATCTCAGGAACTATTGGTGGGTATTGAATATTTCTTTTTGTGTTGCATAGTCCATTTATCGAGGAAGGTTATAGGTTATATAATATCACGCTACGACCTATAGGAACGGAGCAGCGCGGGTGAAACCATGGGCGGGCCGCTAGTTATATTATGGTGTTAAAAAATATAATGTTGTCAATGACCTATGATATTTTCTTGTTCCAGGCAAGTTCAAATATCGGCGTGACCTCAAAAAGCATATCGGGAGTGAAAATAACGAAATTCAGCCTCCAGGAAGTAAGTAAAACAATTTTAAATACTAACTAGCTTACCCAACACACTTAGTCCTCTGCAAATTTCCATGAAACACAAAATATCCCATAGAAAAAACAATTTTTCATTTTTTTTTTATTTCTTGGTAGGCTTACACTTTACGTCCATACGACCCACTTTTTGGAACCGTGCAAATAGTTTTGACTTTTCAAAAGTACCTATTTACTGGTCTAATTGAAATAAAACATTTTGACTTTGACTTTGACTTACCGCCAATTCGCCTGATGTTAAGAGTTCGGCGGACCGAATTTACCAAACGAACGTCATGCCAACATAAATCTTAAAATGTTATTATTCGGATGCAGATAATGTTAATCCAAGTTCCTACACGACCATTTCGTCCAAAATACTTCACTGGAAATAAATGTTAAGCGAATGTAATTTTTGATAACTTTACCTAAGTTTAAAACGATTTTTCGGTCTTTTATTTCCAGTAAAGTAGTAGTAGACGAAATAATAACATAATTTGATAGAATATTGTCTGGATTACGATTAATTTCGGTATTACTTTTTTGTGGGCAATTCAGGCTCCGCCGGACTCTTAAGCGACACTGCGATCTACGATGGAGCGCGCTTGCCTAGAACAAACCGATTCACTGGTTTCATTATTGCAAGCTAGTCAGTTTAGCCGAACTCAAATAATTTTAATTAGTGATAGATGCTTCAATGTAGGTAATCATAAATTTCGAAACACATCTCATAGCCTCCGTGGCGCAATGGCTAGCGCGTTCGGCTGTTAACCGAAAGGTTGGTGGTTCGAGCCCACCCGGGGGCGAATTGAACTTTTTGATACTACTGTTAATTTTCTATCCATATTAGTTTTTTATTTAATTCATATTTAAATAGTTACGTAAGATCATATTTTTTGAATTTTGTTATTTTGGTTGAGCAAAGTGTTATTGAGTTTTTCTATGAAATTCTCAGTAGCAGCTCGGAGTCTGGATTTGTGCCCGATTAATGGCAATAGGCTCGCCTCCTATTACATGGGACCTAAACATACCGGCGAACTGTGGGTGTACATTAGTACGCCTCTGCCTAACCCTTCGGGGAATAAAGGCGTGATGGTATGTTATGTTATTTGGTTGTGTAGGGGTGTTAATGTTTCGTTTCATTTTTATTGCAATAGAATGGCGCTGTATACCTAATATGCAGAGGTGTATCCCTCTCAATCGTAAAATGATCGCAACTTTTGTATGTCGTGTCTTACGTGTGCTAATCCGTAGTATGTTTTTCTTGAAGACACTTAATATTGATTATAAAATAATGTATGTTAGGTAATTGTGATGTTTATTGTTGTAAAAAAGTGAATTTGGAAATAATGGTGTAGGTTCCGGCGCTTCTTCTTATCGTGTCAATGGTCAAACAATTTCCGAGTAATAGGGGGTCACTTCAATGGCGTTAGGCGTGGCCACGTAGAGATCGTCCCTCGTGCAGGTGTTCGGGCACAGAGGACACACCAGTACCTGTGACATAAATTGCTGTGGGTCGCCGCAGTCATATTGAGTGTAATTAGGATCTATGAACCCCCATTTGCACATATTCGTTCTGCATCTGCCAATCTGGGTGTGAAGTCGACTTAGGGACTTCCAACTGGCCAATTGTCTGGCGCTCGAAGAGTTAAAAGTCGGTCCCAATAACAAAATCTATCAGCAGATTTGCTTACTAATTCGAACTGGTTCGAACCGGCAACCACATGATCGCAAGTCCGACGCCCTAGCCATTAGGCTATCGCCGCTTCAATTGAATAATGTTTGAGTATTTGCCCATTACACATACAGGAGGAGAACAAAAATCTAGACTTAGACTTTAGGCATATAAATATGGACATATTAAATTGTTAAAAATGACGGCTTAGGACTGATTTTTCAATCGTTAGCTATTTTTTTTTTATGGGATATGAGGGCAAACGAGCAGACGGATCACCTGATGGTAAGCGATTACCGCCGCCCATGGACACCCGCAACACCAAAAGAGGAGTCACAAGTGCGTTGCCGACCTTTAAAAGAGGATTGGACCTCCGGTAACCTCACTCACTCGGCGAAACACAACGTAAGCGTTGTTTAACGCCGGTTTTCTGTGAGGCCGTGATATCACTCCCGTCAAGCCGGCCCATTCGTGCCGAAGCATGGCTCTCCCACGTGTAAATCTTTTAACTGAGGAATAAAATTGACGTTTGACAGATTTCGTATAGAAAAACTGTCAAAAATTCCTCGGATAAAGTTATCTGGCGATGGAAAAATCAGCTCTGAGTGAAAAATATATGTATAGAGAACGAAAACTAATAAAGTATGTACTAATATTTGATGATAATCTTCCCATTCCATTCCAATGTTGTTTTTGTTGGTCAACTTATCCAAAAAAAAAAATAATCAGCCATCTAGCCTGTTGAGGTCCTGGGTCCAATTAAGTCCGTTGCAGGTAGGGAAAAGTGGTAAAGACATATTGGGGTTTTCTGTATCTTTGGACATATTTGTAAATAGATCTATTTTTTCAGACGGGCTTCGCGCCATATCCATTCCTCGGGATAGAAAAAGGCGGCAAGGCGATTTATGATACCAAACAGGCCTGGTTGGATCTTTTGAAACTTATGATAAAGATTCTACAAGAGAGGGTCACCTTCAAGGCGGTGGAAACGGCGCATAAAAATGCTACCCTGTAAGTTTTAGTCATTTGGTGATTAATAGCTCAGCGGTGATTAATGAGTTTTTAGTCAAGTGTTGCTGTGTGGTTATTTGTATCGTAGTCAAGAGGGTATTAGTAAACGTAGTTGCGTGGTGATTACCTACTGAATGATGTTGTGGTTAGTGTGTTGTGGATTTTTTGAGTCGGCAATTAATTGCAAATGGAAGTCAATGAGAGGGGTCTCTGTGCAGCTGTTGACCTCTTTTGATTTATATGAAAATGATGATGATGAATAAAATGCATGTGCGTTGATGGCTTATGTTTTATGATTGGTGAATTTCGCAAATCGCTTAAATTTTATTTTTATATGCCTGCCCTACGAATGTGGTGCAGGCAGAGGTGTGCTGTCGTATTACCGTATTTTTAATACCCATGTAACATCAGACACAAATTCAATACCCGAGTCATTACTGAGTATAATATCCTGATGGAAATGGCTGCTACGCTGGAGGTCCTGTGTCCGATTCCTCGGCCAAAGCAAAGTATTATTGAGTTTTTCTATAAAATTCTCAGTAGCAGCTCGGGAGTTTGAGATTTGTACCCGGTTAATTTAATGGAATCTATTCCAATTTTGATTTAATGGGTTCTAAGTAGGTGGTTAGACCCATTCGTCTTCTCTATTGAATATTGAAACTATTATATTTCTATATTATATTATAATGAACGAACCATGATAATTTCTATATTATAATATAATATAATATAGAAATTATCATGGTTCGGTTTTTAGTGATAAGGACTACGTAGCAATTGACATTTAATTTTTTTAAACATCCATATATTACAATTTTATTTGAAACTACATCGAAAAATAGGATACCTGTATTCTTTATTTTTCCGATATTCAATCATTTTCATATTTATTCGACTTTGAAGTTCTTTCTATTCTAAACAAATGACGTCATTTGTACGGTTAAACAGTAACCCTTTTAGACCGTTTGAAAATTACAGAACCGTTGAGTCATTACTGACCATTTCAAAATTATCAAACGTCAGTTTGGCATCTATCCTATTTAATCATAACCTTACATTACCTATTTCGTTGTTTAGTTATTATAATTTCGACAAAATTTCAATTTTCTCGGTTATCCGACGTATAAGTGACGTCATCACACGTTTTATGATTTTTTTTTTCTCCGAAATAAAGAAATATAAAAATAAATAAAAACGTTTTGAAAGTCAGGATAGGAAAACAAAGAAACGGTAGGTATTTTTATTTTGGTAGCTTAATAATTTTGAAATGTTGTTAATTATTTTATTATTATTATTATTATTATTATTCAGCCGTTGTCGTCCCACTGCAGGGCAAAGGCCTCCCTACCCTCTTTCCACTCCTCACGACTCAAGGCTATTTTGGGCCAATCCTTCCTAAAGAAGTCAAGCTCAATTATTTTATATTATATAAAAATGAGGTTAAGGAATTAGTTAATTAAATCACAAAAATAGCAGATTTTGGTTTGACAAGGATATTACAGTAATACTTACTTATACCGATAACATTGTAGCAATGTTTAAAATCATATCGTTGCTAAATAATTTCGAAAGGCGTTTCACACTTTGTTATGATTTGACATTTCTCACTACAATTGTTCACTCACTACAACTCAAAGATAATTATTTTTTGAAGGATCAGAAAAATGACGTCATTGCACCGTTTATACCGTACAAATGACGTCATTTGGAAAGAACTTCAAAGTCGAAAATAATGAAATATGAAAAGGATTGAATATTGGAAAAATAAAAAAAACGGCTATCCTATTTTTCGATCTAGTTTCAAATAAAATTATAATACTTAATTATAAGGGTATTAATACATTTAAATGTTGACAATTATAAGTAGTTTATTAGTTATGTAATTTAAAATGGGCCCTTTTTTTATATTCGCCCGTAATCGTCCCACTGCTGGGCAAAGGCCTCCCTACCCTCCTTCCACTCGTCACGGTTAATTTTTTTTACGGTAATTTGAAGTAGTAGGTAGGTGATAGGGCTTTCTAAAACAATATTGTAACAAAATATATAAATTTATATAATTTATTTTAGTCTCATATACAGGGTTAATTAGGGACAGAACACAAGACAATTAAGTAGCAATTAAAGAATTCAATTTAAGTAGCAATTAGAGAAATTTATTTTAGATTTTCGAAGATTTTCATTAAAATATCCTTTACTAGCGACTCGCTCCGGCTTTGTATGGGTGCAAACGACTTATAATCTAAATCTTTCTCTTGAATCGCTTTATAAACAGTGCAATAAAAATAAAATGGGATTAAATATAATGACCACCAAATTTAGTTAATTGATCACCAACAAATTGATAAATGATGACCAAAAAATAGGTTTAGGTTAGGTTAGAACTTATTTTGGTGATCATTTACTATTTTTGGCAATATAAAGTAATTTTTTTTCTTAACATTTTACTAACTGGTTAGTTATACTTATGCCAAATAAAATCCGTTGCGTAGACACGCGTAGACGTGCGACAGATGTCAGAGTGACATTTCTAGGATTGGGGTTTCGTTGGAAAAAACGATTATGAAAATATATCAATCATCGTTTAAAATAATATTTTAAATAAAATTGGTTTTATCTTGACTTAAAACATAAAATAAAACGAGAAGAATATTCGAACATACAACGGTATTTCAGTTTATAGTTTATAAGGAGTCAGGAATCTTATGATATTTTCATAATCGATTATCTACCCACAGTCAGATGATAGATGACACAATGGACATCCCTGTGTGGTGACAGTATATTTTGCCTAAATATATATGAAAAGACTAGCTAGGTCTCGCGATTTTACTTCAATTTTCAAACCCGTAGGAATTTCCCAAGATCTTTTTTTGGAGGATAGGATACCTTTAACATATGAAAAATTTCATGTTTCTACGCCTTAAAGTTTCTGAGATACCTATCATGTTTAATGAGTGAGTGAGTGAATGAGTCAGTTAGTGAGTGAGTGAGTGACATTTCGCTTTTGTTTAGATAGATGTGTGACTATTTGAGAAATGTGTTTTGCATAGAAAGTATCTATTATGCGTATGACTCTTTTTAAATTAGCACTTGTCGATAATATTGTATTTTAGAAGTAGATAGATAATTTAGTAATAGAAAAAAAGCCCTTAATTTAGGGCCTAGCTGCCGATGAACTCACCCTTTCTGCCTATCTAAGGACTGAACGGAACCATTTAACTTATGCGCAGGCGGGATGCTTTATGATTTGACCCAACGCCATTAAAAAATAGTAACTTTTACACTCGACCGATAATATTATTAAGTCAATTTCGAAAATGGAACTCAGCGGTAAATATATTATCCTTTAAATAGCGTTTATATTGCCTAAAAATAATGACTTTTTTAGAATAGAAAAAAAAAGAATTATTAATTATTATTTGTAATAATAATTATACGAGTATCTCTTAAGGAGATATAATTATTATTACAAATAATAATTATATCTCCTTAAGAGTCCGGCGGACCGAATATCTCTTACAAACATAATATTGAAATAAATCGTAATTCTAACACAATCTTAATCTAATCTAGGTTCCTACTCTAACATTTCGTCCAAAATATATTATATATAATATATAAATATTATATATTATAAATATATATATATAATAGGTATTACGTTTTTGTGGACAATTCAAGCTCCGCCGGACCGTTAAATACACTTTTTACAATTCTGGTTTGTACTAGTTCATACTAGGCCAGAGTGATGGACCAATATCAAACCCCTCTCATTTTGAGAAAAGACCCATGTCCAGCTGTGGGACAGTAAATGGGCTGATTATAATTACTTAGAAGTACTACATCTTTTATTAGATATAGTAGTATCTAATAAAAGATATATATAAGTATTTAACAATCATATTTTTTTAGGGTTCCGTACCTCAAAAAAAAAACGGAACCCTTATAGGATCATTTTGTTGTCCGTCCGTCCGTCAAGACCTTTATCTCGGGAACGAATGGAGGTATCGAGATGAAATTAAAACCATATACTCAGATCTACATTCCCTTGAAGCTGTGGAAAAATAAAACTTCTAAGTTAACGTTAAAAAAGATAAGGACGTTTATGCCGCAATAAACGTATATTTCAACACTCTCAAGGGAATCAAAACTTATAGGTTATTTTCCGTTGACCTAGAACTATGAAATTTGGCAAGTAATACCGTCATAAACTACAAGTATAGGGAAAAATCTAAAAACTGTACATTTGTAATTAAATCATAATTATAAATCTACAAATTTGTACGGAACCCTCGGTGGGCGAGTCCGTCTAACACTTGTTTTCTATTGGGAATACTGATAATACGTATATTAAAATATAACATATTATTATAATTCTCTTTGTATAATGTAAAAGCGCTTGAGATTCTTGGTGGAATTTTCGTACAAGATTTATGCTAGTCTGGAGTTCATCGTCAGCGTGGCTTGATCATTTTAAATGACAGGGATCGAAGATTGTTAACGAAGACAGTCTAAAAATTCAAGGGATCCGTGCATTCGAAATGAAGTTCATTCATATTGATAATAAACTCCTTTTTTGAACAAAACCTGTGCAGTCCTTAAATAGCAAAACATAATAGAGAAATCGGCAGCTTGGGCAAGGATTATTTGCTTAATAAAATCAATTTTAACAGGAGGATGAAAATGCTGGCCAGAGTTGTGATACCAAAGATTCTTGCAACAATTAAGTATATCATAAGTGAACTAGAAGATAGAAGCAGAGAAGATTTGATCAGAATGATAAGACTTTTAGGAGTAATAGAGAAAGTCGAAGAGCGGACGAAAGATGTTGAAAAAGCAAAAATTAAAGTACCAAAAAGGCTACCGGGGAAAGAAGTACCAGAAGCAATAGGCTCTGAAAGCTTAGTATCCTACTCTAAGTTTCATTTTATGAGTGACTGTGATTTAGTTATAAAAGAAGAGAAGCAGTCAGTCATATCAGCAGATGATGACGTTGACATTGAACATTTTAAAGTACAGATAAGTGAAAATTTGAATGATATTAAAGAAATAGAAGAAAAAGGTATTGCAAACACAAGGGTTGATGAATTTGTTAAACCGGTAGAAGAATTGAAGGGGAAATTTCAACTGAAAGCGGACGAACTTGAAAGAACTTTAGCTGAACCTTTTTACAATTTTTGCGGGTATGAATTTGAAACCAAGACGCTTGTACCGAAGAAAATAAAATTGAAAGCAACTATGGATATCATAGAAATAAGAGAGCTAATAGCGATTCAGGAAGAATCAAAAGTTCATTTTAAGCTTTCGTGGATACAAAGCCCATCCATATTATGGATGATTAATGTAGAATTTGGTACATTTGAAACCATTATTAAAAAAGTCAGCAGAATTTTGGGAGTCGAAAACAAAGATGGTATAATAGAAGAAACGAAAGTTATTAACATAAAAAAACAGACACGTGTAAGAATTAAGCCTCCACCTTTGCCTATTAACTCTGTAGATAATTCTTGTAGATTAATGTATAAATTGTCCAAAAATTTATTTATATCTGATCTCTACTCCATGAAAGATTCTAATAATACCCGTATTAATTAAGGAACACCTTAGATTTTGCGAAACAACTTCTAATATAATCATACTAATGAGAGTAAATAATAACATATTTAGCGATTGAGAGAGTATGAAAATAAAGAATAACAGCGTATCTTGAAATCTATATGTTATTACGTAATTCCTATCGATTTTAAGATAAATCTTTTTTCAATTATATTAATAAAGTATTGTACCTTTTATTTCTTAAAAAAAGGGTTGTTTATGGTAGGAAATTAAGTAAATATTACAAAAAACTCATTTTATCAAGACGCGAAAACCTGTTCAGGAACGTCATAATTCCGAGGACACAGAACACAATCGTATTTCTCTTGGAAAAACTAGACTAAACTAAAAAAAGCGAGGGAGGGGATTGTTTAGAATAAATAAGATCAAAACTATTAAGAAGGAAATTGCAATAAAGAAAGAACAAAAATCATGGATGATGATCAAAAACCCGAAGTTAGCAAATCAACTCAAGCTAAACGAGTTTGTAGAAATTGTGGTAAAGTAATTGACTCTGAAACACATGAACAAGAAGTTCCAGTGACTATATTTTCACCTTACGATAAAACATTTAAGGCAAAATTAAAAATTTTAAATGCCCAGCTGAATGATCTTATTTTAATTAGCAAACATCTTGTAGAAAAAGAAATAAAAAGTTTAGATATTGAGGATTTTATTCAAGTATGTAAAGATGTTAGTGCAAAGATTGCGAACGTTCTAATAACTGAAAGTGCTGCAGCGATGGAAGATTTTCAAAATAGCGTTGACCTGTTGAAACAAAAATTACACGAAATTATGAAAACATGTCAAACAATTACTGAAACAGGATCTATTTCACTGGTTGTGGAAAAATTTGGTTATTCATGTGCCAGTTTTAATAAAAACCTATGTTCGTGTCTAAAACTTCCAGGATCAATAGAGTTACAATCGACGCCTGAGGGAATTGTTGATGAGACAAAGGAAGAAGTCAAAACTAATGAATTAAATTTACCAACACGTAGAGAATTACCGGATTATATGAAAAAACCAAAGGCTGGAAATACTCCAGTGGAGATAAATAAAAAATTTGAAGCTAATGTTAAAGTTGTACCTGAAGTGCAAAGTCCTAAACCATTGACAGCATATGGAGGAGAAACACCTAAAGGAATATCAGACCAGAAAAAACCTAAACCATTTCTTATCACAGATAAAGAAGAAATTAACCCATTAAGCGAAGAATCCCAAATATCTTTTACTCGTTTAGAGGAATTTAAAAATCATGTTGACGAAGTTATAGATATGATTAAATACTACCAAAATTTAGAATTACTGACCACAAATGCTGAAGAATTTCTTGATTCATGTAAAGCTGTTAAAATTAAAATAGAGGAATATAAGGACCAAAGACAAAATAAACAAAGGTTACAACGTTTAAAAGAGGAAGTTAATCTATTAGAAAAAATAACTAGTGTTGTACAGGCAGATAAACTTACACAACGAAGTATGGAAAACTTCTTAACATGTTGTAAAGATTTTATGGCTAAAGTAGAAGATTGTAAAACATCTAAAAGATCACCTACAATTGATAGTTTAGAAAAGCTTGTTAACCAAATTGATGATACTATACTATTGAGTGAAGAAGCAAAAAAAGAGGGTCTTGTAAGTGACAGTGTGGATGAGTTTATTAAAGGTTGTTTGGAAATAAAGGCTAGATTAGAATTCCAAGATATTGAAGATGAAGGCGAAGAGCCAGATCCCAAAGTTATAGAAGAACTTTCGAACAACATAGAGGATATCATGGATTTTATATCCAAATATAGAGACGAAGGTTTAATATCACCAAGTGTTGAAGAGTTTTACAAAACTTGTCAAGTCACAAAAGCTAAACTTACCCTTTACAAGGAATTTCTTCCATTAGAGGTCGAAGTCGCTGAAGAGCCTTTATGTAGAGGAACTTGTCCTTGTGGTCAACAAGATCCCGATGAAGAGCCCTGTGATAAGTGTAAGGAAATGCTTATTGAAAGTCAAAGCCCTCAAGCACTGCCTCTACCACCGTATAACACATGCCAAGGTATTGAAAAACTACCTTCATCTAATATCTACAAACCTAACCTCGAAGAACTTGATAGCAAAGTCGAAAATGAATCGTTAGATGAGTCACTAGAAAACTTTTGCAATACCTGCCAGAGAAAAAAGAAGTTCGAGAATATAAAAAACAATGATAAACCACAAGAAATAGATGATAGCCTACTTGATCATTATGAGAATAAAATCAGAAAAATAACGAGAGTTAGAAGATTCAAGGAAGAAGATGGAAATATAAAAGAGAAGAGAGAGACAATAACAATCAAGAAGCATAAAAATGACCCACACGAAACTATTCTAATAGAAGATGAAACAGATTATGACGTCAATTCGTATGATTCAATTATGAATGATATCAAGCGTGTTGGTATGTGTGATATTTCTGAAACAAAAGGGTTTTTACGAGCTGTGAGACAGGTCAGATCTGCGGACCCCATAAAAGATACCCCATGGGTGCGACCAATTTTAAGATATTGTATTTCTGTTGATATGCTTTTCTGTAGGACTAATGAAACGCAGATAGATCATTTAATTTTGTACGATATAACCCCTTTATCTTTATTTTTTAGTTCGCACAGTAATAATAATTAGAAGAAAATTTTGGGATAAATAATATTATTTAAATAATTAAGTTTCTTTTATAAATCATTAATTATATATGATTGATACACAGTAGCAATAAAAAAATATTCTTCCTATTTTGTATTATTTTCTTATTAAAAAATCTACACATTCTTAAGCCTTTTTTTAATCAAATACTTCAGTAACGCAATAATCTTACAAATGTGATCCTTTGAATTATACGGAAGGGTGAGTTCGGTAGCTTATTCAAATAAAATATACAATTTCAACAAGAGATTTGTTTTCGCAGGAAACAAAATGTGCTATCAAGGGTTATCATTCCAAGGATAGTTGTAACAATGAGATATATCAGTTCTGAAATAGATGAGCAAGAGAGAGAAGAGATTTTTAGATTAAAAAGATTCAAAGAACTTAAGTACAAAAATGCGAAGGCAGCTGAAAAGGATGATCCAACGAAAGGTCCTCCTCCTATGAAGGAAGAAATTCCAGCTAAAGCGAAACCTATTCTAAAAAAGATAGAAACAAAAGTTATGGACGAAAAACCAAAAACATTGGACCAAAAAGTCAAAGATGATAAACCTATTCCAGAAATGATACAAGAAACAGTTGAGCCAAAAGTAATTAAACGTATTACAGATAAAATATCGATCCCTGAAATTCTGCGTGATGAAAAAATGATAGAAAGTCTGACACATACGAATATATGTGCTTGTTGTTTAACCCTATTCGCAGCTGATGATGAAACTAGCAACCAATTTCTATGTCCTGTGTGCCAGCTAAAAGCCAAAGCTAAAGAAGAAAATCAAGATATTCAACTGAAATTTGTGCATTGCCCGAATGCCAGGGATGACCAGAATAACTTACGTCTGGAACATCTGATATCACATATGGCTGAAACTATTGATTTTGCAGATGGAGCTAAGACTGAACGCGTTGTACAGCCAAATAAATGTAGTAAGGTATGTGATTGTGTCACGCAGAAGACTGAAGAGCTGACCTGTGAACCACCTCCGTACGACGGTTTATGTGCACCCCCAGAACAACGTCAGAGTAAAATGATTGTTACAGCTTGTACAACCGTCCCTACAACTCCTGCTGAAACCACCCAGCGACCTTCACGTGAATCCACCCAGTCACCATTAGAACTCGACCGACCAACGGAAGCACCATCCAATCCTTTCAAATTAATGCCAGTGCCCAAATCAAAATTAGGATATTTTGAGAAAAAATATAAAGAAATAGTCAAAGTGACGAGGCTGAGAAATCCAGATGGAAGCATAAGTGAAGAGAAACAATTGATTACAATCAAAACAGAGAGAAGGATGCCTAAAAATGAGGAGCAAGGAGGAAATTTTAAAGAACAGCAGTATATTGGCGCTTATACTACTAGCGCTAATGGATACGGTGGGGGAGGATTTGGAGCAGGGGTATTTGGTGGTGGAGGGTACGGTACTGGTGGTGGAGGAGGAGGAGGAGCAGGTGGAAATGATGGAGAGGAATACGTTTGCAAAAGTTGTTACGATAGCGCCGGCGGGTATAATGAATCTGGTGGATATCCATCAGGATATTCAAGCTCTGGTGGAGCCGACGCCGTTGATGGGTATAGCTGTACCTGTGCGCGCTTTAGCGGTGCAAACATACTCTGCAACGAATGCAATGAGTATGCGGAAGGTGGCCAACGCAACGTCTACCCACCAATAGAAACAAAGTCTGAAGCCTCAAATCATAGCCCGCCAATGGTAGAACCAAATATACGATCCTGTGTATCAGCCAACTACCAAAATAAGAGTATGAATGATGTAGTAGGCCTCGAAGAAACGTGTGCGTGTTTCGAAATACCACATACACCATCACCACCGCCACCAACTAATGTAACTACGTGTGCATCAAAAGCTAGCAAAACTACGTCAGTGGATTCAAAGTTGTACTGTCCAGATTGCTCTAGATTTATCTGTAGTACTGAGTTAGCATCAGGATCTCAAAGTCCGAAGCCCCCGAAATGTGAATCAAAGTCAACATCCATACAAACTTGCTGTTGCCATTTCATAACAGAAAATAAATCAACAGCAAACAAAGCTAGTGCTTGCAAACCAACCTGTAAATTGTGCCCGTTAACAAAAGAAAATAAATGTGTTAATACTGATTTAATCAACATGGACGTTTCTGACACCAGTAGATACTCTGACTGTGCTCAAATAAGTATGTCTAGTACCATGACCACATGCAATAGTTCATGTTTAAAGCGCAAAGGTACCACCAATACTGGCTGCACCATAAAAATAGCTTCAAGTCCTCCAAAAGCATACAGTTTTGAAAGACAAGATAATTATAGTGAAGTAATACTTAAAGGCAGCGTGCTGAATGCCCTAAGAAAAATCATCTTACCTTCATGTAAATCGATTCAGTGCAGCCAGGCACAGTCAGGTGTCAATTTATGTCCATACTGCCAGTCTAGTCTTGCATCTTCATCAGGCCAGAAATGCTTAGGTAAATTAAACTTTAATCCAACATGCTTTATCTGCCAAACGAGGAATGAAGTCGAAATGGAGGAAGAGTTTTTAAAACTGATTTGTGATTCTTGTGGCACTATAGGCATATACTCAAGTACATCAACATCTGCTTCAACTAAGAGTGCTGCAGTCGGATCCGCGAATACAAATTCATCACCCAACTACAGTACTTCGAAATCAAAGCAAAGTTCGGACGACAGCGTTCTAGAATATAAACCGACGTGTTCTTCTTTGGCACAAACGATCAGGTCGGTATCTTTAAGCTGCCCTTCTTATAAACCGAGTGAAATTTGTTGCCCAAAACCCAAAACTATTGCCAGAATTGTTGGAGAAACTAATCGGATTCAGACGAAAGATGCTATGTCTTCAACTAAGCCATCTGCCAGATACGATTGTAGACCATTGAAGAGCTTTAAGAGAGTACACGCCTGTGAACGAATACGATCCAGATCTTGCACATGTCATTCTGACTCTCATATGCTTAGACCACGGTGTAAATATCCGTTGCCGCGGTCGCAATCCTGCTACGAAGACATTTATTTCTATAAATGGTAATTTCTTGCTTCCAGATAACAATCTCAAACGCTTTAGACACATTTAATACTGTTAATGATACAAGAACTAAATACTTATCAGCACCTTATTGCCCCATTTTTACGTCAAGATTAATATATTACACGATATAAAAGATAGTTTTACTATAAAATACTAGCTTCTGCCCGCGACTTTGTCTGCGTGGACTTCAGGATTGGGTCCGACCTGGATAAAAAGTAGCCTATGTGTTATATCCGGCCTTTTTATTTTTATTTTTATGGAATAAGAGGGCAAACGAGCAGACGGATCGCCTGATGGTAAGAGATTACCGCCGCCCATGGACGTTGTGTGCGTTGTGCGTGTGCGTTGCCGACCTTTTAAAAGGGGATTGGGCCTCCGGTAACCTCACTCACTCGGCGAAACACAACGTAAGCGTTGTTTAACGCCGGTTTTCTGTGAGGCCGTGGTATCACTCCTGTCGAGCCGGTCCATTCATGCCGAAGCATGGCTCTCCCACGTAAAGAAAGAATGCCAATTTTTGTCCAGATCCGTTCTGGCGTGAAAGAGTAACAAACATCCATACATACAAACTGTCGCATCTATAATATTAGTAAAGATAGGTATGGTCGTACGACATTGAACTAACTATAAAGTAAGACGAGAAGAAGAGTCGGTTGAGAAGCAAAGTAACTTGCTTTTCATTAGATGTCACTGACGTCACCTTAAAATCGTAAATCCAGATTGATATATGTTTGTTACTCTTTCTTTCACGCCAGAACGGCTGAACGGATCTGGATAAAATTTGGCACACAGATAGCCTGGAAAAACACATAGACTACTTTTTATCCAGGTTGGATCCAATCCTGAAGTACACCAGACAAAGTCGCGGGCAGAAGCTATTTAACTATATTTTTAGTACGAAAAATGCAAAAAAATACAATAAGAAGATAGATAAAATAATTATTTATAAGCATATGACTGATGATTGATGAGGCTATAAAAAGCCCATGACTTTGAAACTCAGCCTAAATAAAAAAAAAAATAATTAGTTACAAGCTTTTGATGTGTTGGCAGGAAGTCCTAGGTCCTATTTAGGTTGAGCAGTGTTCTTGGGATTTTTTAATGAAATTCTCAGTAGCAGGTCGTAGTTGGGATTTGTATTCGGTAAGTGGCAATAAGCTCCTTATAACATAGGCCTAAACAGACCGACAAACTGTGGGTGTACGTTAGTACACCTCTGTCTAACCCTTCGGGGAATACAGGCGTGATGGTATGTTAAATAAAAAAGTCTTGTAAGTTCCACGGTGGCCTAGCTCAAACTGTGACTCGGAATGCATCCAGATCAACTCCTAAAATAACCAATCAGTCTAGACATTATGTAAAACTAAATAGACTCAATAAAAATAAATAGTTTGCATTGTACCGATGTTTGGCATTGGGAATGGACAATTAGCCGGAGATAAAACGACACAAAGTGAAATGGAGACGTTTTGTTTTGCGTCTGTGCGTCTGCGCAACTTACACATTTGTAGAGTAGGGTTGACACAAAATTTAACAATGTAGTTTTATCTTTTTTATTATTTTGCAATTTATGTGTAAATTAAGAAGCAGATAAAAATATCTTATATTATAGATTAACTGCCTCATTGAGTTCATTTCCTAGTTTTGAAACAAAAATTTAATTCTATTCACAGTTCGCATGTTATAGATTCCATTTGTGATAGGGGACGTTATTTCTGTAAATATATCTTTAAACGACATTGGCTGAGTGATCGGGTTCTACGTCACGTGTTATGGGTTCGATCCCCACACGGAGCAAATATTTGTATGACCTACAGGTAGTTGATCCGGTAATTTGTGTTTGTAAAAGCACCTACGATACAGAAGAAAAAAGATACATTTTTACAAGTCATCTTCTAGATTTTTAGTTTTAGGTGGCGTTGGAATTTCTTAACTTTCTTTTTGACGACCAAACAACACTTTGTTCGACTTGTGAATTGAACTCATAGACAAATGGAGTTAAAAAAATATATGCGTCAACTTTCGTTTCTTGACAACCCTACCAGCCTCGTTGGCACGCGTCTACGGTATAGTACGCAGACGTGACGTCACAGGGGCATTCCTACGGGAGCGTACCGGCGCGGGCGCATAATTATAACTACTATATTACGCCGTGTGATCGGACATAGAGACACGCACAGGTTTGTACTTAAAATAAAATGTCTAATTTTATGTCTATCTAGCTACACATCAAGCTATACACCGTTACATTTAAGTCGTTTTAATGCCGAAAGGACGGTATTATACTCATCACTAGGAATAACTTTTACTATGGAACCAACCCTGAAATCACAAAAAAACAGCTGTTCCATACACTCTGACGAGTTCAGAGTACACAAAATGTATGGGAACAGCTGTTTTTTTTTGTGATTTCAGGGTTGGTTCCATAGTAAAAGTTATTCCTAGTGATGAGTATAATACCGTCCTTTCGGCATTAAAACGACTTAAATGTGACAGTGTATACTATCCAGCATAAGCTAACTATTACACATTGTATAGACCTTCTGTACAGTGAGAGGTCAGGTAATATTGGAAATGTTTATTATCTTTACCATAAATTATAGGGATGTAACCTACAATATTATTATAAAGAGGAAAGATTAGTATTTTTTTATGTAACGAATAAACTTAAAATCTACTGGACCGATTTCAAAAATTCTTTTGCTTTTTGTTAGAAAGCTACATTATCACTGAGTAATAGGCTATATAACATCACGCTACGCCTCTTAGGAACGGAGCAGCGCGGGTGGAATCGCCAGCGGGTCGCTAGTCGTCAATATTTTTATATAGCGATAAGTATATTGATAGTTATTTTAGAGTATCGAATTCATATGACGTTCTCTATATATTTCTTTACGCCTCTGGTTTCGTATTTAATGTTACTTATTTTTTTTTTAGTTCTAAGGCCTTATATGAATAATCATTCAAAAAATGCCAACATATCGATATTTTTCACTCGATCATTTACATAATAATCAATCCATTATACTGTCCCACTTCTGGGCACGGGTCTCCTCTCAGAATGAGAGGGATTAGGCTATAGTACACCACGGTGGCCTAGTGCGGGTTGGCAGACTTCATAAGCCATCGAGAAAATCTTTCAGGCATGCAGGTTTCGTCACGATGTTTTCCTTCACCGTTTAAGCGCGTGATAGTTAACTATTTAATACGCACATGACTTCGAAAAGTGCGTGCCTCGGGTTGGAACTCGAGACCTTTGACTTGGCAGTCCAACGGTCATACCACTAGACTATCACTGCTTTATTTTACTCGATCATTTATTTTATTTTATTTATTTATTGTCATAATTTTTTAGGCACATTATAAGGCATTTCCCTGGCCCCTGCGCTAGTGTGCATTGTATTACAGGAACCAGAATTACTAACATTGTCGATATTGCTTAAAAATATCGATAATTATTTTTAAACCACTAAGGTCGCAAACAAGCCTACGGCCCGCCTGATGGTAAGCGGTTACCGTAGCCTATGGACGCTTGCAACACCAGGGGTATCACTCGCGCGTTGCCGGCCCTGTAAATTAAGGAGGAATAGTTGGGCTGGCAGCATAGGAGACATTCTGCCATACATTACAGCGGCGGGCGGTAACATAACACCACCGGTCCCCCACACTGCCAACACAACGCTTCCTCGCGGAGCTATGACGGCCTTGCTCACCGTTGGGAACACAACATAGCACGGAGCTATGTTATTTGGCTACGATTTTGTGCAAGGTGGAGATACTTCTCCAGTCGAGCTGCTCCAATTGTGAGTGGAATTATTCCACTATGCCCTACCTCTCTTGAATCTCCATTTTCTTATCACTTGCCTATCCGTATTATAAATTACTACTCAATCCATATGGACAAGCATAATGAGTAATCTGATGTCGCAACATGATGGCGGTCAAGTCGTGATGCTAGAATAGTTAACAGTTAAGGCGAAGTATTCTTTAACCTTGAACGTTGTTCGGCGTGAAATACTGTTTATTTTTTTTGTGCATCAAGTGTCCACGATCTTATTCCTCCTTGCTGGTTCCTTCATATTTCCCCTTTCTACTATCAGACTACCGGAAGCACGAAAAAGCGACATTAGTTCATGGTGGACATTCCAAAAACCCGAACGAAACGCTTTAAGTCCACCTTTATCAAGCGTACCGCTGAAATGTGGAATTTGCGTCTTGAGTGGGTCTTCAAATCACGAGTGAATCGGGTTCTTCTAGGCAAGCGCGCTCTTTCCTAGATCGCAGTGTCGCTTAACCTCAGGCGAACTGGCGGTGAAGTTACGCCTATGAAGAATATTAAAAAAAAACTATACCTACAATACTAGATTAGTAACAACTAGTTTATTGATCGGGAAGCAAGATGTCCTAGGTTCGATTCCTAAATCAAGGTAAGTGTTATTAAAAGAAAGAAAGAACACACCCAACACGATTTCGATTCAGAGCATTTAGCTTAGCACGAGGGGTTAACAAGCTAGTTGCTAGCTAGCTAGTACCTAGGCTTTTTAAAAAAAAAAGATTGAACAGAGAATTAAAAATAGTAAAAATGTCTTATAATATAGGTCAGTCAGTCGTTTTCAAATTATTAGGAACTAGCTTTTGCCAGCGATTTCGTCCGCGTGGAATAGTTACTTTGTTCCCTAGTTCTTCGCCCGCGGTTTCACCTGCGTTGCCCCGTTCCTAAGGGTTGTAGCGTGATGTTTTATAGCTTGAAACCTTTCTCATGAATCACTCATTTTCCCAACATTTCCCTTCACTGCTCTGCTCCTATTGATCGTAGCGTGATGAAAAGTATACTATAACCTGCCCAGGAGTATGAGGAACAATTGTACCAAGTTTCGTTGAAATCCGTCGAGTGGTTTTTGTTTCTATAACGAACATACAGACAGACAGACAGACAAACAGACAAAAATTTTACTGATTGCATTTTTGGCGTCAGTATCGATCACTAATCACCCGCTGATAGTTATTTTGGAAATATATTTCATGTACAGAATTGACCTCTCTACAGATTTATTATAAGTATAGATTTAGTGGTCAAGCCAGAACGGACTGTGTGGCAGCAACCAAAGCACCTAGCGAAGCAACTGTTAATGTACAGAATTATTCATTAATTGGTCGAAATTAGTCGCAAAACAGGTCATAAATGTGTCGTTTGGGGAATAGGATCGTAGGAACCTAGATTAACAGTATCTAAATCCGAATGATAACATAATTTGATAGAATATTGTCTGGATTACGATTTATTTCGATTTTACGTTTTTGTGAACAATTCACGCTCCGCCGGACCCTTAAGTACTGTAAGTGAAATGCATATAGACTTCGCCTTAATTCTCTAGTAACCGAATGCAATAATCAAGTCTACAATTCGATTGTTGTCTTATAGATAAGTACTGATCATAGATATGTACGTCACGTACACGTAAACTACGGACTTAAGCAAATATCTATCTATGCCTGTATTGTGCCACTGTAGAGAAAAGGCACTTTTCTTACACATCTCTGTTTTCTGCTAGTGAGAGCCACTCCTTTCGGTAGGAGACAAATATAAAACTTAATAGCGACTCGTGCGCATATTCTTCTCTTTGAATTTTCCATTTAAATGAAAAATATCTTTTATACTGCCTCATTAGTCTAGTGGTCTCTAGCGCGACTGCTACGCTCGAGGTCTCGAACCCAGGAGGTCGATCCCCAGGTCGAGCAGTGTTATTGAGTTTTTCTATGAAATTCTCAGTAGCAGCTCGGAGGCTGGATTTGTGCCCGGATAATGGCAATAGCCTCGCCCCCTATTACATGGGACCTAAACATGGCGACCGGCGAACTGTGGGTGTACATTAGTACGCCACTGCCTAACCTTTCGGGGAATACAGGCGTGATAGTGTGTTATGTTATATTATATCTTTTATATTACCTTTATCCTAACAATAACGAACACAACAAAAAAATAATTAGGCATCCAATTTGGTGCAGTCATTCGGAAGTAATGCACGGATATACAATTCGGCGATTTATTTTGACAGAGAAGATTTTATTTTGTCAAATATTATTTCGACTTAAATGTAAAAAACAGAAAAACTGTAATTGCCTCATTAGTGTAGTGGTCATAAAAGCTACTGCTAGAGGCCCTGGGTTCGAATCCCAGGCCGACAAGTGTTATTAGGTTTTTTTTTATTAAATTCTCAGTAGCAGCTCGGGGAGTTTTGTCTCTTGCTTGCGAACTTGCCTCCTGCTACTGTTGATGTACATTATTGCACCTCTGCCTAACCCTTCGGGAAATACAGGCGTGATGGTATGTTATGTTACCTACGTCTATACAAATGTCAAAATTCTAATAAGCAAATCTTTTTTACGTTTGTCATTGTGATCAAGTCCACACTCTTAGTGTTTACAAAATAATAGAATTGTCACAATACCATTCGTATGACCGTTGCGACAGACTGGCCGCATTTCGGACCATTATGTGCCTATTACCGGTCACGGTACGAGTGTTTGTCACCTATTATTATTAGATATTATATTGTTTGACAATAGATTTCACTTTTAGGTGATTACAGTATTGTAGTCATGCTTTGTTTGGTGTTATGAAATGAGCTGTTTTTTGTATGACATGCTTTTATGAGTAAGAGGGTCGGTTATCTATCTATATATTGTACCATTGAAGGTCACGGGCGCAAACTACTTCTAAACAACTCACGAGTAATTTTTTAGTAAAGAAAAATTCAATCGCGGGCTGGATTCGAACCTGCGTCTTCTGGTTTGATATACCAGACGCTCTGACCTCTAAGCCACCGCGAACCCTACCCGCATGATTGAAATTTTGCCATCATATTCTGAATTTACGTCATAAGGTGACGTTTGTGACATCTATGAAAGGCAAGTTACCTTACTTCTCAACCGACACGACTTACTTTACAGTTAGTTCAGTGTCGTACGATGCCACCTTACCTTTTAACTAGGCTAGTGAAGGCAAAATTTCAATCATGCGGGTAGGGTTCGCGGTGGCTTATAGGTCAGAGCGTTAGCTGTTTAACATTACGCTACGGCTCTTAAGAATGGGGCAACGCGGGTGAAACCGCGGGCGGGCCGCTATAACTCGAAAACGGCGGGACCGATTTTTATGATCTTTGGGTTATTGGATTTGTCTCCTCCTCAAATAGCAGAATAACTATTAAAACATCGAACAAAATCACGAAAAAGAACATTATGAAGAAAATTTATTTTCTTAAACATTTTGTATCGGGAACGGATTGACAGATTTGACAGATATAAAACACGGACACAAATGAACATGGCGTTGTTTTCTGTGAGGTTTTGTCTTTTGTTTCGGTAAGGCCTTTACAGGTCGGCAACGCGCGAGTGATTAGGTCCATAGGTTACGGTAACCGCTTACCATCAGGGGAGCCGTATGCTTGTTTGCCACCTTAGTGGTATAAAAAAGAAAAAAAATATAAAGATTAAATTGTTTTGGCTTCTATTGTTCATATTTTTTTTATGGAACGCCTGATGGTAAGCGATTACCTCCGCCCATGGATATCCGCAACACCCGAGGAGTCACAAGTGCGTTGCCGGCCTTTTAAAAGGGAGTACGCTCTTATCTTGAAGGTTTGAAGGTCGTATTGGTCCGGAAATACTGCAGGGGAAAGTTCATTCCACAGTTTTGTTGTGCGAGGCAGAAAGTTTCTAGAGAAACGCACTGTTGTGAACTGCCAACCATCAAGATGATGGGTATGGAACTGCTGCCACGTAGAACGATGGCGGAAAGAGGCAGCAGGGATCAATCCGATCAATCAATCAATCAATCAATCATATATAAAGACTCCTCATATATTTTTTTATGGGATTGGAGGGCAAACGAGCAGACGGATCGGCTGATGGTAAGCGATTACCACCGCCCATGGATACCCGCAACACCAGAGGAGTCACAAGTGCGTTGCCGACCTTTTAAAAGGTGATTCGGCCTCCGGTAACCTCACTCACTCGGCGAAACACACCGTAAGCGTTGTTTGACGCCGGTTTTCTGTGAGGCCGTGGTATCACTCCGGTCGAGCCGGCCCATTAGTGCCGAAGCATGGCTCTCCCACGTAAGACACGTATTTTTTTCTTAAATATCTCCCTGGGCCAGTTACAATTTTATTATATGTATAGATAAACTTTGATCACTCATAATAATTAATTATGCGCTGAGTAAAATCCAATATACCGATACCATCGCCGTTGAAAGGGGAGTGGCCATTCTTTTTGCATTTACGCTTAAGGCGAAGGCAATCTATTTAATAAAACTAAAATCGACTGATTGACAGATAACTTGTAGCTTGGAAAGCATTATAGTCTAAGGACACCAGGGGCCGTATTATGACGTGTTAACGCCATCATTTTTAGGTTAATTATCGTAATATATCGCATCGTTTTAGGTAAGAAAGAGATGAGGCTATTTAATATGTAGAGCGGCATCTCTTTCTCACAACGTATAAATGATGGCGTTAACACGTCATAATACGGCCCCTGGTATTGTATTCCTTAGGGCTACTTAGTAAGCAATTTATTTTTTATTCATGATGAATTAAAAATTTCCTTATTGGTATCGAAATTGTCAATCAACGGGAACACTGATCGCGAAATTGTGACGTCACTGTGAGGAATTATCTGGGCGCAAGCAAATCTTATTCTACCATGGGAAATGCAATGCATGCAAGGCATGAAGTGTTGTGAAGGAGATCTGTGTATAATATACTAAGTAGCTGTTGCTCGCGGTTTCTTATACTGTAGGACACAAGTTACACAACTATGGTTCTTTTTAGGGTAAAAATGTTACACCAGTATATTTCAGGTCTTATGTAATAGACAGTAAGCCTAAAGGTTAGATTTTGGTTTCAAACTCAGAATTTTCTATAATATTAAAGACTAGCTTCTGCCCGCGACTTTGTCTGCGTGGACTTCAGGATTGGGATAAAAAGTAGCCTATGTACCTATTATTCCAGGCTATAATCTATCAAATTAAATCCAGATCCGTTCAGCTGTTATGGTGTGAAACAGTAACAAACATCCACACATCCATACTCACAAACTTTCACGTTTATAATATTAAGTAAGGTTATAATAGAAAATTCTGAGTTTGAGATACAGAGAAAATTCTAGTGAGGCTCAACGGTTTTATAAAAAAAAGCATATACTGCGGAATATATATCTACCACAAAATAGATTTTTATTATTGATAACTAGCTGTACCCCGTGGATTAACCCGCTAAAGAAATGACGGACTTTTATAGAAACTTTCGCCCCCCTTTCCACCACCTTAGGGGCTGAATTTCCAGAAATCCTTTCTTATCGGATGCCTACGTCATACAAAGTACACACTCTCCAAGTTTCAGGTCTTTACGATCAGCGGTTTAGGCTGTGCGTTGATCCGTCAGTCAGTCATTCAGGACAAAGCATTTTATATATATAGATTTGATCTGTATACCAGACACCAGTATGGTAGGTACACCACACAAATCGAATTCTCGTTCTTTTTTTGTCGACTTCTGACTCTTTCTGCAACTACGGAGAAAGGTGAAGGAGACAGGTGAAGAATATCAATCATCAATATTAACCAGTCTCTCATCTGAAAGAAAGAAAGAAAGAAAAAGTATTTATTCACGAATCTGACGAACTCCCCCTTAACTCGAGTGTATTTCTGTGGATGAAATTTCAATTAAGTGCGACCATTAAAAAAAAAGTGAATGTTTATTTTGACGCGCCAATATGATGTAGCCGATGATCTGTATCACGCCCCCGTTTTTCTTTATAGTGTAGGCAGAACACTCAACAACAAAAATATTGATAACATAACATATCACGCCTGTATTCCCCGAAGGGTTAGGCAGAGGCGTACTGATGTACACCCACAGTTCGCCGGTATGTTTAGGTCCCATGTAATAGGGGCTGAGCCTATTGCTATTAACCGGGCACAAATCCAGACTCCGAGCTGCTACTGAGAATTTCATAGAAAAACCCAATAATACTTTGTTCGACCTGGGGATCGAACCCAGGACCTCTAGCGTAGCAGTCGCGCTAGAGACCACTAGACTAATGAGCCAGTCTGCGTCCTTATAATTTATTCTAGTAGTCCTGAGTACGGCTGCTACGTTAGAGGTACGAGCAGTGTTATTGGGTTTTTATATGAAATTTTCAGTAAGTACCTAGCAGCTCGGAGTTCGGGATTTGTGCCCGGTTAATGGCAATAGGCTCGCTCCCATTGAACCCCCGAACTTTACATTAGTATGTATGTTAAAAATAGCGACCGTATTCGCGCGTATTTGTTTTTTTTTTCAGAAATACGAGCATCAAATTTGCTACATTAACTTTTAAAAATTCGCTTCGATTCTGTGCTAACATGAATTAATCCATAGGTATGTTCGTTTCATCGCCAGATAACTTTATCAGCGGAATAAATTCGAATATATATTACTAGCGACCCGCTCGCGGTTTCACCCGCGTTGCCCCATTCCTAAGAGTCGTAGCGTAATGCTAAACCGCTTAAAACCTTCCCCTTGAATTATTCTATGTATTAAAAAAACCGCATCAAAATCCGTTGCGTAGTTTTAAAGATCTAAGCATACATAGGGACGGACAGACATCGGGAAGCGACTTTGTTTTATACTATGTAGTGGAGATATATAAGCGGCGGTAGCCTAATGGCTAGGGTGTCGGACTTGCGATCATAATGGTTGCCGGTTCGAAACCTACCCATTGCACTACCGACACGAACCCACTCGTAGCACAAGCATTTTAGCTTAGCACGAGGGGTTAACAAGAATACTAGTAATGAAATGAAATGAAATGAAATGAAATTATTTATTCTGCAAGTAGATCTCTAGAGATACTTTTACATGTCATGGTTTGGGTTTTTTTTTAGCTAGATGGCTTCGGCATTTCCTAACTGACGACCTCTGAGAAGAAACACCGAAACAAACTCAGAGAATCATGGTCTCTTTTAAAGTCCAGACATGGAAGAACACTTATAAGTGAGTGGTACGATGTAGGGTAATGTCTGAAATGGCCTGAATGTGCGACACACATTGGTAGTAAGCTTCTTTTAAAAAAAAATTGACCGTTTTTCTTCTATAAAATCTCTCAAACGTCAGTTTTATTCCTCAGTTAAAAGTAGTCTGGCGATGGTAACATCGACCCTAAAGCATGTATTTTTCTTGTTCACTTGTTTTCGTCGTGTTTATTCGAACACCTGGCCACCGTGCTGGGTAGTTATGTAATAAGTGGCCGGCTCGCTGATCTGTGTCCTACCATTGTCACTTTAATATTCGAGACGAAAGTGAGTAAATTACGTGATGTTTATCGCCCTCTGCCTGATGCAACAATAATTAAGACGTATCCTAATCTAATTATGGCTCATTATATCAGACAAAGGAGGTCCACTGCTGGGCAAAAGCGTGCCCCATAAAATTGTGATTGCAATGCAATTAACCGAAATAACATAACATACCATCACGCCTGTATTCCCCGAAGGGTTAGAGGAGTACTAATGTACACCCACAGTTCGCTGGTACATTTAGGTACCATGTAATAGGTGGCAAGCCTATTGCCATTAACCGGGCTCAAATCTAGACTCCGAGCTGCTACTGAGAATTTCATAGAAAAACCCAATAACACATTGCTCGACCTGGGGATCTAACCTAGGACCTCTAGCGTAGCAGTCGCGCTTGGGGCCTCTAGACTAATGAGGCAGTCTAGTGAAATTAATTATATTAAAAAAAAAATTCGTACTATTAATTTGAATATCACTCACTTTTTGTGAAAGTAAAAGAAAAATTATTTAATAAAATATATTTTAGGTTACTCCTTAAAGCTAGCTATCGTATAAAATGGAAAGTTTGAAATAAATATTTAATGATACATACGAGTATACAACAAGAAGAAAGCTTTTCTGGACATCCCGCCAAAATGAGCGTATTTATAATTCTCCATTTACTCGCAGCGTCTTTCGAGTCGAACATGAATTAAAGTGAGGTGAGATTCTTTCGAAAACAATTAGTAGTGTCCTCATATTGAGTCAACATCACAGATGACTTCCCAAACTCGCGTGTCAGTCTGTCCCGCCGCATCTCAGTAACCTGTCAATTGCGATCATGTCACAAAACAAAGATGGCTGCCAAACTATTTTTGTGTTGCGTGCGTGTAGTAACCTGATATCTGTCTAGGACGAAACGATCGCGTGTATGATGTAAAATATTCTAGATTTTTCTAAAAATATCGTCATTTACTAGAATTCGAGGTGTTGGGTTTCTTAAAATATATCAGAATTTATTTAATTCTAGGTATAGGTAGTGTTTTGTAACCTTGTCTGCCTGCTATATGTTATGAATAAAAGACCGATAAGATACCCTACTGTACAACTTTATGCTGACAGTAAAGTTCTTACAGTAAGACAACTCTTTGTCCTCAGATCCATCTTAAAAATACATCAAAGTTCACCTCTTCCCGACCCTAACAAACGCAGCAAGCAACCGGTTTGTCAAAGTGTCCGGTGCAAGACTGCCTTCGCTAGACATCAGTTTAAGAGCATAGGTTGCAAATTATATAACTCACTTATAATCGCGGGCAGGATTCGCGGTTCGCGGGTTCGCGGTGGCTTAGGTCAGAGCGTCTGGTATATCAAACCAGAAGACGCAGGTTCGAATCCTGCCCGCGATTGAATTTTTTCCTTTACTAAAAAATAGTCCATCTTATTTTTTTTTTTTAAAAAAACCTTATTGGCAATTTTGGTAGCATATTACTAGTATTCTTGTTAACCCCTCGTGCTAAGCTAAAATGCTTGTGTTATGAGTAGGTTCACGTCGGTAGTGCAATGGGTGGGTTTCGAACCGGCAACCACATGATCGCAAGTCCGACGCCCTAGCCATTAGGCTACCACCGCTTCTTTATCCGGAGAATCAAACAATATTAAAGGTACCTTACACACAAGAATCCAGCCAAACCACCACAGCGCCACTAGTTACATCTTACACATGACTTGACACGTCACTTCTTATAACTTATCCCTGCTGACGACTCAATGCATGAGGCGTGAAGTATGGAACATATTGTGGGTATAATGTTACTGTGTAATTTGACCCGAAGAGTGCGTGTTATCACGCTAAGCTAAAATTCTTACTTTATATTTTTAACCGACTTTAAAAAAAGCGGTTCACAATTCTATAGTGTCATCAATCATCATCCTCATAATAAATAGCAGTTAGATAGATATAACTACTTACTTATAACTAGACGTATTCTTGGCAAGACGACGACGAGCCAAAATGGTACAATTTTGACCCCCATAGGTATGTACGGCCGAAAATCAATAGTTTTTTTTTATGGATTAAGTCGGCAAACGACCTGACGAGCCACCTGGTGGTAATTAGTCATCGTCGCCCATGCACACCTGCAACACCAGAGGAGTTGCTGATGCGTTGCTGACCTTTAAGAGGGTCAGACTGCAGACTGCCAGAGCCGCAGCAACTAAGGGAGACCTTACTCTTAAGGGCAAAGGCGAAAAACACACTAAGGTGCTCTACGACAGACTCCGACGTAAGGGTTGTCGCCAGCCAGTCAGACCCCAAGCGGTCCAACCACGGAGCAAGTCAGATATTTTCACGCCTCTTAAGGGATGCCTATCTGAAAGGCAGTGAGGAACAGTAATCTAACCAGGGTAAAAAATGTAGTTGTAGGTAGTTCTGAGAAAATTTAATTTTAAAGGGTTTTCTTTGATAATTCGGTCACCAAATTCGATACATTATATAGCAGGCGCCGTGGCTTAGTTGGTTAAAGCGCCTGTCTAGTAAACAGGAGATCGTGAGTTCGAATCTCGCCGGGGCCTAGATGTACCTACTTTTTTATTATTTCAATGAATTCATATAGATTTATCACTAAATAACTGCCTCAATAGTCTAGTGGTACTATGCAGGGGTTCGGTTCCCAGATCGAGCAAATTGTTATTGGGTTTTTCTATGAAATTCTCAGTAGCAGCCCGGAGCTTTGATTTATGCAATTGGCAATAGCTTCGCACCCTATTTCATGGATCTAAACATACCGGCGACCTGTGGGCTTATATTTAATACACTTCTGCCAAACCCTTTAGGAAATATTTTTAATAATTTTCAAACTAATTAATTTTCATATTAAATATTTTGTTACGTAGGAAAGCCATGCTTCGGCACGAATGGGCCGGCTCAACCGGAGTGATACTACGACTTCACAGAAAACCGGCGTTAAACAACGCTTACGTTGTGTTTCGCCGAGTGAGTGAGGTTACCGGAGGCCCAATCCCCTTTTAAAAGGCCGACAACGCATTTGTGACTCCTATGGTGTTGCGGGTGTCCATGGGCGGCGGTAATCGCTTACCATCAGGCGATCCGTCTGCTTGTTTGTCAACCCTTGAAACGTGGACCTTGGGACTGGTCCACAAATTCAAGGTTGCACAGCGTGCAATGGAAAGAGCAATGCTTGGAGTTTCTTTGGTGGATAGAATTTCGGAACGAAGTCATTCGCCAAAGAACTAAAGTCACCGACATTGCTCGAAGAATAAGCACGCTGAAGTGGAAGTGGGCCGGCCACGTCTGCAGACGGACAGACGACCGATGGAGCCGACAAGTGTTAGAGTGGAGACCGCGTTTGGGCAAGCGTAGTTTGGGACGCCCTGCGACGCGATGGACCGACGATTTGAAGAAGGTGGCTGGCAGCGGATGGATGCGAGCTGCTCAAGACCGGGATGGTTGGCGCTCCTTGGGGGAGGTCTACGTTCAGCAGTGGACGGCAATAGGCTGATTTGATTGATTGATTTGATTGATAACCCTTTAGGGCATAGTTTCATAGTTACTTCTGAATACAAACAATATTTTTTTGTTTGACACGTGCATAGTATGTGGGGATGTAGAGGGCTAACGATATATAAAAAATAAATTGCTATAGCCATGCAGTTTTCTTCACCCTGTGACCTACTCACACCGTATTAATTTATTATTACTGCTGGATAGTAATATTCCGTGTAAATTCACACTAAAATATTTGCCGGGTTTTAATCTGTTACAATTCTTCCGGATTTTTTGGCTTACCGCCAAAGTTTGGTTTTTCTTATGTATATCTTGGAGCTTTAAGAGTCCGGCGGACCGAATTTCTCTTACAAACGTAATACCGCAATAAATCGTAATTCAAACGCAATTTAATCAAATTCTGTTATTATTCGGATTCCGATACCGTTAATCTAGGTTTCTACGTTACCATTTTGTCCAAAATACTTCACTGAAAACAAATGTAAGCGAATGCAATTTTTGATAACTTTACCAAGTTTGGAACTATTCTCCGGTCTTTTATTTCCAATGAAGTAGTAGTAGACGAAATAGTAACGTAGGAACCTAGACTAACGGTATCCAAAACCGAATAATAACATAATTTGATAGAATTTTGTATGAATTACGATTTATTTCGATATTACGTTTTTGTGGGAAATTCAAGCAACGCCGGACCCTTAAGATAAAAATTCTAGTGTTTGTATCAGTATTGAAACATAACAATATTATTTTTTAATACGGATACAAACACACGAGGGGTGTGTTTGTATTTACGTCAGGGGTTAAAAATAAGTGAGTGTCACAAATTCACACTTTTTTTCTGTGATAGCCTGACGCTTGACCGCCAGTTCGCCTGATGTTAAGTGACACTGTGATCTACGATGCAGCGCGCTTGCCTAGAAGAAACCGATTCACTCATGATATAAAAACATCCAGATTATATCTATCGGGAAAGACCCACTCGGGAAACACTCCACATTACAGCGGTACGCATGATAAAAGTGGACTTAAAGGGTTTCGTTCGGGATTTTGGAATGTCCAACATGAGTCGATGTCGCTTTTTCTTGATTCTGGTCGTCAGACAATGTCTAAAATGTCTCTGAAGAAAGAGCCACAGTGGTGTTAAGTATTGATTTCCTTGATCATGAGTGGCAGATCTATTTTATATGTCAGTCAATATTAAAAAACTTTTTCGGCAGTTTGGATCGTATGTAACAAACTCTGAAAAAGTATGTCAACAAAATGGAGTCTTTTGGGTCACAGATTTCATTATTAAAAGATTTTTTAACCCCTCACGCAAAAGAGGGATGTAATTTTGTAGCGTGTATTTCTTTATCTGTTGCATCGTTGCACCCAAACGAATGGACCGATTTTGACTCAGTTTGTTTTGTTTGAAAGGTTACTTGATCGAGAGTGTTCTTAGCTATGATTTAAGAAAATATGGCCAGCCGTTTGAAGATTAGCAGCTCTTTTCTGGTTCATGAAGGGATGTGCGCATCTTCCACATGTATGATCCATTTGGAATTTGGTTATCACTTACTTCAATGATATTGCAAGAATATGGTGACCAAGTCTTGCTGCGGGGGTCTTTTTAATTTATTTTTTTTGGCCTCGTGCAGGTTTGCTGTATTTATAATATCATTATCACCATAAGCTCGATGCTGTGCCAGACCAATGCCTCTTTATGTATCTTCTTTAAATAGATCTTTTAGGACACTTTTACTAGACAATTTTTTTTAACTAGATGACACCGCCACCGGCATTTTCTAACTGACGACTTCTGAGAATGAACACCGAAACAAACTCAGAGAATCATGGTCTCCTTTAAAGTCCAGACATCATACTTAGTGGCAAATATGTGTCTTCCAATGTAAGACAATGTCTGAAATGGCCTTTAGAAGAAAGAGCCATTGCGGGTTTAAGTAGACCAGTCCCATCTGACGGCACGCATGCATCAGTCATTGGATAAACAACCCGTCGCACGACGATACCAGATCAGTGGAACATTTGCGTAGGCCAGATAAAAATCTCAAAGCCGCTTAAATCTGTGTATATCTAATTATCTACCTTACATAATACTCATATTCCTTTATAAACCTAAAAACAAATTAATCGAGTCAAAACACTTCGACATCTACTGCCACCAATCAAATAAGATGCCGTAATGATACTAAACTTAATTAATTAATTCTGAAGCGAAATCGCCGCTTCTGACATGTCAGGTGAACATGTCTACATGCTACATGTATGGTACAAGGAAGGACAGAATAGCGATTTTAAGTTAAAGTAAGTTATAATTGCCAGCGAATTTGAGTAAATACATTACTACCACCCGTCACCCGCGAAGAGCTCTGCTAATCCGCATGCAATGTATAGTAAAAAATAGTAACTATCACTATGGGTATAGTAAAAAATATACAGTCACACATTATTCATTTTGCTGTTTAAAATGTCAGACAAATGATTTTTTTTAAATCGTGAATATTTCATACAATTACGCCTGATATTTATTTTTATGATCATTATTTTTTCGTTAGACTTTTCTTGATCGACATAATATCACAAATTAATCACACCATATACTTATTATAAACAAACAAAATCTAAAATATTCACATTTCATCAGGGTCTCAATACTGTTTGTTACTGCCCCTCAGATAGGCATCTCGTAAGAGGCGAGAAAATATCTGACTTGCTCAATGGTAAGACATCTTGGTTTCTGACTGGCTGGCGACCAACCTTACGTCGGTTTCTGTCGTAAAGCACCTTGGTAGATAATGTGTTTCGACTTCTGCGCGTAAGAGCCAGTTCCCCCTCGGTTGCAGTCTGCAGTCTGTAGGGGCTCTTAAGGGTCGGCAATGCATCAGCAGCTCCTCTAGTGAGGCAGGTGTCCATGGGCGACGATGATTACTTACCACCAGGTGGCTTGTCAGCTCGTTTGCCCCCTTAACCAATAAATAATGTCAAATTATTAGATAAATATTCTTGTTTAATATTTGTTTTTTTCGAGTCTTCAATACGATTCGTTTAGACGTGATCTTCGATTTTAAAATCTATATATTATAGCAGCGCCTTAAGTAGATTTCTGTATGCCTGTATTTTGGGTAGGTTTTCATATTTTATTCTGTCCAACAAACCTTATCCTGGCAATAACGAATAAAACAAAAAATATCCAGTTTAGATGCAGTCGTTCGGAAGTTATCCGCGTGCATACATTGGCAATTCATTTTTATTTAAATTGAAAATAGAAGACAGATTTTTGATGATGTATCAAAAATCTGTAAAAGCGATTCCGCTTCCTCTCTTGTTTGTACCACAACCCAAATCGTTGAGTGCCAGGTCCTAATCAGTATGTCTGTAACCAAATAAACCTGGAACAACCAGCCGACCATGAACGGCAACCACTAACCACGGCAACCAATATATTTATCATACCATCGCTATATTCCTCTAAGTTCGGCAGAGTTGTACAGTAAACGCTCAAAAGTCCATAAGCACGCTAAGGATTACATTGAAAGAAAGAAAGAAAATATTTATTTGCACGGAATACGGGTGGTACCAGATATAACAATGGTGCATAGTTCATACCATGTTCTGCCTGTATTAGGCATATAAATATTTATAATTATAATTATAAAAATCAATTAAAACAATATTATATTAATTACAAAATGTCAGATTAGCATGCTAATATACCTATTATTATTATTATTACCTATAGCATGTTATTACACATTATTTGCTATTATTTACTATGCTATGAACAGTACGAGCGAGCTGGATACAGCTAGTGCGTTATTTGCTATTATTTACTATGCTACGAACAGTACGAGCGAGCTCGATACAGCCAGTGCGTGACACTTTTTAACGACAATGAATACAAGGTCATAAGTCAAACTAAACGTCAAGCTATTGCGTTGTGAGATTGCCTATGGACTTTTGCTCGCCACTGTACTTTGTACATGTACAACCAGTTTGCTTGTTTATTTAGGTCCCGTGTAATAGGGGCGAGCCTATTGCCATTAACTGGGTAAAAATCCAAAGTACCTCATTAGTCTAGTGGTCCTAAGCTACGTTAGAAGTCCAAAGTCAAAGTCAAAATCAAAATCAAAATCAAAGTCAAAGTCAATTTTCAGTAGCATCTCGGAGCTTAGGATTTGTGCCTGATTAATTGTAATAGGCTCGGTCCCTATTACATGGGATTTAAACATGCCGGCGAACTTTGGGTGTACATGGATGAATATTTGAAAAATATACAACGTCATTAACTTCATCCCAAAGTTAAGAATGCGTATGTTTAAAACTACAATTATGATAATGAAAACTTAAACTACACCACTGCCGTCAAGCAATAAGACAAGAATAAAATGTCAATGTCAATGTCAATGTCTACTATAGTCAGAAGAATGATTTGTCAAATAATGTCCGAATATGCACCCACATTAGTACACCTCTGCCTAACCCTTCGGCGAATACAGGCGTGATGGTACTTTATATTTCACAAGGTCTAAATTTCTTACTTAATTCATAGAATCAACGTCCAAAAAAACTGTCTCGTACTCAGAAATTAATCTATTTCAATTTTCATTTTGAAGTGGCGCAATTAGTACAGACGGCTAATTGGAGGGATGACATTTATTATTTATTTTCGTCCTGTTTTCGGGACGAAATCATTTCTGTTACATTCGAGTGTTAGAGAGCATTAAGGACGATGAAAACATAACCCTCCTTCTGGCGCAGTCGGGTACTAAAAAAGGACAGAGTTCAAGTTCAAGTGTTATTATTTCAAACTAGCTTCTGCCTGCGGCTTTATCTGCGTGGATTTCAGAATTGGATCCGACTTGGATAAAAAGTAGCCTATGTATTATTCCAGACTATAATCTATCTCTGTGCCAAACTTCATCCAGATCCGTTCAGCCATTCTAGCGTGACAGAGTAACAAACATCCATACATCGTAAATCCATACATCCAAACTCACAAACTTTCACGTTTATAATATTAGTAAGGATAAGAAGCAGTGGTCATACCACTAGGCTACTAGTGGTATGACCGTTGGACTGCCAAGTCAAAGGTCTCGAGTTCGAACCCAAGGCACGCACCTCTGACTTTTCGAAGTCATGTACGTATTAATAGTTAATTATCACGCGCTTAAACGGTGAAGGAAAACATCGTGAGGAAACCTGCATGCCTGAGAGATTTTCTCGATGGCGTGTGAAGTCTGCCAACCCGCACTAGGCCAGCGTGGTGGACTATAGCCTAATCCTTCTCATTCTGAGGAGACCTGTGCCCCAGCAGTGGGACAATATACTGGGTTGATTATAAGGATAAGCTTTTAAAAGCGTTTATAAAACGTTATGATTCTAGTTGCACGGTTCCAAATTGTTGATGGTATGGAGTAGAATCTGGCAAGAAACTCCATGGACACTCATTTAAAATCTATACCTGATAGACACAATCCGAGTGTCTTTAAATCACGAGTGAATCGGTTTCTTCAAGGCAAGCGCGCTCCATCGTAGATCGCAGTGTCGCTTAAACATTAGCCGAACTGGCGGTCAAGCGTAAACCTATCAAGAATAAAAAAATATATGTGTGTTTTGAGAGCCAGTTAGCACTCGCGGATTCTGCGGCTCGGGCAGTCCTAAGGCTAGGCAGCGCGTCAGCAACTCCTCTGGCGTTGTAGGTGTTCATGGGCGGTGATGACTATTTACCATTATAGGCTTATCTGCCGACTAATCGACAAATAACATATTTAACCAAATTTCTTCAAGGGTTTAAGCATGAAAATTTATTATGGATAAGTATAAGAGCCTATCTCAGGAATTACTGATTCGAATTGAAAAATTCTTTTTGTGTTGGATAGTCCATTTATCGAGGAAGGTTATAGGCTATATAACATCACGCTACGCCTCTTAAGAACGGGGCAGAACGGGTGAGACCGCAGTACTTATCATCGCTACATAGTATAAAACAAAGTCGCTGTCGCTGTCTGGCCGTCCCTATGTATGCTTAAATCTTTAAAACTACGCAACGGATTTTGAAGCGGTTTTTTTAATAGATAGAGTGATTCAAGAGGAAGGTTTTAAGCTATTTAACATTACGCTACAACTTTTAGGAATGGGGTAACGCGGGTGAAACCGCGCGCGGGTCGCTAGTCATATAATAAAGCTGAAGATTTAGTTTGAAAGCGCTAATCTCTGGAACTACCAGTCGGATTTGAAAAATTATTTTTGTATATGATACGCACATTCATGAGGAATGTGATAGGTGATTTATCATTTATATCAGTTTCGACTCTTAAAAGCAGAGCGAGGGAGCGAAATCGCGGGTCAAAGCTAGTTTATAAATGTTAATAGGTGCTCGTAATTTTGCAAAGGCAAGTAACCGTAAACATATTTTTCAGGACAAATCCTCATTGAATCTGTGACCTCCTTTGACGTAAACACTTTTCAGGATATTTCAAGAAAGTTTCTAAAAATGTACCTAACAAGCTTAGCCGAGGGTAATAATTTAATTACAGTGATATTTTTGAAGATAATTGTGAAAAGTCCGATGCGGCTAATTAGGATAAATTCTTACTAATTGGAGTCTATTTTAAATTGTTTGGAGGATTATCTATGTTCATTAGATTTTTCTAGTAGAATCGATAAAATAAAATAAAATACATATATACACTCACGTCTTTCTCCCGCAGGGGTAAGCAGAAACTATATACCGCCACTTGCTACGATTCTCGCATACTTCTTTTGCTTCTTCCTCATTCATACATCTTCTCATACATACACGCCGCCTGCGAGGACTACGCAGCTGACCTTATTGAAGGATAAAAAAAAAATTTTTGGATATTATTAAAATGGCAGCCTTTTTGAACATTTTTTTTAACATAAAATAACATGTAGGGATCGCGCCTGTATTCCCCGAAGGGTTAGGCAGAACTGTACACACACAGATCACCAGCATGTTTAGGTCCCAGTAATAGGGGGCGAGTCTATTGCCAGTAACCGGGCACAAACCCAAACTTAGAGTTGCTACTTACTGACAATTCCACAGAAAACCCTAAAATCGTTTCGCCTGGGAATCGGACCCAGGACCCGTCCCAGTCACGTTTAGGACCACTAGGCTAATGAGGCTTTGGTTTTGTGCCCGGTTAATGGCAATGGGCTCGTCCCCTAATACATGGGACCTAAACATATTGGCGAACTGTGTTAGTACATCTCTGCCTAACCCTTCGAGAAATACTGGCGTGATTGTATGTTTTTTTATTTAATCTATACTCCTAGCTGCTACTGATAACTTCATAGAAAGAACTAATTACTTTGCTTGATCTGAGAATAAAACGCTATAGAACTTCCAACGTACCAAAAAGTAAGTAAATATTCGATCATTTAAGTAATAATATATTTCAAAATCACAGCACAACTCACACCTGACCGTTTTAACTACTAGCAAAAGTCACCCCTAAGCGGCATAGAGCTAGAATCAAAGAGCCGTGTGTAGCGGGTCATTGACCCCTAGGGGTAGCTACCCCACCCCGGCTAGACGTTCCTTTATTTATAACTACATCGATCTCTTACTGAGGGCTTGCCCGGATTCGGTTTCCGACATAGAAGGCAGGTGGCGCTGGTTTCAAATAAATATAACTTGGAGTTTGAATTTGGAACGCGATTATTGGGTGCGCGGGAACAGATTTTTTTCGTTTTATAATATTCGATATTTAATGAATTTTTAGGATTGTCTATTTATTGCAAGCTTGGCTGCTTTCCATGAACCTAGTGGGTTCGTTTTCCAAGGCGAGGAGTGTTATTAGATTCGCTTCAGCAATGAACGCTCGAGTCTTCAAGGCTCATGAGTATCTACTCAGCGCTCAATATTCGGCGGTCAGCGTCCATTTTTACAACACTAGTTCTGAAACAAATTGCGGGATATATTATGTATTCCTACACAAAAATCGTAGAGTAAGTCTCGGTCAAGCAGCCTGTACTTTCTGCCTACCCCTGTGGGAGATAGGCGTAAGTGTATGTATATTATTACACAGGCTTTATCAAAAACCAGTGCCTTCAGCTGACTACATACCTATCTTGTTGATTGTACATAATATATTGTTATTTAAATACCTAAAATTGTCACAGCTGATCCACTATGTAATTCAATGAATTTAAACCCACGACCTTCTAAAAGTACTGCAAAACAGGTGCACATTTAAAATCATATACAGACAGACGGATCGATACCTTTAAATGTATTAGTAATGATCGGACCAGTCGTGGATGTTAATCATGGGATGAATCTTAGGATATCTGAAGGTATTTTATGACAGAAAGATAAAAATTTCGCAGGCTTAATTTTAAACTGACCTATTAGGAGATAGGCAAGAACCAAGTTACACATATGGATAGCCTTTTATTAAATCCATTTATGGTTTTATTCTTAGAACTATAGATTTAAGTATTACTTTACTAGCAATGTGGGTCGCATTAATAGTATTCTTGTTAACTCCTCGTGCTAAGCTAAATGCTTGTGTTACAAGTGGGTTCACGTTGGTATTGCAATGGATGGTTTTCGCACCGGCTATCACATGATCGCCAATTGGAAGCCCTAGCCATTAGGCTATCGCCGCTTCGACTTAGCTTTACAAAATTAGTGTTATTACACTATACAGGTTTATTATTATAAAACTCGATATATTTGCCAATAATTAGACCAGAACCCAAATTATATAATTTTTTTTTTTGGGTTCCAAAAAATTTTGTTTTGGTTTTAAGCCAGTACATCTACCACTAAACGTGCGATTTGTTTGACGGCTTGTTTGCATCGTCTGCCACCTGGGAAGAGAGCAAGGTATATCGGAATCTTACCGAATAAAAACAGCATTTACATTCCCTTGCTTTATATGTAATTATGGGCCATGTCGTGTCATTCGCGACATTTCACTACGACATATTTTTATAACCTAGAAGGTAGTAGTAACAATTATCCAAATCAACTTATTTCTTGAAAGGGGGATTTAAAAAAAAATAAGAAGAAAGAAACAAAACGAACATGATTCACTGTATAATTATGATCTAGTATTTTGTAAATTATCTTATCATCTTAAGATGTATCCTGCAATACTTCGGATGATGTGTACCACGTTCAATACAGATGCAATCCGTTTCAACGCTGTAATAATTAATCAATAAGAAAATTATGAATGACGCTAAGATTGGATTCGACTCGAATGTACCAAAGTGTCACTCTAGTGATCAAAACCACTTAGTGATTGAAGATTTAGTGATTAAACGACTATTTGGCGATCTTTGGCCTTGCTAAAGTGGGATTAATATTATAATTGGGTTCAATGAAATGATTTTAAACATTCTAAAATAAATATAACATACCATTACGCGAAATAAATTTTACATGACGCCTGTATCCCTGAAGGGTTGGACAGAGATTTACCTACTAATATACACTCACGGTTCGCCGGCATGTTTTAGATCCATTTGCCATTGACTGAACACAAATCAAACATACCATTATATATCATCACGCATTAACCTCTGAAGGGTTAGACAGAGATGTACCTACTAATATACACCCACAGTTCCTGGCATGTTTTAGGTCCCATGTAATAAGGGGTGTGCCTATGACCATTAAACACACAAATACGAACAATCAATAAAAAACAATATCACCGCTCGATTCGAATCGAACCCAGGACCACTAGAGCGATGAGGTAGTTAGAGATTTGAAGCGAGTGCTAGTGCCAGGCAACGATTGTTATTTTTTTAAAGATTAAGCAACTGAAAATACAGAAATAAATATATTAATTAATAATTTCTGACACCTACGCAAATTTAAGACAAAAAAATATATATTTTACGGATACGCGCCATATTAATACTAGTTATTGTTCGTGGTTTCATTCACTTCCCAAAGGATTTTTTTAGATAAAATATAGCCTATGTCCTTCTCCAAGGCGTAATCTATCTCTTTATCAATATTAATCAAAATCGGTTCAGCGGTTTAGGCATGAAAAGGTAACAAACTGAATTTATAATATTACATTGTATAATAGTTTACCCGTGCGTGCCCATGGACGCTGTAAAGGGTCCGAAACGTCGTCGGGATTAAATAATATTCATACCTATTTAATAATCGATTAAATCCGTATTTTGGTCGTTTTATTTCGATAAACAACATATTATGTAATTAAATCTTTGAGAATGAGAACAGTCCAGATTAAAATCAACAAGGTATGTAATTAAAGATTTAAAAAAAAATACCTATCTTATAATTAGCTTTATAGATGAATGCGAAGAAAAAAAAATCCTCAGCATTTAATTTGGTTTCAATTTAGATGCTCCATATTCAAATTTGCGCGGGAAAACAGAAATAAATAAATTATCATACAAAAAGATGTTTCCATTGAGGTTTTATAACGAAAAAGGTAAGTATTATATCAAATACAAAATAATGAAGCAAAACTTGTATAGAAAAATATTCATGTTTTTCCGACGTAAGGGTCGGGCCGCACTCCAATACGGTATTCGGTCTCAATAAGACATGAAATCATTTTTTCCACTAACTGTGGTACTTTGCATTCAAATATAACCTATTTCGCGATGTTCGAGAACAAATACAAGGTAAGGACGGACACGCACTTGCGATTTTTAGTCGCGACTTCAGCCTCTTTATACTCCTAGCTTTATTCTTCAATGTCGGCTTCCAGTCTAACCAAATGCTCGAATATTAGAATTTTACACCAAGCGACTGCTATCAGACATTTGCAACCCAATTTCTGGGCAATAGCGATAATTATGTTCAGGATGAACTCGTTGGCAAGCTATTTCGGGTTTATGACTACTACCACGACTACAGAAAGGTTCTTCAAAAAAGGTCTGAAAGGATTTTTAATAGGGTCGGCAGACGCGCGAGTGATACCCCTGGTTTGCAAGCGTCCAAAGGCTACGGTAACCGCTTACCATCAGGCGGGCCGTATGCTTGTTTGTCACCTTAGAGGTATAAAAAAATCTAACGATAGTCATAGGTATTCGTGTGACAAACGGGAACAAACAATGACTGACCAGGATTACGTGCTTTTCAATGCAGCTATGAATGGTCACCCATCCATAGGCTGGCCGCGGCAAGTGCAGCTTAACCTTGTAGAACGATTCCTTTTTTTTAAAACATATCTACCTACCATCAATGTGGGTCGCACATTACTAGTTTTCTTGTGGTGCCTGAGGCTTAAGCTAAATGCTTGTGTTACGAGTGGGTTTACGTCGGTAATGCAATGGGTTTAGAACCGGCAACCACATGATCGCAAGTCCGACGCCCTGCGGCAACCGCAGCCTATAGACGCTAGCAACACCAGTGGTACTCGCGCGTTGTCATCTTAACACCTCATTTGTTAAGTCTCATGTGACCAGCAATTCCATTGACCACATTCTCTTTCAAACCGGAACACATTATTACTTATATTATTGTTAAAGCCTTTATTGCTGAAAACTAAATATAATACAGAATAATTTAATACAATAATAAATAACATTACATTTACAATTTAAAAACCACTCGCAGCATCATGACATAGTTACCGTGGTCTTTCAAAATCATTGAAGTAACAGGATATCAAGTTTCAAATCGATCAGACATGTGGAAGTTACTCACATCCCCATGAATCAGAAAGCTGATAAGCTCTAAACGACTGGTCAGATATTCTGCCACCTTTCAAAGAAAAAAAACTGAATCAAAATCGGTCCATTCGTTTGGGCGCTACGATACCACAGACAGACACACAGTCACTTATAACATCCCTGGTTATGCATCAGGCGCAAAAAAAAAACTTATAAACTAACACATCTGGTTCTCCCGCTTGGAGACCAGCGTGTCCTGTGACACAAAGGCCTCTTCCAGCAGCTTCCATTTTTTTTTATTGTATAGGGGGACAAACGAGCAGACGGATCGCCTGATGGTAAACGATTACCGCCGCCCATGGACACCCGCAACACCAGAGGAGTCACAAGTGCGTTGCCCGCCTTTTAAAAGGAGATTGGGCCTCCGGTAACCTCACTCACTCGGCGAAACACAACGTAAGCGTTGTTTGACGCCATTTTCTGTGAGGTCGTGGTATCACTCCAGTCGAGCCGGCCCATTCGTGCCGAAGCATGGCTCTCCCACGTTATCCCGTTCTTTTCTGTCTCTAGTTTTCGTCATCCAAGTAGTGTCTCTGACTTTCCTGATGTCATCTCTCCATCTTTTTGGCTGTCTGCCTCTTTTTCTTTTACCATCACGTGGCAGTCATGTATCGTTTCTTTTTTTCTCGGGTGTGGCATGGGCGACTGACGAACCTGAGTCCGCTGCCCAAGGCCCTCTTTGCGCCGGCACAGATACGTGTCCCGCCGCGTGGTCATGTATCCTGTCCACCTCCATTTTAGCTGCCTTATTCTCTTTATGGTAGAATATTTGGCAAGGTGTTGGTACTACCACAAATAAACTCCAGTCGTACCACCTTTTAAAAGAAACTATCATTAAAAAAATCGCAACCTTAAAAGTCTTAACAAAATAATCGCAACAAAAAGTCGAATCGCGAAGTCGGTTCGATCGCGTAAACTTAGCGCGTCTCTCACGAAATGAGTTGAAGCGATACCTTCATTCAGGAAATTGAGTTTCAGCGAAGTTGCGTTAAATTTCAGTCGAGAGTTGTTTTATTAAGTGCAGTTTGAATTGTGGCACTGCTGATACCATTTTAGATGGCGGGATGTTGATGAGGGAGGAGGAGAAATATATAAGTATAAATACAAGAATACTTATTATGCGTACACTCACGACTTTTCCCGTAGGCAGAAACTATTAATCGCCGTACGAATAGGAAATATGCGTCTATTTTATTGATTAAAAAAAAATTGCATTGTTAAAGCCTCGTAAAAATATTCCTTTGATAAAAATATTAATATTTAAATAAATAAATATTTATAACTGCAATCAGATTCCGGAGATGTAAACGCCGCCATGTTGGGTGCGGGTTATGTGACGTCAGTTTCCGTAAAAACATTCACTGTTTTATAGTTTTTTAAATATTTTTTTATCCAATCATAACGTATCTTCACGCCTGTATTCCTCGAGGGGTTTGGCAGAGGTGTACTAATGTACACCCATCGTTCGCCGGTATGTTATGCCTTTGATTTCGCTACCGACTTCCGAAACTGTTTCTCACATAATATTATTTTATTTTATGTTTTTGAGGGCGGTTTTACTTTTTCTTAAAAGTTATTTTATTAAAAACTAGCAGCGCGCCCGCAGTTTCACCTGCGTTGCCCCATTCCTAAGAGCCGTAGCGTAATGTTAAATAAACTAAAACCTTCCTCTTGAATCACTCTATCTATTAAAAAAAACCGCTACAAAATCCGTTGCATAGTTTTAAAGATTTAAGCATACATAGGGACGGACAGACAGCGACAGCGACTTTGTTTTATACTGTTATTGTTAACAAAATAAATACTAGTCTACCATTTATTGCTTTGCGGGTTAACATAGTAATTGCAGTCCACCGACCTTTCGCATTACCTATTCCTGCTCACTTATGCGACAAAGCTTTATAGAGTTGCGCTTTAAAAGTGAATTTAAAAATAAACTGTGGGCGCAGTACCGCCTTAATTTGATCCCTATGCATAATTAATCGGGAAGTCGCCGGTCCTGCCATAGTTGCGTTAGTCTACAAAGAAAATTACCCTAGAAAATTGATTCTACTTCGATTTTCACATAGATGTTAGAAGCGAGGTAGAGAGATACTTATCTTTTTCTTAAAAAAAAAAACGTTACCATCGTTCCACGCGGCAGCAGTTCCATCCCCATCATCTTAATGGTTGGCAGTCCACAATAGTGCGTTTCTCTAGAAACTTTCTGCCTCGCACAACAAAACTGTGGAATGAACTTTCGCCTGCAGTATTTCCGGACCAATACGACCTTCTTTCTTTCTTCTTTTTTTCTCCTGTGGCAACACTAACCGATAACAGCTGATTTGAATTGTCTCCGTATTTTTATGATAAAAATTAACAAATATCTTAAAAAATAGTCCCATTTTCATTTCATTGCATCATATTAGGGTGGATAATCGTATATTGTGCATAATATTATCAAAATAAGTGGTAAATAACGTGTGTGAAACAGTGACGTTTAGGTACCGGCACAATTGTAAATTGTCATCTTTAAATCAGGTACAAATTTGCGTTTAATGAGTTTACCTAGATTTTGTAGTGCTTTTAGTAGAGTATTTTAGACTTGTATGCCATTTTACACCATACAAGTATATTTTGTAGACTTATTGAACGTAAACATAACCTAGTACAGTTCGGTGACACAACTCGTTTCTTTTCTTCAAATCTTGTTACTAATTACCAGTCTTACTTAACTCCATAACTTTATCAGGACTACCTATCTACTTTTATTTTCACCTCTTTTCTACCTACTCTAATCATGCTGACTCGTAAGGCCTCTGCTCGCCAGGAGGAATCCAAGCTCCAACTGGCTTTGAGTGAACTGAAGGCGTCTAGGGAGTTGTGTGACAGACTGTATGGGGAAAGGGATGACAATGAGAGGGAGCTATTAGATATGCTAGAGAAAAATAGAAAGATGAAATCAGAAATGGCTCAAATGCATGTTAAGTATGATGATGCCATAGCTACTCGGGATCACCTCCAGCTCATTGTGGACGGGTTCAGTCAATGTAGCATTGAGTATGAACAAGCTCTCAATCATACCCATTTCTTAGAACAGCAGCTACATGAGGCAAACAAAAAGATTTCACAATTGGAGAATGAACAACTTAATCTCACAGCCTCGGCTACCCATAGTCTTTTCAATGAGTTGGTTGTTAACGCTCCGAGTAGGGTTTCTGCTGTGATCAATTTAAAGCCCTCTGACACAAAACATCTCACAGATGAAGGAGAAATAACATCCAACTTAAGGGTAATTAAATGCAGCAAAAACAAGTTAAAAAAATATGTAAAAATAAACAAATATATTAGAAAAACACAAAAATTAGTTAAGAGACAAAAATATTTTATAAAGAATGTTAAATTAAATGGAGAACGGCTTCGGCTGCTCAAAAAATTAGATGTATATTCATCAAAACTAAAAAATAATACAAATAAATATGAATCAGACATAGAATGTTTACATTTGGAACTTGAATCTCTTCATAATAAGTTAATTTCCATGACCAATAAATACAAAAGTTCTGAATTACAGATGAAGGAGTACATGCTGGCTGTGAATGAGCTGGTGGCTGCATGTTCATGTAACAGTGAACACCGCCAATCATTGAACAACAACAGCTCACTTCACATGTCACCGTCTCATTCATTGCCAACCTGTGATTCCATAATATCTCAAAAGTGCCATAATTTATTAGACACTAATAGTTCCCTGCAATCTACTAAAAAGTTAAATAACACCATAAATGTTGAAAAACCTAAAAGTAAGCAACTAGTTATATTTAGTGATGAAATAGGCCAAGGTATGGGTCCATTATTGTCAAATATGTATGTGGGACACACAACTACTAACCACTGTTTCCCTGGTTTGACTTATAATGACATCACAAATAAAATAATGAATTATAATTTCAGCGCAGACACTACCCTCCTTATATTTGTTGGTAACAGAGGTAATGTGAATAAACAGATGTTAGTACAGTCTCACATGCAGCTTAGTACATTAAATGTCAAAAAAGTTATAATATTTACATTTCCCTACTCTCAAAGTTTGCCACAGGAGGAGAACAACCTTAGATATAAGCTTAATTTAATTTTACATACTATAACATATAATAATGATAAATTACATTTGATTGACACTAACAACTATGTTAGTAAATATTTTTATTTGACTAAAGATAATTACTATCTTTCAAAGTATTTTATGAGACAGATAGCTGTCTCTCTAGTTTATTATTTTGATATATCAGCCAGGAATTTGGCAAGTCGACATGTTGCTTCTATTGAGCAACTTTCAGGTATTGACATTTCACATAATTTAAATTAAATAATAAGACAATAGAGGAAATCTCTTGCAAAAATTTACACACAAATAAAAATTATTTACATTCTTTTAGCGAAACTCCAGTTTTATATGCTCATAATTGTAAAAAATCAGTCCTTAACTTAGTTCATCAAAATATTCAGGGAATGTTAAATAAAGAACTAGAGATTGAATTGTTCATGAACTGTAATAATATTGACATTTTATGTATCACAGAACATTGGCTTAAAAGCCACCAGTTCATGTTCAATTTCAATAATCATCAAATTTGCAGTTCATTTAGCAGACAAAATGCTATACATGGTGGCTCTTTGATATTATTAAATAACCAGCTTAAATATAAAGAACGTAAGGACATAGTGAGCCTGTCTGTTGAACGGACTGTTGAACTAGCCTGTGTGGAATTAGAGCGGCTTGTTGTATTAAGCGTGTACAGGCCTCCGTCGTCATTATATGAATGCTTTGAAAGTACCATGGATGATGTGCTGACAAAAATTTGCAAATTAAATAAAAACATTGCCGTCTGTGGTGACTTCAATATAAACTTATTGGAAGATACTCCAATGAGCTCAAAAATTAAAAACTTGTTTAAATCTTACAATCTTGAAAATATTTTTTTGGAACCTACTAGAATAACTGCAACCACATCTACATGCTTAGACAATATTTTTACTGACATTGTACCAATTAACAAACAGATTATAAACCAGCTAGATTCGGATCATTGTGGACAGTTAATTACATTTGTCAAGCAAGGGAATATTGTAGGGAAAAAAGATATTATTGTAGTACCTAAGACAATGGGTCGTTTGGAGGGGTTTAAAAATAAATTAATTAATAAATTACCGTATTTCTATCATAGTGAGAATCCAAATGAAATGTACAATACCTTTTTTTCTATGTATTGTACAGTGTTTAATTCAACATTTGTCCCCAAGAAGATCTCGGTCAAGGGTACTGCAACCTTCAGTGAATGGGCTACTATTGGAATTCACAAAAGTAGACAGAGGCTTTATGAGTTATATGAAGAAAGAAATATTAATAGGAGTAAAGAATTCTATGAATATGTTAAAAAATATGCTAAATTATTTAAAAGAATCTGTAGTGCAGCTAAGACTAGATATTTAAGTTCTAAGATAAAAGCTAGTTCTAATAAAACAAAAATGACCTGGGACATCATAAACAATGAGACTGGAAAAGTGAAGAACCAAAACACTGACTATAGCCTTTTTGTTAACAACAAGACAGTCGCAGATAATTCGGAAGTGGCCACCATATTTGAAAATTTCTTTACTGACATTCCAGTTGAAACCACAAAATCCTTAAATTCATCACCAATAGTAGCTGAGACTTTATTGATAGGAAATGTTAATATGTGCAATCTTCAATTTAATTTCGCTTATGTCAGTGTTAGAGATATTATTAAAACTTTTAACACACTTAATGTAAAAAAGACTGCTGACCTGTGGGGACACTCTGTACAAGTCACGAAAACAATTATTAACATAGTTGCACCTGAGCTAGTGAACATATTTAATAAGAGTATAGAATGTGGTGTATTTCCGGACCTGATGAAAAGTAGTAAAATAATACCTTTGTTTAAATCGGGTAGCACGTCTGACCCCACAAATTTCCGACCTATTTCTGTGCTACCTACCTTTAGTAAAATATTTGAAAAGTTATTGCTTGATCAGCTCCTTAGCCATTTCAATAAAAATCAATTATTACACAAAAAACAGTTTGGGTTCACTAGGGGTCGCTCGACAACCGATGCCGGTGTCGAGCTTCTGGAACATATCTTTGATGCCTGGGAGGAGTCGCATGATGCTTTAGGTATTTTTTGCGACTTGTCTAAGGCTTTCGATTGCGTTTTTCATGAAACACTAGTCAGGAAATTACATCACTATGGAATAAGGAACATTGCTTTGGATCTTCTTACTTCTTATTTGAGTAACAGGATTCAAAGAGTGGATGTTAACGGAGAAAGGTCCCCTGGGTCTATAGTTACCATGGGAGTTCCACAGGGCTCAATTCTTGGCCCGTTTTTATTTCTTGTATATATTAATGACTTACCTAGCCTAATAAAAGATAGTCACGAAGTAGTGTTATTTGCAGATGACACATCACTTTTATTTAAATTGAAACGACAAAAGCCCATAACTGACGATGTAAATAACGCTCTTTCTAAGATAGTACATTGGTTTAATGTTAATAATTTACTTTTAAATAAAAAAAAGACTAAGTGTATTCGATTTATAACACCTAATGTTAAGCAAGTGAAAACCAGTGTATTAGTAGATGGGGAAGAGTTGGACCTTGTGGATACCACTACGTTTTTAGGTATCACTTTAGATTCAAAACTACAGTGGGGCCCACATATAAATAAGTTGGCGAAAAGGCTCAGTTCTGCAGCGTACGCGGTCTTTAAAATTCGCCAGTTGACTGATGTAGATACGGCAAGACTAGTATATTTTAGTTATTTTCATAGTGTAATGTCGTACGGCATTTTATTGTGGGGAAATGCTGCCGACATTCAAACTATATTTGTATTGCAGAAAAGGGCGATTCGCGCAATTTATAACCTTAATTCTAGACATTCACTGAGGGATAAATTTAAAGAAATTGACATTATGACTGTCGCATCGCAATATATCTATGAAAACCTGATTCATGTCAAAAAGAATATTACACAATACTCTAGGAATTGCGATATTCATGATGTCAATACTAGAAATAAAAATAAGCTAATATTACCAATGACCAGACTCCAAAAAATCAGTAATTCATTTAAGTGTCAAAGTATTCGTTTCTACAACAAAATCCCAAGCCACATTCAAAATCTAACTATCAACAAATTTAAATTGCATATTAAAAATGTACTATGCAAAAAGGGTTTTTATAGAGTAATCGATTATTTGAACGATAAAAATGCTTGGGATTGAGCTGCTCTGATGAACCGGGCTATTACCATGCTAGTTAGTTGACATTGTGTATCCGAAATTTAATGTGACAATTTTATTTTAAGTGTTGACATTTTAATTGTTATGACATTTTAATTGTTGACATTTTAATTGTTGACATTTTAATTGTTGACATTTTAATTGTTGACATTTTAATTGTTGACATTTTAATTGTTGACATTTTAATTGTTGACATCTATGAATTTGTTAGTATTTTGCCGCGACATTATTGAACCGTGACATTTATATTGCAGTCATAAAAAAATATATGTATAATTTGTAAATGTGAGTACCATGTAGGCTTTTGATACATGTTAATTAAACAAACTTATTATAGTCTGGAGGCTTTGGGAACTTCATTAGACCTACACGAATGTCCTGCTGATCTGGTATGGCCGTGCGACAGGTCGTTGAGCTCCCTAAATTATGGTTGAGCTACACGATGACTGATGCATGCGTGCCGTCAGTTGGGACTGGTCTACTCAAAGCTGCTATGGTTCTTTCCTCAAAAGGCCATTTCAGACATTACCCTACATTGTACCACTCACTTATAAGTGTTCTTTCATGTCTGGACTTTAAAAGAGACCATGATTCTCTGAGTTTGTTTCGGTGTTTCTTCTCAGAGGTCGTCAGTTAGGAAATGCCGAAGCCATCTAGCTAAAAAAAAAAAAAACCCAAACCATGACATGTAAAAGTATCTCTAAAGATCTACTTGCAGAATAAATAATTTCATTTCATTTCATTTCATTTCATTTCATTTCATTTCATTTCATTTCATTTCATTTCATTTCATTTCATTTCATTTCATTTCAAACCTTCAAGAAAAGAGCGTACTCCTTTTTAAAGGCCGGCAACGCACTTGTGACTCCTCTGGTGTTGCGGGTGTCCATGGGCGGCGGTAATCGCTTACCATCAGGTGATCCGTCTGCTCGTTTGCGTCTCGTTTTTATTCCATAAAAAAAAACGTTACCCCACACTAGGATTTTCTCCTGTATCGTGGGTACAAATTCTCACAAACACAAACACCCAGACCCGGAACAACTACCTGCAGATCATACAAATATTTGCTCCGCGTAGGGATCGAACCCACAACACGTTGCGCAGAAGCTGATCACACAACAGCTACGCCAAACGTGTTGTCAAATTCATTTCAATTCATCAAACGTATTGTCTTATTGCAATACAGTACAGTGCGAGTCGGACTAGCCCACCGAGTGTTCCGTACAAATTTGTAGGTATATACATATTATAATTAATTACAAATGTATAGTTTCCAAATTTTTCTCTATACTTGTAGTATAAGACGGTATTACTTGCCAAATTTTATAGTTAGAAAGAAAGAAAGAATTTAAAAAAAAAATATGACACACAACAAATCAAAATGCACCGGTACAATCAAAAACTTATATGTAGCAAAAGGTTGCGCAAAATAGAAAAACAAAAAATGGGAGCTGGCAACACAACAGGCATGGCCATCTACCAGAGCTACAGATTAAGGAAACTATAGAAGTTTATGGTTCTTGGTGCATAATTTGATCTATTTTTCCTTAATCTATGACCAGTACGAAAGTGGTAACAAATTATTTTGCACAACTAGCAACTCCTTACAGGTCAACGGAAAATACCATATAAATTTTGATTTCTTTGAGAGTGTCGAAATATACGTTTGTTGCGACATAAACGGCCGTATCTTTTTCTACGTTAACTTAGAAGTTTGATTTTTTCACAGATTCAAGGGACTGTAGATGTGACTATATGGTTTAAAAAAAATAATTTCATCGCGATTCCTCCAGGCGTTTCCGAGATAAAGGGTCTTGACAGACAGACAGGCCGGGCGGACAAAGTGATTCTATAAGGGATCCGTTTTTTCATTTTGAGGTACGGAACCCTAAAAACATGAATCTCTGTGAAATAAGATATATGAAATAAAGTTATTTTAGTGAAGAAAAATTCGTCTATGGGCAGTATTCGAACCTGCGTCTTCTAGTTCAATACACCAGAGTTGGTCATAGACCAACTAAGCCACCGGGAGTCCCACCCGCCAGGTCGAAATTTGCCTTCACATTCTGAATTTACGTATAATCTTCTTCTATACCTACTTATAATAAATCTGTAGAGAGGTCAATTCTGTACATGAAATATATTTCCAAAATAACTATCAGCGGGTGATAAGTGATCGATACTGACGTCAAAAATGCAATCAGTAAAATTTTTGTCTGTCTGTCTGTCTGTATGTTCGTTATAGAAACCAAAACCACTCGACGGATTTCAACGAAACTTGGTACAATTGTTCTTCATACTCCTGGGCAGGTTATAGTATACTTTTCATCACGCTACGATCAATAGGAGCAGAGCAGTGAAGGGAAATGTTGGGAAATTGAGTGATTCATGAGAAAGGTTTCAAGCTATAAAACATCACGCTACAACCCTTAGGAACGGGGCAACGCAGGTGAAACCGCGGGCGAAGAAATAGGGAACAAAGTAACTATTCCACGCGGACGAAGTCGCTGGCAAAAGCTAGTAATAAATAATAATTTACTTTAAGGTATAATTTTAGCATGGAAAATGCAAAAAAGATATCTATGAAATAATTTAGGTACTAATATTTAGGTACTAAAATTGCGCAACTCTGTCCGTCTGTTAAGTTGTAAACTAAACGGCTGAATCGATTTTGATGAATTTGAGTGCAGAGATAGATTGAACTTTGGGAGTGACACCGCGCACAAAAACTAGTACTTCACTACATAGTATAAAACAAAATCGCTGTCGCTGTCTGTCCGTCCCTATGTATGCTTAAATCTTTAAAACTACGCAACGGATTTTGAAGCGATTTTTTTTAATAGATAGAGTGATTCAAGAGGAAGTTTTTAAGCTATTTAACATTACGCTACGACTCTTAGGAATGAGGCAACGCGGGTGAAACCGCGGGCGAGTCGCTAGTAATTTATAAATCATTAACCATAATGCACATGCGTCTTCTGGTTTGATATACCTGCGTCTTCTGGTATATCAAACCAGAAGACGCAGGTTCGAATCCTGCCCGCGATTGAATTTTTTCCTTTACTAAAAATAACTTAATAATCTTAGCATGGAACATGCAAAAAAATCACAAAAAGATAGTTAAAAGGTAAGGTGGCATCGTACGACACTGAACTAACTGTAAAGTAAGTCATGTCGGTTGAGAAGTAAGGTAACTTGCCTCTCATAGATGTCACCAACGTCACCTTATGACGTAAATTCAGAATGTGAAGGCAAAATTTCAATCATGCGGGTAGGGTTCGCGGTGGCTTAGAGGTCAGAGCGTCTGGTATATCAAACCAGAAGACGCAGGTTCGAATCCTGCCCGCGATTGAAATTTTTTCCTTTACTAAAAATAACTTAATAATCTTAGCATGGAAAATGCAAAAAAAAAGTCACAAAAAGATACATAATGCACATTTTAAGCATATTAAAGAGATGGTGACTATTTAAAAAAAAAGATATTTTCTTCTTTCATTTAAGTGTATCAAGTCGAACGATGACAGTCTTTTGTTAAAAGTTTTAGTGACTAGGTCTTTCATAGAAGTTCTATTTTTAGCTGGCGTGTCATTGCACACCGATTATTTTGAAGCCTATAAGACTCATATAATAACGATTTTTTTATGGGATAGGTGGGCAAATGATCTGACGGATCGCCTGATGGTAAGCGATTACCGCCGCCCATGGACAACCGCAACACCAGAGTAGTCACAAGTGCGTTGCCGGCCTTTTAAAAAGGGATTTAGCCTCCGGTATCCTCACTCACTCGGCGAAACACAATGTAAGCGTTGTTTCACGCCGGTTTTCTGTGAGGCCGTGGTGTTACTCCGGTCGAGCCGGTGAATATAAAATGGGTGAAAATACATCTCTATGCCTATGTACAGTCAACAGCACATCTACCACAAACTGACAAATTTCCTCAACGGATAATAAACTCTATTATATGAAGATTAAATTGAGAATCGACTGAAAACATTCGACAGTTTTGGATACCATTATGTGCTGTGGTCATAGGAATGTATTTTATTTGCTACGGTCCTGAGTTCGATTCCCAGGTTGAGCAAAGTATTATTGGGTTTTTCTATGAAATTCTCAATAGCAGCTTAGAGTTTGGATTTGTGTCCGGTTAACGGTAATACGTTCACATCCTATTACGTATTGTGAGGTATTTGGTACACCTCTGCCTGACCGTTCGGGGAATACAGGCGTGATGGTACTTTAATATTTATTTACTTATAATTATATTGGTGTATCCGACCCTTTTATTGAAATAATTAGGTCATTCTTACCGTCAACTGTGGCAACATTACCATATTTTTTGACTTTTATGCAATCTACTCCGACATGGAGCTAGTTGTTTAAGTTTTTATTGACATATTTTGTGAAAAAGGTGTTTCTCTTTTGGTTGAACCAATGAATTCTACTAAATCTTACATAATAATAACCAAAAGTATGAGCGGGGTAAAATTGACACATTTTTGGCGACTTTATCTTGCCTATAATTTGCATTGAATTCGTGTTCCAAAGTACACGCGACGTAAAGTTAGTAATGGTCCTGGTGATAAAAAAGCGATGTATTTAATTTAGAAGTTACTATTTTATTTTAAGTAAGTACTACCAATACTTAGGTAAACTTGCCCCAAGAAATTAAAAATTATCATACAAATGGATGCATGTCATCAAGGTTGTCAAAAAATAATAAAACATTACGTAAATCATTTTTTAATAATTATTAAGAAACCAAGAAATAGGAATGAAAACAATATGCATTACTTTACCTAAAATGAGTAAATAATTAAAAACTTAGCGTACTATTTTTTTCTAACTAAATCAACAGCTAATAATAGCATCTCTTCAGAGTAATTTTTGTAATTTCGAGCTCCCAAACGTCTTCTATTTTTTTTTGGTGTCTTTTGGAGGCATCCTGAGTAATATCTGAAATAGGTAGATGCAAATCAGGAAAAATTCTAAGGTAGGCAGGTACCATTTATATATGTATTTCTGTTAGATAGAAATATTTCATAAAGGAATAGAAAAAAAACGATAGGTTTTATTAATATTCTTATGTTGTATATAAGTTATTGTTGTATGTAAGTCATTGTTCTGAAAAGCTAAATGAAATCTTATCCCACACAAAACCAGATTAATGCATGCTAAATTTGACAACCCTAGACATAGGTATAGTTGCCTTCATGCTGAGTGAGGTAACTTTACCTAACCTCAAATAACATTACCTTATCCAATAACTCCAGAAATAGAAGACTTATGGGATTTAATCAATGACATACATCTTAACAACAATATATCATATAATATTTTATATGAACCACTTACCTGCACTTTGATTTTCCATAAGAAACACCGACCTTTATGGGATGACGCTACAAACGTATTTGACCACATTTAATGAAAAAATCATACTGTTTTGAAAGTTAACGAAGTTGCTAGCTTGAAAAAGTTTTTGGGATACCACAATTTAATATAAAATCTACCAATAAGTCTAAAATTGCCTCAACTGACACAGATAAAATAATATTTAATGGGAACTAGTATAGGGTATGCTTAGGTAAAGACGCCCATGGAAAGTAAAGAAGCCACAGTTGACGGTACGTAAATACATATATACATAAAATTCCATGTACCTAATTATTACTTTGTGATAAAATTACTACTTAATAGATAACTTAAATACCTACATAGGTAAGTAATATTTCCAGTTTGCAATTAAACATGTTCTACATATTAATTATAGCGTGCTGGACACTGGTTGTACGATTTTGAAGTATTTATGAAGCAATAGGGTTGGCAAAAATAAGATCTAATACTAAGTTTTGTCGGCGGTTTCACTCGCGACACAAAAGAATGTTATAATGTTGTTTTTTGCGCTGATCCTTAATTATTTTCTGTCTCCCTGCTGTTCATGGGTGTCCTCTCAGAATAAGACGTCCATTGGCTTGGTAACTGCTTACCATCAGGCGGGCTGTAAGCTTGTTTGCCACCTCAGTGGTATAAAAAGAAAAAACAATAAGAGTGGTTAAGGCATAGTCAAGCATGCGGTCTTAATTCGGGTTAGCAGATTGCACACGCCCGCCATTGTGAAAATCGTTTGAAATATGTATCTATGTATATTTTATGATAATAATTAGTTATGCATACACATACCATTACGCTTGTATTTCCCAAAACTCGAAAGCATAGGCAGGAATATATTGCTGCACATCCTAAGCTTTTCAATTTATTTTAGATAGCGACAACCTTGTGAAAGAAATATTCGTAGACATCCCTGGCCAGACGCCATTTCTGATAAGAATTTTAGCGTGGACGATCTCGTATTTTTATTTTATTTCTTGCGATGTAGGTTTATGCTCCTGGATATTACTGTCTCCCTTCTGGTCTCAGACCTTCCCTTAATAATACACAGACACCAGAAGGGTAATTTAATCAACAAAATTGTCTGTCAAATGCTTTATTAACGCAGTTAAGAGGTAGATATTAACAGTGTTCTTATAAAATAATTTATTATATTATAATTGCCTATAAAGACTGCCTCATTAGTCTAGTGGTCCCAAGCGCGACTGCTACGCTAGATATCCTGGGTTCGACCCCCAGGTTGAGCAAAGTGTTATTGGGTTTTTCTATGAAATTCTCAGTAGCAGCTCGGAGTCTGGATTTGTGCCCGGTTAATGGCAATAGGCTCGCCCCCTATTACATGGGACCTAAACATACCGGCGAACTGTGGGTGTACATTAGTACGTCACTGCCTAATCCTTCGGGGAATACATGCGTGATGGTATGTTATATTATAATTATATTAATTTCTTAATTATAATTTATATTAAAATTATATTATTTTCTTAATTATAATTTATTATATTATAATTATATTATTTTCTTAATTATCATTTATTATATTATAATTAGCTCCTGCTGTCCCACTGTTGGGCAAAGGCCTCCCTGCATTCCTTCCAACGGTCGCGATTGTGCGCTACTTCTTTCCAATTCTCAAGGAAGACATCCAGTTCATCCCGCGATCTCCTTCGTGGTCTGCTATGACTCCGTGTCGCTGTTCCAGGGCACCAATCCTGAGCTTTCCAGGCCCACAGCGCATTGGGCAAGCGACAGACATGTCGTGCCAAGTCCCATTTAAGTTGGGCAGCCTTTTGAGCCACGTCAATAATTTGTGTTTTGGCGCGCAGTGTAGTGTTTCGAACGTGATCTGTTAATTGCCAAACTCAAACCCAAGAGGTTTAAGTGGCACTATGTACCATTGTTTTGTAAATTTCTATTTCAATAAAAAAGAAAAAAAAGAAAATTTTAACACCTAAGATACTGCGCTCTATAGCACGTTGGCAAACCTTGAGTTTGGGCTTTTGGATGTTTGTGAAAGACCAAGTCTGTGCGCCTTAGGTCAAGATGGGGAGAGATAATTTACCATCATACCATCACGCCTGTATTCCCCGAAGGGTTAGGCAGAGGCGTACTAATGTACACCCATGTCCCATGTAATAGGGGGCGAGCCTATTGCCATTAACCGGGCACAAATCCAGACTCCGAGCTGCTACTGAGAATTTCATAGAAAATCCAATAACACTTTGCTCGACCTGGGGATCGAACCCAGGACCTCTAGCGTAGCAGTCGCTTGGGACCACTAGACTAATGAGGCAGTCATAGTTTAAGATAATTTAAGATAAATAATTTACTTATTTAATAAATAGTCTTATATATTTTTTTCTTTCTTCTTTTCTTTCATTTTATCTGTATTCAGGTGTCCTTTACCTATGAATAAATATATTTTCTATCTTTCTTTAAATTTCGTTAACTATTGATAAGATAAGTGAGAGTGTTTAAGAGAACATCTCCATATATAAATTCAAGGACACGTCGATGTAAATTCAAGGACGCGTCTATATAAATTCAAGGTCGTCATGTCCAAATTGCCACAACTGCCCCAAAATCCTGCAAATTTTTAAAATTTTATAAAACCAATAGGGTCCATTATGTTTGGCACCGGGGACTGTGTCCCTGCTCCCTGCCACCGTAAGCACCTTTTGGCATTTCAGTATCCTCGTTTTGTAATATTTTTTTTAGGGGAATAATTTTTTTTCTTGTAAATTAAAAAGGATTATATAAATAGAACCGAATCTCGATACCTAACAATACATTCACGGGTCGGACAGGATTTTCTTAACACATCGTAGATTATATAATTACTAACTTAGTAGGTAGAAACTTGTCTCAAGGAGAATTAAATAGATAATTCAATATAAATGAGACATCGAAATCGTGACGTTGCCGTGTCGTATCGTATAAACAGTTCTTTTCCAACTATTCCCTTTGACTGGACAATCTGGACGACTCGATTATGAATATTGTATCGATACCGTATCGATTTGGTACCGATTATGTGGAAAATACAGTATTATTAGTCTGGGCAGTAATTAAATTGTAGGAAATTGTCTTTTCATTTTGTGTACGGTTTCTCTATAAAGTATGGCCTATACCATGTTGGTTTGTATTTATTTTGGTTTCTTTAGGTAGATACAGTGTGTGTGACTTACATTTAACCTACCTTTATAATTTATATTAAGGGTCCGGCGGAGCTTGAATTGCCCGCAAAAACGTAATACCGAAATTAATCGTAATCCTGACAATATTCTATCAAATCATGTTATTATTCGGATTTGGATACCGTTATCCTAGATTCTTGCGGTACAATTTCGTCTATTACTACTTCACTGGAAATAAAAGACTGGAAAATCGTTCCAAACTTGGTAAAGTTATCAAATTTTGCGTTCGCTTACATTTATTTCCAGTGAAGTATTTTGGAAGAAATGGTAAAGTAGGATCAGTAATCAGAATCTGATTAAATGGTGTTTGAATTACGATTTATTTCGGTATTACGTTTGTAAAAAAAAAATCGGTCCGGTTTTTTGTGCAGTGCAGTGATGGTCTAGAAATGTGCCCATTGGACTGCCAAGTCAAAGGTCTCGAGTTCGAATCCAAGGCACGTCTCTCACTTTTATAAGTCACTAGCTGTTGGCCGCAGTTTCACTCACGACCCAAAAAGATTAACATACTATACCTAAGTCGAATTCTAGGTGGTGTATCAAGATGAAACATGCACCAGATTTTAAGTTAGACCTCTAGCAATACATCGGTGAAAACTGCATTCAATTCCATGCAGCAGTTTTTGCGTGATGCGCGTACAAACATACAGACAGACAAACATTCTAAAAATTGTTATTTTGTCCTCTGTTGCTCTAATAAAGACCCCCCGTTTTACTTTGATATCTTTAATGTACAGACATCGACCTGTTACAATGTTATTATAGGTACCTACAGTATAGATTTTGAGTAGCGAGTAGAATTTTATGTACCTAGACGACGTTATCATTTACTCGATCGTTACCTACGTGTTATTGTCATTTTGTTCTAAATTTTGTCATCAGATTTTGACCAAATTTTTATGGGATCACCTCTGAAGTATGACCTACCGATAAAAAAAAGAATCGTAGAATTGAGAACCTCCTACTTTTTTATGGGATAGGAGGGAAAAACGAGCAGACGGATCACCTGATGGAAGCGATTACCGCCGCCCATGATACCTGCAACACCAGAAGAGGAGTCATAAGTGCGTTGCCGACCTTTTAAAAGAGGATTGGCCCTCCGGTAACCTCACTCACTCGGCAAAACACAACGTAAGCGTTGTTTAACGCCGGTTTTCTGTGAGGCCGTGCTATCACTCTGGTTGAGCCCGCCCATTCGTCCCGAAGCATGGCTCTCCCACGTGAAAAAACGTCACGATGTTTTGAAGTTGATTCAAAACATCGTGACGATTGCGTGCCTGAGAGATGATTTCGACGGCGTGTGAAGTCTGCCAACCTGCATTCAGGTACCGTGGTGGACTATAGCCTAATCCCTCTCATTCTGAGAGGAGACCTGTGCCCAGCAGAGGAAAAGTATAATTGGTTAATGGTGATGCTATTTTTGCAATCCTTTGTCTGATTTTAATGGGATCATTGATCTAGTCAGGCCAGTGCAGCTGCTCTATGTGAAGTCCTGGGTTCGATTATCAGGTCAAGCAACTGATTGGACTTTTCTATTATATTCTCCGTAACACTTGGTGCTCCCCTTGGCGCTGCGTAGAGATGTCGCCTCGCTATGCATCTTCTATCGTCTATACTATGGGGATTTCTCCGAGGAACTGTTCGGATTGATCCCTGCTGCCTCTTTCCGCCATCGTTCTAGGAGTTCCATTTCCATCATCTTGATGGTTGTGACGCACAACAGTGCGTTTCTCTAGAAACTTTCTGCCTCGCACAACAAAACTGTGGATTGAACTAACGCCTGCAGTATTTTCGGACCAATACGACCTTCAAACCTTCAAGAAAAGAGCGTACTCCCTTTTAACAGGCCGGCAACATACTTGTGACTCCTCTGGTGTGGCGGGTGTCTATGGGCGGCGGTAATCGCTTACCATCAGGCGATCCATCAGCTTGTTTGCTCTCTACCCCGTAAAAAAACACTGGAGTTTGGATTTGTTATTGGATTGTATAATCTTTCGTTAGTCTGAATTTTAACGACAGTTAAGTAAAACTCAAAAGTCCCCTTAATGGCTTAAGCAATTTCTGAAATATTCCACAGCAATTATGTAGATCTAAGATGCCCCCAATATATCTGAAGGAATTGAATTAAAAAGTACAAATACATTCCGTGAATCATGGTGAACCGTAAATTACAAAATGGGCGTGGCTAACGGCGCTGGGGCGTGGCTTATGGCTATGCGTCTTAATATCATACTGATTACCCCATATTTTTTACTTGGGTTTAATATAAAAATGCGGGCTCATGATTTTTCTATCCGACAACGGTGGTATTTTTTTGTACATTTGAAAAGTTATACTATTTAGATAGCATAAGGTCGACTATTGAACTGGCTTGTATTGAAATCATCTTTCTCTTTGCTTTCTAAATGAACTACATATCACTATTTTTTTTAATTGTCATACCTAGTTTATTTATTACCTATAATAGGTTACTTGACTGTTTTTTTTTATAGTGCAATGCAAATATTTACCATAAATAGAATCCATGAACAAAAACAAAATTAAACATAACATAACATACCATCACACCTGTATTCCCCGAAGGGTTTGGCAGAGGCGTATTAATGTACACCTATACGAGTAGTAGAGCCTATTGCCATTAACCGGGCACAAATCCAGATTCCGAGCTGCTACTGAGAATTTCATAGAAAAACCTAATCACACTTTACACGACCTGGGGATCGAACCCAGGAACTTTAGCGTAGCAGTCGCGCTTGGGATCACTAGACTAATGAGGCAGCCAAATTAAAATCGGTTCAAAACTATGGAAGTTACAAGCATTTTAATTTTATGCTAGACAGAGAGCGTACTATACTGGTTTGTGACGTCACAAACCAATGCGCCATACAAATCCTACTCGTTTGGAGGAAAGGGACAAAGCATCTCTCCATCCCCACCAAAAACTTTAAATACTTATATCTTTTGACTTTATTAACCAATTTAAATTATTTTTTCAGAATACGATTTGTATTTAATTTCATTTTTCACTCAGCGTGGTATTTTTAATTAATCAAATACCCTGTTATATCTATTATGAGCGGCGAACATTGTCTTGCCCTGATAATAAAAAAAATGGAAGAACCCGATTGTGTTGCTATATACTCACTGGCTCAAATTATGAATCTAAACCACCCAGGGACCCAATTAATCACACACAAAAAATAAACAAAATCACACTAGCAGCTTAGGAGGAGTTAGGAAAATGCTCACAACGCCATCTGCTGGCCTTACTGAAACAGCATGCAACGCCATGTTCATTTGTGTCTTTGTTTTATTTCTGTCAAATCTGTCAATCTATTCCCGATACAAAATATGAGAAAAAAAATTCTTCATAATTTTATTTTTCGTGAATTTTTTCGATGTTTTATGATTCTGCTATTCGGGGTGGAGACAAATCAAACAAATCAAAAACCATTAAAGTTGTCCAGCAGTTCTCGAGTTATAAGTGTTGTAACAAACCCGACTTTGTTTTATATATTATTATTATAGATAGTTAGATAACCTATGTATTGCTTTCTCGTAGCGTAAGAAGTGTTAGGTTTAATTTCACCAAGCTACGACATCTCCTTGCTGTTTTCCGACACATATTACGTACAATTTTTTTTTACTCACTGCCTCATTAGTCTAGTGGTCCCAACTGCTACGCTAGAGGTCGTGGGAGAAAAGTGTTATTGTGTTTTTCTATGAAATTCTCAGTAGCTGCTTGGAGTTCGGAATTTGAGCCCGGTTAATAGCAACAGGCTCGCCAACTATTACATGAGACCTAAATGTACCGGCGAACTGTGGGTGTACATTAGTACAACTCTGCCTAACCCTTCGGGAAATACTGGCGTGAAGGCATGTTTTCTTATGCACATTTTTACGGGTTCGTGGCTTAGACCCACCGTGGTCGACGCCCCCGATTCGAATAGAACTCTGCCATAGAATTGAACATGTCAACAATAACCAAAAGCAGAACTAAATAACTTGCTCCAATAACTAAATGACGAAATCCCCATAACATGGAAATTCAAGTCACATTATAAAACATGAAAAACGCTTTTAAAATCATTGTAACTGATTTAAAATAGTGTCCATTATTGTCAATTAGGCACAAATAGACAGACGGACAGGCAGACCTCTTACTGCCTGTATTAAGTGCTGGCTGTGTATTTTTAGCTAGCTTTTTCCCGCGGCTTCGAACGGCCTGTCTGCATGATGACCAATTTTTATGTGTGAATTATAATGTTGAAACTGCGTACCATATACCTAAGTACTCGTATTTATTTTATCAAAAAGTAACGTGGCTTAGAGATCACAACGTCTGCTGTGTCCAACCAGAAGACGTAGGTTCGACTACTGCCCGCGGTCGTATTTATCCTTCACTAAAATAACTTTACAATCTTAGCATGGACAATGCAAAAAAAAACACAATAAGATAAAAGTTATATCGACAAAAAAACCTGAAAGTCGAAAATAATAATTTATATAAACCTAAAATATTTGGTCTTAATAAGTTATTTTGCGTTGGAGCCAAACATAAACATAATTTAAATAAATTAATTACACTTTTAAGTTTTTCTTTTTTACGAATAAAATCTACTTGCTCACCAACCTCATTTTAAATATAGCTAGGTCTTAAGTTCTCGTTATGATAATAGAAAGACATAAACCTAAACAGTAGATACTATAAATTGTTGAGAAGTTCCTTCGACTCAATATTATTAATAAAGAAAAAAAATCTGTAAAGTATCTACTCCTAATGTCTTTTAATCAGAGTTCAAAAATTTTTCCTTGTACTTATCAAATTTTGTCTATTTTGGGTTTGCATACATCTTATCTTATGCGAGGTCGAGGCAACGAGGCCTCAGTGCACTTCGACGCAATGGGATCTTTTGTGCTTCCCCTAGATACCTATTCCTCATCCTGACCCAGGTCTTCAAACAGCTCTTCTTTGAGCTTTATAATCAGGCCTGGGGGTATGAGTCTGTAGTCCTCTGGTCTTGGATAACCCTACCCCGAGAGGCACATAAATAGACGAAGAATAGGGTTTGCACATAAATAGAGTACCTACTTATTCAGATCTCAGGTAGATATGTTGAAATAAGTGTAAACAATGTCGCAAATAAGTTATTCTCTTGTTATTATGTAAGGATTAACAATGATTTCTGCTAGATTTGGACCATTGTTTATTTGGTCTTTGTCACCATTTCTGCGAAACCGAAATCTCGCTTTCATCGTGTTCTGAGATTCGCAAAAACATTGTCAAATTGAATGGCCGTCAAAAAAAGTAAAAGTTTAAGTAAAACTATTGTTTCAAGTCGGAAATACTATGAATGAAATAGTTAGAAGTCCAAAAATCCGGTATTTAATATGATCTTACTGCATTCAGATTTCCGCAACCCAATTTTTGAGCAATTCCGACATGTTGGTTGTCAATTTTTTTGAGCTACTGACTATCACTAAGGATTGTCTTAAGTATTTGTATGATAACATTTTAAAATTTAATTTATAATAAATATTACAATAAATTACATTAACAACATAAGTAACATACTATCACGCTTCTATTCCCCGAAGGGTTAGGCAGAGGTGTACAAATGTATGTACATTGTACACCTATAGTTTACCGGTATGTTTAGGTCCCACGTTATAGGAGGCGAGCCTATAGCCATTAATCGGGCACACATCCAGACTCCGAGCTGCTATTCAGAATTTTATAGAAAAACCCAATACCACTTTGCTCGACCTAGGGATCGAACTCAGGACTTCTAGTTTAGCAGTCGCTCTTGGGGCCACTAGACTAATGAGGCAGTCACTCGTTAAATATATTTTCGGCTATTAATCGATAATCCTCTTACCTCTCCACAAATTTAAATAATTATATTTAAATGTGACAAGGGTGAGTTGAACGGCATAGAATAAAAAAATAACAGAAATCACAAAATAAACAATATTTTCAGGAAATTGGAGGCAATAACGAAAGTGACCATACCGAAGACGATTTGTACCATTCATTACATACTGTCAAAGCTAGAAAAGAAAGAGCGAGAAGAGTTCTTTCAACGAAATGGTATTAATGAAAATATGGATCCAAATGAACTTATAAAAGAAATAGTGTTAACATTGTTGATAGACCACAATGAACCGCTATGTGAAGAAAGAGAAATTCCACCTGTTTGCAATAAATTATCAATAAGCAGTTCAAATGTGTCATCGTTAATAAAATTTGATATTCGTCCTCTAGAAATTATTGATGTATCTTTAAAAGATATCAAACCTCATGTAACTCCTCGCTTATTATCAGATAAAGGAATACAGCTTTCCTTTGGAGAATTAAAGCTTACTCAAAATGATGACGATTTATCACCATTAAAAGAATATAAGCAAAAAATAGAAGAGCGTGATGTAATTGTACTTATTTCCAAAAAAAGAAGTAAACTAGAAGTTCCGAATAAAAAGCCTGAAAATATCGTATCAGATAAAGAAGCGCTGCAATCTAAGCATCTTGTGCAATCCACCCCAAAATATGATCAGAAAGTTAACGAGAAATATCAGCGTGCGATAGCAGGCTGCCACCAACTAATTCAAGAAGAGAATAACCCACCGAAAGAAACAGAATCGCCTATTAAAAGCTTAACTACTGAAGTCATGCAAGACTCATTACCAGAAGATACTTTAATTTCACAAGAGCAACAAACGTCTCCACAAAATAATCAACAACATTACTGGATACTTGAGACAGAAAATAAGCAATCATTGTCCAAAGATAACCAGTGCAATACAGAGAGTCCAAAACCATCAATAAAAGATATGAATAGTGGTGAAGAACATCCTGGTACAAAAGATGAACCATCGGAAGGAAGGTTAAAGTCGAGTAAAGCAGCATCCCTTATATCCAAAGTGCCGTCTAAAGTGGTATCAGCAGTTCGCAGACTAATGAAGGTACTTCCAAAATCTCCGTCTAAGAGAAACGAATTGATTGTCCTGAAACAACCCGAAGACAATGACCATTATTCAGATGAATTTATTCCTCCAAGAGCCGTGAAAGGATATAAAGTAAGAAAAGAAATATTACAAATCGAAGAACTTCCTTATGATATAGACGGCGCAGTTGAAAATATCATACAACAAAAGCAAGAGGAGGAGAATGGAGAGATTTTCGAAACTGGAGAGTGGTTTGAAATACCGGATACATTAGCTAAATTTGTCGAACAAACGAATTATTCAGATTCTTCAACATGTAAATTGCCAGAGAAACAGGATAGTGAAAGCCATTTAGATATTCCAGCCTATTTTAGTAGATTGATACAGGCAACATCAAATACATTTTCGGATAATTTTATAAAAGCTTTAAAACAATTAAGGTCGACATCGGGTCAGACATCGACACAACATCTTATAGACAAAATAAGTGTTGATTACGTTGATGATAAGGAATTTATTTTTGATAACGAAGAAAACCAACATTTTCTAGATATGATTACAAGTAATAAATTGGAAGATGATGATACGGACATATCGCTTATTAATGCTAGTCGGAACATATATGATGTGAATGAAGGGACTTCTGAATCTACGAAAGAATCGGAGGCCAGTGAAGCTGTAAATAATATTACACTAAAAATTAAACGTAAGAAAAAAATTAAAGATCCTAAACCACATGACAAAACAGAAAAACCTCTTAAAATTTTCAATTCTGATGAAATTCTAAATAATACACGTGAACCTTGATACTTAAACGTGAATACCACTTTCTATAGTACAAAAAATTTAATTGAAAAATAACCAATTTTCAGAAGATGGCTTACAGTTCTGAATTTGTGTAAAATGATGAACCATTTCACGAACTAAAATCCACGAAATTTTAGCTTGTCTTCTTATCATTGCATTGGTCAGAAAATATTTTAAATTGAAATTAAATAAAACTTTTTTATCTTTGATTTTAGTTTGTTATAAAAAAAATATCTAAATATATATATATATATAAAACTCAAAGGTGACTGACTGACTGACTGACATAGTGATCTATCAACGCACAGCCCAAACCACTGGAGGGATCGGGCTAAAATTTGGCATGCAGGTAGATGTTGTGACGTAAGCATCCGCTATGAAAGGATTTTGATAAATTCTACCCCCAAGGGGATAAAATAGGGGATGAAAGTTTGTATGAAACTTTGTCAATTTTAAACCGATCGGGCTGAGACTTTGCATGCATATAGCTACTATGACTTAGGCATCCCCTAAGAAAGGATATTGATAAATTCCACCCCAAAGGGGATAAAATAGGGGATGAAAGTTTGTATAAATCTTCTTAGATTTTCGACTGATTGAACTGAAATTAAAGATTGGAGCTACTATGATGAAGACGTCCGCTTAAATAGGATTTTGATAAATTCAACCCCCATGGATCCCCATAATCCCCAAAATAAGGGATGATGGAGGATGTAAATGTATTAGTTTGAACTATCAGTACATAATGGAACGAATAAATTAAGACGAACAAAATATTATATTAATAATAATACTTCTTAACGCGAGCGAAGCCGCGGGCAAAATAATTAATAAATTTCGACCTATTTAGGGGTGAAATAGGGGATGAAAGTTCATATGGAACAAAGTAACTATTCCACGCGGACGAAGTCGCGGGCAAAAAGCTAGTTTTTTAAATAAACCCATCACACACGTATATTTACATTAATACATACATACATACACTCACGCCTTTCTCCCACAGGGGTAGAATATTTACATATTTAAATACATTTACAAATATAAAAAAGCTCAACTGCCTCATTAGTGTAGTGGTCCCAAGTGCGACTGCTACGCTAGAGGTCTTGGGTTCGATCCCCAGGTCGAGCAGTGTGATTGGGTTTTTCTCTGAAATTCTCAATAGCAGCTCGGAGTCTGGATTTGTGCCCGGTTAATGGCAATAGGCTCGCCCCCTATTACATGGGACCTAAACATACCGGTGAACTGTGGGTGTACATTAGTACGCCTCTGCCTAACCCTTCGGGGAATACAGGCGTGATGGTATGATGGTATGATGGAAATATAAAAAAAATTACAATAAAAACATTTAAAAATATATAAAAACAGTGGTCAGCGCCACAATGAAAGGAACCTCCTAACAATACGCGTCTCTAGGAGTACCGCTTTCTGCATCAGGTCTTTAACCCAGCTGCCTAACGAGAGCCTCCACAGGTGTGAGTCGACTATTATTATTGTATTTTTTTAGACAGACGGATCGCCTGATGGTAAGCGATTACCGCCGCCCATGGACACCCGCAACACCAGAGGAGTCACAAGTGCGTTGCCGGCCTTTTAAATGGGGATTGGGCCTCCGGTAAACTTACTCACTCGGCGAAACACAATGTAGGTTAGGTTGTTTGAGTTGTTTCACGCCGGTTTCCTGTGAGAATTCCTATTGCCGTTAACTGGGTACAAATCCAAACTCCGAGCTGCTACTGAGAATTTCATAGAAAAACGCGCTTACAACTAGGCCATTCAGGCAGCTGCCTCATTAGTCTAGTGGTTCCAAGCATGACTGTTACGCTATAGATCCTCGGATCGATTCCCAAGTCGAGCTAACGGTTATTGGGTTATTCCGAGGGGAAGCTCGGAGTTTGGATTTGTGCCCGGCAATAAACACACCCCTTATGACATGGGACCTAAATATACCGGCGAACTGTAGGTGTACATTAGTATTCCTCTGCCTAATTATATACGTATGTACCAAATATCATTTTACGGTATGCTCATGGCTACAATTCAATTCAATTAAATGTATTTATTGCAAAACGTTTACATATGGGCAATAAATCCTTATCCTTATTAATATTATAAACGTGAAAGTTTGTGAGTATGAATGTATGAATGTTTTTTTACTCTTTCACGCCAGAACGGCTTAACGGATCTGGACGAAATTTGGCACACAGATAAATTATAGCCTGGAATAATACATAGGCTACTTTTTATCCAGGTCGGACCCAATCCTGAAGTCCACGCAGACAAAGTCGCGAGCAGAAGCTAGTTATCCATATATTCATTTTAAAATAATTATCTTTTACAAATCTATAATGGAATTACGGGGTCAGGAAGGCATTACATGTACTTTTGTCCAATTCTCCTTATAGGAGCAATCAGTGTCCATTCTCCCCGCAATAAGTTGCAGGAAGCTATTTGGGCTGCCCGCATCAGTAACATAATTCTTTTTCAATGTATCGCTGTAAAGCTATCTACTTGTGCGTTTGTTAATATACCTGCCCCCGTGTCAATCTACCGCTCGCATTGACAAATGAATAGCAATAGCAAAGCAAATCGATGCGCTACAAAAGCGCTGAAATTTCAACAAAATCCTGCATGCGTTATTTTTGACAATGCTACACATCAAGCTACACATTTCCAATAAAAGCTTCTCTTAAAGCTTTGTGGGTCGCACATTACTAGTATTCTTGTTAACCCCTCGTGCTAAGCGAAATACTTGTCTTACGAGTGAGTTCACGTCGGTAGTGCAATGAGCAACCACATGATCGCAAGTCCGACGCCCTAGCGATTGGACTACCGCCGCTTTTGAGCTGGCCTCTCATGACTCAGAAAGCATGTACAATGTGAACTCAGCTTATAATCGAATAGTTATCACTTATTATTTATAAGTGTGTATCTATATCAGATTTCTTTCTCATCAAAATAAACTAGCAAAAAATAATCTTACATCTGAAATTCATTGTAGCAATATATTAGTCCGTCCGGATTCGGACGCGTCCGGGGCAAGTTGCCACCGTTGTCCGGGGCTCCCCGATATCTGGGGATAACAAAAGATGATTATGATTGATCTATGTCAGTTGACAGGGATATAGCGTCGCTAATGGCTTCGTGTAAGGATGGGACACGAGTATCGATATTTTGATTTTTGACAAATTAAAACATTGGTGCAGATTACCGCAGTAAAAAAATAAGCTTGGCATAGTGAGATCGACTGCCTTAAGGGTCCGGCGGAGCTTGAATTGCCCATAAATACGTCATACCGAAATAAATCGTAATCCAGACAATATTCTATCAAATTGTGTTATTATTCGGATTTGGATACCGTTAATCTAGGTTCCTATACTACCACATCGTCCATTACTACTTCACTGAAAATTAAAAAAAAACGTTCCAAACTTGGTAATTTTATCAAAAATTGCATTCGCTTACATTTATTTCCAGTGAAGTATTTTGGAGAAAATGGTAACGTAGGAACCTAGATTAACTGTATCGGAATCCGAATAATAACACAATTTGATTAAATTGTGTTTGAAATAAGATTTATTTCGGTATTACGTTTGTAAGAGAAATTCGGTCCGCCGGACTCTTAAGTGTATAATCTTTAGCCATTGATAAAACTGCCTCATTAATCTAGTAGTCCTGAACGCTATTGCTACGCTGGAGGTTTTGGGTTTCCAAGTCGTTATTGGGTTTTTCTAAGAAATTCTCAGTAACAGCTCAGAGATTGGGATTTGTGCCTAAACATAGCGGCTCACTGTAGGTGTACATTAGTACACCTTTGCCTAACCCTTCGGGAAATACAGGCGTGATTGTATGTTATGTTATGTGCATGCTATCTCTAACTTTAGTTATTATCCTCGTAATTAAATGATTCGGTAAACCTAGTGTAGGATGCCCTGCGACAAGATGGAGTGGTGATTTGCGAATGGTTGCTGGCGGAAGCTGGATGCGACAAGCTGCGACGCTCCAATTGGAATTTTACGATTCCACTATGCCCTACCTCTCTTAATATAATTTAATTCAATCTATAATTACCCATCGAGAAACTCCAAGCACATCACTAAACCACTTTTTACGCCAACAAAGGAGAAATTGGGCAATCTCTTTAACTGCGCAATGACATTTCAATATTTTTGTTATTGTTACGGCATTACATGGTATTTTTTGTAAAAATTTCTTTTCTAAATCTTTTTTTGTAGTAAAGGACCTTCTTTTTGGAGAAATGGTTGTTTTTTTTTATAAAGAAAGACACCCTTTTTATATTGTTTTATTTTAGAGTTGTTAAAGACCGTAAACCCGTTCATCCTTTTTATGGCTGCAACGGGTTTGGTGTTACAAGGCTGGGCTGAAAAAATATACATTAAACATACATTAAATTTGATGCTTAATTAATGCTGACTTATTCTTGGGTCAAAGAATAGGGTAGTTGACTTCAAAACTAACTTTTCGCCCGCGGTGTCACCCATGTTGCTAAGGGTCAATGTATAATATTCGCGTAAGTGTCAGACACCAATATAAAACTTATATCTTTTAAAATATTTTTGGCATGCGTTAACGCTCAATATAATAAAATATATCATAATCAATATAATAAATAAAGCAGGTGGATCGTCTGCTCGTTTGCCTACATACGTAAGTACTCACAACGACAACAATATGGATGCGCACCCGCACACAATAACAATTTGTGCAAATAGGTTTCACTTTTCCATACCTCGATCCAACATGGGTTTTGCCAAATACCGAAAGCAATGTTTTACATTTTTAAATTAAACGTCAGATACAAGCATGTAATAATTAATCTTCTGTCCAAATTAAATCACTTTAATAGTGTTTACAATCTATTTCTATCGGTCTAGAAGCGGTCAAAAGGTTATTTTTTTTGTCAATAATTATAATAACAAATGTCATAGATAACGTGTGGATGTTTTCTCTCTCTTACACATCACATAAATATACCAGATATTGGAGAAGTCATTGATTCCGCTGATCGTTTATAAAAGTCCCGCCATGCCCCTTGTCATTATTAGTTTTATAAGAGCGTGTCACTAGATCATCTCTTTCACTTGAAGTTAACTTTAATATCAGTGAAAATTACGCAAATGGCGAATTTTATTACTATAATTATACTGTGGACTATATGTCACACGAGTGCATGGAATTTCGAATCTTTTTTTGAAGCTTACACTAACGACATCCAAGTTGGTCGCCAATTGTGCTTGGGCGAATGCTCTCAGGGGCAATGTGTGTATGATTGGCACGGCGACGCAACGCCATGTCAAACATCCTTCATACCTACGAAAAGATACACAACAAAAGGGAATAAAGTGTGTAAAAGCAATTGCGCTAAGTTTGATGATAAACCTTATGAGTGGTGCGTCACAGAAACCGATGATTGGGACTATTGTTCGAGTATAATTGCTCTAAAATCGAAATTAAGACACACCACAACAAATGAATATCTCACGTGTATTAACGATTGTGATAAGCACGACTCTGATTATTATTGGTGTTATACACTTTTGAGTTGGGAGGAATGCAACATCGATGACAAAGCGTTAGTAGTCAATTATCCTACGAATAGTAAGAAGACTTGTGAAACGCCGTGCAAGTTCTACGGAAGCAATAAAGCGTATTGCTATATTTCCAGCGGGGCCTGGGTTCCTTGTTACCTAAATCCTCGATACGAACACGTATTAAACAACATCACACAACATTTGAGAAGAAATTGTAGATTTGGCGATTACAGCGCAAGTGGATACAAAATATGCAAGAAACTACGCAAACGGACGGATTACAGTGATTTTAATTTCCACGAGTGCGATTTGGATGTTGAAGATGTAGCTGAAAGGTATCGGATGAACAATCCATCAGACTTGGTACGCACCATTGATCCCAGCAACCCTATAACTCAAGATAGCGATCCTATATTGTCGTATACTACATATCCAAGGAGAAGTAGCTTTGGAGGGGCTACGTCTACCGATGATGTTGACTTACCTCTCGTGCTGCATGCTCAATTAACAACTAACACACTACTTCCAGTTGGTGCGTTGAGGGAAATCTTTAGGTCCTATGTCACCAACAATTATAATCGAATGAATCCGAATACACGTCAGTCCAACGAAAACTACGACGAACGAGGACATATTTTAGCTTCCCGATTGGGCGGTCCGATGGAGATGTTCAATATATTTCCACAAACTTGGCGTCTCAACCACGGAAGCGGATCGTCTTGGTTCGAGATGGAGCAACATATAGATAATTTTCTACGGGGCCGCAACGACAGATACGTAGAATTTTTAGCCGTATTGGGTTATCTGACGGACAGTAATGGTATACTTATTACCCGACCGGATCATATCGGGGTTCGTTTGAGATTCCACCAAAATAACTACTTGACTGACAGACACGGTAACCGTTTGCATTCTTTCGAGGAAAATGAGACGGAAAACATGTTTTTTTCCAACGATCCTGACGACGACTGTATCATTGCTGTCGCAAACGAAGACAATTAGAATAACCCAATATCCCGGAATATGCACGTCTTTTGTTATATTTTTAATAAATAGTTTACATAAAGCACCGTAAAAAATATTGCTTTGACAATTCTTCTAGGCAAGCGCGCTCCATCGTAGATCGCAGTATCGCTTAACATCAGGCAAACTAGCGGTCAAGCGTAAGCCTATCACGTATAAAAAAAAATATTATTATTTAATCATAAAAATAAATATTCAGAACCACAATCAGATTTGAAAGATTTAAACGCCACCACCGGCTTGACCGCGTGTATTGTGACGTCATTTTCCGTTATATATAAAATATTCACTGTTTTAGCATTTTTTTAATTCATTGATAGATTTATCCAACAATTATGAATATTTTAAAGTTTTCTAACTAATCCAAACATGGGGGAGGACTGAAATCAATTTTATACCTAATAATTACAAACCTAAATGTTTAAGGTGACGTCACAAAAGCGTCACGATGTATACTTTGATGTAAACTTCAATTACGCCGCGTAATTTTTCTACTTATAAATTGTATGCTGTATTACTTACATGTATTTTTAGGATTGTTTTCATGATACCTATATTATTTTGTATTATTTTATGTATTCCATGATCTATACTCTATACTTAGATTAATTAAATATATAAGATTTGTATTTTTGTTTGTAATAAAAATAATAAACTCAAAAACTACTGAACCTTCACTAATAGAATTCCTAAAACTACTTTTTACGAATTTTATCGCGTTGTATTAATATTATTTAATTCCCGACGTTTTGGATCCTTTACGGCATGCAATAATATATTGATAATCGAGTTAAACATACGTCACTTAAACACTAGTGAAAAACCGCAGGAATCTCTTCTCTTTTTTTCCTAATTATTTTGCAATTACAGACCCGACTTCTCTACAGATTCCAAATAATTTTTTGACTGTCTTATTAGTCTAGTGCGCCTCCTTCGCTTCTAGGTCATCATTATCTTCCTGCCCTTGACACAATTAATTTGGGGTCGCCGCAGCATGTCCTTTTCTTCCATTCATCCCTGTCACCCGTCACCTCATCATTCACTCCCTTTCCTATCATATCGGCCTTAACATAATCCATCCATCTTCTCTTTGGTCTCTCTCTACTCCTTCGTCCCTCCACATTCATATTTACTACTCTTTTAGTCAAATGCGTTTCATCCCTCCTCATCACATGACATACCATACCATACCATACGAAGACAAACGATTCCCTTTCAACTTTTCTGTCACTGGCGCCTCTTTCAGGCTTCCTCTAATACACTAGTTTCTTATTTTGTCTATTCTAGTTGCTATGCTAGAGATCATGGATTTGATTTCCAGTTTCAAAGCATTACTGGGTTTTTCTATGGAATACTTACTAGTGCCTCATTAGTCTAGTGGTCCCAAGCGTGACTGCTGCCCAGGTCGAATAAAGTGTTATTGGGTTTTTCTATGAAATTCTCAGTAGCAGCTCGGAGTCTGGATTAGTGTCCGGTTAATGGCAATAGGCCCCCTCCTTATTACATGGGATCTAAACATACCGGCGAACTGTGGGTGTACTTACATTAGTACGCCTCTGCCTAACCCTTCGGGGAATACAGGCGTGATGGTATGTGCGTATGTAAGTACTTACTAGTAGCTCGGAGTTTGGATTAGTGCCCGGTTAATGGCAGTAGGCTCCCTCCCTCCCTCCCTATTACAAAGGTTCTAAACATTGGTTATGCATACACCTTTGCCTGACCCTTCGGGGAATACAGATATGAAATTTTCAGAAGCCTCCGAGCTGCTTCTGAAAATTTCGTATATTATATACTACATGTGAACAGAGCTTTTAATGTGAATATCCTGACAAACCCAATGCCATATTGTCTGACCCGGGAATTGAAGTGATATCACGCTCCTAAGCTGGGCCTGCGGCCAATAAGGCATAAAAAATTCTCCCCGTGTGAGGACAGTTTAGAATACAGTACCTCACTGCCATTCAGATAGGCATCTCCTAAGAGCCGAGAAAATATCTGACTTGCTCTGTGGTAGGACCTCTTGGGGTCTGACGTTGGAGACTGTTGCAAAGCACCTTGGTGTGAGTTTCGCCTTTTGCACGTGAGAGCCAGTTCCCCCTTGGTTGCGACGATGACTACTTACCATCAGGTGGCTCGTCTGCTCGTTTGCCGACATAAACAATATTACAAAAAACTTATCAAATCTACTCGCGTCTATCGCCCCTAAAAATAAACACAAGGGTTGAAAACCTAATACCTTGTAAAACACGACATTTTGACATATTTGCTCGTCAACCCTATAAATACCACTAATGAACTACATTCACCGCAATAATGTGCCTTAATAGTATTTTAATAAGGTCCAATATTACTGAATTTAGTTTTAAGTGTCAGATTTTGATTTAGCTGATCATTTATCTCGTAATTCTGATGCATGGCTGTTGGTTTATGATTGATAATGTCATGATAAATTGATTGATAAAGAAGTTTTTTTTAAGAAATATGGTTTTTTAATAATTTTTAATATCGTCTTAATATTTTTTTTGTAAGGGATGTATCTAGAAATTTACGATTTGAATTCTTTCCCATACCTACTGTTCTGTGATAAAAAAGAAACAAAACCAATCTCAGGAACTGCTACTGAGAATTTCATGGAAAAACTTAATAAAACTTTTTCGACCTTAATTATAATAGAAAATAAGCTAAATCAAAGTACATTAAATATGTACCTACATACCTATATATAGAAAAAATATATATATTACATCAATCAATTTAATAATTAACACGCAAAACACACAAATTTAAATTAACTTTGTAAGATAAATTAAAAATATACTAATTATTTTTTTTATTTGACAACCATGTTAGTTTTTTTTATGTGACGTAGGTCATGAACGAAATGTTTCTAATGTAGCATTTTCATTCAGCACAAATGTTTTACGTCAAGAAGCCAATTCTGAAAATATTACTACTTAGATGGTTTACTTGGAAACTGTACTGTGACCATTGTTTTGTGACATTGAGGATAGTCCCACTAGCCTCATTAGCCTAGTAGGCCTAAACGCGACTGCTACAGTCGGAGTTCGGAGTTTGTATTTGTTCCCGGTTAATAGCGATAGGCTCGCCCCCTAGTACATCGGACCTAAACGTACTGATGAATGGTGGGTGTATATTAGTATACTTAAGCGAAACCATTTGGGGAATACGGCTCGCTCAGGATCCAACCATTTACTGTCCTACTGCTGGGCACAGGACTCCACTCAGAATGAGAGAGAGTTTCTATAGGTTACAGTCCACGCTGGCCTAATCCGGGTTGGTAGACTCCACACGCCGCAGAAGATTTTTTTTCGAGAAGATTTTCCAACACACATTTTTTTCCATGATAAATGGACTATCCAACACAAAATGAATTTTCAAAATCTTAGTAGAAGTAGATCTAGAGATTACCCCCTACAACTACACAAACTCACAAACTTTACTTCTTTATAATATTATAATATTTAATGTTATACAGTTTACTTTTTAAACTAAATAGACGAAGAACACGAGAGAAAAATAGTTGGCTTAGTAAGCAATTTATTTTATAGCTATTCATGATGAATTAAAAGATTTCCATAATGGTATCGAAGCTATCAATCAACGGCAACACTGATTGTGAAATTCGTGACGACTGCGGGCCATCGCGGGAAGAAAATGCCTGGGCGTAAGCAAAATTTTATCCTATTCTATTTCTGTAAAACATTGTCACTCTACATAAGCTATTTTGTTGCCGTCAAACGCGTAATATTTCGCGCGCATAACGCATGCGCAACAGTCAACACTAAAGCGATTGTTCTCGCGCATGTCACTGTGCGCATGCGATATTTGACCGAACTACTGATACACATTGGAACTTCGACTTTAATTTTTAGATACAACGGATGGAAATAGCGTTTTTTTGAATAATAGTATGATCTTTTATATATGTGCAATTTTCTGCTTTATTGTAGGTGTTTAAGGTTGATATTTGTGTGAATTGAAAAGCAATTTGGTTACAAAACGGCTATTGTTTTTAAAATTCAACTCCCAATGTCTTTTTCGTCTTTGGCGGCTCAAATCGTTGAACGGTTTTAGTTTTCTAGAAAATAATTATCTGTTTATTTTAAAGTTAACATAACCTAACCAAATAAACGCAGGGTTAAATTTATTTATTAAATGATGATTATAGAAAACGAAGTAATAACTACGCTGATTATCAGGTAAGGTAAAGCTGCGCTTGCCCGCTCTATATGAGGATGGGTGATCGTTTTTATTTATTTGATGCACAAAACGAGTTACAATCAATAAAGTATCAAAGTTACAAAACATAACACTATTCTAATGCTAGATTGCAACTCAAAAAAACCGACCATTACCTATAAAAACGGCAAAAAAATCATGTCTGTTGTATGGGAGCCCCCTTAAATACACATTTATTTTATTCTGTTTTTAGTATTTGTTTTAATAGCGGCAACAGAAATACCTACATCATCTGTGAAAATTTCAACTGTCTAACTATCACGGTTTATGAGATACAGCTCGGTGACAGACGGACACACAGATAGACGAAACGGACAGCAGCGGAGTCTTAGTAATAGGGTCCCGTTTTATGGGTACGGAACCCTAAAAATGTGTACACTTACATCAAAAACAGTCGACTAGTGAGTGAGGATACCGGAGGCCCAATCCCCTTTTAAAGGCCGGCAATGCACTTGTGACTCCTCTGGTGTTGCGGGTGTCCATGGGCGGCGGTAATCGCTTATCATCAGGCGACCCGTCTGCTCGTTTGCCCCCTATCCCATAAAAAAATAAACTCGTTGAAAGGCATTACGGACTTCCTATCACTATCACTAACGATTGTTAATATTTGTATGACTAAGCTTCAAAGCTTAAACGGACTAAATTATCAGCAGAGATTGAGAGCTAATTATGACAGACTCTTTGAAATATTTCGGCAAACCAATAAAAACTTACGGAACTTTTATTTCCCTTAGTTGCGTTTATTAGTCACCAAAAACTATTTTAAAAAGAAATGTTTACTTGTCTATCATCTTTTGTTTTGACACTACCCTTTCTAAACTTTCTATCTATAAACCAATAAAATATTACAATGGTCTACCGGCCCGCTGTAACTGGTGTTTGAACCCTTTTGTGAAAGGGTTTTTCAGTTAAACTGTTTATATCTAAAATAACAGTAATTTTTTTTTTGGACCAGCAATTATGTGATGAAAGCTGCTTGGTATTTTGATTATCTGTAAGTAAAACATAACGTGACAAAAGGGTAGGTGACTGGTCATTGATTTATTAAAAACTAGCGACCCGCCCGCGGTTTCACTCGCGTTGCCCCATTCTTAAGAGTCGTAGCGTATCGAGCGTTTGCTCTCCTATTCCATAAAAAAAATTACTTTAAGAGGACTAAAAGATGATGTAGTGACACGAATTGAGAAGAATATGTTGAGATGGTTTCGGCATGTCGAGAGAATGGAGGAAAGGCAATTAACCAAAGGGATTTATAAAACGAATATCTGTGGAGTCGCCGCGGCGCCGGGAGAGACGCTCTAGAAACATATACCGACCTTACTGCCTCATTAGAGGTCCTAGGTTCGATTCCCTTCAAGTACTTAATTACAGACACAATGTAAAATCTATTAGGCATCTTGTGTACAACGTGGATCCTTACGGAAGTTGCTGAATTAACACCAATTGGTTGAAACATCCGCTTTTTACGTAATTAACTTGATTGCATATTTAAAATAATGTACGGAAAATGTAAGTACTTAGGTACTAAAAACGTGGGTGAACCCGACGCATGAGCTAGTCTTTAATGTAAATGCGGGACTTGCGAAGTTCAGAAATAAGTGGCGGCGTGAAGCGAACTACACTGACATGCGAAACTGTAAGTACAATCGATAACAAAAATGGAATATATGTTTTATACTACGAATGTGCAAACAAGCGTATGGCCCGTCTGATGTCCCGTAGCCTATGGACGCTTGCAACATCAGAGGTTATCATTCCCGCGTTGTCAACTCTGTAAATTTTATTTCTTCTTTCTTCTAAATTAGAGAGGATACTTTGGCTGGCAGCACAGGAGACTAGCAACCATGCATGACAGCGGCAGTAACAAAACACCACCGGTGCCAACACAACGCTTCCCTGCGGAGCTCCGGCGACCTTGCTCACCGTTAGCAACACAACATAAGGAGCACCGAGCTATGTTATTTGGCTACGATTTTCTGTAAGGTGGAGGTACTACCCTAATCGGCTAGCTCCAATTGTGAGTGGAATTATTCGATTCCACTATGCCCTACCTCTCTCAAGATAAATAGCAGTAAGTATATTAAAATTTACCAATACAAATGTTCCGCCGATCTGGTATCGTCGTGTGACGGATTATAGAGCTCCCTATAATATGGTCGAGCTACATAATGTCTGATGCTTGCGTGCCGTCGGATGAGACAGGTCTACTCAAAGCCGCTATGGATCTTTCTTCAAAAGGCCATTTCAGACACTGCCCTGCATTGTATCACTCACATATTCTTATGATATTATGTCTGGACTTCAAAAGAGACCATGGTTCTCCGAGTTTGTTTCGGTATTTCTTCTCAGAGGTCGTCGGCAAGGAAATGCCGACACGATCTAGTACTTAAAAAAAGACATGTAAAAGCATCTTTGAGAGATCTATTTACAGAAATAAATATCATTTCATTTCATTTCAAAGGCACTTGCCGATAACTTCAGACGCGCACTGTTATTTTGAGGGTACTACTGAGAGCAAAGCCCAATAACACATTGCTTGACATTAAAATAAATCAGTCAGGAAATCAGTTACTGATTGAATAAATTAATCTTTATAAGCGCGAAAACCTAAACAGTTTTGTCCTCGATTGTACAGCGAATAGGCTAGACAGTACGTCCGAAATCTGATATATTTTAGTGCACAGAGACGGACTGGAATATCTAACTGGGTAGGCTAAACCTGGCGGGGAAGTTAGTTAGACGTTCTCATCTGATTATACTTACATGATAGTACATAATATTATGTATATGATACAGTCAAAACTAAAGTCAAAACTAGTTTAGTTTTTACTGCTTTTCACAGTCAATATTACGGGACGAAAAAAAAATCTCAGTTAATGAAATAAAACTACTTTTTACGGATTTTATCGCGTTTTATTAATATTATTTGATTCCCGACGTTTCGGATCCTTTACAGCGTCCATGGTCACGGGTAGACTGGGGTGTTGGACGTCTTAATGTTAAAATTACTATCAATTATTTAATTCAACGCGTAAAATCCGTAAAAAGTAGTTTTATTTCAATGTCTAATATTCGCGTAAGTGTCAGAAACCAGTAAGTCTCAGATATGTTAGGTTATAACACTTCTAACTGAACCCACGTAATCACGGTGATGACTGCATTAAAAAAAATCATTGTACTCGGTCCGTCAGTTAGATTATCCAAAAGTATCGGACACGTATTTTTTGCTTTATCAAACTAATAAGAATTGACAACTATAAAGAGCATCAAAGTTCCGGAGTCGGAGTTTGTTATGTTACTAATTCGTAAAAATTGTACAAAACCGTGACGTCCCTCAACTCGCCGTCATTGGAAAAATGCGAGTGCGAGCTTATTTATAACCTAACTGACGGATAAAAAAAATGTCGTCTAGCCTATTCTGACAAACCTTGGCCAATTAGTAAATTAATTCACAGAACCGAATTGTAGGCATTATAAAGAATCCCCAGGGATGAGCCCGAACGGGCGTTGCACAGGGGGGTTCTGGGGTGGTCTTTAATAGGACACAGTGCCCCCCTTCATGTGCTGATGGTGGCCACCGGGGTGGTTTTAGTGAGTAAAAATCCCACACGGTCTTCGGGGATCAGACCGGGGAGTGTGATCCCCGAAGACCGACCGCCTTTTGAAGGTTTCCCCCCGTAAACAAAAAGAAGGCATTATCTATACTTATAATAAATCTGTAGAGAGGTCAATTCTGTACATGAAATATATTTCCAAAATAACTATCAGCGGGTGATTAGTGATCGATACTGACGCCAAAAATGCAATCAGTAAAATTTTTGTCTGTCTGTCTGTATGTTCGTTATAGAAACAAAAACCACTCGACGGATTTCAACGAAACTTGGTACAATTGTTCTTCATACTCCTGGGCAGGTTATAGTATACTTTTCATCACGCTACGATCAATAGGAGCAGAGCAGTGAAGGGAAATGTTGGGAAAATGAGTGATTCATGAGAAAGGTTTCAAGCTATAAAACATCACGCTACAACCCTTAGGAACGGGGCAACGCAGGTGAAACCGCGGGCGAAGAACTAGGGAACAAAGTAACTATTCCACGCGGACGAAGTCGCTGGCAAAAGCTAGTAAAGAATAATGGAGAAGAAAACTGGTTTTTATTGATTGTTACAGTCAATTTCTTTCGTTTGTGATCTCTCAAAGTATAAAAGTTTATCATCCATACTACCTAATAATTAAAAATGTGAATGTAATTCTATTTGTATGTCTGTAATTTCGTTTTTCGATATAATTTGGCAAGGAGATAGCACTCTTTGGAAATATTTACTACCCTATGTCTCAAGAAAAGGAGGTACCTAGTACCTAAAAATATTCTTAGTAGCTGCTCGGAGTTTGGATTGGTGTCCGATTAGTGGCAATAGGAGGATACAGTAGTAGGTACACCTCTGCCTAACCCTTCGGGGGACAAAGGCGTGATGGTACCTATGTTTTTTAGATACGAATAAAAGCCCTTTGTCCTCGATGGAGTTTAAAAGCGATGTTTTAGCAGAATACTCGGCACGTAAAGCAAACACGTAATATTACTACGCTAAGTACTGAGACCTAAGCGTAAGGGACGCTGTCTACTGTGATGGTATGAGAAAAGAAAATGAGATTTTATGATACGTAAAATAATATAAAACTTAATTATCTTTTTCATACTTAAATTAACGCCATTAACCTTACTGTGAGTGTACAATGTTTAGGGCTCATGTAATAGGGGGCGAGCCTATTGCCTTTAATCGGGCACAAATCCAGGCTCCGAGGTGCTACTGAGAATTTGATTGAAAATCCCTTTGCTCGACCTGGGGATCGAACCCAGGACCTCTAGCGTACCAGTCGCACTTGCGACCAGTAGACTAATGAGGAAGTCTGCATCTTATATATAACGACTGCATCATTTCAAGGTACAGTACCTATCCATCCGCAGGGAAGTCACTGACGCTTTATTCATATATAAACTTGTTAACGACTAACGCCATCTAGGGGCCATCGCAACGAATGAGCGGACAGAACGGTGGAAGGGCGAGCATTGCGCTGTGTCATTCCACTGAATATCTTTTTTACGACGATCAAGTGTCATCCTTACAACTGGTTATAATTTATATTATTTTGTTCTGTACAAATATACGCAATTTTTAAAAATCAAAGCAAATACACGAGTCATTTGTCTATCTCCATTTCTTCATCATACGAACGAGGAAAGAAATCGCACTTCACAAGCCAGCCTGACAAAATCACCTAACATATTTTGGACCTACGAACCGGATCTTCATCGAGAAGCAGCACCACCAGGAATTAACGGTCAGGCCATTCAATCTTTCCTTCCTAAATCCTGTGCTCAATTTGTGCTTACGTTGTTTCTTTATGCAAAATTACAGTGTTCTTGACCGGTGAATTAGTGCGCCTACCTACATCGCGTGCAAGTGAAAATCATCTACGAAACTGTAAGTGCTTAATTCCTGTTTTTCACATACACCGAAATGACAAAAAAGAGGCATTCGCTTATAGATGTTGAAAGTACAGATGATATTATCCGGGATTTAGTTAAGAAACGGGGTTCTGTTAAAGGGAAATTTACTTTATTCGTTAAATTTGTCGAGTCATTAGATGAGTCGAATATAACTGAAACACAAAAAGCAGAGTTACAAGAGCGTTTTCAAAGGACAAAATTGTTATTTGATCAATTTTCGAATTTTCAAGACGAATTAGACTTGATAGTTTCGGGGAGTCAAGTAGACAAAGAATTACAAGAGAGAGAAAGTTTTGAAAATCAGTTCTATGCTATTGTGGCCAAATGTAAGTGTATTTTAAAGGAAAACCCGCAATCTGACATTCAAAATCGTAACTCGAACGGTATCAAACTACCTACAATTTCTTTGCCCAACTTCGACGGTAGCTACGATCAATGGCTCGAGTTTCGCGATACATTTTTATCAATTATTCACAATAGTAATAATCTCGATAACGTTCAAAAATTTCATTACTTGCGATCAGTTCTCACAGGTAATGCACTACAAGTGATTAAGGCGCTAGAATTTTCTTCGGACAATTATTTAATTGCTTGGGATTTGTTAGAGAACAGATATAATAATAACCGTTTGCTTGTTCACAACCATGTTAAGGCTTTATTTTCTGCTCAGTCATTAAATAAAGAGTCAGCTTCGCAAATTCGTAAACTAATTGACAACATAATGAGAAATATTCGTGCATTAAAATCCTTAGGGGAACCTACTGACACATGGGATACATTAATTATCCACATAACAGTCTCAAAATTAGATTCGTCGACGGAACGCGAATGGGAACTTCATAAAAGTACCCACACGAATACGTCCTCAAATAAAAAAATGTCGTTGTCTGATTTAATGACTTTTCTTAAGGATCGAGCAGATTTTCTAGAAACTGTTAAGCCTTCTCAATGCAAACCAACAGGGGACACACATACTCAAAACACACACATTAAAAAAACGTCGTCGATAAAATCACATAGTCATGTAGTCACACATAAAAATAGTAAGCCTTCAAACTCATCACATTCGCAACGTTACAAATGCAATATGTGCGATTCGAACCATCCTTTATATTCTTGTGAAAAGTTCCTTAACTTATCACTTAACAAAAAAATAAAACACATAGAGGATAAAGGGATGTGTCGTAATTGTTTACGTGTCGGCCACGTAGTCGCGGAATGTTGGTTCGGGCCGTGCAAGCATTGTAACAAAAAACACAACACTTTAATTCACGACTTTAGTGACGCTGGTATGTCATCAGCAGTTGCAAACGCATCACAAACATCACCTCAGTCCGTTGCTGATATCACGCACACACATGTATCCCAAACGGCATCTCACACATTTCACACGCTTTATAAAGACGATAATATTACTTACAATCATTTTCACAATCAAGTATTATTATCGACTGCATTAGTGGAGATAGCTGATAAATATAACAAATTTCACACCACTCGAGCTCTCCTAGACAACGGGAGCCAACATTGTTTCATATCTGAAACATTATGCAATACCCTTAACATTCCATTGATACAGTCCACTGTTCAGGTAATAGGAGTAGGTAATTCCATCACGAAGTCTACACAATCATGTAACATTAAAATGCGGTCAAAAATAAACTCATATACCACACGCTTAAATTGTTTACTTTTGTCCCGCATTACGTCACAATTACCTTCACTGGGTGTCAATCATAAGATTGAAATACCAGATAACCTGCAACTTGCTGATCCCGACTTTTATTTAACAAACGAAATACATCTATTAATTGGTGCAGACAAGTTTTGGGAACTGCTAAACGAGGGTTTAATTCGTTTACCTAAAGGTCCTTATTTGCAGAACACAAAACTTGGCTGGATTATATCTGGGTCAGTTCACAGACAAGTTTCACACAGTAATCGAACTCAATGTAATCTCACACAAACATGGGATACCGAACTTAAACGTTTTTGGGAACTAGAAGAAATAGCTTCATGTTCCAGTTCCAAGAAATACACAAAAAATGAAATTGCATGCGAAGATTTATTTAAAAGTACTACCTTACGCGACGATAAGGGCCGTTTTTCTGTACGCATTCCGTTGAGTGAATCAGCTGATGCACTACACGATACATTTTCTATGGCACAGAACCGGTTTCTTGCACTCGAACGCAAATTACTTCGCAGCTCACCTCATTATAGACAAATGTATAATGAATTCATGAGTGAATATTTGCGCTTAGGTCACATGAGTCGCATTTATGAATATTCGTCGCCTTGTTTTTTCTTACCACACCATGGCATCTATAGGGAGCACAGTTCTACTACTAAACTTAGGGTGGTATTTGACGCGAGTGCAAAATCAACGTCAGGCAAGTCTTTAAACGATATACAACACATTGGGCCGTCGTTACAGAATGACATTTTCTCCATACTACTCAGATTTCGACAATATAAATATGTTGCATGTGCTGATATTGAGAAAATGTATCGCCAAATCTTAATCCAACCTGATCAGAGAAACTTGCAGCTAGTTATTTGGAGAGACAATCCATCTGAACCCCTCGGTATATACCAGCTTAATACCGTCACATACGGGACGGCATCCGCGCCTTATCTAAGTATAAGATGCTTAAAACAACTCGCTTTAGAATGCAATGATGACGTCATTGGACGGATCATTAATGAAGATTTTTATGTCGATGACTTGATAACGGGTCATCAAGATCAACAAAAATTATTAGAAATATGTTGTAACATTTCTAAAATACTAGATTCCGGTTGTTTTCCATTAAGAAAATGGATATTTAATTTTGCTACTATACAGTCACAATCTTCATTTACGTATAAGGAATTGTCATTAGGGGACAACTGTCACACAAAAACTCTGGGTATGGGTTGGTCTTGTTCTCCGGACGAACTGCATTTTAGCACAAAATGCGATTATGAGTTAGGGACTAGTACTACTAAGCGCAGTATCGCTTCAACTATTGCACAAATATACGACCCCTTAGGTCTTCTTACTCCTACAATTATTGTTGCTAAGATCATGTTGCAAAGATTATGGTTATCAAAAATAGGCTGGGATGATCCAGTCACTAGCCCTATTTTATCAGATTGGAACAAATTCATAAATAAATTACAGTATTTACAAGATATACGGATTCCGCGCTATGTGCTACAAGATATTAACGCAGGTAGTAATACAAACAAAATAGAATTGCACATTTTTTGTGACGCATCACAAGACGCATATGGCGCCTGCGCGTACGTACGTAGCTATACAGGTACATTGATAACAGTTAACTTATTATGTGCGAAGAGCAAGGTGGCTCCCGTAAAACCGGTTAGCATACCGCGCTTAGAACTTTGTGGCGCTGTAATAGGTGCGAGACTGTACGCAAAAATAATAAGTTCATTAAGATTAACAATCGATAACGTGTATTTTTGGTCAGACTCGACAATTGTTTTAGCATGGCTTAAAATGTCACCTAATTTACTAAAGCAATTCGTACAAAATCGTATTATAGAAATTAATGAGATAACAGGTGATATGCCGTGGCTTCATGTCGCCGGTAAACAAAATCCGGCTGATTTATTATCACGTGGAATGCATTTAGACACACTTAAGTCATCTGATATGTGGTGGTGCGGACCTCAATTCTTACATGTTCCACATAAGGATTGGGCACAAGATATGCATAATTATGATGTTAATCCTGATGAATTACCCGAATTAAAAGCTAATAAAATTTCATTGTTAAGTCAAACACAACCAATTTTTCCATTCGAACTTTTTTCTTGTTTTAACCGTATGAGACGTGTTGTGGCATACGTGATACGCTTCATTAATAACTGTCGCAACAAAGTTAAGACACATCGCGTCACAGGTTGCCTCTTAGTAGACGAAGTATGTAATTCAACCAGGATTTTAACACGTATTGCACAGCAACAATCATTTTCAGATATTTATGATGGATTAAAATGTAATCGATTGTTAAAATATCCTCGTCATTTATCCAGTTTAAATATATTTTTAGATAAGCATAATTTAATTAGAGTAGGAGGTAGACTCACGCATTCGAAATCATTTTCGTATGATAAAAAACATCCATTGTTGTTATGTTCTAAGCATATATTTACACGACTCCTCTTTCAGTATCAGCATAAAGTCTTATTACACGCAGGGCCTCAGTTGTTATTAGCTTCAATACGAGAAACCTGGTGGCCTATCAGAGGACGCAACTTAGCAAAACAAGTGGTGCATACTTGTGTGAAATGCGTACGTATGAAAGCTAAACCTTTAACCATGCAAATGGGTAACTTACCTTCTGAAAGACTGGAACCAGGATATCCATTTATTCGATGCGGTGTCGATTATGCTGGGCCAATTTTTATGTTAAACCGTGCAGGAAGGGGGGCAAGATTAATTAAATGTTATATTTGTCTTTTTATATGTTTTACAACGCGCGCTATACACTTAGAATTGGTCACAAGTCTCACGAGCGAAGCATACATATTGGCATTTAAACGTTTTATCTCTCGGCGTGGTAAACCCATGCAAGTGTATTCAGATAATGGTAAAACATTCGTAGGAGCTTTAAAGGAATTTTCTAAATTTTTAGAAGACACTGAATGTGATATTGTTAACTTCGCTACTAATAATTTAATCAAATTCACATTTATACCACCATATTCGCCTCATTTCGGTGGTTTGTGGGAGGCAGGGGTTAAGTCCTGCAAATTTCATTTGTGCCGCGTAGTGGGCAATGCACACTTAACTTATGAGGAATTAAGTACGGTGTTAGCACAAATTGAAGCCGTCCTAAATTCCAGACCTATGTTTCCAATGTCCACAGACCCTAACGATTTGCTCCCTCTTGCTCCCGCTCATTTCCTGATCGGCCGACCGCTCACAGCACCTGCGAGCCAGGACCTCACTACGATGACTACGCAGAGCCTTTCTCGATATGATCGGGTGGAACAAATGCGGCAGAATTTTTGGACAAGATGGTCTAAAGAATATGTCTCCGAGCTTCAGAAAAGAACAAAATGGCAAATGAATCAAGACAGCCTTACTCCTAACACATTGGTTTTAGTGAAAGAGGATAACCTCCCTCCCCTGAAGTGGCGTCTCGGACGTGTGCTCCAAACATTTCCTGGCAAGGACAACATTGCACGAGTTGCCAGCATCAAAACTGCCACAGGCATTGTTCGACGATCCTTTTCGAAGATATGCCCGCTCCTGTACCCGCACGAAGATCAAAAGCCGGTGACGTCTATCTCGTTGGAACCTGGCACGTCCAAGGCCGGGGGCATGTTAACGACTAACGCCATCTAGGGGCCATCGCAACGAATGAGCGGACAGAACGGTGGAAGGGCGAGCATTGCGCTGTGTCATTCCACTGAATATCTTTTTTACGACGATCAAGTGTCATCCTTACAACTGGTTATAATTTATATTATTTTGTTCTGTACAAATATACGCAATTTTTAAAAATCAAAGCAAATACACGAGTCATTTGTCTATCTCCATTTCTTCATCATACGAACGAGGAAAGAAATCGCACTTCACAAGCCAGCCTGACAAAATCACCTAACAAAACTAGTGAGAGATAAAATAGACTGCCCCAATCTGCTGACCCTTCTCAGCTTTCGTGTGCCTTCTAGATATCCTAGGAATGCTATTACGCCTCTATGTCCTCCGCTACGTAGGTCCGTGCTCGGTGCAAACTCACCACTTCCAAGGTTGTGTAGGATCCTCAATAGCCATAGTGACTTAATTGATATGCACAATGACAACATGAGTAACTTTATTAGGGTCTTCATACAAGACAAACACTGATCTTGTAGAGTGCTTGTGCTGTCACGGTATGTACATGTACTTACCTACATAAGGATGGTTACCTACCCACCCACGTATATTTGATTAATTTTGTCGTTCTGTTTTTTAAATTCTACCTATTTTCTGTTTTTGTAAGTTGTATTTCATAATTATGATTTTATTTTTCATTTTTGTCTCAATCTCAATTTTATAATCTAATATATTTGTATAATAATGTTATAAGGAATAGCCAATTCATTATATTTTTGTATTCTGTCCGTATATTGTGCATGCGGTATTAGCCAGTAAGTGGTTGTTACACATGTAAATGCTTCTACTTTAGTAATTAAGTTAAAATGTATTGTGGAAACAATCGTTGATTAACCTAATAAATTAAAATAAAAAAATAAGTCAAAGGTTTGCTGGTAGAAAACTTAATTTTGAGTGAAGCTCGCCTTTGTACCTACATTGTTTGTTTTATAATTAATTCTCATTAGCAGCTCGTAGACTAGATTTGTGCCCGGTTAATGGCACTCCGCTCGCCCCCTATTATATGTGACCCAAACCTACCGGTGAACTGTTGGTGTATACCTGTTAGTAACTTCGCCTTAGCCTAACCCTTCGGGGAATACAGGCGTGGTGGTACGTTTAAGTTTATGTTTACAATGATGATGATGAATATCTTTTATTATTTCGTGTGTTACACTGCATTGCATCACAACCCTTATCCGTGGTGGCTATCAATAAAGTAAACAAACAAACAGTTGGTATTATGTTACTAATGTATTGTGAAACTTTAAACTTGCCTCGACTTTATGATGAGCCAGTCGACGACGAACGACGCTAGGTGGCGCTTGTTTTGCTTTGGTTATACCTCCCTACTTAGTGAATATTTTGTATTTTTTTACAATTTTTTTTCTTCAAATTTTTAATGATAAATTATCCTTAATCTTTATTTCTGTAAATAGATCTTTTGAAGACACTTTTAAAAGATGACATTGTAAAGTTTAGTAACTAGAGGGCGCTGGCATTTCCTGTCGACTCGTGAGAAAGTCGGAGAGTCATGGTCTCTTTTCAATCAGTATCTACTTGTATCATGTTATCATCATTCTTAGGTGCATATTAGAAAAGGAAGTCCCCCGACGCGTCTGTCTGTTCGCGATAATCTCAAAAACTACTAAACGGATTTTCATGCGGTTTCCACTATGGTAGGACGGAGTAATTCATGAGAAAGGTTTTAAGCAACTGAACAACGGGCAACGCGGGTCAAACCACGGGCAGGTCGCTAGTATTACATAAAAATCTAGTGTTGGACTAAAATTTAAGTCAATAAGATATCGACTCAAACTAACATGTCAGTCTATAATCACTATCTTTGGACATGTAATGTTTACGTAATATTAGTAGCTTATCTAACCTAAACATGTTCAACATGGTCACTTACACCTTAATAAATACACGGTCATTTTTTTACATGGTTTTCCATCTATCCAGTTTAAATTGAAGCACATGGATGTTGATACTATCACGCCTGTATTCCCCGAAGGGATAGGCAGAGCTGTATTAATTTAAATCCACAGGTCGCCGGTATGTTTAGGTTCCATGTAATAGGAGGATAGCCAAATAAACTATTATAAACTAAACTCTGAGAATTTCATAGAAAAACACTAATAACACTTTGCTTGACCTAGAAATCGAACCAAGGACCTTACGTACAATAGCCGCTCTAGCAACTAGATCAATGAGCAGTGTTCTTGGAAATTCCAAGAGCAGCTTGGAGTTCCGATGTGTGGCAAACAGCTGTGAATATGTCAATTTTTTACGTGGGAGAGCCATGCTTCGGCACGAATGGGCCGGCTCGTCCGGAGTGATACCACGGCCTCACAGAATACCGGCGTTAAACAACGCTTACGTTGTGTTTCGCCGAGTGAGTGAGGTTACCGGAGGCCCAATCCCCTTTTAAAAGGTCGGCAACGCACTCGTGACTCCTCTGGTGTGGCAATCCGGCAGCTCGTTTGCCCACCTATCCCATAAAAAAAAATATTTGAGTGAATATTTTGAAAAACATTAGAACGTCATTAACTTCATCCCTAAGTTAAGAATGCGTATGTTTAAAACTACAATTATGATAATGAAAACTTAAGCAACACCACTGCCGTCAAGCAATAAGACAAGAATAAAAATAATCTGAACTATGAAAGAGTGAACTACTATGATGAGAACAATGATTTGGTGAATAATGTTCCAAGATTCAACCATTTATTTATTTATTCTGCCTCATTAGCTTAGTGATCCTGAGCGCGACTGCTAAGTTAGAGGGCCTGGGTTCGATTCCCAGGTCAAGCAAAGTGTTATTGGATAATTCTCAGTAGCAGCTCGGAATTCGGGATTTGTGCCCGGTTAATGGCAATAGGCTCGCCCCCTTTAGATAAAACCTGAATACCGGCGTACTGTGGGAGTGAAGTAGTACCCGCTTAGCCTTTCTGGGAATACAAGCGAGATGTTATTTTATGTATTTGGTATCTAAATTGTATGTATGTATTTAAATATATATTAAATTATTGTCTATTTATAGTCTGTCGCTAGTTACTCAAATTTTTTTTTTGTACCTATTATAATTTCTCCCAAACCCAAAGGTTAACTGGCAGAGAATGCCATATGGCATTAAGTCCGCCTTAAGTACTACTATAGAAGATACCAGAAGTATAAATAAATAAATAAATTGGTCCCACATTAAAAAAACAACCCAATTACAATGTCTCCATCAATTATCAAGTTTTGTTGTTTGTGGGATTCACAAATCCGTCTTTAGCGATCCCCCAGTTATCCACGGTTGGCTAGTACATTCGTTTAATAGGATTTGTCAAACAAACGCATAATACGTATTACGACGACACTGTGAAGAACTGGAGCGGAATGTTACGGTGGCCATGATTTTAGCAGTTAATGGATAACATAATAATAACATAATCAACCCATTATATTCTCCCACTGCTGGGCACGGGTCTCCTCTCAGAATGAAAGGGATTAGGCTATAGTCCACCACGCTGGCCTAGTGCGGGTTGGCAGACTTCACACGCCATCGAGAAAATCTCTCAGGCATGCAGGTTTCCTCACGATGTTTTCCTTCACCGTTTAAGCGCGTGATAATTAACTATTAATACGTACATGACTTTGAAAAGTCAGAGGTGCGTGCCTTAGGTTCGAACTCGAGACCTTTGACTTGGCAGTCCAACGGTCATACCACTAGGCTATCACTGCTTTTAGTTAGTTAATGGATAGTTTCAAACAATATTTGTTTGTATAAGTATCTAAACTGTTTTCATAATCTTTTTGGTGTATAATAAAGAACTATCTATTTAGCTAGGGCGCGCGGTAGATCGCCAATGCGCTGGACCGACCAAGTCAAAACCGCACTAAATGGTCCACTCCACCAATGCACAAGGCAAGCAACAGTACGAGAGGAATGGCGACGAATTGTGAAGCTTGCCACCAACCCTATCATGACGACCACGACCACTCTGCCAAGAGTGTGACGACAGAGAAGAATCTATCTAGCTATATTTTATAAGTAATAGGTAGGTAGTACATACAGCACGGCCTCTTTAGTCTTGATTAGTCTAGTGGTCCTTAGAGCGAATGCTTCGTTAGAGATCCTGGATTCTATTCCTAGGTTGAGCAGTATTATTGGGTTTTTTTATTAAATTCAAATTCAGTAGCAGCTCAGAGTTTCGATTTGTGCCCGGTTAATGACAATAGGCTCGCCGCCTATTACATGGGATCTAAACATACAGGTGAACTAAGGGTGTGCATTATAGTACACCTCTGCTTGTCACTTTGGGGATTAAATTGTTGGTACGTTAAGAAAAGAAATTATGTATTGGATTGAATATTGCAGTCAGAATCAATGATGAGATTAAGCATGGCAGGTTTTTTCTTCATCATAGATAATAATTGAAATAACAAATCCTATTTATCCGGGTACAAATCCAACTGCTACAGGATTTTTGTAGAAAAACCCAATAACCGACCTGGGAATTGAAACCACATTTTGAGATACATAATTAAGAAAAATGTAGTTCTTTTAAAATTAGGACTATTCCACACATTCATTTGAATTCATAGCCACCCTACGTGCACCAGAAACCGTATCATCGCTAATTAAGAAGGATTTGTTGCATAATGCTAATGAGTGTGTTTGTCGGGAGTCGAACCTTGGACTATCTGCCACGCACTTAGTATTGTGGTGTTGATCATTATAATAATTATCTGCTTGCGTTTTACAATTTGCAACTCGGTTTCTAGTGTGAAAATGTTGGTACAGTGGCAACCAAACGTCCATAGGCAATCTCACAAGGCAATAGCTTGACGTTTAGTTTGACTTACGACCTTCTATTCATTGTCGATAACAAGTGACACGCACTGGCTGTATCGAGCTCGCTCGTACTGTTCATAGCAATGTAATCCTTGGCGTGCTTATGGACTTTTGAGCGTTAACTGTACCTGGCATTGTGTAATACGTTAAAAAGTCTATGCTTGTAGCTTAGAAATGTTTCCGAAGCGATTTAAGTCGTCTTAAAATCATTATTTTAGCTAAAAGTTCTGTTTTTTTATGGGATAGGGGGGCAAACGAGCAGACGGATCGCCTGATGGTAAGCGATTACCGCCGCCCATGGACACCTGCAACACCAGAGGAGTTTCGTTGACAAGTTTTGAAGCAAAGGTTTAAGGATTATTTTTATTAGGATCAATTGTGAATATTGTCAATTCCCAAGTCGAGCAAAGTGTTTTTAACTGATATAATTAGATAATATTTTTATAATATCAAATTTTTATCATTCCGCAGAAGCTTTTAGCGCCAATTGCATACCTATATATTTTCACCATAGGCAAGTTTTGAAAGATAGGTAACCCACTGTTATATTTTTTTTTATTCTTAGGCTTAGGTATGCACATATCCTATAAGTAATAATCATAACAAAGCCTAGATGGTTATTTCGCAACTTTCAACATTTTTAGTATCAGTTTTTTTAATTTTTAGTCCTCGCGATATCGTAACTAAAAATTAAAATAAGTACTGGTTTTTTACAGTTTCACATGAACATTAGACACTGAAATAAATGGGTTTATCCCATGCCTCCAAAAATTTTGTCCCAGTGCCTCCAAAAATAAATTTTAATATATAATTAAATATCAAATTATGTACCATTGCCTCCAACAAATGAAGGTAGAGTATGGTTCGCAAAAAATAATACATTTATTCAGCTTTGGTAATTTTGCAATTTGCAATTTTTTTTTAGTGAACAGTATGATTACTACGACAAATATTATAGCCCTACCGATAACCGAAAAAATAAATCAATAAGAAGAGATGAAAAAATAAAAGTAATAGAAAACGAATACCGACTGAAATCAATCACAATAATGGAAGCGCTCAACCAGTATATAACTATTTAGATTTATTATCACTTTGTTTATAAGATTTGTTTTTTTATTTTTTCTAATTGTTTTTATGGCTATTTTAGGAATATTTGTATTGCCTTTTTGTTTAATAATTTTAAGGTTGATTCTCTGTGATAAAACTTGTCATAAATATGGTTAGATTAAGTAAAGGTAATATCGATTTAGGCGCTAAATACTACAAAAAATATTTATTTAATTTTAAGGATTATCTGTGAATAACTGGACACAAACCAGTACAAAATTCTGTCGATAATTCTATGTAAACTATGTTCTTACTGTTTCAAAATTTTCAATTTTTCCTCGATACCTTGTATCCAGCTTAAAGGAAATATTCATGCCAGCGATTATATAAATATTTAAATAAACACGTTTAATTAGCTTTTGTTTTTCTTTACTAAAACATTGGAAAAAGGACAAGTGCGATTTATTCAAGATGTATTCTTGAATAAATCGCACTTGTCCTTTTTCCACTGTATTTTAAAAGATTGATGTTCATAGCTTTTCTTAAAACTTTCTTTTAAATAACTTATTCAAACTTCCGTATATTTTAATCGATAAATTTCAGTTTCCATTGATCGCGATTTTATCTTTGACGAAATCCCCTCTGAGTCATTTTAACATTTACCCTTAGTAGATCCCACTAGCATCGACACACAGATCGATATATTGCCAAGGGAAACCAATTATATTACAGATATTATATTTATACACACAACACCAGTTTTTGCTGCTGTCGTTACTGTATCAGCGGTTGGAGGCAGTGGGACATAAATTGATATATTAATATATATTTAATATTTTTCTTGGAGGCAACGGGACATAAAGTTTGAAATTTTCATTTTTCGAGAACAAAAGAAGTTGGAGGCATGGGACAAACCCAAATAAATTACTTTTTACGGAAAGGATCTGAAACGACCGAAATTAAATAATAATCAATAAAACACGAAAACACCTGTAATAAGTGGTTTAATCAAATAAAAATCTAAAACTAATATTACTATTAGGTACCTACAGCCTATACCTAAATAAATACTTTTTCACTTTATACAAAATTTATAATTATTTGTTAAAAATTGTATAATATTATTATGAGTCCTATTTCATAATAAAGGTCTTAAAGCCCAAAGAACTAATTCTTCGGGCTTTAGATATAATATAATTTATAGGAAACTTGATTCAGTCTACACAGGTGACTTAAATACCTACCTTACTTAGATACTGTAAGCACCGGGTGTTAATAATTAAACGTAGCCAACCCACAATGATATTAATTAACAAGAACCTCTTTGTAACGATATTTAAAGTACCTGCTTACCATTACTGAATGTTTCACCAGAACGAGGACAAAACTACATATAATTCATAATGATCGATTCTTTAAATTGTTAATGTTTAAGTGTCTAATACTTATCTCAAAAGCATGATCATTAACACAATGAATAAACAAAAGCAAAATTTTATGTGAAATAAAATCATGTGGCGTAATTAGCATGAAATTATAAATCATTATTGTGTGCAGTATCGCCCGCTATAGTGTTTCGGCGTCACAGCCTTTTACGACGAGACCGTATAAACCAGTTGTGGACTTTTTTTCAATGGCGGCTTACGGATGCGTTCACGGGCAACCAAAAAGCTCAAATTTTAATTTTGGTATAAAAAATATTGCATTACCTATACAAAACTAAACAAGAAAATCGATAGGTTTTTTAAGTTAAGAGTTAGTTTGTTGATATTTTTAGTGGTAATGAAAACGTTAAAATTTTTCTGTATGGCAGCCGCCAAAATGGCGGAGAAACGAAAGCTCGGGGAAGCTCGGAACGCGTCGGAACTGCGGGGCGTGCAGGGTCGCGGGAGGGGTGAGCATGCGTACCGAGCTCGCGGGGCGCATTCCAGTAGTTCGGCCGACCACCGCGCGGCGCTTACGTGCCCGCCCCATTCCGCGACGCCCGTTCCCAATACAAAGAACACCTCAGTATTGTAAAAAATCTGTGATGTATTGATTAATTTCAACTTTATCCTCACACTAAATACCGTCTACCATAATTGTGAACTTGAAACCAGTGTTAAAAGCAACGAAAGCGTCGTTTTCAACGCGTTTTGAACGGGCCACGTCCTATGGAATTCCACATTTATCGTTGAATAGAATCTAGCGAGCGGAGTAACATGGTGGACCCATCGCGTCGCCTCTGAATGGATTGATCGTGTTTTATATGTGAAATCGTGGACGTTCAGTGATGTTCAGTGATCTTGGAATATAAATATGGATTGGTGTATGTGCGACAGTGTGTAACAAGCACCGAGCTTCGTAGAATCTTCGTTGTATAATGAGATCGGAATAAACCAGTCAGGATGGTGTCCCTCACTTACTTTGGCCTCCGTCATACGCCCTGGACCGTCCTTGTGCTCATTTTCTTCATCGAAAGCGTGATGGGGAACTATGCAAAGTCCTTCTACATACATTGGAACACAACAAACAGTATATTCAGAATAGATAATACGGATCACGTATTCGACTTGAATAAAGGCAATGCACAGTTCGAATATGACCAAGTGAATATAATTTGTCCAGTGTACACCCCAGGAACGTTTGAAGAAGATACAGAAAAGTATATAATATATAATGTGAGTAAAGAAGAATATGATACGTGTCGAATAACGAATCCAAACCCCAGAATAATAGCTATATGCGATAAACCGCACAAACTGATGTTTTTCACTATAACTTTCCGGCCGTTCACGCCTCAACCGGGCGGATTAGAGTTTCTGCCGGGAAAAGACTACTATTTCATATCGACGTCTAGTAAAGACGATTTGCACAGACGCATTGGGGGTCGATGTTTGAGTCATAATATGAAGCTGGTGTTCCGGGTGTGTTGCAAGCCGGAGGAGCAGTCTCCGGCGCCACAGCCGCAGCCTACTCCTCCGCCCCCACCACCCCCGCCGACGACCCCAGCCACCACAACAACGACGACAACAATGAAGCCGGTCACTAAAAAGACGCACAAGTATGACAAGACCCCAAATGAAGTCATCAAGAGCGAGGAGCTGTCTCATTCTCGCGGAGCTGCGCTTGCCTCATCGCTTGCTTTGGCCCTCGCCGCGAGCGCGGTTTTAGCGCCCCTGGCTCGGTGAATGTGCGCCAGGGCGGCGCGACCCCCGCGGCCAGACCTCCTCGACAAGCCAGGACCAGCCGCCACACAAACTTTACACACGCTACATTTACGCCCAGACACTCTAATTTATACGTGAATTTGTGCGTACAAGTGTTTTAAACTCAAGTGGTAACTGATAGTGATGTGCCCCAAGGATTGTGGATATCTTTACTCGGCTTGTAAGTAATCGATTGGTGAAAGGGATGTGCAAAACTCAAGTTCCGAATAAGTTCCAAACGACAAAACTTTAGTCTTTAAGGAACATGAAAGCCTAATTTTTATCTAAGTATAAAGGGCCTACTGAGTAATCGAACTAATTTGTGAAGGTAATTTCAATAGAGGACATCAAACTGTAGTTTACGATCAGTTAAATATATTTATATATAAAGAAATGTTAACATGTATGATAAAATTAGGTTTCTTAAACCATTTAGGAATTAACGATTTTTTATATTTTTCATTATGCAAAGGATATTTGACTAAGAATTAGGGTTCTTAACGGATCAAAATGCAGATATAGGAAAACGTATATAAAAATTAGGTAGCTTTTTAATTTTTAGTTCAAAAGACAGTTTTTTTATTATTTTCACAACGGATAATGCATTAATTAGAATTTATTTATATTATAAATGAAAAACTTTGGACAAGTTAAGAATCTTGTCTAGAAAACTGTGATTTTGGTTTTAGTATTTTTCTCTTTTTAATATGCTTTATCATGTGATATATTTACCTTTATGTATTAAAAGTGAAGCCTTTTCACCTCATTTTTTCTTGACTGATTTTTGCATTTCAGCTTTTTTCTTTTTTTTTACAAAAACTAATCGCTCGAATAAAGCATGTCACTGTCTTTCGAAATGGCGGTGAAAAGTCAAATGCAATGTCAGAATATCTGCCATTTTCGAATTGAAATAGCTAATAAAACGGCAAAGACAGTGACATGCATTGATAGCTAAATAAATAATAATTCAGAGATCTACACCTATTTGAAAAGATGGAATTTTCAAAAATGTTTTAGGATTGAAAATTTCATTTTTTTTTAAGCACAGTGGTGCCATTACTGTAACATGTGAAAACCATGTTTAAAATAATAACGAAATAGTCAAATAGTTAAATAGTAGTCGAAAATAGACCGGTTTTCAGTTAGCCATAACTCAATAGTGACAGTTGATATATTTTAGGTAGTTTTTAAGAATGAACAATTGAGTTTCAAATTGTATTGGTCATAAAAAAACAGGCGAAATATTTGCTTGAAATGACGATAAAAAACCACAAAGTAGGACTCTATAAACAGGCCTAAGTTATGAGACTAAAATAAGTAAATACACTGTTTCATAAGATAAAATAAATGCTATTTATGTAACAAAATAACTACATGCCTATTTTGAAGGGTTAAGCACTAAGCTCATTAGAGTGCGTCATCTCATAAAGCTGATATTCGACCTATCCACCATGTGTCTATAATTCATTCTGAATGTGACAGACGGCACTATTCATCTCAATTCTCAGAGATTTATCCACAATAAATAACCGCGCAAAAATAAGGAAAAACGTAAAAATAATTATAATTGCCAGAAAACCATTTTCAAATTTTTTAGTTCACGTTTACATTGTTTTGATCTTAAAAAAAATGTAATGAAAAAACATCTGGGCGCAACAATAAAAAAGAAAAAAGTTTTTATTGTTCCAAAAGTAAAATACAGCTAATTAAAGATAAAAAGAATGTGACACATAAAAAGGTTTTATTCTCGTTTGAAAACAGAACGGCATTTAACAGTGTCTTTGGTCATGCATTGTTTTCTAAACAAACGTTGCATTTAATTATAGAATGTGGACGTGTATGATCGTTTATGATATAAAGTTTTACACACACTAACTTAATTTTTACTCAAAAGCATTTGAAACTTATTATTGAACCAGGTTTTGCTAAGCTCGGCTTTGCAAGATCTCAACGCAATTCGAATTGGTACCGTTCGGTCTCACCCAGTTTTCGGACAAGCATGAAAATAGGATTTGCATCGTAAATCGGTTTTCGATTTCGCATTATTCTTGTATTTTAATGTATAAAACAAATAACAGGTAATGAGGTCTTGACTTGCTATCTTGTCGCCTTTTTGCCATTTCTCTGAAACTTTCTAAGATCCAACTAGCTCACGTTACAACTGATAAATTATGTAAAATAGGTAATTTGTTTAGGGATTCTATTTTAAATCTAGATCTCAAACTAAATGTTGCTGAAATTTCAACATTATTATTTCAGTATTACTTTTAATGAAAAACATATTTTTAAAATCTATTATTCTGTTTCAGTTACTGTTTTAACTGTTTCTAAAAATGCAACAATGTTGTCAGCGGATATAGGTGTCGTTGTGTGTATGCATTTCCCACGAGAACACCGGAAAGTACGCTCCAAAACATTTTGCCGCACCTCGGTCCAAGAAAAATGCGCGTTTGACGCGCTTTACAATGCGTCACTATACTGAAACTAGCAAGGCGTGTTAACTGGACACAATTATAACTATAACACAAACATCGTTGGCGTGATAAAAGTAGTCAGAAGCATCAAAGAAATCCAAGTGATCTTGGTAAAATATTGATTACTTTTTAAGAATATTATCTTGTTATTATTTAATCCCAAAAGTATCGGGCCCTAAAAATAATCAATATAGCCAGGATAAATCCGTAAGAATTGGTTGTATTCCAATATCTAATATACGCGTGTGTCAGTAACCAGTAAAATATTCTTGTTCGGCGATTTCATTGGAAATCTATTACGATATTTGGGGAAAACTTGGTTCATAATTAAACAATGACTTGCTAGTTCAAGCTTCAGTATCTGCAAAATTCTTCTGCAGTATTGACTGACTTATCTTTGAAGGGACTCCCAATTATCTTCTGAATATCTTTTTGGTTAAAACACGATTTTATTTTATTTTATTCTTCCATTCATTGATTGATGCATTTCACTCATGACAGTTAACTGTTTCTTAGAGTTCCCCAAGGTCTGCTTTTAGGACCAGTCCTAATTATGCTTTTGTAAAAATATACTCGTATACCTTATCCTTGACATTTCCTTTGAGAATAAAGGGAGATGATGGTAGGGATAAATTCCATCGGGGGTTAATTTCCAAACGTACTTACGTTATATTTAAGGCTTACATTATAAGCGTAAATATCTCAAACACAGGTATACGAAGTAACCACGTCTTAACTGACGTTGAGTGTTTCTATTTTTATTTTAACCCAAACAGTTAAACGTCTACTTAGCATTTCTGGGTACAGATCGTTTGTTTTAACATGTCTTTGGCTATTTTCAGTTTCTGAAGGGATTGTGGACGCAGTAATCTCCGTGGCGTGTTTGTAATAATTTAGGCGAGTTGTTTTTTGTGTATACACCTTTTTGATGTTGTTAGGCTTGTTAAAACGTCAACGTTTTTGGTCTGTCGTTTTTTCGTCGGGTAGAGATGTTCGGGAAAGGTTTTATTCATCCTCACTTCGTTAATGTCATTCTTTGGTTTTTCTATAAACAGAAAAAAAAAACTGAAGCTATCTCAAATTTTCTGTCTACGATGTAGGCATTTGTCTGCGTAAAAGCTGTTGAAAGGGTTTTTATGTAGATGTTGGTATACAACACCAACATCTACATAAAAACTTTAATTCTTGACGGATTTTTTTACAGAAAATCTTTTTTGATATAAGTGTTTTAGCAGCTAAAAATACAAAATGGGCTACAAAACCACAGATATTAGAGTCGGCTTTCAGTTTTACCAGATGCGGCTAGACTGCGAATATCAATATTTTACACGAAGCTACTACCATTAGACCTGCGGAACCCAATTTCTCGGCAACACCTACTGATATTATAAGAATAGATTGCTTATCAGGTTTTTTGAGCTTCTGACTACCATTAACCATTGTCATAGATCGAAACAGATCCCATGGTACAGAGACTGATGGCTTTACGTGCTCTCCGAGGCACGGAGGAGTCTTGATGTGTTATAATTGGTCACCCATCCAAAGACCGACCGCACCAATGCAACTTAATCTTGAAGATTGATTGATCGGCATAGTTAAATTATCAACGACGCCCTCTCCTCCATATAATATTATATACATAAAATAGGTACGGTATCTTAAATTAAATGACAGACTTCTGTTATTATGTTTCTTAATAACACTAAATATATCAACTCATTAAATTTTATACCCGTTTAGTTAATTAAATTATTTAAAATATACGAGTTTCAAAATGGCCGTATGATAGATATAGCGTAGTCGTGAACACGGGTATGAATTATTTAATGTATTATATTATATTTTATATATGTATATATAATTCTTCTGTACGTATATATCACTGAACTTTTCTTAAACGGCTGGACCGATTGTAATGAATTTTATTATGTGTATTTGAGTAGGTTCCTGGATGGATTAGATTCACAATGTGAGCTTACGTAGATAAAACACAAACGGGTCGCTAGTATTTAATTTTCGCTAGGACTCGTATCTTGCGTTCGTTTGTTTTTCATTCAATATCGATACAAAGTATCTGTTGAAGCATAAAATCGCTATAGCTTTTAGTACGGGACACTAAAACCTTTAAAACAGCATATAACTTGATTGTGATTCTCAAAGCCACGGCCGGCAATAACCGGTTCCAGCAAATAACGTGCTTGATTTAAAAATAGTAACAGCTAAATGATTATATGCTAGTTCAATGAGTACATAACGTTTCTTTCAATATTGATTTTGCATATTTTGCACACACTATATTAATCTGCATCTAAACTGCATTCTTTACACTAGAGTCTAGAGTCTTCAAAACAAAATGTTCGGTCTAGTTACTTAAAAGCGCATGCTGGAAAATAATTAAATATAAATATTATAATTATGTTGATGGAAGAAAGAAAATTAGTGTCGTCATCATCGAAAAACGACGAGGAATATGCATTTTTAAAATCAGATGAAATATAAAACTGGTAGTAACTACATACTTGTACAGTTTAGAGGAGCTGGCGGCTAAGTAATAACTATTCCAATCGATTTACAATATAAAACTGTGCTTGCTGTTGTCAGTTTATGGATGGGTAACATCAAGATTTCATCACATGAAGAAGTTTCTGTCTTTTCCCCAGTTTACTCAGAGTCAGCGCACCTTTATTCGACGCATTTCTAGATATCATAACCGGCACCTTATCTACTACTCTCCTTTCTTACAAAATACATATTTAAACAATATCAATGCAAACAAATATTTCTCATTTTAATATTATCAAATATCGTAGTGGTTCTTACACTATGCGAATATTAACATTGAAATCAAACTTATTTTTATGGATTTTATCGCGTTATACTGATAATAGTAATTTATCAATGTTTTGTATTCATTACAACATCTAATAACCATGCTGATCTATACGTCTATTCGTTACTATGAATGTAGTAAGGGATCCGAAACATCAAGAAATAATAATATTAGTATAATGCGATCCTTAAACAGTAGTTTTATTTCAGTATCTTCTACCTATGATACGTATTAGGTTTTTATTGTGTATTTTGCGGCTATAGCATCACTTCGACCGTAGTTTACTCTCTAATTCGTTGGTCAATTCTGATTGGGGTTGCTTCTATCAATAATGTAAACACTGCCTCTAAATTTGAAATATGTATTTACCTTATTTGTAGAACCATCACCATCAAAATTTTTATTGACATGGGGTAAGCAAAATCAATTCCACCAACTTTAACCTTACTACGTCATTAATCTGTCTACCTTTCGATATGCCAGCATTATCTAAAAGGTTTTATTCAACGTTAACATTACGAGTTTATGTAAAATAACAATTATTACGGGCGTGTTTCTAGGCGCGCCACCTAACTATTCCAAGTTGTTTGACAAAGATAGTGTACTAAGATAATACATTGCTGTAGCCTGCGGCATTGCTTACGGACCCCATAAGTATGATGGAGTAATTGTCATTTATATCTTGTTGTGTGTTGTAATAGAAGTTGGACAGTCATGATTTGGAAGTATGTTTTGTTTTGAAATTATTATTGCTGTTTCAATTCGTTGCTATTTTTTTTGAATGTCTTTTATAATTTGCAGTAAAGTGATTTCAAAAATCGACCGTCGATTCCCGATTTAAAATGCTTTCATTGGAACTTTAGAGCTATTTAAGAATCCGGTATCAATAGAGTGAGAGAATGTCAGTATTTAATGTTTTATCTCAATACATGTTGAATCTTTCCCAATTTAGGACGTGCAATTTTAATTTCGCCTAAGTTTAAAAAATTATCTACATAGTTGACTTGAGTGGTTGACAAGCAAATAAGCTCAATTATTCAAAAATTCTCAATCAATCCTTGTAAAGAATACAGATGTCGTATTTAATTAATTGAATTTTTATAAGTACCCAGGAATTCCATCAATATATGGACTGGTTCTGATTTTATGGCATATAGTGCTACTATTGGCTACGTTAACTATAAATCTATCAAGTGTTGTATCTAAAACTTTTTATGTAACCAGTCGCGTTGCGATAAAATTTAATTATTTCCCATTATTTTTTATTTCGTCCACTTCACTTATTAGAACAGTTATTTCTTTATGATCCTCCTTTTTAACTATTAGGATTTAAATATATTTTAATTGAATATCGAATTTTAGACTTCCCCCTGGCTGGAGGAAAACGACTTCAAAATCAAACTGAACTTCACTTCATAATGGAGATTAAGAATCAAAGCCACCGACTACCTTCCCATCAATAATTATGTTGTTCGTTCAATGATTATCGCATTTTGGCAGTAATTTGATTCTAATGCAAATAATCAAAGATCGTGGACATTAATATTTATTCTTGTCTAAATCGGTTGATGGGTTATTGGTTTTATTAGTGGATAAATATATTAGAAGAGTTTTTACATAATCTTATTCCGAGTAATCAGTAGAATTTGAGACGATTTAAAAATATCATCATCGATCTCGTCTCGGAATGAGTTACGCCATAGTGTAGTAGGTAGGTATCACTGTTCATTATTTCAGTATTATTATTATAATATTTATATTATTGAAGTATTTTTGTTGCTTCTTCTTAGTCTTCTGTTTTTTCCCCTAAAAATTTATGATATAGGAAACTCACTAACTGTTAAAAAATATTTGCAACATTTAGGCGAATATTGTACACCTTACCTTTAAATCTTGATTATTCTTTTTGTGTAAGAATCTTCATGATTCTGTAGATCTAACTCACTATAAGCTAACCTAGCAACCATGCTACTCATTTCATTGATCAATGTTTGATACTGATCAGCTAAGTGTTTTGCTGAGCGTTATGTAAATTCTAGTCAGCTTTCTAAATTACAACCTGACTTCAACAAAACACCTACCATATTCAGTATAGTAAAGGGTTAAATAAGGGTGACACAGGAGCTTAATGTCTTGCTTTGATCTGCTTATCCTTAATTCTCTTTCCCAAGCAAATTAATTAATTCATCGAGAGAAAACTAACAAGTATTAAATGGTATAGAATTTAATGTACCCGTAGATTGGTAACGAGAGTAAGAAGAAAATAAACTCCAAAACTATTCAAAATAATTCCTGTACCTATATACCTAACTTTGTAGTTTAGAGAGTGTTGAAAAGATCAATGAACAATTCTTTGAAACATCTATCCACTATAACTAGATAGGAGTTCTACTTAAAAGTCCAATTGGCTGCAGGATTGTGGAAAAGCTTTGGTATTGGAAGGAATGCGTAGGCCAATTTTACAATATCCTCAGTCTCCAGATCACCACACTGGACAATCGGGTTATTGACCTCTATCATATGTAGCAACTAGTAACATAAAGAATCCATCTATCTCTTCTGATATATTCGCCTCAACCGCCGGCCATTTTTCTTTTAGTTTGAACAACACAAATGCAAATGAATCGTGTACCGACACAGACACGTCTTCGAACCATGATTTATTGATGCCTATTTGTATGTGAAGATGTATTTTGAAAAGATTAACTTGTGTACCAATATTTTGTGAGTCTGTAGAATTTATTTTGTGATTTGAGTCACGTTTTGTGTCTTTTTGTTGAATAATTATCTTTATTGGTTAGTTTTGCAAAATATACATTATCTCAGTATCCTTATCTTTATCTACAGAAGCAATTTTTGCTTAATTTTGCACCTTTTTGCACCATCCATTCTTATGGATTTATATAAATTACAGATCACCAAGTTCTGCCTATTTGCCATTTCTTGCCTATTTACTTATTTTGTAGACTCTTTGTGTGTAATACTTCTAACTGCAATGATGATGACGTTTATCCAGTCCATTTTAATGGGCTTCTCTTAAATGCTGTCTGGGTTAGGTTCGTCCCACCAACTGTTTGATATCATCAATCGTTACTGCCTTTAATCATAGCAATCATCAATCCAATCAATCATCATCGTCCACTATTCATAATATAATTAGAATAATTGCATTATTAGTCTAGTGGTTGTTAATGCAACTGCTATGCTAAAGGCTATAGGTTCGAGATCCCATGTTGAACAGTGTTGTGTTTTTCTATGAAATTGATAGTGAATGTAATATAAATAAAGAATTTGGTCTATGGCCTCGTAAATTACATATGAACACTGCCTTACTTGAATCTAAGCTAATGTAAGCACTTAATAATTAACCTCTTTAACTTAAAGTCATAATTTCATCTTATTCTCATTACAGCCTGACAACGCGATCATTGTAAATTCTTGCGCCGTCAGCGAATGCATTATAAAGCGATGTCTAATTGGAGAAGTATGTGCTTACATCATATGTGCAGTTGGTCCAGTTAAAATTGATCTGTATTACGTAATTGAGCACAGTTTATGCAGAGGTAACAAGTCGGTAGTGGTTAAGAAACACGATTTCTTAAACGTTTAACTATTTCCATAGTTTCGTTAATATAATCAAAAACAAATAACACTATTTTAATCAAGTTATCTTTCTACTTCAGGCATGTTGATATAGGTAAGTCACACAAACTGGAGACTTTCTCTTAGAAATTTTACTTGTTATTTATAGATAACTGATGTAAATCAATAAAAACTTAGATCACTTCATAGATAGTTACACAAAAACTAAATCTGATTTTCCTCAACGGTAACAAAATAAATGCAATTTCAAAAAATTGCGAAGTTTTTGATAAAATAAACAAAGCAAAGTAACAAGAACTGAAACATTACAATCCTAAACGATTCGAAGACAGCTCATTGTTGGATACAATACAAAAAACACTGTATTATTATAAAACGAAGATGAACAAGAAATAGCAGTAAATTATATGCGAAACTAGATTATAAATCATAACAACGCATTAATCTTGTGTATCAAACGTCTCCATCCGTTGGTTTGTTATTTTTGGAACAGCGAAGCTCAAAATTTGTGGACGCCCCCTTTAGTTCAGGGAAATGGTGGCGAAAGATGGATTTTGAAATTATTTAAATCTTAGAATGCAAATCATGTTGAAGCTAGGTGAATTGTTGATGCAAATTTAATGAATAATCGCTTTAAACACGGTCGGTGAAGAATGGATAATTCTATATAGCTTTCTCAGAATCGTTTTTGTCCAACTAACGGCATTTTGTTCAAAACTGTTCCTTTAAAAAAATACATAGGTATTGGAAATAAGATTATTATTTTTTATAAAAATCAACTGTGCTCTAACCATGAAAATAATTCTTCAATTTTGCTTTCACTATATTGTTTCAAATACTAAATGGAAAAAATAAATCAAAATGAGTATTAAAAGTTTCAGAAATTCTTTGTAACTGTGATTCTTTATCTTTCATTTTTCTTTTAACGAATCACGAAACTTTCTATCTAGCAATTTCGTATTATGGAACATTAAAAAACTACAAACGATTTAAGATAACTATGCTGGCTAATTTGTTTCTGAAATTAACTTGTAATTAAATCTTAAAACTTAATGTAAGTATACAATTAAGATAGCATGCAAGCATCTACCGCTTGCTAAAAGATAAAAATGATAATTACTATGAAATGATTCTACATAATAAAAATGGCAATTATAAATTTTATTTTATGAAGATCGCCTTCTAGGAGCGTGATCTAAGCTTTTTTAAATTTCATTTGAAACTACTGCCGTTATTTTTGAAGTGTGATAATCGTTTTTTGATCACGGAATAAAATACTTTTTGTTGAGGATTGGCACAAAGGAGACTTTAGAGAAGACTTATTATATATTACCTACGAACCATCTAGGTAAAGATGACTTTGTGCTTGAAATAAAACTAGTTTTTACTGATTTTATTGCGTTATATTATAAATTAGATTCGACGAAAGACGCAATGATATATTATGTGAAAATTGCGTTTTATTTCACCGGACAGAAATAAGTTTCGTATTTCTTTCCTAAGAAAATCATTCCTTGATTTATAGAACTATCACCTAAATACTCAAATGCTACTCAATTGTAAGACGCCATTAAGTCTCGTGCCGTTTCTATCATCACTTTAAGTCAAGCCGACTGTGTCACCACGAGACGGCATCTCAAAATAAATGTTGTGTTTAAGTATTTGGCCAATAGTCTAACAGAATTTGATATAAAAAAGAACAATTTCATATCAAGGACTCATTTAAACTCTATTTTAATCTCTGCCATCCAAAATTTTAAACTAAACGTTAAAGGAACACATTTTTAAATTTAACGGGTATTTCTTTAAAGAAATGAGGCGATTCACATAATTGTGACATCAAAGCAAACGATTGATGTGGCCGTCATTTTGTCAAGAAAATATGGCGTCCCGGCTATTTTTAATTTCATAATGATACTAAGTTCTAAGTCTTTGAATCTTACGCAGACCTTATTTATTGGTTTCGTTTCAAAACAAAAGGTTTATTTCTGGCTACCTGAGGCACTGAGAATTGAGAATGAAATGTCTATAGAATCTCATTTAATCCCACAACAGACAGTAAAAGTCCGCAGTTCTGGTGAATTATTGTATTAATCACGTCATTTGGCAACTGTATCTTTGCTATCAACGTTGTAATATATATCTTGCTACATAATGGTATAATAATTATTATGTCTCAAATCATGAACTTGATTAAAATTAAACGTTCTAAATTCTCTGAGAAGTAAATCTCTGAAATAACGAGAGACTACATTTTGATTTTAATGAATCTGACGTTGTACTCTTTCTATGAACTCTTTTGTTGGATTTAAAAAAAAGCGTCCCATGTATTATAAATCACTAGTTGTATTACGCGGTTTCACCCGCTCCCAAGGACCATCTTTACAATCATGTCGGCTTTTAACACTTTTAACTTTTCCACCAACTTCTTCAGCTCTCCAAATTCACATCCCATCTCATCACGTGCTCTTACCAAGATAACCTCCATCTTTAAATTGTGTAATAAACCGATGATTCATTGCCGTTACATTTGTACATACGATCTCAAATTTCATGAAGAATCAACACCCGTTATACAGAAAATCAATTAATTCTTTATGAATCATAGCAGCTTTTATAAATTCTGCAAGCTTGGTCTTAAACCCAAATCTCTAGCTTTGAAAATACAATTCACGTCTTAATCTGTTTTCCGGGTAATCCATTACACGACACCATTTGAAAAAATGCTTTTTTTTACAGTATTATCTGTTGGATAAAAAATGGTTGACCTTGATTGAGTTCGTTCCCTGTGTTAGCGTAAAATCTTTGCATTGCTTCGACGGTATACCTCTTGTTCAGTCATGATTCTTCCATTTATAACAGCTTCGACTTGCTAAATGATTCTATACGGATATTGTACTTCGATTTTTGATCACGTTGTTAACTAGAATTCTAGTTTATGTTTAATCATTGCAAAGTTTGTCTCGAAAGAATAGAAATTTTGTCTAGTATTTTTTTAGTACTCTACAATGCGTTTGATCTCAATTTTGTCAGAAATCACGAACAAGGTTTGAGATAAAGTACGCAATTTGAATAAATAACCTTTCGGGCTCTAACACTATTAATTACTGTTTGGGCTTACTTGTGAGGTGAATAAAACTACTATTTAGGGATTTTATCCCGATATATTGATGTGATGATGATGGATAAATAAATAAATAAAATAAAAAATAAAAATAAAATAGCCTTCGTTGCTGTTTTTTTATTACAATTAATACATGCCTACTTACTAAAACTAAATTGATTTAATCCATTCTATCTTGATGGATAAATATTTCTTCTCAATTTTCTCTTAGACGTGGAACAATAGGTGTTAGTTTTGGTTTTATAAATTACGCCCTAGAAAATGTCCAATCTTCAACCAGTTACAACCAGTATTAATTAATGCGGCCTAATTATACAAAGACGATTGCCGTTCTTTACAACAAATACTTTGACGGTGCAAAAGCAGCTACTACTCCGTTTCTAGAATAAAAAACGTTAATGTAAGCTTTAGCGGTAGAGCGAAAGTCCTTTGAAGTGTACATTATCATAATAAATTAAACATTAAGGTTTACTTTGATATTGATCCGACATTATACATGTGTGTTATCCAGGTTAATCTTCTAGCAGAGAAGGTAGAATGCGAAACCAATTATGACTAAAAAGTTCAACTATTGTCTTCATATCTCGCGCATAAACGAAATTAGATTCCACACCTTCGCAACCCAATATCTGAACAATATCGATATTCAAAGGATAGACTAGTTGATCAGGCTTTTTAGGCTTCTGTCTACCTGGACCTACGGCTTGACGTGCTCTCCGAGGCATAGAGGGGGTATCGATATGTTAAGAATTATTCTTATAGATCAGTTGATCAGCGTTGTCATTACTTAGCCACAAGTTCAAACTTGCAATTGAATGAAATTACGTGGAGACAACATTATACCTACGTTATAAAACCAATGCAATTTGAAACTTGATCGTGATGAAACTTTTTCTTAGTAATCTCTCTCATTAGTTTTGAATTAGTTGTGCTGTGTACTTAGTAATAATAATTATTGCCTGATTATTGTTGAATATGACCTCATTTGCAGAATCTCGAAAGAAAAATCAGTCCGCTAGGTTATAATAAAAAAAAACATAATTTTATATTTAACTATAGAATATTTCCCGATTAGAAATTGTGTAACGAATGATATTATTTAATACCCACTTATTAGTGATGCTCACTGTTAATAATTGAATTGTTTTTAATAAAATAAAAGTAATTAGTTTTATAATAAAATCAATAAAGATCACTGTTTGAGCATTGTCGCATAAGGTTGACTCATCGATTAAATAAATACTTTTTGTCAAGTCATTGAAATTGTTTGTGAAAAAAAAATCAAGGAATATCTTGACATTTTCATGTTTAGACACAATCTTAGAAAGAATTTTAAGTGTAAAGTTACCTATATAAAATAATCTCAATTTTATTTTAATTTTCCATTAAATATTACAATCAAAGTTTGACATTGAACTTCACAACGATTCGGCGATTTATTTTATCTGAAAAAACACGGATACAATTCTACCAATCATATCAAGGACATCCTTAAAGAAAATCAGGATATCCTGTTACTGAGGATGTAGTGTGTTATCTATTATTGGAAATGAAGGTACATTGAATTCATAACATGATCTATAATTTAATTATTTATTTTCATTTTAAAATATGAATATTTTTGACTTGCTATCATCTCTTTCATGACGTCTAAATTATAATGATTTATTGATTGTGATTTTGTGTGGTTGATGTCTTGCATGCCGCTATATTGTGGTCAAAATACTTGTATCTTATATTTTTTTGTAACACCATTTTTGCAAATAAATATTTTGATTTCGTATGCACATAACTTGTTGCCTTTGTACCTTGTGCGTCGTATTTTTTTTCAGTTTAATATTGTATTCTGGGATTCAATAAGAGAGACAAAGCAACTTAAAATAAGTACAAAGCTTTTGGGTGCAACATAAATTTTTTGTCGATTTGTTTTAATGAGGAAAATTTAGAGTTTTATGGAATTTACTTAAAAAAATTAATTTGATAGCATCAATTATACTGTCTAAGTAGGTACTATCTTCTAATCTTTCATGATTAATATTGTTTTTTTAATAAACCTAATATCTAACCACCCGTTAATACTAAAAGTATGTTCTAAGTATTCACAAAATTAAATAATGAAAAAAGTATTGCTATCTTTTGTGATTTTTTTGCATTTTCCATTCTAAGATTATTAAGTTATTTTTTAGTAAAGGAAAAAATTCAATCGCGGGCAGGATTCGAACCTGCGTCTTCTGGTTTGATATACCAGACGCTCTGACCTCTAAGCCACCGCGAACCCTACCCGCATGATTGAAATTTTGCCTTCACATTCTGAATTTACGTCATAAGGTGACGTTGGTGACATCTATGAGAGGCAAGTTAAGTAAAGTATTGCTATTAAAATATTTCAAATCACGACTTTTAAGGACTGAATACGGCCTAACTATAAATTGTGTTATGTTACAGAAGAAAATAATGTAAAAAATGATAAAAAAATATATGTTTTAAGTTATAACATAATTCTAATTGGGAAATATTTTATGGAATAATTGATATTTGTAAGCCTAAAATTATAATATTAAATGTCAGTGACAAATTTCCTTTTATGCTAATTGCTAGTTACTAATTTGACCGATCTAGGAACTCAGATTTGGAGCAACGATCCTATAACTCGTGCCTGGTTTTATCGAATTTTCATTGAAGTTTTACTAAAATTTATGAAATAAAATTTTACTTACTAAAATCTTAAAAACGTTTTTTTTTTATAAAAAAAGGTAGAGCTTCAATGAAGTATGTTGGTAAAACATTTGTTTGCTCAGTAACGGTTGTAAAATCTAAATGTTTCATGACCCAATTTTGTATTTATAATCTTGTTTTACTTGAAAAGTAAGAGCAATGAACTATAACTAGACGTTTTCTATAAATAAGTTCTAATACTTTTATTGAATTCTATCGAAGAGAATATAAAACACATTATCATAAATTTTCTTGTTAAATTAATAAAATAATACCTCTATAATTTTTTGTTAATTGTATTAAAAACTTATATTACTTAGAAAAATTAATTTGTTTATTGCTCTTGCATTTTTCTTTATACTATTTTTAAATAAAAACAATGTTCCAATTTTGATTAAGAAATATTCGCATTGGTGCTACTAGCGATCGCTAAAATAGTTTTTACATTTTTATTTTTATTTATTGATATTTTTGTACTTATTTCCTCATTTTTATAGACTTTTTTCGATGTACTTAATTTTTTAAACTATTTTATTAGCAAGAAAAATTTAGAATAAATGAAAAGCTTCAGCTACCTCTTTAAACTGTTCTAAAGGTATTTTTGTAAAAAATAACTAATCTTAGCATTAGTAAATACGCTTAGTCTCGGGTAACTAGATCGGTCATTGCGATTTCCTAAAACGAAAATATAAAGATTCAAAATCCACACTTTTCCTAAAAACGGATATTAATAAATGAGTGCGTGAAATTACCACGCGAAACGGGGTTCAGTAGGTATTTAAGGAATAGACATACAACATGAAAGATGCTTAAACGCAAAATTATTTTGCTCAAAAAGAATAACTGCGAAATGAATTGTATTATATTGGATTATGTTTTCTTTATTGTTCTTCCAATATCTACGGAACCCTGATTTGATACTTAATAGGTTGTAGGGCGACGGTAAAACTCCGTTAGTGTACTGTACAATATATTTTGCAGCTATATTGTTAGTTAATGCTGTAATTAATTAAAAATCGCGGCCATAATGTCTCTGGTTTGATTTGGAAAAAGATTGTAAATTTATCAGTTACTAGGCAGAGGTACGTTTTCTTTTTTTCATAAATTTAATAATAAGTATTCGTGTATTAAAATCTGAAAATCAATTTTTCTAGTCCAATAACAGAAAATGTAATTTTGCGTTCAATTACTGTCTTATTGTTATTCAAAAAACATTTTGTAAAAATGTTGGATTTCATAAACGCTATCTCTGCCTGCCTAAATTATGGGACGAATAGAAATAAAAAAAAATTGTTAACGAAATTGGTGGGTTTCACTTGATCTAGATATTCAATCAATTGAATGTGTTTACTAAACGCCATATTGAAAAAAAAATACTGCATTTATTTGCGCTTGCCACTGTATTAATAGCTCAATGCGCTTTTTATTATCATAATAATATTTTTAAGATTGTAACATACCTGTTTTGAGCACATTCAATTGGGGTATAAAAGTCTAGGCCTCGCGAAACAGTAAGGCTATGGACTCGAAAAAAGTGCATTAGAGAATGGCTTCGATCACACTTCGTGTCAAACATTCACTGGCTAGAATGAGATGGAACAAATATTCTGTCTCGTTCCTACACATGAATGTGTGGCTTGAAGTGTTGGTAGGTCCAGTCCACTTTGTAGATATATGACTTGATATTATTAATTGTAGGTATCACTTGAGGTGTCGATAGAAGGCCGAAAAGCACTTTAAAGTTTAGATATCGAGTGAAATTTAGAAATCGATGCCTTCTATAAATTGCTGCATTTTATGAATGCGTGTTATGTGAGTTTTAAGAACGCAAATATAAATGTTAAAATTCAAATAATTCACGCGCATTTGTGAATGCGACAAAATATATTGCATTTTTTTCGAGTTCATAGATTTGTAAAAATAGTGCTGGAGAATCGAAAAATAAATGTACCTACTAAGTATTTGGTAATAAATAACTGTAAATATGTTGTTAAAATAAGTGTAGTCCCTGTAGGTATTTATTTGTACGATTTCGGGCCTTTGTTGAAATCCAAAGTTTTTAATTTATTTTTCGACCAATAAATGTTGGAGAGAACTACTTTTTTGTTTAATTTTTAATTATTAAAGTATCCTTAGATTTTTTTTTATATTTGACATTGACGCATGCAAAAAAAAAACGATTCAACCAATTAAGCTACTGAGCTTAATTGGCTGAATCGTTTTTTTTTTGCACAATTCGCTCTGGTGTACCGAACCAGAGGAAGCAGGTTCAAATCCTACTTCAGAATTTTGAATTTCCCATCGCTAAAATTACTTAAAATTACGGCTGGGTTCGATTCTCAGGTGTTAGTGTTTTTTTTTTTAATTTTCATAGGCCTTCGCTTTACTGCCAGATCGCCTGATGTTAATCGACACTGCTACCTACGATGGGGCGCGCTTGCCTAGAAGAAACTGTTTCATTCGTGATTTAAAGACACCCAGATTGTATCTATCGGGGAAATTGAGAGCATGGAACACCTTCTGTGTACATGCGATGCAATGGCTAGAAAGCGAATGCGCCTCTTGGGGCAGGGTTATCCAAGACCAGAGGATTACAGACTCATTCCCCCAGGCCTCATTATAAAGCTCATGGAAGAGCTGTTTGAAGATCTGGGTGAGGATGTGGAATAGGTATCCAGGGGAAGCACAAAAGATCCCATTGGGTCGAAGTGCACTGAGGCCTTGCTGCCTCGACCCCATATAAGATAAGATCTATCGGGGACTCGCATGGGAAGCTTATGAGTCTTATTGGGCTTTTCTATAAATCTGTCAATAGCAGCTCGAAGTCTGAATTTATGTCCGGTTAATGGCAATAAGCTGGCTTGCCATTAGGTATATGAAAAATACAGAAAATACTAGTGAACTATAAGTGCACACAGAGGTTATCAGATTTATACAAATAACATGTTTGCGTTTTCATATTACATCAAAGTTAGCACAGACTACTTACTAGTTTATAGATAGGAACATCAACCGTCATCAAAGAGTTTGTTGTGCAAAATAATTTGGTACCACTTCCGTACTGGTTATAGATTAAGGAAAAATGGATCAAATTATGTAGGCACCAAGAACCATAAACTTCTATAGTTTTCCTTAATCTTTGGCTCTGGTAGATGGCTATGCCTGTTGTGTTGCCAGCTCCCATTTTTCTTTTTCCTTTTTTTACGCAACCTTTTGCTAGTTTTCAGTTATTTATGATTGTACAGTTGAATTTTGATTTGTTGTGCGTCATACGGGCGAAAATAAAACGTTTTCTTTCTTTTCCAGATAGGTGAGGTAGGTAGGTAAGCAGAGGCTTAACCCTGTTATACAGCTGTGATTGCCCGTGATGGTATGCATGGTTGTAAGAAGACATATACAAGACTTATGTATTAATAATTATGATTTTGAATGCGGTAGCCTTATGGCTACGGCATCAGACTTGCGATCTTGTGGTTGCCGGTTCGAAACCCACCAATTGCACTACCGACGTGAACACACTCGTAAAACAAGCATTTAGCTTAGCATGAGGGGTTAACAACAATACTAGTAATATGCGACCCACATTGCTAGTAAGTTTCTTTTTTTATGTATATGCGCCATTTTTATATAGGTAGTAGGTAGGTAGGTACTTAATAAGTCAGCGACCAATTAAAATAAATTTCGAATAAATTCGTCCAATTCGACCAATTAAATTAAATCGTCACTGAAACTGGCTTACAGTTTCAGTGACGATTATTTTATTTAAATGTTTTTTTTTATGTTAATTAATAAAAATATTCTAAATAATGTGTTAATAAAAGCAATTAAATCTAGACACCAATGGTAATTTTTTTTTTTAAATATAACTAAGACCAACGACTCAATTATATAAACACTTATAAAAAAAATCGTCCTTAACTAGGTGTTCAATATTCCGTTAGGTGCAGGCGGCATATAACCGGTTTTTGTAGAAGTCTTTAGGGATATGCCTTTGTTCAGCAGTGGGCGTCTTTTGGCTGATATGATGATTCTATATTCCGAGGAGTCCATAATTATTTTTGCCTTATTAAAAAAAAAGACCACCCCTCTCTAGAAAACTAGTTTTGAGTCACGGGGGACTTCACATAGGTAAATACTTAATAATGGACACAAAGAAACCCAGACTAAAAAGCAAACAAATATCATCACAAAAATATTTGCCTCAGATGGGAGTCGAACCCATGACACGCGGCGCAACAGTAGTGACAAGTTGACCTGAACCGCTGCGTCAAACATGAAGTCTGCCAAATTACAATTAATGTATGGTGTTTCATAGCCGTGTAGAAACCAGTATGGATTTTTTTTACTTGATAGAGTATACTCTTGAAATAATCCCATTCAAATTTGGTGAAGATCTGGTCACAAAATGACAGTAACACGTATCGCCGTCGATGTAAGTAAAATTCTTTTTCTTGACGAAATTTGTGTTTCGCCGAGTGAGTGAGGTTGCCGGAGGCGTAATCCCCTTTTAAAAGGCGGGCAACGCACTTGTGACTCCTCTGGTGTTGCGGGTGTCTATGGGCGGCGGTAATCGCTTATCATCAGGCGATCCGTATGCTAGTTTGTCCCCCTAACCCATAAAAAAAATCTACTCGCCACTAAAAATATTGAAATAAAATAATTTTAACAAAAAGTAAAAAAAAAACGCTGTAAACTTTAAACCTACAAAATATTTTTATGTGCAAAACAGTTTCCGAAGTCGGTGGCGAAAACAAAAGACCCGACAAAACCGAAGGCACCGACTTCCAAAACTCTTTTGCACATAACTAAATAAATCAATAACATTGTAACATAGTGCAACTTCCGAAGCTTACTCAGGCATGCGCAGGAGTTTGAATTAAGACAGAGAAACCGCCAAAGCGGTGAAACAATTGATTGCAATAAAGTAAGTACTACAAACCTAAGCTTAACAATACAAAGACATTTACTGATCCGTGTAAACAATGGTTGCGCAAGCGCAGAGCAACTCGCTTTACTTTCTAATAGCCTTGTTTTGATAGCAATCGTACAAACCGTTGTTATTCTGATTGCAGTTGATTTTAATACTGATAGATAGCTTCTGTCTGAACTAGTGGTCAAGCGCGGCTGCTGAGAGTACCTACCTGGATTCGATTCTCAGGTCGAACAAAAGTGTTATTGGTTATTGCATATTTTATGCAAATAAAATTACTTGAACTGTCTCACAGTCTCGTGGTCCCTTGTGCAGCTGCTACGTTAGCGGTTCTGGGTTCGATTTCCAGGTCGAGCAAAATGTTGGTTGTTCTATGAAATGCACAGTAAGCAGCCGAGACCTTGATGCTATAATTAGAAACTCTACTTTGTTTACTTTTGCAAACATTCCGAGTCCCATAAAAGCAATTCTACATTCACTAGCATACTTAACATTATCGTGTGTGTGTCCCATATAAAAAAAAAAACAGAATAATCATCAAATTAACAATATCCTTTTTTGAAAACTCGGCTAAAAAGAAGATTTGTAACTAGTTTACTTTACTCGTAAAGTAAGGTAACAAGCTTGGATTTGTAAAAGATGGAAGAGTTTTCATTATTAATTAGTGAGCTTTCTTGACATTTAAATTATTGATATTTTAAGAATTTTTTGTCATTTTTTTTAATCTCACGTCACTTCACACTCACACTTTGACTGCCTCATTAGTCTAGTGGTCCCAAGCGCGACTGTTACGCTATAAGTCCTGGGTTCGATCCCCAGGTCGAGCAGTGTTATTGAGTTTTTCTATGAATATCTCAATAGCAGCTTGGAGTCCGGATTTGTGCCCGGTTAATAGCAATAGGCTCGCTCCCTATTACATGGGACCTAAACATACCAGGCGAACTGTGGGTGTACATTAGTACGCCCCTGCCTTACCCTTCGTACAGGCGTGATGGTATGTATGTTGTTATGTATTTTTTTTTATTCATGCAGTGGGACGATCACAGCTCATAATAATAATAATAAGACGTTATATAAAAAAAAACACGGTTCTCTTTTTAAATTGATTTGAAAATGGCACGAATGGCACGGTGGGTTTGCGATCAATTTTTGCGCTGCGCTGTTTACGAGTTGAGGGAATGCTTCCCTTTTTGAAAAAGTAATAATAAATATGGTAAACTATACAGGTCTGGGTAAAAATATAAATATTTTATCGTTTTAGTTGTTGTATGATTTTAACCAGGAAGTATATTTTATCAGATAGAAAGAGACATCGAAATCGAATCACGATCGAACACACAAAAAATACAACAGTCGTATTGTGAACTTTCTCCTTTTTTTGAAATCATTTAACAATGTATTATAAATTAGTCGTCTTTTGCGGTATCTAGGACCCGGAAGTGAATGTACTTAGTTACATTTTCATTACACAAAAAAAAATCGTCAACGAAATCAACAAAATTCCATATCCACGTTTATTTAATCCACGCCGTCCCGTCACATTTGCCAACCGTGAAGCGACTTAAAATAAAAAAGTTAATAGTTTTGCATGCGTATAACGAGTACTGAGTTCAATACCGTGCAATTAATTGCGACCATGTTTTACGAAATAACTAGATAATTGCCAGTTAAATTAAACCCTTATTTTAACTGGCAACACCAGTAATTCTCGTAGACAATCTTTCAGTTTCTTTCGTTGTCCTAAGCGCGACTGCTACGCTATTGGTATGATTCGATTTCTAAGTCGAACAGTGTTATTGAGTTTTGCTAAGAAATATGGTAGTTGACTCGTCTTTGTTTTATTTTTAATTAATGTACCTATTGAAAAAAGTTACTAAAAGTAATTCGTAGACTGAAAAAAATATTTAAACGGAGTCATAAATACTGCCTCATTAGTCTAGTCCCAAGCGTGACTGCTACGCTAGAGGTCCTGGGTTCCATGTCCAGGTCAAGCAAAGTGTTATTGAGTTTTTCTATATAATTCTCAGTAGCAGCTCGTAGTCTGGATTCGTGCCCGGTTAATGGCAATAGGCTCGCCCCCTATTACATGGGACATAAACATACCGGCGAAATGTTGTACATTAGTACCTACACCTTTGCCTTCGGGGAATATAGGCGTGATGATATGTTATCTTCCTTATTTTTGAACCGATTTTGATTTTCTTTTCATTGTTCGGCTCTGTTTGTGGTCAACTTTTTTATGAGACCATTAAAAATATCAGTTAAGTAGTCTATTCTTAGTAGCAACTCGAAATCTGGATTTGTACCCGGTTAATGCTCTAGAATAATTAAGCAGTATAGATTAAAAAGTAAATAATGTTTTCCTTTTTTTAATCCATATCGTATTACCAGCTACCGTTCGATATTTCGAAGCCATTTGCATTAATTTTATGTACGTGACTTTTCAAATAAAGAACGTCATATAAATCAGCTGTTTATTAAACCATTTGCAAATGTCTTTGGCTAGAAACAGGTTTTTAAATTAAGAATAGTAAATGTTGATCGTCGCAATATTCATAATAGGAATATTATTGATTTCTGTCAAATGTTTGACAGTTCGTAGATTTTTATTGAAGTTATGTTTTTTTTTTGGGTGCGGAATATTCTTATGAATCTTCTGTCCCCTGGGGAGCCGGCAGAGTTAGCGCTCTTACCTTACCATGCCCATTAGATTCGTGATATATTTATTAATCGACATCAAAAAAGGAGGAGGTTCTCAATTTGACTATGTTTTTTGTATATTTGTTACGCGATTACTCTGTCAATTATGAATCGATTTTGATGATTCTTTTTTTGATCAGTAGGTCATACTTTAGAGGTGGTCCCATAAATTTGGTCAAGATCTGATCCCAACATTAACATAGAGCAAAATTATAATAACACGTAACGACCGAGTAAATGATAACGTCGTCTAGGTACATATAGTTCTACTCGCTTCTCAAAATGTTGAAATAAAATGACTTTTAAGAAAGTAAAACGCCTTCACAAAAAAAAAAAATATATGTACGAAACAGTTTCGGAAGTCGGCGGCGAAATCATAAGATCTTATTAAATCAAAGGCACTATTTATATTTTTGAAGGAGGTTTTACCTCTTCTTAAAAGTTATATTAATATTTTTTATTTTTATTCTTGCAACGCTTACGCTTGACCGCCAGTTCGCCTGATGTTAAACGACTCTGCGATCTGCGTTAAAGCGCTCTTGTCTAGAAGAAACCGATTTACTCGTGATATGCGACCCAATTAATTATATAACAGGCAAATATCAATAAGATATTTGCCTATCTAGCCGTGACCATGGATGCTGTAAAGGATCCGAAACGTCGGGAATCAAATAATATCAATACAATGCGATAAAATCCGTAAAAAGTAGTTTTTAGTTTTGTCCCAAGATTGGCTACTAAGAGTCAGATCCTGGGTTAGATTGAAATTCATTGCATTGAAATTTAAAAAAAGAACGCCATAACTCAAGCTGCTGCTGAGATTTTCATAGAAAAACCCAATAACAATAAGCTCGACCTGGGAATCGCACCTAAGACCTCTAACGTAGCAGTATGTTTAAAAAATCTAAAAAATATATAACCGTCCTTTATATCAATATTTCTATTTTAAATTTTTTTACATCATACCTAATGTATTAAAATAACATAGGTTCCTAATAAATAAACAATCTAATTATCATATTTAAACTCTTGTAAATTGAGACCGGTTGTCTATGATGTCTAAGCTTAGAAAAAATACATTTAAAAAGTTGTCGAACATCAATTTGCATCAGAAAACGACTACTAAGGAATTTGGCAATGATATTAATTATCGTAGAGTTTAAAAATGTTGCTAGCTTGAATAAATATCAAATTTTATGTTATTTACTTTGCATATAGAAAAACCAAATAACATTTTGCTCGACCTGGGAATCGAACCTCAGCGAAAGTTAGGCAGAGGTGTACAAATTTGTACCAATATTTCGCCGGTTTTTTAATGGGATAGGGGTCAAACGAGCAGACGGATCGCCTGATGGTAAGCGATTACCACCGCCCATGGACACCCGCAACACCAGAGTAGGCACAAGTGCGTTGCCAACCTTTGTAAAAGGGATTGGGTATGTTTTATGGGCGTCCCTATTGCCAATAACCGGGCACAAATTCAAACTGCAAGCTTGTGGGTATTTTACTAAAAACTTAATATAAACACATAATAACAATGCTCGACTCGGGAATAGAACCTATAACCCGTTGTTCCTAAACCAATAAAGCAGTTCCACTTTTACGTAACATGCATACATTAGGCCTCACAATTGATAAGCATCTCAATTGGAAACAACAAATCGAGAAAGTTTGTAAGAAACTGAATAGTTTTGCGTATGCCCTTAGTAGGTTACGTCGTATAAGTTCCGAAACAACGGCAGTAAAGGCCTATCACGCTTACGTAGCATCAGTTCTGCGTTATGGTCTGCTTGTCTGGGGTAATTCAACAGATATTAAGAGAGCCTTTGTAGCCCAGAAAAGGTGCATAAGAGCTATAGTGGGTATTCGTCCATATGAAACGTGCAAACCATTCTTTAATAAACTAAAAATACTTACGCTTCCTAGTTTATATATTTATGAAACATGTATTTTTGTTAGACAACACCAGCACCTTTTTACAACTGCAAAGGAGATCTACCCACGTTCGGTTAGAAATAGTAAGCGCTTAGTATTGTCACATATGCCAAACACGGCCCTGTATCAAAACAGCTGTCTCACAATGACTGTAAAATTGTATAATAAAATTCCAATAGACATCAGAGAATCCCTATCAATACAAATATTTAAGTCAAAACTGTTTAATTTTTTAATTATGAACGGGTTTTATAATGTAAAGGAATATTTAAATTATCAAAAGTGACGCAGTCTATCACTTTCAAATGACTATAAATCGCTGACTATTCTTGAATCTTGACACATTTTAAAGATTATTATATGGTTAATATACTATGACCACTGTTTTCGCTTGTCGACATTTGCATGCCAGTTCGGCGAAACATGTTTGTACCTAACTTAATATATGACCATCTGTATTACCGTGTTTCACGTGAATAAATGAATTTGAATTTGAATTTACACTCACGCCTTTCTCCCACAGGGGTAGGCAGAAACTATAGACCGCCACTTGCTACGATTCTTGCATATTTCTTTTGCTTCATCCACATTCATACATCTTTTCATACATACACTTGTACGTAAATCGTTGTGCAGCGGTGTATTAGTGTGATGGTGGGTGCTGATGAGGTGCTGGTACGTAGTGCCGGGGAAGATTAAATAAAACGGCAGAGAAGTAAATTTTCTTGTGTATTGGACCACTGTCACAGTTGGAAGGGAAGTGTTGCCATAGAAAATATATGATTTACATTTTGTTAATGTTGGTGTTGCAATTATAGAATTAAAATATCCAACAATCGTAAAGAAATAAGGAAAACATTATTTTAAAACAAGATGAAGAGACATAAATTACTGACATAATTAAATTATGTAATAATAAACATAATTAAATTAAGAATTATGTCGCAAGCCCACACGAGTTCAAGATCATTATTGCTGCCGCATAGGAAACTCTCATTTCTTCAAATAATTTACTTAAGTATTTTATTAAATTAATGGTTATTACATTTTGTTAATCATTATGGTATGTTGAATCTCATCATAAAATAACTATTTTAGATTAAGGAATTGTCATAACTATTAACTATATAACTGCATCATTAATCTAGTTGTCGTTCCGTAAATGCTTAGTGTGAGGTCCTAAATTCTATTCCCAGGTCGAGATTTTTATGAAATACTCAGTGACAGCGAGGAGTTTGGATTTTTGCCCGATTAAAGAATATAGGGTCGTCCCCTGTTAAATGGAACTTAAACATACCGGCGAAAATTAGTTCCTACACCTCTGCCTAACCCATCGGGGAATACGTGGCATGATGGTATTTTATACATAGGTACTTATTATGTGAGAATTTTGTAACGTATCTATTTCAATGTGTCTCGTACTGGTTAGATTATTTATAATTCATTTTCCCAGGCATTAATAAGATCTCCTAAGAGGAGAGAAAGTATCTGACTTGCTCGGTAGGATGTCTTGGAGTCTCTTTTGTGAATGTTTCCACTTTTGCGCGTGAGACAATAAATCCTCCTGTAGGTTGCTGTGGCTCCGGCAGTCTGCAGTCCGAAGGGGCTCCCGAATCAGCAACTCCTTTGGCACTGCAGGTGTCAATGGACGGCGATGACAAGGTACTTACCATCAGGTGTTTTGTCTCCTCTATTGCTAAATGAACTTAAAAAAAGAATTCCATTTTCATGCAGTCGGAGATATAAAAATCTCATGAGAGACTGGTCATTTTGTTTCCATCTTTTGTGGTAGTCCGGTTATTTTTTCTCAGAATTAAGATGGATCTCAAGCTAAAATTCATCAAGTCGTTTAGGCTACAGAGCGTGCCAAAGAATATATGATACACTTGGAAAACATAACCCCCATTCTGCCGTAGCCGGGAAAAAAGAAAATTAACGGAGTCTCTAAAAATGGATGCGTCACATACAAAGTACCTATTATTTTAACTAAGTGACGAAGGTAAGGTTCCCAGGCGGGCCTGTTTGATGTCGAGCGGGCTTGTAACATTATTTAAAACAAATAATCAATATTTGAGAGGATATCGCCTGGTACACAACACGCGTCGGCACTGTTCCTGTCTTCGCGTTAATGTAGCCGTATTCAATACTGTACCTGTGTCATCTTTTATGAAGGTGATTTATTCTCATCACTTACATAAAACTCAACAATATTTATATTGATAGCCGATAGGTCTGGCCACAATAGCGGCCAATAACGTCCTGTAAATCGATCATGGCCGTATTGACTGCCGTTTCTTTCTTTTCTAAAACATTGGATTTTCTAGGATTTTCTCTTGTATCGTGATCACATTTACAATCATAAATTCTCACATACACAAACGCCCAGATCCGGAACAACTACCTGCAGATCAAATTCACAACAGGTGACGCAAAAGTCGATCGCTCAGCCCCTACGCCAAACGTGTCGTCAAAACCTGGAATTCTATCATTTCGAAATCGCTCTACCAGATTCTACACCAGATTTTAATGTAAGTACTAAATATACTATATCTCCAATTGCAAGGTACACTAGGTCACCTTTTCCGAGTTTCAAAAATGAAAAAATGAGTTTTTAGAATTTTTACCCCCCTTTTTTTGCCCCCCTAGTTTGACAAGCCCCTTGTTGCCTAATTATTTTCTCAAAAATTAATAATGACAGTGTCTAATGCACTGACATTAACCCGAATCGTCGTCCGATACTCGCACCGCATGACACATCTGTACGTTCACATACCCGTTCATGGAATCGGCGTCACTGAGATATTTCATTGTTATACACGACACGGCACGACACAGCAGAGGGGCAGAGGTATTAGGCCTTATCTTGATGATTTGCGAGTATATAGTGTGAATGTAAGCATAAATAATGGCTTTTTATGACCTTTTTAAAGTTTTAAATTCAATCCATTCGTGTGTTAAGAGTAGTGATAAAGCGACGGTAGTCTAATGGCTAGGGCGTCGGACTTGCGATCATGTGGTTCGAAACCCACCCATTGCACTACCGACGTGAACCCACTCGTAACACAAGCATTAGCTTAGCACGAGGGATTAACAAGAATACTAGTAATGTGCGACCCACATTGTTAGTAAGCTTTTTTTTAAACAGTGCTATCCTAGTGGTATGACGATTGGATTCAAGTCAAGTCAAAGGTCTTGAGTTCGAATCTAAGCCTCTGACTTTTCGTAATTATGTGAGTACTAATCTATCACGTGCTTAAACGATGCAGGAAAACATCGTGAGGAAACCTACATGCCTGAGACATTTTCTCGACGGCGTGTGAAGCCAACCTGCCCGAGGCCAGCGTAGTGGACTACAGCCAATCCCTCTCATTCTAACGGGAAACACGTGCCCCTTTCATGAATTAAGGGAGGTAGGGCGTAATGGAATCGAATAATTCCACTCACAATTGGAGCTGCCCGACTGAGGAAGTACCTCCACTTTGCAGAAAATCGTAGCCAAATAACATAGCTCCGTGCTATGTTGTGTTCCTAACAGTGAGAAAGGTCGCCGGAGCTCCGCGACGAAGCGTTGTGTTGGCAGATAGGATAAGCATAACGAATTGTCTCCTATACTGCCAGCCCAACTATTCCTCCTTGATTTACAGGGTCGTTACAACGCGCGAGTGATACCCTTGGTGTTGCAAGCGTCGGCTGCGGTAACCGCTTACCATCAGGCGGGCCGTATGCTTGTTTGCCACCTTAGTGGTATAAAAAAAACAGTGGGACAATATGCTGAGTTGCTGATGATGTGAGGTGGTTTTACCACAGATAAAACTTGTGGTTTGTCCCTGAGTTAGTCATGGAAATATTTTTCAATGTAAAGTTGACATGAATTAAAAACAGTGTGTGACAAAGTGTATTATTACTCATGTCGTATTTTCCACTCTATAGATATAAAACATGCACGTTCACTGTGGTTTTAACAGGACGAGTCATAAGGCCACATTGGACAATAGCCTAGGTGACTGTTTTTATAGCCTTATGAAAATATTGGCCGTAAATAGAGCCGTAAAGTTGTTATTTTTTATTATATTTGGTATTAACGTCTGTTAATTTTTTTTATAAAAAAGTTTGTTAACCCCACGTCCTAAGCTAAATGCTTGTGTTACGAGTGGGTTCACGTCGGTAGTGCAATGGGTGGGGTTCGAACCGGCAACCACATGATCACAAGTCCAACGCCCTAGCCATTAGGCTACCGCTGCTTAAAAATGAATTTAAATTCATATACATTTTAGTGAAAGAGTCAGGATTCGAATCCACGTCTTTCCGGTTATGTACACCGGACGCTTTAGCCACTAAGCTATCCAGACTACTGCCTGTGATGCCGAGCGTCAGATGAACACAACCCAACCTGATCATAATATTACAACCTGTGTATAATTTTCATAGAACCCATAGCAGATCCTTACTAATATGAATCATATTATGATTCACCAGGGGAGCCTATCTCTACATTGTTCGGGAGCTGTCGTCTACCATCGGGTGAAACGAGCGTCGACGGCTGCGCGGGCGCGACGGGAGGGATCAACGGAAATATATGCATTTGCTAGCTTAATTTATATTCATAGCAAGTTTGCTAAATTCGTCAACATACCTACGTTAGCATGAATGATACATGGTGCTAGGTATTTTCCATTGCATTTTCTCACTTCGGTCTTTTCCTATTTTGTAGATTTCTATACAAACATAAATAAGGTTTTGTAAAAATCAAAGACTAATAATAATCTACATCTGTGTCAATTTTCAACTGGATCCGTTCAGCCGTTCTAGCGTGATTGAGTAATACACACCCATCCATTCAAACTTTCGCATTTACGATAGCAGTGAGACTAGCGGCTCGCCCCGACTTTGTCGGGGTTGAATAGGTATCTCCTCCTCCTCCTTTAGTGGTTCTCCTCACTGCAGAGGGTAGTCACCCTCTATGAATAAGTTTTGTAGATACTATGTTACGCCATTTAGCTCTTCTAAGGCATGGATGGCGTCATTGACACTGGATTCATATGTCAAGCGAATTTGGTCAGACCAGAGAAAACCGGCGTTAAACAACGCTTACGTTGTGTTTCGCCGAGTGAGTGAGGTTACCGGAGACCCAATTCCCTTTTAAAAGGTCGGCAACGCGCTCGTGACTCCTCTGGTGTGCGGGTATCCATGGGCGGCGGTAATCGCTTACCATCAGCGAACCGTCTGCTCTTTTGCCCTCCTATCACATAAAAAAAACCAACGCATTGGGTTCCTTCCCCTTGGTCTTTTTCCTTCGATCTTGCCTATCATGAGCAGCTTCACAAGGTTATCACCACGCTTTCTGGCTATGTAACATGTACAGTGGCGACCAAAGGTCCATAGGCAATCTCACAACGCAATAGCTTGACGTTTAGTTTGACTTACGACCTTCTGTTCATTGTCGTTAACAAGTGACACGCACTAGCTTGTTTGAGCTCGCTCGTACGACAGTACGAGTACTATGAACACATAGCAATGTAATCCTTAGCGTGCTTATGGACATTTGAGCGTTTACTGTACATTTTGGTATGTATGAATAGGTATACACTATGTTATAAAACCCTGCTTGATCCAAAAGGGGCATATAGGTACTATCGGCCAACGCCATATCTAGCCACCGTAAAGGCTATGAAGTCGAAATCGTATCTCTAATCGTATAAACATTAAAAGATATTGAAAGAAAACTACTTTTTATGGATTTTATCTCGTCATATTTATATTATTTAATTCCTAAAAGACAACACCACCGTGTGCACGGGATTTTGTTTTCAGAATGGCTAGATATGGAGTTGACTGATAGTACCTATCCCAACCAAATCACCAAATAAAATAAGAAACATTTAAATATTCATAAAAATAAATGTATTAATGAAGTTTAAATTCACGATTGTCTTGCCCAAATTGCCGCAATTAACCCAAAATGTAGCAAATGTTTAAAATGTGATAAGGTCAACATAGACCCTAGTATATTTGGCACCCCGGAACGATGTTGCAGCCACCGTAAGTATTGACATTTCAGCTTCCTCGTTTTTTAAAAACAAATGGGCGTAAGTATTTTTTTTTTACTTGAAAAGTGAAAACGCTTATGTAAATAAAACCGGATCTTGATACCTAACAATACCTTCACGGGCCGGAAAGGGCCCTTAACATATTGTATACAATTCTGCACACCTCCCGCAGATCATAAAGCTTGATGTTACAAGTAATAAAACCATTGGACCGCACTTATGGACATGAAAGAGAAATAATAGGTAAAAAAATATATATTTTATGATCCTATGGCATGTGTCATAAAAATCATAAAAAAATATCGTTTATTATCTAGCAAGTAATAAATTCTTATAAAGACAACTTCAGCTATCTTTGGAAGTTATCTATACCTATATAATATAATAAAATTGTAACAAGCCGATGTCTGTACATTATAGATATTAAAGAAACACTAATATCGGGGTCTTTATTATAGCAACTAGCAGTGATAGCCTAGTGGCATGACCGTTGGACTGCCAAGTCAAAGATGTCGAGTTCGGACCCAAGGCACCTCTGACTTTTCGAAGTCATGTGCGTATTAAATAGTTAATTATCAAACGCTTTAACGGTAAAGGAAAACATCGTGAGGAAACCTGCATGCCTGAGAGATTTTCTCGATGCCGTGTGAAGTCTGCCAACCCGCACTAGGCCAGCGTGGTGGACTATAGCCTAATCCCTCTCATTCTGAGAGGAGACCCGTGCCCAGCAATGGGACAGTATAATGGGTTGATTATGTATTAGAGCAACAGAAGCCAAAACAACAATTTTTAGAATGTTTGTCTGTATGTTTGTACGCGCATCACGTAAAAACTACTGCAGGGAATTGAATGCAGTGTTTACCGATGTATTGCTAGAGGTCTAACTTAAAATTTGGTGCATGTTTCATCTTGATACGCCGCCTAGAATCGGACTCATAGTAGGTATTGTAATCTTTTTGGGACGTGAGTGAAACCGCGGTCAAAAGCTAGTTTATAAATAAAATGAAAATTTCACCTTAATATTGTTATATGGAAAATCCTCTTAGATACTTACCTCCTTATTCATAAACATAAAAATATAAACTGACTCATTAGTCTTGATTGGCTGACTGCCTCATTAGTCTAGTGGTCCCGAGCGCGACTGCTACGCTAGAGGTCCTGGGTTCGATCCCCAGGTCGAGTAAAGTGTTGTTGGGTTTTTCTATGAATTTCTCAGTAGCAGCTCGGAGTCTGGATTTGTGCCCGGTTAATGGCAATAGGCTCGCCCCCTATTACATGGGACCTAAACATACCGGCGAACTGTGGGTGTACTTTAGTACACCTCTGCCTAACCCTTTGGGGAATACAGGCGTGATGGTATATGTATGTATAAAAACATAAAACGTCGTACAAACTTCTTATAGCTATAGATATTGTTTTGTCTTCTTTTTCCTGTCACAGAATAAGTACCTATAACGTGTCAAAACAGGACAAAACATATTAAAGCTATATAGAGTTTTATATTCTTATGTTTATGGGGTTATGTCTTCCACCAGGGTATGTCAGACTCGACTGAAAACTGTCCTTGTCTTCTCGTGCCAAGGTCACGGCCATCAGATTTGTGGTCCAGTCCCACCACTGGACCCACAATAAGTGCATCTACGACTAAAATATCAAGCGATATGGTGGATAAGCCACATAAAACTATAACCAACGCTTGTTATGTCAAGTTGTGAGAAACAACTCTATAAAATAGGTCATACCGACGTTCGTGATCGGTACACCACAGAAAATTGTGAGACAATCTCTAACGAAAAGATCGTGCATTCCAAAAATTCAATTTGAGAAATTAGTCAACTCGTGATTATCCGTCAACGGCGGAACACATTCTGTCCAATCAGCGGCCCGTGACGTAGTTCTTTTTTTGAACTTCGAAAATCGAACGCGACCCGAACGTGACGATGGCAGATTCACACGGGTCAAACGTCATAAGTTCATTGTCACGATTGCCGATCGGGCGGACGGAGGTCGAGTGTTTTTTTTAAAAGAATTTTTAAGGTATTTCGAATTTGGAGAAATGAAGATTGTTTCGTTGAACGCTTTATAGCTTCGATGAGACACTCCAAATTTGTTGTTTTTATTTTGTTATTTGTCTTGGGATTTTTTTCTAAAGTAATGCTACAATTTTTAAAGTTATCGCTGGAGTTGATTGAAAACCTAGATGCACGATAAAAGTATTGGGTAAAAAACATAGTATATTTACGGTTTACGAATATCTTCAGGCGTAATGGACATACCTACCTATATAATTATATAAATCAAAGATAGGTATGGGTCCATCTAAGGAATATGTCATAACCCGTGTGGGTTATAAATTAGAATATACACCGTCACATTTAAGTCGTTTTAATGCCGAAAGGACGGTATTATACTCATCACTAGGAATAACTTTTACTATGGAACCAACCCTGAAATAATACACTCTGACGAGTTCAGAGTACACAAAATGTTTGGGAACAGCTGTTTTTTTTCGTGATTTCAGGGTTGGTTCCATAGTAAAAGTTATTCCTAGTGATGAGTATACTCTTAATACCGTCCTTTCGGCATTAAAACGACTTAAATGTAACGGTGTAGTTCCTTACTGCCATTCATCTGCACTTCGTAAGAGGCGAGAAAATATCTGACTTACTCGGTGGTAGAACTTCTTGGCGTCTGACTGTCTAGCGACCAAACTTACGTGGGAGTCTGTCGTAAAGCACTATAGTGTGTGTTTGACGTCAGAGCTAGTTCCCCCTTGATTGCTGTGATTCTGTCTGTCTACATAACAGTTCGCAGGAGCTCTTAATCCTCGGCAACGCATCAGCAACTCCTCTGGTGCTGCAGGTGTCCACGGACGGCGATAACTGCTTACCATCAGGTGGCTCGTCTGCCGTTACTAAGTTTCATTCTTTATTTAATGTCGTCTTAACCCTATATCTCTATACCTATATAAAGGAACTAGCGGCCCGGTACGTGCTTCGCTACGTATAAAGCGAAATACAGCGGACAGCGGACAAAACCATTCCCAGATCCCCAATTTCATCAAAATCGGTCCAGTCGTTTGATCTAAACCATTCCCAGATCCCCTTGAACACACACAAAAATTTCATCAAAATCGGTCCAGTCGTTTGAGAGAAGTTCAGTGACATACACACTCACAGAAGAATTATCTATATAAAGATGTAGTAGATTAATTACACTATTTATAACTCGAGAACGTCTGGAGTGATTTTACGATCTTTAATTTGTTGGATTTGTCTCCGCCCCAAATAACAAAATAGGTAACTATTAAAACATCGGAACACAGTAAGGTATCTAATGAACACAAAAAAAATTGGTTTTCAACAAATGGTGAGTTCAGTTTCGCTGAACTTAAAGAAAATTAAAGAGATTGCTCGACTGGGGAAGTACCTCCAGAATACCTTGCAGAAAATCGTGGCCAAACAACATAGCTCCGTGCTATGTTGTGTTCCTAACGGTGAGCAAGGTCGCGAGAGCTCCGTGAGGAAGCGTTGTGTTGGTAGTGGGGGGACCGGTGGTGTTTTGTTGTCATGAATGAGAGCATGTCCCCTATGCTGCCAGCCCAACTTCCTCCTTAATTTACAGGATTGGCAACACACGAGTAATACCCCTGCTGTTGCAAGCGTCCATAGGTCCAACTGCTTACCAGCTGTTTGCCACTTTAGTGGTATAAAAAAAATCCTTTTGGGACGCTAGTGAAATCGCGGGTAACAGGCTAGTACCTAGTTTAGATACCTAGATTAATACTACTACAATTTCTTTGTTTAGGACCCGTATTCTTGATGACCATTAGGCGATTCAGTTACAAAATACGACCTGAGACTGTTAGTGGGTATCTTACAGCAGTTAAAACTATGATAAATGACGTTCTATAAGCTCCGATACGATGTAGGGTCAGCAACGAAACGCGCTGAACACAAAACAGCCAAATTGCCACGACTGCTATTTTTTTATGGATTAAGTCGGCAAACGATGTGACGACGACCTGTGAGAAGAAAGAAAGAAAATTTATTTATTTTCACCCATAATAACGCACGAATTATTTAGGCCAAAGGCCAAAGTATCGGTTTGAGACTACAGTAACAAAAACAAAAAAAAATAAATAATCAATTTAGGCATCTGGCATTGAGCAGTAATAGCCTGGTGATATGACCATAGGATTGCCAAGTCAAAGGTCTCAAGTTTGAAACCAAGGTATGCACCTCTGACTTTTCGTAGTCATGTGCATCAATCAATCAAATCAAATCAGCCTATTGCCGTCCACTGCTGAACGTAGGCCTCCCCCAAGGAGCGCCGTCTTGAGCAGCTCGCATCCATCCGCTGCCAGCCACCTTCTTCAAATCGTCAGTCCATCGCGTCGCGTCGTCGTGTTAGAGTGGACACCGCGTGTGGGCAAGCGTAGTGTGAGACGACCTGCGACGCGATGGACCGACGATTTGAAGTCATGTGCATATTAATAGTTAATTATCACGCGCCGGAAAACATTGTGAGGAAACCTGCATGCCTGAGAAATTTTCTCGACGGCGTGTGCAGTCTGCCAACCCATACTAGGCCAGCGTGGTGGACTATTGCCTAATCCCTCTCATTCTGAGAGGAGACCCGTGCCCAGCAGTGGGACAATGTAAGGGTTGATTATGATGATTAGGCATCTGGCAACACTGGCAGGTGGCAACTAAGTGTCAACTGCCAACATATTAAAATAAAAATAAACATAAAATGTGGCAAAGTGTTGTCAATGACTTTCGTTGCAGACTGTAGTATTGAAATAAACCCTTTCTCTCAATTAACTCGGGGTCTACATAAATCTTAGTATTGTCTCAATACTAAGGGTGGTTTGTGGCTAAAATGACATTCCATTCAGTCGATCTGACATGTTTCTGTTACTAATATATATTTTTTATGGGATAGGGAGACAAACGAACAGACGGCTCGCTGATGGTAACAATTACCGCTACCCATGGATACCCGCAACACCAGAGGTGTCACAAGTGCGTTGCCGGGCTTTTAAAAGCGGATTGGGCCTCGGGTAACCTCATTCATTCGGTGAAACACAACGTAAGCGTTAGGTATTTCACACCGGTTTTCTGTGAGGCCCTGGTATCACTCCGGTCGAGCCGGCCCATTCGTGCCGAAACATGACTCTCCCACGTAATTTGTATTCGGCCTTTGCTCTCCAGGTCGAATCCATGCACCTGTGACTTTTCAAAATCATGTACGTTTGATAATTAAATAATTATATCATTCGCTTAAATGGCGAAGGAAAACATCGTGAGGAACCAAGGCATAATACACTCACAGTTAACGGCCGACTAAATCAATTGCAAAATCGATAAGAATCAATCCATTTTCCACTTCATAAAATTTATAAGTGTTGCCATAGATTCTGTAAAGAATCTGAAACACCGGGATTATCTTAATCATAACATATTGGTATTATCATATAAAAGATTTTCATATAGAAACCCCGATAAAACTGCTCAACCAGGTAATCAAATCCAGAACCTCTCGCTAAGCAAGCAAGAGGCTATTGTGTAATAAGTTAAAATACCATACTATCACACACGTATTTCCCGCAGTATTAGGCAGAGGTGTACTAATGTAGGTACCAGTTCGCCGATAAGTTTACCGGACACAAATCCAGACTCCGAGGTGCTTCTGACAGTTAAATTAATAAATAATTCTTTATATGACATAGTATGTTGCAGTTACATGAATTCTCTTGATCCTGAGCCAGTTATTAACTGTATTACAGGATCCAGTGCATTCCCCGTATGATTACATAGGTACAATCTGTTATGTTAACCGTGAATTATGTAAATAAAAAAGATTTATCTTTTTGTATTTTTTTTGCAATTTCCATGATCTAAGATTATAAAGTTATTTTAGTGAAGGAAAAATTCAATCGCGGGCGGGATTCGAACCTGCTTCTTCTGGTTCTCGCGGTGGCTTAGAGGTCAGAGCGTCTGGTGTATCTAACCAGAAGACGCAGGTTCTAATCCTGCCCGCGATTGAATTTTTCCTTCACTAAAATAAAAATAAGATTTATAAGCAATTTAGTACATTACGTAAAATAGTTATAAAAGTAGGAGAAAAGAGAAACCAAAAATGTAGCGATGTATGTGTGTGTGAGTGTGTATTGGTTTAAGTGTGTGTATGTGAGTGAGTTTGCGAGAATTTCATAGAAATACCCAATAACACTTTCAAATCGATCCCACAACCTGTCGCTAAGCAAGCAAACAAGTTACAAAGAGGCACTATTGTAACAATTCAAATAAAACATATTTTACGACAAACAGCAATAGCATTTTCAATTTCAATATAAATATTCTACCCCATGTAAACATTCATGATAAATCAATTAGGGACACAGACTTACCTGCAACTGTCAGTCAGAGATACTCAATGAAGGGTTGTTATCAGATCACGTACCCTTTCGCCACCCCTGACGCTCGTACTGAATTAATTTATCTTTTAATACCGATGTGTATAAAATTTTATTTGAAGGGTTAAATGTGTAGGGCTGACATGAACGAGTTTTGTGATTTTTTTAATTTCAATTGTATAATAGTTTCTGCCCGCGACTTTGACTGCGTGGACTTCAGGATTGGATCCGACCTGGATAAAAAGTTACCTATGTGTTATTCCAGGCTACAATCTATATGTGTGCCGAATTTTATCCAGAACCGTTCAGCTGTTGTGACGTGAAAGAGTAACGAACATCCATACATCCATTCTTACAAACTTTCACGTTTATAATATTCTTATAGTATGGAAGTAAGGATATTTGAGATACGAATTGTATCGCGTTTAAGTATCAAGTATTTCCGAATTGGTTATGAGTAGATTCTAACGATCACTAAAGCCACCGAAATTATATAATCTAAATATATATAAAACTCAAAGGTGACTGACTGACTGACTGACATAGTGATCTATCGACGTACAGCCCAAACCACTGGAGGGATCGGGCTAAAATTTGGCTTGCAGGTAGATGTTATGACGTAGGCATCCGCTAAGCAAGAATTTTGATAAATTCTTCCCCCAAGGGGATAAAATAGGGGATGAAAGTTTGTATGAAACTTTGTCAATTTTAAACCGATCGGGCTGAGACTTTGCATGCATATAGCTACTATGACTTAGGCATCCTTTAAGAAAGGATTTTGATAAATTCCACCCCTAAGGGAATAAAATAGGGGATGAAAGTTTGTATGAAACAAAGTAACTATTCCACGCGGACGAAGTCGCGAGCAAAAAGCTAGTATCAATATAACGCGATAAAATTCGTAAAGAGTATTCTTTCAATGTCTAATAATCGCGTAAATCTCAGAAACCAGTGTAGTAGAGCTTTTTTCATTGCCAAATATTCTGTCACTAAGCAAAAGCTAATTATGCTAATATAATATCGTGTTCCAGTTTAAAGGGTAAAGTACCCAGTGAAATTACTGGGCATAATGACACTTATTAACTGAGGTGTCAAGATGAAAACGCGTGAGTGATACCACTGGTGTTGCTGACGTCTAAAGACTGCGGTTGCCGCTTACCATCAGGCGATCCGTATTTTTTTTTTCATCTTAGAATTTAAAAAAAAATTGTATTGTTTTTAATATGTTTATTGTAGGTTTCATACCGAAACTTATTGTTTAAATAACATGTAAATACAAAACCACAAACTTGATATTTAAAATGCGTTTACCCATTGTCTCTGACAATTAGGTACCTACCTAATATTTATGTCATAATATGTGTTAGTCATAGCGGTCTGGTCTTAGCGTTAGCAATAATGTGTCAACTTATGCCTACTGACAACCTACGTGTAAGTAGGTATTGCAGACATCTCGCTCCGACCACATCCAGGCCGGTGTATATCTCCCACCTGCACTACACAACTAGGGCGGACGACATCGTGGAGTACGTGCGCCAGAAGACAAAGTACACGCCGAGAGTGCAGTTACTGGGTGGTGCGAGTACCGAATTGCTTTCTGCCCCTCGTCATGGAAGACGACTTTTGGCCGCAGGACGTGGTGTTCCGTCGCTTCCGCGGACAAGTGCCACACGACAGCACGCAAAGACAATAAGTGCAAAGTGAAGTGCAACTAACATAATCTTAAGCCCTATCTACTAACACTATTTTGTATATATTTTATATATGTTAGCTTGTAAGGTATATATCTATGGGCCCTAGATGCCTGAAAATAAATGATTATTTATATTTTGAACCATCAGTTTATTAACAAATACAATGGGGGCTCTCAAATCAAGTACATAGAGGATTAATGCTGTGAATGATTCAGAAAAAGTATTTTGAATAATTTGCGAATTCTTAAGGGTAGAGACTTCATCATACAGTCAGCAGCTTACGCAATGACGTATCGCTCCAATCAGTGGGTTCTGGCTGACCGTAGAGTAAATAAATATAGCCTTAAGATTCGTTTTGATTCTAACCAAGTACATCCGCGGTTTGAACGTGATTCGCAGACGGGCTTATTGTTTTAGTCATAATTCTTAGTAGTGAACAAAAGGTATTATAAATTATCTTATTAATGATTATGTGCTAAGGTTAAGACCCAAATGATGTATAGCATTCATGATGATTTCCAGACGAACTAAAAATATTTATTTGGGTTTCCAGACGATATAAAACATTCACAGACTAAATTCTAGGTTACAAGATAGTTACTTTGTTAGTTAGATACTTTGAAAATTAACCTCCATAATTTAACTCTTCGGGGTTCAAATTCAAATTTTTATTTTAATTAGATTATACAAATATGTACTTTTGAATTATAAAAAAATTACTTGCTCGGTTCCAAATAGTAGGTCTTATGCAGATGAGCCGACAAGAAACTCCAGACTCTATTTTATAAAAACAATATTATAATTTTAACCAACTTTTTTTTAAAGTTATTTTAGTGAAGGAAAATTTCAATCGCGGGCCAGATTCGAACCTGCGTCTTCTGGTTAGATACACCAGACGCACTGACCTCTAAGCCACCGCGAGTCCCAATTTCCAACTTTATAACCTGAGCATGGAAAATGCAAAAAATCACAGGAAGATAACTTTTTTTTATATTTGTTCAATAGTAAATTGTATCTAACGGCAACAGAATGAGGGTTTATATAATATTTTTTATTTCATCGTTACGGACAACCCTAAGTGAATTGAATGAAATTGAATGAACATGTCGTCAATTTCTCTAGAGTGGTGTAATGTTACATGAATTTTATGCGTCAGGGATTGATACTGTTTTGTGCAATTTCATTGTGTTATTATTGTATGTATAAATACGACATTATTTTTTTTTCTAGCAGGTACAATCGACTAAACAGTTAGGCATAGAGGCAGCTGACAGCGTCTGTTATTTGACAAAGATTGTAGGTATAGTCATTATGACGCAATATGTGTCCAAACGCAAGGTGTTGATAACTACTTAAACATGCACATAAATATACTAAACACTGGAAAATAATTTATTTATGAAGTTATCTATGTCACGACTCAGATGTGACTACAGTAAACCTTCAAAAGTCCATAAGCACGCTAAGTATTACATTGCTATGAACAGTACGAGTGAGCTCGATACAGCCAGTGCGTGTCATTTGTTAACGACAATTAATAGAAGATCGTAAGTTAAACTAAACGTCAAGCTATTGCGTTGCGACATTGCCTATGGACTTTTGGTCGCCACTGTACATAGTTATACGCCTGTGAGTATACCTGTTTTGTTGATAGTACCTACTCTCCAAAAAAATAAGCTAGCATTTACCTATCATGTATGTATGTAAAATTAGATATTTTTAGTTTAGAATTTTATTTATATTTCATATGAAAAAATAAAGTAAAATGTACGGGTCAATATGGGCATCAATTAGTCTCGCTCTGACTGCCCACAATGAATACTAATTTCATCCCATCCACATACTGCTGCAAGGGCTGCTTACCTTTGTAGATTGATTATTCTACCCAGCTTTGAGCCCCTCAGTCAGCCTTTAGAGAGACAATCACATCCCTGCTAAATAATTCTAGATCATGTCCTATATCACCTACGGCCTCTAGGGATATCTATTCACACCAAACTAGGTCGAGAACGGTTCATTACTCATTCGGTCAGTCATTCGGTCATTGCTCATTATTGACTGGTCAATTGCTTGATGGCATGTTGAAACATACGGGGAACGATTTTGCCGAACAAAATAATTTAATAAAAATTTGCAACAGTGCAAAAATACAATTTTAGATTTTGTATCAGTTCAGTCAAGATTTTTTTTTGCTTTGCATTCCTATTACGAAAGTTTTTCTTTTGTCGTGGACGGATTAAATTACTGTTCCTCAGTGTCATTCAGATACGCATCTCGTACTTAAGAACCGAGTAAATATGTGATTTGCTCGGTGGTAGGACCTCTTGGCGTCTGACTGGCTAGCGGCAGTCTGCTGTAAAGTAACTTGATGTGTTTCGACTATAGATGGGTTTCTGTTCAGGCATTTTAGACAAAAAATTAAATGGCCTGGCATAAACCTATCTCTAGTTTCGACTTTTGCGCGTGAGAGTTCCTCTCGGTTGCAGCGGCTCTGGCAGTTTGCAGTCCGTAGGGCTGGGAAACGCGTCAGGAACTCCTCTGGTGTTGCACATGTCCATTGTCAGCGGAGAATAGATACCTATCATCAAGTGACTCATCTACTCGTTTGCTGACATCACTACATAGTATAAAACAAAGTCGCTGTCGCTGTCTGTCCGTCCCTATGTATGCTTAAATCTTTAAAACTACGCAACGGATTTTGAAGCGGTTTTTTTTAATAGATAGAGTGATTCAAGAGGAAGGTTTTAAGCTATTTAACATTACGCTACGACTCTTAGGAATGGGGCGATGCGGGTGAAGCAGCGGGCGGGTCGCTAGTTACCAATAAAAAAATCCTTGTTCATTCTTCATTGCAGCGAGATACAAACAATTCGCTCGACAGTTTATCTACCCGTATGTATACAAACCTAATAATTATACCACAGATTAATGAATATTACATAATAATATAGGTCGTGATAATAATAATTATTATTTCGGCCTTCCTTTCTAATTGCGACATTTAATATTATGTGTTATATGACTTCTATTGTTTTACTAGTATCTAAGCTAGTTACTTGCCCCCGGGTGATGCTTGCTCACACCGATAAAAATGTAGATACTTGATCTTTTGTTTCATATGAATGACTGCTGATTGCAAAATGACAGTTTGACCTCTGTATAACCCTTCGGAATACAGGCGTGATGGTATGTTTGTGTTTTTATAGTTGACATTAATGTTTCTATTATGCCTGCCTCATTAGTCTAGTGGTCCCAAGCGTGACTGCTACGCTAGAGGACCTGGGTTCGATCCCCAGGTTTTTCTATAAAATTCTCAGTAGCAGCTCGGAGTCTGGATTTGTGCCCGATTAATGGCAATAGGCTCGCCCTCTATGACATGGGACCTAAATATACCGGCGAACTGTGGGTGAACATTAGTACACCTATGCCTAACCCTTCGGGGAATACAGGCGTGATGGTATGTTATGAATGTTTATTGAGACAAATATTTTGGCATTAAAACGCCTTTAACTTGTTTTTTTTAAATCATTTAGGGCAAAGGTGTTAGTTAAGGAGGGGCCCATGACCAAGTGATAACTAAGATGATCAAGAAATGCAATGGTCCCATGTTATAGGGGGGAGCCGATAGCCATTAACCGGGCACAAATCCCAAACTCCCAGCTGCTAGGTACTGAGAATTTCATAAAAAATTCCAATAACACTTTGCTCCATCTGGGGATCGAGCCCAGGACCTCTATCGTAGCAGTCGCGCTCTAGCACACTAGGCTAACGAGACAACCTAGCCTAAAGGTTCTGATATACTGGTTTCTGACACTTACGCGAATATTAGACATTGAAATAAAACTACATTGTAAATATAAGGTAGCTGTTAGTAATTGTAACATTAAGACGTCCAACAACTTAGTCTACCCGTGACCATGGATGCTGTAAAGGCTCCGAAACGTCGGGAATCAAATAATATCAATATAACGCGATAAAATCCGTAAAAAGTCGTTTTATTTCAATGTCTAAAGGTTCTGAGCTAAACAATGTTAATTACAAAACGGTATAATTAATGCATTTTATATTTTCTTCGTTTTCTCCAGAACGTGGTCAAGAATGTTTTAACTGAACTAAAATTGTTTGTAATTCTCCCACACTGAGGTAAAAAACAAGTCGCATGCGCATTGCAGGATGCGACTACTGGTCAAGTTTTTACCTTATAAGATGGGCATAGTTCAAACGTAATTTAACCGCGTCTAGTTAAACTAGAAGCCAGTTAACTGGGAATATGAAGTCGGTAAGTACAATAAAAATAATAATTACAGTTACTTCATTTCTTTATTCAAACGTCAGATCAAACTTTGTAATCGATTTCAAAAAAGGAGGTTATCAATTCGACCCATAGGTATGTATATTTTTTTTTGGATTACGTCGGCAAACGAGCTGACGAGCCATCTGGTGGTAAGTAGTCAAAGACATTATAGAAATGTTTAAATCAATAATACTTACGCACACTTCTGTAATTCACCAGAATATTTAGTACTAGCTTTTGCCAGCGACTTCGTCCGCGTGGAATAGTTACTTTGTTCCCTAGTTCTTCGCCCGCGGTTTCACCTGCGTTGCCCCGTTCCTAAGGGTTGTAGCGTGATGTTTTATAGCTTGAAACCTTTCTCATGAATCACTAATTTTCCCAACATTTCCCTTCACTGCTCTGCTCCTATTGATCGTAGCGTGATGAAAAGTATACTATAACCTGCCCAGGAGTATGAAGAACAATTGTACCAAGTTTCGTTGAAATCCGTCGAGTGGTTTTTGTTTCTATACCGAACATACAGACAGACAGACAAAAATTTTACTGATTGCATTTTTGGCGTCAGTATCGATCACTAATCACCCGCTGATAGTTATTTTGGAAATATATTTCATGTACAGAATTGACCTCTCTACAGATTTATTATAAGTATAGACGAACCGTACGAAAAACTGCAAACTTTGGTAGGTACGTAATTTTCTGTGTAAAATTGTTTAATGTTGCGATAATTCTAAGCTTCCTAATTTAAATAATTACGCGTACCCAATATTTTTTACAATAAAATAAAATCAAACAAATGATACACGCTAAAAGAACACCGCTTAAATTTTATTAAATCATCACTATTTTTTTTTCAACTGACATGACTTAACTTTAAAATTCGAACGCATTATTCTACCTGGCAAGTCAGCGGCCGGAATAAAAAATTGTCTTAACAGCAGGGTATCGCATCTGAAGGATACCACACAGAGATCTAAACATAATAAGCGGTAATGGACGTTGATAGGATTCATAAAAAATGTGGCCCAAAACATGTTTCAATTCAAGAATTTATTAAGTATTGTGTTTAGCTGGAAAAATGTAGGGGCAAGGTTCAATGTCATTTGGATTAAAAATAAATAGGATGAATCTATAAGTTGCTAGTGCTCATAATTTGAGTCGAAGACAAAAGAGGTTATGTCAAGTACGACAACTTTTTTTAAATTTTGAGGCAGAGGTCGTGTCGGGCATATAATTTGAATTTGATATTCTTTAATACTATGCTAAGTAGTTAACTTTTTAATTTTTATCAGGATCTACCTGCATTATAAAGTTTCCATATCCAATAAAGTTCTATTAAGTTACAGATTTATAAGACTTGCAAGAAAATAATTATGTCTAATTATGCTTATTAGTAAATAACACAAACGCGGTGGCTGAACGAGATATCCTGGGTTCGATACCCAGGTCAGTATTATTGGGCTTTTCTATGAAATTATAAGTTGCACCTCGGCCAGTTTAGATTTGTGCTTGGCAATAGGCTTGCCCCATATGAGCTACATAAATGGAACCTAAAAACCGTACTGGCGAACTGTAACCGGCACAGCTCTGCCTTACCTTTGGAAAATACAAGCGTGATAATACTATAAGATTGTTTAGTATAAATATACCAATCCAACCTACGGTTGATATTTATGAAAATATATACTAGTGTTTACCCGCCCGCAATTACAACCGCGTTGTCCCGTTTTTTAGATTTTCCGTGCAATTTTTCCAATTTTTCTCTCCATAAAAACCTTCATCAGAGAATCAAGGAATAAACAAAAAATACCCGAATTGGTCCAGCCGTCTTCAAGTTTTGCGCTTAGCAACAAATTTTGCGATTGGTTTTTATAATTTACATTATTTTATACTTACATAAGTACGTACCTATATGATTATTCTAAAAAACAAAATATGTTATAATAAACAATGTTTAATTTCTGTTTCGAATTAAATCAAATCAAAAAATTATGCGAATAATACTTAAAAATGGCGCATTAAACTCAACCTAAACGCTAAAATAAAATAAAAAACAAGAACAATAATTTTTCGAATTTCGAATTCGCATTCCGTTTATTGTAACGTGCGTTTAGCCAGCGGGCGTCGAATTTATTTGAACGTTCCAAATGATTTCGAATTAGGAACGTATCAATTTTTTAATATGCTAACTTTTTAATGATCAGCGGGCTAAGCTGAATTTATTGGGCTCCAGTCACATTGGGTATGTGTGTAGTGTGCTTTTTACTTTGGCAGATTTATTAGTGTGCTTAGGAGCTTAAGTTAATGCCATTTTATTTCAATAGTCTCACTCGCAAAATCGTGGAATTTTAGTTTTTGGAATATCTAAATACTCGAAACAGATTTTACTAGAAAAAGATTTGCTTCAGAATAGTTCTATTATTTAAATTGTAATCTATCAGTATAATAAAGAAGTAAATATGATAAGATTTTTGTCATAATTTGAATTTAATAACATACCCCGATAGACTAACGATCTAAATTGATGCCACACGATTTTTTATTTACACTTCGTTATTGGCCGAATTGTCAATGTCTGAAAAAGATCTATGACCTGCGCTTCATTAAGTTAAAAAGACAACTTATTTTAAAAAGTTAACAGACTCTACCCATATAAACAGCCCTAAAGTATTTATGCTGATTAGTAACGTTTCAAGTTTTCGTTTCTTAATTTCTTATACTTTATTGCGAAAAGAAATATAAAAGTTGTTGACATTATTATAGACTACTGTTTTATTGCGGAACGATTTGAATTTTTATTGTTCCAATTTCGAATTTGAACGGGCGTTTTGAATGATTTGATGTTTGAGTTGTTTAATCTGATCATTTGCGGCCAGTTCTTAGTATTTTGGTTTGAAAACTTTTTTGATAATGTGTTCGATTTATGAATCGACGTTTAGTAAAAAAAAAATATTACTGATTGTATGGTTGGGGTTTATAAAAGTCAAAGATTTAATGCAATTATTGGAAATTGATAAAAAAAAAAAACAAATTCAAGCTGGTCTGGTTGTGTTTCCTAATTAAAATCATAGTCATGCTTCAACTGACTGGAAAGTGTCGTCTGAATGTCTTTATTGGTGACTCGGGGCAGTTTCATTCACTTCATTGTATTTAGAACACAATCATTAGTAAGTTTTTACTAGTCTTTAATATAATAATCTTCCTAGTCTTTCTTAAAAGAGAAGCACAGTATCTAGCAAAATTCCACAGAGTCTAAGTATGCAAAATATGCATATTACAAAACTGAAAGCACTCTCACCCAGCTCAACAACAACAATGACTGGAAATCTCAACTAATAAAGATTATTTACGTCAAATAATTTCAAAACTACCCGCAAACTGGTACCTATCCTAACTACTGCTTAAAATTTGCATGCGTTCAAAATCATCAACAAATTAACTAAGTACCTACCTGATTTATATATTAACGTTTAAAAATGTCAAGATATTTATAAATGAAGCTATGACTTAGCAACCTCAATCACACTTTCAAGTACAGTTCGGTCGCAATAACTGTTTGTCTGAAGTTGGCCGTATCGAACGGAATAAAGGTAAGTCAAGAACCTTTAGGTAGGAAGGTATAGGTACCTACATAATGTCAGACTATCCCTATCTTGGATTACCACACATCCGGAGCGCTAGTTGTCAAAATAATACTAATAATTGTCTTAGGGCTGATATAAAAATCATGAAAAGTATTTGTATATTGAAAATAGGTATGTGTACCGTATAAAAATCTGCGACATGTTTACACATCGTCCATTTAATGGATATCAATCCATATTCCATACCTACATTATCAGCCTATCCATTACCACACACCCAAATCCATCAATAAAATATTTTTTAAATGTCAACCCGGCGGCCATTTTAAGAATTCAAACATCGAATCGCGCCGCGCGTCGGCTGTGTTCGTGAATTTGCGTATTTTAGGCGCGTTCGGTTTAGCGTTCATTTGAGTTTAATGTTTCGGCACTAATCGAGTATCAATGGACGAAAAGATAAGAATTTCCTCGTAATTAACGTGAATATCGACCTTTTGCCATTCAAAAGCGTTTATGGTGCCATATTTTTGTTATTCTATAAATTATTGCTAATGATTTGGAAATAGGGAAGTTTTTGTTATATTCTGCGCAGGAAAATTTGTAAATGGTACTTATATTTCACAATCAACCTTCTATTTACAAAGATATGGGTACACAGTACCTAAGCTGGGTTATAAATTGTAATAATAATAATATCTATAATTATATTATATAGAAAAGAAGAACCTGACTGACGTATCAGAAAGTTTGCATGCTGGTTCCTTTTGCACTGTAGACGAGCACTAAGAATGGATTTCTGGAAATTCAACCCCTAAGGTGGTAAAAAGGGGAGTGAAAGTTTTTATGAAAGTCCTGCATTTGAAATACATCTCAAAAATCATTCGCTGTTGAAATTTTGACAATTGTTTTCTTCTTTTTATATTAAACTTAAGGGTCCGGCGGACCGAATTTCTCTTACAAACATAATACCGAAATAAATCGTGATTCAAACACAATTTAATGAAATTATGTTATTATTCGGATTCCGATACCGTTAATCTAGGTTCCTACGTTGCCATTTTGTCCAAAATACTTCGTAGTAAATAGTAGTAGACGAAATGGTAATGTAGGAACTTAGATTAACGGTATCGGAATCCGAATAATAACACAATTTGATAGAATATTGTCTGGGTTACGATTTATTCGGTATAACGTTTTTGTGGGCAATTCAAGCTCCGCCGGACCCTTAACACATTTTATGATTATGAAACCTCCATGGTGTAGGTACAGTGAGCACAGTATATTTTAGAAACGAAAATTACCTAAGTACGCAGGCGAAGGTGCCGAAGGGAACTCTGGTGTACCTTTAAGGAGTGAGAAATATGTTGGCTTTCAGCTGAATACTAGGTGCAACTGAATAATAGTATTTTCCATGAAGCGACTGTCATCAGACCTCCGCATTCCAATTCTTGGGCAATACGAAATAGACTGGCTGTCAGGCTTTTCGGGCTCTTGAATACCGCTAACGGTGTTCATAGGTAAGTACTTATTTGTAAGATAACCGCTATTAGCAGCTTTTTTTATTTGGTCGTTGTCGTCCCACTGTATGGCAGAGGCCTCCTTAAGTCCCTACTATTGGCCTGACCTTGGTCACCTTACTACTCTCAGTTACGAGCTTTCTGCGGCCAATCCATCCAATAAATTACTCATATTATTATGCATTAACACTATTAGCAGCTTTCATTTTTTTTAATGTGCTAAGATTGGTCACCCTCCATAGAATGGCCATGATATAACCTTGCAAATAGCTATATCATAGTACTTAGTTAATATAATAAGTTAATATTATAAAATCTATTTATTTAACATAAAATATTGTCTTACAAGAATTCCATTCAATATACAACATGTCACAGAATAAGCGCGAGACCTGAAAGTAGTTTGTTTAGAATCGACTACTGAATCGATTACTGTGATTAATTTTTCGCGAAAAGATAATTACAATACAATATTTGAAATATGGCCCCTGATCCATCTGTGGGTCGAGGTATGGAAAACTGAAACATATTTGCACAAATAGTTGATATGTGCGTGCGCGCATCGATATCGTAGTCGTGAGTACGGCCCCAAGTTTTGCGTTAAGCTGATATACCTACTTCTTAATTAATTTATTGAAAAAGAGTTTAGGCGGGAAAATGTAAAGTGCATTAGGTCAGTTTTATATTATTTTCTAAAACTTGTGTTTCCCCGAAGTTTAATGTATAATTATAGTGGATAGTTAACCATTAAGTGTTCGTGAACGTGTGCGAGTGTAGGCAAATGATATAAAATTGATAATCATGACTTTTGTGTTCACTCCTAAACTCCATCGAAGCCCTAGTGAAGTTTCCACTGTTTTACTAGGGATAAAGTGAAGTGTTAATAGTGTTATAAACTTTAAAAAAGACATGACTTAAAGGTCTAAGTTACCAGGTCAAAAAAAATCCTTAAAAAAAATTGAAAAAAATATGCTAAATATGTTGTACGGGATCTCATCTGTACACCTCTGCTTATTTTTTCAGGGCAACGGTCGTGATAGTATATTCACTATGTAGTAGGTACCTACCTACGATAACAGGTCAATCTATACACTACGAAATTACCTCTATTACTTATGTAATTAATTTTACTAGAGTAGAACCACCATCGATTATAGAGTTGTTATCCTCATTTTCAAAATAAATACTCGAATTGATATTAGGGTCATCACTATTCCATATTGAAACTTTTTTGATAGTCACGATGTTACGTTCCGAATTCAAAACTTATTGTAACACGTCAACTCTATTTTGTTTTAGTACCATTTGCTGTTTTAATTGGAGGTAAATTATAGTTTCTTATTCAAAGAAGGCAATGTATGTTGTGTTATATGTTAAAATTCGTTTAGGTTTTTTACAGAGTCATCTCTTGAGATTTTTTTTAGGTGATGATTGTAAGCTCTCTAACAAAAGATGGCGGCTTTTACTTTTGCGTTAGTTTTTATCTCTGTTTTTGCGTAAAACCTCTTGATAATTTATTATTTTAATGATAGTTCATAAATAAAAATTAAACGTTTGAATTGGTATAGAATAAAGACGATGATAGTAATTGTATGATATAAAATGATAGAATTAAAATTTGTAGGTAGATAAGTTACGTCATTTTGGTTGCCGATTACAGCTAATAGATAAAAATATCTACATAAGTTTCTGAAATTCACAGTAGCGGCTCGGAGTTTGGATTTGTGCCCGGTGGATGGCAATGGGGTCGCTTAATGTTACATGGGATGATGGGACCTTAACATATGTAGGTACGGAAAACTGTGGGTCTACATTATTAGCACACCTCTGCCTAACCCTTCGGGGAATACAGGCGTGTTGGAATGATATTTGTGATTATTTTGTACCTAGATATTTTGATTAAAGTACTTAGCTATTTGCCAAAAGATTTTTTAAATTTATTTAAATCCACAAAACATCGTAAAAATAACCATACATTGTTCGCAAATACAATGTTTTAATCTGGATAGTAATGTAATAAATATGTGAAGACATAATCGACCCATTATACTGTCCCACTGCTGGGCACGGGTCTCCTCTCGGAATGAGAGGGATTAGGCTATAGTCCACCACGCTGGCCTAGTGCGGGTTGGCAAACTTTACACGCCATCGAGAAAATCTCTCAGGCATGCAGGCTTCCTCACAATGTTTTCCTTCACCGTTTAAGCGCGTGATAATTAACTATTAATACGTACATGACTTCGAAAAGTCAGAGGTGCGTGCCTTGGGTTCGAACTCAAGACCTTTGACTAGGCAGTCCAACGATCATACCACTAGGCTATCACTGCTTATAAAATGTGCTTATAACACTGCATAAGTGCACACAACTAGACACAATAACAGCTCTACTATCCCAGGGATAGCGATATAACAAGGATAACATTAGAGTTAGACGATACTTAGGCCAGTCAGGATCTTATTAGTGATAATAGAAACTATTATATTATATATATAAGCACTTAAGGCATAATAATTATAGACATAGAAACGTCCGATTACAAAAAGCTTTATAAAATCTCACATATCACATATCCAAAAGTAGACGCAAAAAATCGTCGGACGAATCGCAGGCGCCGTGGCTTAGTTGGTTAAAGCGCCTGTCTAGTAAACAGGAGATCGTGAGTTCGAATCTCGCCGGGGCCTAGTTGTACTTTTTGCATTATTGAAATATATTTTTTATTCGCATTTTTTTATGACGAATTTAAATATTCTTTAGGTCAAGCTGACTGCTGTACTTTAATTAACGTTAGTTAATAATTTAATGTAAACTTTTAACTATCTATATAAAACAAAGTCGATTTGTTACAACACTTATAACTCGAGAACGGCTGGACCAATTTTTATGATCTTTGGTTTTTTGGATTTGTCTGTTCCCGGAATAGCAGAATAACTATTGAAACATCGAAAAAGAACATTATGAAGAAAATTTATGTTCTCATAGGTATATGTATTTTGTATCGGGAACGGATTGACAGATTTGACAGAACTAAAACCCGGACACAAATGAACATGGCGTTGTTTTAGGTGAAGTTTTCTGTTTCGGTAAGGCCAGTAGATGGCGTTCTGTTTTTTTTTATATACAGGACATGGGAAAGGGAGAGAATGATTGAGATGACGGCTGATACCTAAGGGATGAATGGAAGAAAAGGACATGCTGCGCCGACCACAAATAAATTGGGACACAGGGCAAGACAACGTTTGGCGGGCCCAACACACCCATTATATTTAGTATTTACTTATTAAATTGTTTTTTTTTTATTGGAACCACAAACAAGTTTACAATCTGTATTAAATAAAGCTTAACTAATACAATGTTACTTATTGTAAACTCAACATCGCTGGTCACATAAGGGTCCGGCGGAGTTTGAATTGCCCACAAAAACGTAATACCAAAATAAATCGTAATCCAGCCAATATTCTATCAAATTCTATTATTATTCGGATTTGGATACCGTTAATCTAGGTTCCTACGGCACTATTTTGTCTACTGCTACTTCACTGGAAATAAAAGATTAGAAAATCGTTCCAAACTTGGTAAAGTTTTAAAAAATTGCATTCGCTTACATTTATTTCCAGTGAAGTACTTTGGACGACATAGCAGAGTAGGGACCTAGTTTAACGGTATCGGAATTCGCATAATAATAAAATTTGATTAAATTATGTTGGGATTACTATTTATTTAGGTATTACGTTTGTATGGGAAGGAAATTCGGTCCGACGGACTCTTAAGTCATTAAAAAATTACAAATGGTGAACCTGTGTTACAATTTAGATTTTTATTTAATCGGCTAATCATTCATTGTACTGTATATCGAATTTAGTTAATATATAATGTATGTGCGTAATTGTGAGCGTATACCATTGTATATGTATAAAGATTAAGGACAACACTAAGGACTTCAGACACACTTCCTCGAAGATTTTACTTTATAACGCACTAGTGCGGAGTGTGCTTGAATTTTGTACTGTGATATGGAATCCTTATTACGTCGTACACTCTGACCGTATTGAGTCCATTCAAAGATCTTTCACACGATACCTCGCGTTCCGAGCATCTGGCATCAGTACTAGATGCTCGTATGATGAAAGACTGCACTTCTTCCGAATGTACAGCTTGCAGCTTCGCCGACGTATGCTTGACTTGCTATGTTTAAAAAACATTGTTACCGGATCTTCCATGACTCAAGGTCTTCTCGAACGCGTTGGTATAAATGTTCCCAATACAAACGCTCGGAGAAAAAGTAATTCCCTATTCAACATTCCCCGATGCAGAACAAATCTAGGTTTGAATACTCCGTTAACCAGACTAATGTCAACATACAATAGTTGGTGCGTTTTGTATGATTTAGATATATTCTATGACCACCCCACGCGTTTTAGGTTAAAGATTATAAAGAAGAAGCATGATAAATTCGAAGCGAATACTAATATTAATTAATTTCTACTAATTCTTACTTATTGTTACGCCGAGTAACTAGGACGACGGAGATGGGTCACGGAGATTCTGGATTAATCGATGAAGCAGGTAGAAAACAAACAAGAGGAATATGCTAGAATACGGCACACGCAACAAAAAGAAAAACAAACAAAACACAATAGCGTGAGACTGGGCTCAAGGTCAAGGATTAACAATGGCGATTGTAAACATCTATTGTTCGCAAGTTGAATAAAGGACGTAAACATCTATTGTCTCAAAAATGCGGGCGGGTCGCATTCTGGAGATTTATCGAGATTTTTCGAATCCAGAATCTTCGTGGCCCATATAAATAATGGTCGACAGCGCCGGAAAGGCAGTTCAGTTTTGGACGCATCCAAGTGAAGATCGAAGTGAACTTACAAGTGATTATCAGTGCGACGTTAAGTGTAACAAGTGCTAGTGTATAGTGACTGTTCGTGTGGTTTCTGTGTGTTTGTGTGGTGAATAAAGTGACTGTTTTCGGTGAAATTAGTGATTTTAATTTATCCCGAACCCCAGCTCGTAACATTTGGTGTCAGAAGTAGTGGGATAAATTATGCCGGTTTTACCGAAAGAAGATACGGAGGGTATCCGGACAAGAAGTCAGCGGCAGCAGGAGATGGACCAGAGACGATTTGCAGATTCGCCGTCACTACCTTCGGGTCATGAGCAACCACCTAATGACCCAGTCGCTGGTCCATCCGGGACATCTCCAGCACCTGCAGTTGACCTTGCAGCCTTAATGGCACTGATGCAGGAGCAAGCCCGTCGTCAGGAGGAGCAAGCCCGCCGTCAAGAGGAGCAGGCCCGCCGTCAAGAGGAGCAGGCACGCCAACTGCAGGAGCAAATGCAGAAGGATAAGGACGAGCAAGCCCGCCGTCAAGAGGAGCAGGCCCGCCGTCAAGAGGAGCAGGCACGCCAACTGCAGGAGCAAATGCAGAAGGATAAGGAGGAGCAAGCCCGCCGTCAAGAGGAACAGGCACGCCTACTGCGGGAGCAACTGCAACAAGATAAGGAAGAGCAGGCACGCCGGGAAGAGGAGCAGGCCCGCCGCCAAGAGGAACAGATGCTCCTTATAAAAGACCTCCATGGAACTCTTGGCAAAGAGCTTGGCGCAATGAAGGAGCAGGTGGAACAGCATGAGAGTTGGATTTCCGAAGTCAAAGTTGAAATGGCTGATATGAAGAAGACCCTGAGTGATCTCAAGGCAGGAAAAGGATTTGTGGCTCCTATGGTCGATACTCCCACGACCCCTTCAGTACGTGGATTTAAAGTGCCACCGTTTGATGGAACCTCTTCATGGTCAGCTTACAGACTCCAGTTTGAAGCCTATGTGGAATCAAATGGATGGGACAAAGCTCAAGCCAAGACGGCACTCACCTTATGCCTCCGCGACCAGGCCTTAACTGTACTGGAGGCGCTCGGCAAGGACATGACCTACGACCAACTACTGGAAGCATTGGACTCAAGATACGGCGACGCGCATCTAGAATACGTGTTTCGTGCCCAGCTGAAGGACCGAGTACAGCGCGGTGCAGAGACCCTACAGCAGTGGGCTCTAGAAGTTGAGAAGTTGGTTCGGAAAGCCTACCAGTCCACAGCTGCGCTTATCGACGGAAATCTTGTTCAGGCGTTCGTCGATGGAATACGTGATCTAGAAGTCAGAGCCGCTGTGAGACTTGGGCACCACAAGACTTTAAGAGACGCCTTAGCCCATGCCTTGGAAGTAGAAGCAGTGAGACAGGACCATCGGGCTCACCGTATCCGGGAAGTCGTTTTACCAACATGCCACCTTTGCGGGGAAAAGGGCCATTTCCAGGCAGGTTGCCCGAAGCGCAGCGAGGGTCGAAAGGATGGTGCAGCATCACCAAGATGCTACATATGCGGAGAAAAGGGCCACCTCCGAGCTAATTGCCCAAAGGGAACCACGTGGCGACAGAAGACCTATGGTGAAACAGTAAGGGCGGTGAATGCAACCGCCGAGGAGCAGCAGGGAAACGAATAAAAGCCAGGACTGCGGGGCGGGTGCTGGCTGGTGCAGAAGTAGCCCCAAGGATTTCGATCTCACAAGCCCATGATGGAAACAGCCTGATCATCAAAGGTGAAGTCAACAGAACACCCTGTAAGCTGACAATAGACACTGGAGCTTCTCGCACGGTTGTGAATTCTCAGCTGGCACGTCGGGTTCTTGGGGACTGCATCAGTGACCGTGAATGTATACAATTAGTAACAGCTACTGGTCAGCACATATCCGTCCGAGGCGAGAAGGAGGTGGAGTTGAAACTTGGCAACAGAATATATCGGCATAATGTCATCGTAGCCGATATAGTAGACGACTGCATCCTGGGATTGGACTTTATGCGAGAGCATTATTGTGAGATCGACGTTAATCAAGGAGTATTGAAATGCGGGACAGAGGAAATCTTTATGGAAGGCGCAACCGCTGGGAAAGTGTTCTGCCTGAAGAAAATAATTCTACCCCCTAAGTCGGAAACAATTGTCCCAGTCGCTCTACCACAGAATGCTGGGCAGGAAAATCGATGTATTCTAATAGAAAGATTGGACGAAGACTTACCATGGAAGATGGCACGAACGTTGGTGAAGGCTTCAAATATATCAGCTGTACGCATACTCAATCCCAGTGATAAGGAGCAAGTGATTAAGAAGGGCACATTAATGGGTACTTCTGAAGAAGTAGCCTGGATGCGACGTTGCAGTGATCAGTGTACTGGTAATAACGCTCCCAATTCAAGGTTTAACGTGGCAACACTCTTGGAAGACTGTAGAAATCATATGTCTGAAGAAGAAATGGACAAGGCTAAGAAGATGTTGCTTCAGTACGCTGATATTTTCTCTACAAATGATGCCGATATAGGAAAAACCGGATTGGTGCAACACAAGATCAATACTGGCAATGAGTCACCAATTCGTCAGCGACCTAGAAGACTGCCAGTTGCAAGAGAGAAGGAAGTGGAGATCATGATTGAGGGGATGGTGAAGGATGGTGTAATAGAGCCTTCATCTAGTCCGTGGTGTTCTCCTGTCGTATTAGTGAAAAAGAAAGATGGCAGTATGCGCTTCTGCGTGGACTATCGACGACTGAACGACATTACGAAGAAGGACAGCTACCCATTGCCAAGGATTGATGACACACTGGATACACTGACAGGCATGAAATGGTTTACCACCTTAGACCTCAAAAGTGGCTACTGGCAAGTGGAAATAGACCCAAAGGATAAGGAGAAGACCGCATTCTCTACGGGAAAGGGTCTGTGGCAGTTTAAAGTAATGCCGTTTGGATTGTGTAATGCTCCTGCCACGTTCGAGAGACTTATGGAACTAGTGCTCACTGGCCTGATCGGAGATGCCTGCCTGGTCTATTTGGATGACATCATCATTGTGGGCCGTACATTTGATGACCACCTCCGAAACCTGGAACGTGTGCTATCAAAAATCAGAGGAGCCAATCTAAAGTTGAGTCCGAAAAAGTGCTCATTATTCAAACGTCAAGTGAGTTTTCTGGGACACGTAGTTTCGGAAAAGGGTGTTGAAACGGATCCAGAGAAGATAGTTGCTGTCAAAGAGTGGCCAGTGCCGAAAGATAAGACGCAAGTCAGAGCATTTTTGGGCTTGTGCTCCTACTATCGACGGTTTGTGAAGAATTTTTCGGACATTGCGAAACCTTTACACAAATTGACCGAGGAAAAGGCACAGTTCTGCTGGGACACAAACTGTGACAGTGCTTTTCAAGAGTTAAAGGACCGTCTGTGCAATACACCTATATTGGGCTACCCTGACACTGAAAATGAATTCATCGTGGACACAGACGCAAGTAATACTGGAATTGGTGGAGTGTTGTCACAGAAAAAAGGAGATCAGGAGGTTGTGATAGCCTACTTCAGTAAATCATTGTCAAAACCAGAGAGAAACTACTGCGTCACGAGAAGAGAACTGCTCGCAATAGTCAAGACGTTGCAACATTTCAGCAAGTATTTATTGGGAAGGAAATTTTACCTGCGCACGGACCATGCTGCACTAAAGTGGCTATTGCAGTTTAAGAACCCGGAAGGACAAGTAGCAAGGTGGATTGAGCTACTACAAGAATTCGACTTCGTAATTGAACATCGCAGTGGCAGATCCCACGGTAACGCAGATGCGTTGTCACGAAGACCTTGTCCAGAGAAGTGCAAACATTGTTCCAGACAAGAGGCTAAAGAAACAGTGCCCGTGAGGATGCTGAAAACTGACCTTAGCGACGAATGGAAAGAAAACTTACAGCAGGCTCAAGAAAAAGACGCTGATATCAAACCGATCCTCGAGTGGATGAAAGCTGGTGCCTCTAAACCAACATGGAGTGATGTTGCGTCATTGAGCACAGTCACAAAAAGTTACTGGGCACAGTGGGACAGTCTGCTGATACAAAATGGTGTCTTATGCCGGAAATGGGAAAATGTTAAAGGGGACAAGTGTCATCTGCAGATGGTAGTCCCCAAAGCTAAGGTGCCAGATGTCCTGCGACTTTACCATGACGGATGTTCAGGAGGTCATCTAGGTGTAAAAAGGACTTTATTAAAGATTCGAGAGCGATTCTACTGGATCCACTGTCGGGACGATGTTGAAGACTGGTGTCGTAAATGCACTAGTTGCGCAGCTGTAAAAGGGCCTCACACGCGCAGCAGAGGAGCATTGAAAGTCTACAACGTTGGTGCGCCCTGGGAACGAATAGCCCTAGACGTTGCGGGACCATTTCCAGAAAGTGAAAGTGGAAACAAGTATTTTATGGTTGTGATGGATTATTTCACAAAGTGGCCGGAAGTGTTCGCCATTCCTAACCAAGAAGCTTCGACGGTCGCAGATAAATTGGTCCATGAAGTCTTCTGTCGATTTGGAGTACCCTTGGAGATTCACAGCGACCAAGGAAGGAATTTTGAGTCTCAAATATTCCAGGAGACGTGTCGGGTAATGGGTACCCATAAAACCAGAACCACCTCTTACCATCCACAATCTGATGGAATGGTTGAACGCTTCAATCAAACCTTAGAGAGATATCTGGCAAAAGTCGTGGGGAACAGGCAGAGGGATTGGGATAAGCACATCCAGCCGTTCCTTTTGTCATACCGGAGTGCAGTTCACGAAAGTACGTCGGTAACACCAGCCTTCGCGAACTTCGGAAGAGAACTACGGTTGCCTGCAGATCTCATCACCGGTATTCCGCCTGACACCCCCCGTTGTGTGACTGATTATGCAAACGACTTGCGTACCAGAATGAATGACATATATGAGCATGTCAGACAATCAGGCCAACAAACATCTGAGAGGATGAAGACCCGCTATGACCGCAAGATGAACAATAAGGGCTTCGACAAAGGCTCACTAGTGTGGCTACATAACCCGGTACGCAGCAAAGGAAAGTCACCGAAGTTACAGGCAAAATGGGACGGTCCCTACCGAGTCGTGACTAAGATCAACGATGTGACCTACCGGATACAGAAAGGACCAAGAGGTGCTCCGAAGATCGTTCATGTGGATCGTTTGGCACGTTATCACGGATGTAATAATGCTCGGGACGAGCATGTCTTAGGAGGGGGCAGTGTTACGCCGAGTAACTAGGACGACGGAGATGGGTCACGGAGATTCTGGATTAATCGATGAAGCAGGTAGAAAACAAACAAGAGGAATATGCTAGAATACGGCACACGCAACAAAAAGAAAAACAAACAAAACACAATAGCGTGAGACTGGGCTCAAGGTCAAGGATTAACAATGGCGATTGTAAACATCTATTGTTCGCAAGTTGAATAAAGGACGTAAACATCTATTGTCTCAAAAATGCGGGCGGGTCGCATTCTGGAGATTTATCGAGATTTTTCGAATCCAGAATCTTCGTGGCCCATATAAATAATGGTCGACAGCGCCGGAAAGGCAGTTCAGTTTTGGACGCATCCAAGTGAAGATCGAAGTGAACTTACAAGTGATTATCAGTGCGACGTTAAGTGTAACAAGTGCTAGTGTATAGTGACTGTTCGTGTGGTTTCTGTGTGTTTGTGTGGTGAATAAAGTGACTGTTTTCGGTGAAATTAGTGATTTTAATTTATCCCGAACCCCAGCTCGTAACATTATTTTTACAAATTATAATACAATTTTAGTTCATTTTTAACGTTATTATTATTTAACATTAACAACAGCTTATTTAATATAATTATAATATATAACTACTGTGAAATGTTATCCTAAATGTTGTGCATATCTATAATTGATATAAACACTAGTCTTTGTCTCTGTATTTTGCTACTAACCAATGTTTGTGTTTATATTGTTGATGTGCCTTGTGTAAATAAATAAATAAATAAGATGTGCGTGTGATTGTAGAATAGAGCGTAGGAATTTTTTTACGTGGGAGAACCATGCTTCGGCACGAATGGGCCGGCTCGACCGGAGTGATACCACAACCTCACAGAAAACCGGCGTTAAGCAACGCTTACGTTGTGTTTCGCCGAGTGAGTGAGGTTATCGGAGGCCCAATCCCGTTTTAAAAGGTCGGCAACGCACTTGTGACTACTATAGTGTTGCGGGCGTCCATGGGCGGCGGTAATCGCTTACCATCAGGCGATCCATCTGGGCGTTTGCCCTCCTATGACATAAAAAAAAATACTGTTCCTCTGATTATATTTTGATAGTCTGTCTCTTATATGTATGTTTACTATTAGCGAATATATCTAACGTATTATAATTTGTCATTATCTGTCATCTTAAACATTCTATTTAAATAAAATAATGTTATTTCTAAAATATGGTAAGTACTATAGTTTTATTGTATGGAATTTAGTCGGCAAACGAGCTGACGAGTCACCTGGTGGTAAGTAGTTATCGTCGCCCATGCACACCTGCACCCAGAGGAGTTGCTGTTGCGTTGCCGACCCTTAAGAGCCCCTACGAACTGCAGACTGCCAGAGCCGCAGCAACCGAGGGAGAAATGACTCTTACGGGCAAAAGTCGAAACACACATCACGGTGCTTTACGACAGACTCTGACGTAAGGGTGGTCGCCAGCCAGTCAGACCCCAAGAGGTCCTACCACCGAGCAAGTCAGATATTTTCTCGGCTTTTACGGGATGCCTATCTGAATGGCAGTGAGGAACAATATTCTAACCCGCCCCCAAACGGAGAGACTAGTAAGAGAGACGTATAATTGTTAGAGTAGCGTTTTTTTCTTTATATTTTGCCAGATCGATGGCATGCACATGGAATAACATGTCAAATTTCAATATAATACATAGGCATACCTATGCCTGCCTATATTCCCTGAATGGTTAGGTTAGTAGTAAGGTTAGGTTAGGTTAGTAGTTATTTTTCCGATGTGCTTAAATCCAATGTATAAATAGGGGGTGAGCCTATTGCCATTAACATGACACAAATCCCTACAAAAACCCAACAACACTGCTCGACCTGGAAATAGAACCCAGGAACTTTAGCCAGCACTTGGGCCATTTATTACAATGTCTCTTGAAGAGTTTCAATTTTATTTGGGGTGAGTTGACCTTATGTCGGGTGCGTTTTTCTATCACCAAGCGTCTTAAGTTAGTTCGGAGAGGCCGAACTAGTCAAAGCATAACATAAAAAAAACGGACAAGTACGAGTCGGACTCGTCCATCGAGTGTTCCGTACAGATTTGTAGATAAGTAGGTACATATTATAATTAATAACAAATGTATAGTCTTCAGATTTTCCCCTATACTTGTAGTATAAGGCGGTATTAGTCGTCAAATTTCATAGTTCTAGGTCAATGGAAAATACCCTATAAATTTTGATTCCCATAAGAGTGTCGAAATTATGTTTTCTGCGGCATAAACGGCCGTATCTTTTTTTTACGTTAACTTAGTTAAATTGATAAGTTTAATTGATTCACAGCTTCAAAGGACTGTAGATCGGAGTATATGGTTTTAATTTCAACTGGATACCTTCACGCGTTCTCGAGATAAAGGGTGTTGACAGACAGACCAACGGACGGACAACAAAGTGAACCTATAAGGGTTCCGTTTTATCCTTTTGAGATACGGAACCCTAAAAATAACAATATCTAAGAAACCTATTGTAACCAAAGCTACTGAGCACATTGAAATAACACAAAAGGCGTATTGACAGTGTGAAATATTAAATACATTGCAAAAAATGAGGTGGACAATGTTTGTGGCTACCTGAGATTATGGGATCCAAGATGGCATTGTGCCTTCTGTAAGTCAATGGAGAGCGCCTGGATACGAAAATGTAACGATGATAAAAGAAATGTAGCAAGCAGAGTAACAGATAAATACTTACCATTTTTAGGGTTCCGTACCTAAAAACGGAACCTTTATAGGATTACTTTGTTGTCCGTCCGTCCATCTGTCTGTTAAGGCCCTTTATCTCGGGAACGCGTGGAGGTATCGAGTTGAAATTAAAACCATATACTCAGATCTATAGTCCCTTAAAGCTGTGTAAAAATCAAACTTCTAAGTTAACGTAAAAAAAGATACGGTCATTTATGCCGCAAAAAGCGTGTATTACTTACGACACTCTCAAGGGAATCAAAATTTATAGGATATTATCCGTTGAACTAGAACTATTAAATTTAGCAAGTAATACCGTCTTATACTACAAGTATAGGAGAAAATCAGAAAATCATACATATGTAATTAATTAGAATATGTATTATTACAAATTTGTACGGAACCCTCGGTGGGCAAATCCGACTCGCACTTGTCCAGTTGTTTTAATATTGCTGTTGCGGCGTTCTTTTGTTTAATGAGATGAATGGGATCTACAACTTGCTAATCTTATATTTGAATCCTAGAACCGACATAAAGATATCTGAAATAAAATATTCGGTATTTTTATGATGCAAAACAGAGAGCCAATTATCATTTAAACGGGCACAAATCCAAATTCCAAGCTGCCACTACTAATTTCGTAGTGTAACCCAATGGCACTCTGTTCTAACCGAATCCAGGACAGCAAGCTCAGCAGCTGTATTTGTGAGCATTGAGAAATATTATACTCGTATTAGATTTAACTATTAGACCAAAAAGTTGATTAAAAAAAGGACCGATTAACAGAAACGAAATTGAAATGAAATCGTTTCAATAAGGTTTTATGCATTTTAATTTTGTACTACATAAACAGAGAGCTTAGTGTAGTGAAAGATGACGTCAAGTCCTTTGTACGCCATACCAATTCTATACACATTTCGTGGGATAGAGACAGAGCATCTCAGTCCCCGACAAAACTTTATTAGTCAATTTTTAATGAATCATATAAAACGAAGTCCTCCGCCGCGTCTGTCTGTCTGTGTATTCGCGATAGGTATACGTATTCGAAAAATACTGAACGGATTTTCATGCGGTCTTCACGGACGGAGTGATTCATGAGGAAGGTTTTAAGCTATCTAACATCACACTAAGACTATGAACGGGGGTGAAACCACAGGCTTTTAAGAAATTCTAAAATGTGTCTCTGGTTATCATGGGAATGAAAAGCCTGCCTATCTCCTCAGGGAATGCAAGCTTGATGGTAGTTTTATATTATGTTCCCACACCCCTATTTCATTCACTTATTGGATCATATTAACTGTTCCCGTGCATACATTACTCTGAATTAGTATCTCATTGATACGTATTGGATCACGGGTCATGCGGGTTCAAATCTCATTAATCTCGTTCCCGTAGTTTACTGTGGGATCGATAGTACCTATATAGGTAAGTTATGTACATAATATAGTTGCTTTTTTACATACCATCACGCCTGTATTCCCCGATGGATAAAGTAGAGATGGTAATACACACCCACAGTTCGCCGGTATGTTTAGATCCCATGTAATAGGAGAGCCTTTAACCTGGCACGGATTCAAACTCCAAGGTGCTACTGAGAATTTAATAAAAAATCCCAATAACACTTTGCTCGACCTGGGAATTGGACCCAGGAGCGGAGCGTAGCAGACGCGCTTAGGACCACTGGACACAGTGTACAGTAACAGTGATGTCTAATTATGTTTTTCTGTAGATTGTATATTAAGTACCACAGTTCTAGATCTAGTGTTAAAATAGATGATATTTATTTCTAAGGATAGATCTTTAAAAAGACACTATAGAAAGTCAATATTTTATATTTTTTGAAACAGCACACTGAACAGCTGAACGAGTATTGATGTATTTTGATTTAAAAATAAATTTAACCTAGGAGAAGGACTGCCTCATTAGTCTAGTGGTCCCAAGCGCGACTGCTGCGCTAGAGGTCCTGGGTTCGATCCCCTGGTCGAGCAGTGTTATTGGGTTTTTCTATGAAATTCTCAGTAGCAGCTCGGAGTCTGGATTTGTGCCCGGTTAATAGCAATAGGCTCGTCCCCTATTACATGGGACCTAAACATACCGGCGCACTGTGGGTGTACATTAGTACGCCTCTGCCTAACCCTTCGGGGAATACAGGCGTGATGGTATGTTATGTTATGAGAAGGACTCCCTTTTTTATATGCAACAGTCAAATTATATCGTTCCTCAGCACGAGCCCATCACCACCGGTCACGTATAGGTACCGTCGCATGCATCTTGCGATGTGGTCTACCGAAGGAGTGGACCTAGCTTAGAAATAACTACCTAATTAGCTTGGCACCGTCTTCAGATAGATCAGTAGGATTTTTGTCTTTTAAATGAAACCTGTAATTCAGTTATTGTTTGTTGTTATACTGGTTTCTGACACTTACGCGAATATTAGAAATTGAAATAAAACTATTTTTTACGGATTTTATCGCGTTGTATTAATATCTATTATTTGATTCCCGACGTTTCGGATCCTTTACAGCATCCATGGTCACGGGCAGACTAAGTTGTTGGACGTCTTAATGTTGCAATTACTAACAGCTACCTTACATTTTTGTTATTTAATGGCGATCCGATTCACGCAGAACGAGCTCACGGCTCCTTCGGTCTTGTTTCTAATTTGTGGGTAATTTCTAATTTGTGGTTCGGTTTCATCTGTTTAACGTTTTTTTTAAGATTTTTGTTTTAAAAAAGTCCTTTGGGATGCGAGTGAAACCACACATAAAAACTAGTATCCAGATAACTGTAACCCTTGACCGATTATTCCCTCCATTTCCACATATTAACCTCCGTGCATGCAAAGGCATGACGTCACGCCATCGGGAATAAACCGCGCGGGCTAACAAGAGTATCTGTGTAACAATAAGCGGTAAAAATAACGACCTATTGTTTAAGCTGCTTGAGGGCCCGACATATTGGGCCGGAGTTAGGCTGGTGGAAATGACTTTTAGGTGAAATTTATATATATATAGATATATATATAAATTATACGTGGGTTTTTTTTTACGTGGGAGAGCCATGCTTCGGCACGAATGGGCTGGCTCGAACAACGCTTACGTTGTGTTTCGCCGAGTGAGTGAGGTTACCGTAGACCCAATCCTTTTTTAAAAGGTCGGCAACGCAATTGTGACTCCTCTGGTGTTGCGGGTGTCCATGGGCGGCGGTAATCGCTTACCATCAGGCGATCCGTCTGCTCGTTTGCCTTCCTATCCCATAAAAAAATACACTGTGTGGAGACGGCAAGTTAAGGGAGCAACGTGGTATAAAAGAAGTAACAAAGATTGATTTGTCTCAATTTTGAGAGTCACACTAGGTAGGTACTTAGGTAGGTACATCAAAAACTAAAATGTGTAAAATATAAAAAAGAATAATTATTAAAAAATCCCAACTTCCAAACAAGATGACCAGTCTCATGCAGTCGGAGGCGAGTCCTTGGAGTTAAATTTGATGATGTCTCTGACTGTATAAGATTCATCATCATCATATCAGCCAATAGGAGTGCACAATTGAATAAAGGCCTCCCCCAAAGACTGCCATAAGGACCGGTTATATGCCGTCTGCATCCAATTACTCCGAGTGACCTTTACGAGGCCGTCGGTCCATCTCGTTGGAGGTCGTCTCACACTGCGCTTTCCGGTACGTGGTCTCCACTCGAGAACCTTTCTGCCCCAGCGGCCGTCAGTTCTACGAGCTATGTGCCCCGTCCACTGCCACATTAAGCATAAGATTAGGCATCTTGTTTCCATCTCTTTTTATTTTTAAATTATATTTGGAGTGGGGACCCGCCCGCGGTTTCACCCGCGTTGCCCCATTCCTAAGAGTCGTAGCGTAATGTTAAATAGCTTAAAACCTTCCTCTTGAATCACTCTATCTATTAAAAAACACCGCTTAAAAATCAGTTGCGCAGTTTTAAAGATTTAAGCATACATAGGGACGGACAGACAGCGACAGCGACTTTGTTTTATACTATGTAGTGATATATCATTGGACTTCCAAGTCAAAGGTATCTAAGGCACGCACCTCTGACTTTTTGAAGTCATGTGCGATAGTTAATTATTGCGCTTAAACGGCGAAGGAAAACATCGTGAGGAAACCTGCATGCCTAAGAGATTTTTATCGACGACGTGTGAAGTCTGCCAACCCGCATTAGGCCAGCGTGGTGGACTATAGCCTAATCCCTCTGATTCTGAGAGGAGACCCATGCCCAGCAGTGGGACAATAAATGGGTTGATTATTACTTTCATATCTAGTATCTCTAATTCTCTATGTCTATGTAATGTCCGATAAAGGGCGTATATTATATTAAAACAATACCATCGCCTTGAAGCGCGACTTTCACTGATTTACCGATTGTATTACTATAGCTGATGATCGCCTCCAGCTGCTTGAGAGCTTCCGGGGAGGGCAGAGGCACCTTGATTGTACATTAGGTGTGTAACGTCCTCATCAGAAGTACTCGTGGGATTCGGGGGCAAACGAGCAGACGGATCGCCTGATGGTAAGCGATTACCACCGCCCATGGACACCAACACCAGCGGAGTCACAAGTGAGTTGCCGGTCTTTTAAAAGGGGATTGGGCCTCCGGTATCCGCATTCACTCGGCGAAACACAACGTAAGAATTGTTTCAATTGTTCGCCGGTTTTCTGCGAGGACGTGTTATTACTCCGATCGAACCGGCCCATTCGCACCAAGACATGGCTCTCCCACGGTAAAAGCATGGCTAAATAATAATTACGTTCATCAATTTATCTGCAAATTAAGCCGCGGTCAATCTATGGATGGGTGACTGGATATGGATAAGAGTCCCTCTGTGCTATCCTGTGTGTGCGTGTCTGTGTGCGCGCGCGCGTGTTTGTGTGTGTAATTTGTTTTTGCATATCTATTTAGACCTTGAATGAAAATATCGATCTGTCAGTGTCTTTAAAATATCTATTTATAGAAATAAATATAATTTCATTTCATATTTTTTGTCTAGAAATTGGGTTTCGAAAGTTTGATAGCAGTCGCTATGTTTAAAATATCTAAGCGAGCCGACTCATCATAGGCCAGTGAGCAAGGATAATGGTTAAGGTGGTAAGATGAGAATATCATTAAAAAAACCCGCTAAGTACCTATTGCTCGACCTAGAAATCAAATTCAGGACCTCTAGCGTAGCGTCGAGAGCTTACTACTTAGCAGTAGCTAAACTATTAGGGAAAAAACGAAGTGTCGTTTTTTCTTTCTGTTTTAATCTTTACTGGTTGTAAAGATTAAAACAGAAAGTGCAGTCACTAAGGTCCCAAAAAGATTAACATACTATATACCGATTCTAGGCAGCGTATCAAGATGAAACATGCACCAAATGTTTAGTTAGCCGATAGCCGATAGATACCGGTTCACTCGTGATTTAAAGACACGCAGATTATATCTAACGGGGAAAACCCACTCGGAAAGCGCATTCCATATTTCAGCGGTAGGTAAAATGATAAAAGTGGACTTAAAGCATATCGTTCGGGTTTGTTTTCTTTCTAAAGATTTCTAAACGATAAAAAGGATTATACCTATAAAACCGAGTTTCTGAAAGTGTTGTTACATTTGTTGGCACCCGTTCTAAGCGTATATTAAATCTAGCAGTAATTTTCAAGTTAAACCTAGCCCAGTTTCTGAACTGATAACCGTAAAAAAGTTGTAAAATCAACTACAATAAAAGTCTGCGAACATTTTTATTGTGATATCGTAAGTTTGGACATGCTGAGAGAATGAATGAAGGACGATTAACGAATGGAATTTATAAGGCGAATGTCAACGGCAGCTCTAAAAGGACATACGCCGATCTTATTAGCGAGGTCCTTCATAAAGGTGCTTAGTACTCGTAACCGTTGCGTATGTATGAACAGATGTATGAATGTAGAAGAAGCAAAAGAAGTATGCAAGAATCGTAACAAGTGGCGGTCTATAGTTTCTGCCTACCCCTATGGGAGAAAGGTGGGAGTGTATCTACTTAAATGAAAATGAAAACAACATTTATTTAAACAGACAAATCTTAATTAACAGTCTAAAGTGAGATCATGAGTGATTCTGATTACAAGATGTATTTGCCATGGTCCCCACACTAGGCCATGCCTGTACAGTGGGGGCCCTATAATGCCGTAGCATACAATACAGTCACGCCTATAGGACTTAATATGAAGATATTGTAGTGTAAGTATATTAATAAGCGGCGGTAGCCTAATGGCTAGGGTTTCGGACTTGCCTACCCCGCAAGCTTACGGTACTTACAACACTTTATTATTACTAATAGGTAAGTTTCTTAAGCGATGGACCGACGATTTGAAGGCTGGCTGCGGATAGATGCGAGCTGCCCAAGACGGGGATGGTTGGCGCTCTTTGGGGGAGGCCTACGTTCAGCAGTGGACGGCAATAGGCTGATATAATGAAGCTTCTTATAGACTAATAGCTAGGGATCGGACTTGCGATCATGTTGCCTAGGGGTTAACAAGAATATTAGTGATGTGCGACCCAAATTACTAGTAAGCTTCTTATAAAAAAGTAATAATAAAAATTAACTTGTTAACACGTCCTGTTAACTAAAGTGTTGTAGGTACCATAAGTTTTTGAAACTCGTAAAGGCAAGTATGGTTATTAGTCGGTACGAGACCGAAATACTCTTCCACCTCTTTACATGACAGAGATCCATGACTATAAATTCTGCACTCCCAAAAATATAGGCTTAGTATAGGCACTTACTGTATCTAATTTTCTAAACCGAAAAAAACAATAATACGTTGCTTGACTATCGAGAATCGAACCCAAGGCCTAGTAGTACTAGATCAATGAGCTTACCATCGTCTCTATTCATTCAAGGTCAAAGTCAAGTCAAGTCAAAATACTTTATGTGATTGTAGCCCATGTATACTTTTGAAAAGTCATAACTAGTTGCACAGTTCTAAAAAGTTGGTCTTAAGGGTCCGGCGGAGCTTGAATTGGCAATTGGAAATCGTAATCCAGACAATATTCTATCAAATTATGTTATTATTCGGATTTGGATACCGTTAATCTCGGTTTATACGGTACTATTTCGTCTACTGCTACTTCACTGGAGATAGAAGACAGAAAAATCGTTCCAAACTTGGTAAAGTTATCAAAAATTGCTTTCGCTTACATTTATTTCCAGTGAAGTATTTTGGACGAAACGGTAACATAGGAACCTAGATTAACGGTATCGGAATCCGAACAATAACAGAATTTGATTAAATTGTGTTTGAATTACGATTTATTTCGGTATTACGTTTGTAAGAGAAATTCGGTCCGCCGGACTCTTAAGGCTAAGAACCGGCAAGAAACTCCAACACCTCTTTTGAAAAAAATACTGATTTACAATATTAAGTTTAACAACATTGTTTTAAAGTGAACTTAGTAAAGTAAACTAAGTAAACTACATTTTATTCGCACTTCTGACAAAGTTATGTTGATGTAAATAATAATAATATGTAGTAACAATTTGTCCATTCGTCTACGCGCGGTCGAGCGTAATGCGCATGCCTTATGAGTTAAGGCGAAGATATTTAATTCCCAATAAATTCTTACTGTGAAAGAAAAAAAAAATAAGAAGGCCTGAGTGTTTGTATGTACCTATGTAAATTCTTACAGTTCTGAGTACATATCTGATCCTAAAAAGTGAAGCTTTAAAAGGCCCGTATGGTCAAATATAATTGACTAGCATTGCAAAAATAAAACTATCATCATCCTTTTATACAGTAAAACAATTTTAACCCGCACAAAAAATTTGCGTGCATGTCTGAAAAGGACTATGCCTTAATATCTTCTTCATGATGTCACCACTTACCCTCCCGGTCACGGTATTTAGGCGTCCGCTCGACTGAGAAATCGTATCCCTGGACGTCACAAGATCGTGACAGCGGAGCCCAGTAAAAAAGTTGTGAATGGCAGCCTTCCGGAACGCTTTGGGAGAGCTCTGTTTAGTGTATGTCTGTCTTTATGACCTACATCAATGGAAATTTATCAGGGATTCTGTACAAATTATATAATACACTATATAAATAATACACTTGGAATAAACACACTACACTAGTTGTTGCCTACAGTTTCACTCACGCCCCGAAAAGATTAACATACTTTAAGTCCGATTCTAGGCGGCGTATCAAGATGAAACATGCACCAGATTTTAAGTTAGACCTCTAGCAATACTCGTACATTGGTGAAAACTGCATTCATATTCCATGCAGCTTTTGCTTTATGCGTGTACAAACATACAGAAAGACAAAGATCTAAAAAATGGCTCCCCCACGTAGTAAAATGAAAACAAATTGAAAATTCCACTAATAAAGAAGCAAGAATGTGAAAAAATGCTAAGACTAACCAACGTTTACGCGAGCCAACCACGTCACCTGTCACGGGAATACAGTATGTCCGAAGTATGTCCTACTATGGTTATTCCAAGGGTTATTCTGTGCTTTCAGCTTTTAAATCTTTTTGGAAATAGAGGTGTAAATGTCTAAGGTTAATGGTTAAGGGCAGATTTTTCAATCGATAGTTATCTTTTAACTGAGGAATAAAATTGACGTTTGACAGATTTTGTGTAGAAAAACTGTCAAAAGTTCGAATTTATTCCTCCAATGAAGTTATCTGGCGATGGAAACATCGGCTCTAAAAGAAAAAATAACTTCGATTTGTTCCATAAATAAATATTTATTGTTGTCAAAAATAACTGGTTTATTGTACAAACTATATCAAATAAAGGACATTTTACGTTATTGTATTAGTTTTTTGCTGGTTCTACCTCTGCTGGTTTTACCTGTGCTGGTTTTACCTGTGCTGGTTTTACCTCTGCTGCGGCTTTGGGAGCCTCACATTTATTTACTTGATGCGGTGGCCTGGGGGGCGGTGGAGGGGGCAAATCATCGTGGCACGGCAGTCTTTCCCTCAAACGTATGTTCTTACCACATGTTCTATTAAACATTGTGATAGCAAGTTTCCCAATAATATAGGAAATGTTTCTGAATATCTCATCAGTTTCTTTGGGGAAGCATAGAGCTCCCGAAGCGAATGCCCCAACACTCGTGAAAAATACTCTTCTTGGTATACCTCGGCCTGAACCAAAATAATAACCCACAGCGGAGCCAACGACGACCACAGCTTGCCTCACAACTAAATTGTCGGGAGCCCTCATGTATCTTTTAAATTCCTTCTTCTTTTTACAAAAAACTGCGCAAGCGTCTCTTTTCATCTCTCCGACCTCTCTCTTCAACTCTGCGTAAGAGTCGACCCAACTCTTCCTGTAATTTTTGACCTTCGGGTAGAGATAATGGTGTAGTAGTTTCACATTGGATTTGGGGCATTTATTTTTTTGATCTTCGATGTAGTCCTTATATTCGTAATGAGGGCTTTGGTAGATTGGTAGGTCCTTGTACTTCATGGGGGGAGGCCTTTCTGGGGGTCCCTCAGGATTTGCTGCATGTACAACAGGGATGAGAGATAGATTAGCACCTACTAGGACGGTTCGCAGTGCCTGAATCCATAGTCTCCCAATGACGTATAAGTCTCCATGGTAAAGTCTTGATAAGGAAATTCGAAATTCATCTTCTGGTTTATATATTTCGTTGTCATATTCACTCGCTTCTATAGGAGGTTTTTGCATTTTACAATTTTATTTATTGAAATGTAGGTTTGCTATGGTATGTTTACAAAAATTTTGACAACCATGTTTGATTTTTGTTTGGCTGACATTTTATATGGCCGGTGTAGGTAGCAAGGAGGTTGGAGGTGAAATATTTTATTTTACCGTTGCAGCAAGTGTTGAAGGTTTGATTTTAATGTGATTACATTTTGTGTTTGTTTATTGTATATTGTAAAGATCCCCACGATATCTACGAGTATTAGCTAGTCCACAGAACAGAACATAACATAACATACCATCACGCCTGTATTCCCTGAAGGGTTAAGATATACTGCTGTTCACCCACAGCTCGGCGGCATGTTTAGGTCCCACGTAATAGAGGGCGAGCCTATTGTCATTAATCTAGAATGCGCTTCCCGAGTGAGTCTGCCCCAATAGATATAATCTGGGTGTCTTTAAATCACGAGTGAATCGATATCTACTAGGCGAGCGCGCTCCATAGTAGCTCGCAGTGTCGCTTAACATCAGGTGAACTGAACCGAAGCCTATCAAGAATTTATAAAAAAAACTAATGTGACAGCGGATGAAGCACATGTATCTCATCAATGATATGATGAATGAACATTTAAATAGCATTACACAAACTCCTTCAAAATATTTATCCTGTTAGGACACATACGTGATATTACGTCTTAATACATCTGTATGAGTCAACATAACTATAAAATGCATAATTTTCTACAGAAACCAAGCGATTCCGGGAACTGACTCATAGTGTCGCCATTCACATTTAACTTTGAAACATAAAAATGCATTTTATTGCTTACCCACGACATGACCTTAAGGTATTATGAACTTCGTACTAAAGACCTATGTCACATAACAAAAAATTACAGAAGAAAAATTTGACTAGTAATATAATTTCTCAATCTTCTTCTTCTATGGAGAAGAAGAAGAAGATTGAGAAATTATATACAAACGGAAAAAGAAGTGCCAAAGAAAATAAATTAACATAACATAACATTGCCTGCCTGTATTCCCAGAAGGGTTAGGCAGAGGCGTACTTAATGTACACCCACAGTTCGCCTGGTATGTTTAGGTCCCATGTTATAGGGGGCGAGCCTATAGCCATTAACCGGGAACAAATCCAGACTCCGAGCTGCTACTGAGAATTTCATAGAAAACTCAATAACACTTTGCTCGACCTGGGGATCGAACCCAGGACCTCTAGCGTAGCAGTCGCGCTTGGGACCACTAGACTAATTAGGCAGTCGTTATCAATAGATGTATTCTTGATTACTGTATAAGTGTATGATTAGGCTTATCTTTTTTTTTGTTTTTTTTTGTTTTAAAATGCTTACTAGCAATGTGGGTCGCACATTACTAATATTCTTGTTAACCCCTCGTGCTAAGCTAAATGCTTGTGTTACGAGTGGGTTTACGTCGGTAGTGCAATGGGTGGGGTTCGAACCGGCAACCACATAATTGCAAGTCCGACGCCCTAGCCATTAGGCTACCGCCGCTTTATCTGCATGTATACCGTATTTTTTTCTCCTTTGTTTATAATTCAAATAAATTCATAACTACGTAGATTATGCTATCAGCTCGCATGTTTTTTATAATAACTGGTTTTGATGTATGCACATTTTTTTGAGTTACAATCTAGCATTAGAATAGTGTTATGTTATGTATCTATAATAGTTTATTCATTGTAACTTGTTTTGTACATCAAATAAATAAATAAACACTTCTGCATATGCCTATATTGTGACATCATTCTTTCAAAATTATTAACTGGTAACTCTCACGCTTTTACCCTTAACGGGCTAAGCAGTAATGTTGGTAATAATATTCTTTTATCGTACTAGCTATATGAAGTCATTTCTTTGTCACTTAAAATAGAATAATATGTGCATATTACGTCACACTACTACCTCATTAGTGCAGTGGTCGTCAGCGCGACTGCTACGCTAGAGGTACTGCGTTCGATTACCAGGTTGAGCAAAGTGTTATTGGGCTTATCTATGAAATTCTCAGTAGCAGCTCGGTTAATGGCAATAGGCTCGCCCCCTATTACATGTTACCTAAAAATACCGGCGAACTGTGGGTGTAAGTTAGTACCTACACCTCTGCAGGAATACAGGCGTGATGGTATGTTATGTTATTTTAAAAAAAGACAATTTTTTGCCTCGCATTTTGTTTTGCAGTTTCGTTTTAAGAACCTTCTTAAAACAATCTGGTTTCGTGTGACAATGACATATTCTTTTTGATAACGGAGGGAAATAAATATCGAGACGTGAGTTATGAATACATTAGCCGAAATAATTATCTTCTTATAAATGATATGAGAGCTTGTGAGAGAATGATAAGGTTGATTTTTCCGTAGCACCACAGGCTTGCTCCCTAATTTAAGAACACACACTATGTTAAAAATCCCTGTGCGATCCCCAAGGGGATTACCACACTATCCTGACGAGATTGGCCGACCGCTGAGACTCTCCGATATTAGGACGCTAGATACGACTCCCTGCAGTTAAATAGACTAGGATGGGAGAGTCTCAAGCTGGTACACACGTAATTCATAAGTTTATTTCCTAACACTGACACTGACTGCCTCATTAGTCTAGTGGTCCCAAGTGCGACTGCTACACTGGAGGTCCTGGGTTCGATCCCCAGGTCGAGGAAAGTGTTATTGGGTTTTTCTATGGAATTCTCAGTAACAGCTCGGAGTCTGGATTTGTGCCCGGTTAATGGCTATAGGCACGCCCCCTATAACATGGGACTTAAACATACCGGCGAACTGTAGGTGTACATTAAGTACGCCTCTGCCGAACCCTTCGGGGAATACAGGCGTGATGATGGTATGTTATTTCCTAACACTACTTGTAAGTACTGTTACTAACAAAATATGGAACCTGGTTCTGAAAACCTGGTTTTCATTCATTCATTCATCTTCTTCTATACTTATAATAAATCTGTAGAGAGGTCAATTCTGTACATGAAATATATTTCCAAAATAACTATCAGCGGGTGATTAGTGATCGATACTGACGCCAAAAATGCAATCAGTAAAATTTTTGTACAAAAACCACTCGACGGATTTCAACGAAACTTGGTACAATTGTTCTTCATACTCCTGGGCAGGTTATAGTATACTTTTCATCACGCTACGATCAATAGGAGCGGAGCACAATTAAAAAATGTTGCAAAAACGGGAAAATTATTTTGTTCTGGGAAGTGACATGGGTCGTTGATAAAGCGGGCGTAGCCGCTGGCGGAAGCTAGTTACCAAATAAAATAAGAAACATTAAATATTCTTGAAAGTAAACATATTTCTAAAGAAGATTAAAATTCAAGATTATCATGCCCAAATTACCCTAAAATCTAGCAATTTTTTTTAATGTTACAAAATCATCAGCCTTGGTTTGTTTCACACCCAGGGAAGGACGGTATCGCTGCCGCCGTAAGTAATCCCATTTCAGTTTCCCCTATGGCATGCTGCCAAATGTTTCTATTTAAAGGAACTACCCTCATTAGTAAAGTAATTAGCTTTTTGCCTTTTGGGTACTTGTTGAAACTAACTTTGACCTTTTTTTTTTTATTCGTGATAGGCTTACGCTTGACCGCCAGTTTGCCTGATGTTAAGCGATACTGCGATCTACGATGGAGCGCGCTTGCCTAGAAGAAACCGATTCACTCGTGATTTAAAGACACCCAGATTATATCTATCAGGGAAGACCCACTCGGGAAGTGCATTCCATATTTCAGCAGTACGCATTATAAAAGTGGACTTAAGCGTTTCGTTCGGGCTTTTGGAATGTCCACCGTGAATCGATGACGCTTTTTCGTGCTTCTGGTCGTACGATAGTGGAAAGGGAGAGAGGAAGATCGTGGAGATCTGATGCACACTCTCCGAAATGTATCCGATAAAAAACCGATAAGCTAGCTGACCTCCACTCTTTGCGCTGTAGCATGGTGCGGGTGACAGTTGCCTGTATGACGTTGATTTCATTGTTTAATTTAATTTACTATATTTATTAATCTATCTATACTTATAATAAATCTGTAGAGAGGTCAATTCTGTACATGAAATATATTTCCAAAATAACTATCAGCGGGTGATTAGTGATCGATACTGACGCCAAAAATGCAATCAGTAAAATTTTTGTCTGTCTGTATGTTCGTTATAGAAACAAAAACCACACGACGGATTTACTGATTGATTACTTGGTACAATTGTTCTTCATACTCCTGGGCAGGTTATAGTATACTTTTCATCACGCTACGATCAATAGGAGCAGAGCAGTGAAGGGAAATGTTGGGAAAATGAGTGATTCATGAGAAAGGTTTCAAGCTATAAAACATCACGCTACAACCGTTAGGAACGGGGCAACGCAGGTGAAACCGCGGGCGAAGAACTAGGGAACAAAGTAACTATTCCACGCGGACGAAGTCGCTGGCAAAAGCTAGTGATTTAATATATTACGCATGTGGTACAGCTAAAATACTAAGTCATAATTTGTAAATCGCGGCAACCTTCAAGAGTGAAACGAAATTTTATGAAATTGTTACCCGCACCATGCTACAGCGCACAAAGTGTAGTGGTCCCAAACCAGAGCACTGAGCGAGAGATCCTGGTTTTATTAACCGAAAGAAAAAAGATGAGGTTCTCAATTTGGTTGTAGATTATGTTTTATGTTTGTTACCTCAGAACTCCGTCTAAACCGCATTGGAAAATCCTTTTTTTTTATTTGAAAGAGATTACTTTTGTTCGACCTGAGGATCGAACCCTGAATCAATCGTATAATCGTAGCAGTCGCGCTTGGGACCACTACACTTATGAGACTCTCTTTTTTTATTACTTGACTTATATCTCTGTAGTGAAAGGGTTCAATAACATACCATCACGCTTGTATTCCCTGAAGGGTGAGGCAGAGGTGTACTTGTACCCACAATTCGTTATTATCTTTAGGTCCCATGTAATATCTACGAGCCTAGCAGCTGAGCTGCTGTGGATTTTTTTACAAAGTCCTAGTAACACGTCGACCTAGGAATCGAACCCAGAACTCTTACCGCGGCAGTTGCGCTAGGACCAGTTACCATCGAGTAGGTAGATTTCTTTTTATTAATTTAATCTAATCGGACAAGACTGCAAAGTTTCGCCTTACAATAGAGCTTGCCAATCCGTATTCAAATCGATTCCAAACTCCATTGATACTCGATTCCGACTATTCGATTAAACCGTTGCACCCGTTCTCGATCGCACAAAAAAACATCGATTCAAAATCGTCCCGTATGAGCCACGTAGACCGATTGACAATCAACCTTTGCTTGCACCTTCGTATAACCTTCTACGCTTCTATTGTAGTGCAATAAGGTTGATAATTGAACGCTTCGATGGTTTTTAGGGTTCAAATTAAAAAAAGGGATTTGACTATCTGTTTGATTCGTATTGACGTACTCTTGAATGGGATTTTGATTCGAGAAGCTTCTGTAGGTAGGCAAAAATGTATGATGCTTTTGTTAATGAGTCTATAAGTCCTGGGTTTGATTACTAGGTTAGAAGAGGTGTTCGGTTTTCTATTAGAATATTATCGCTGAACTGCTTCATTAGTCTAGTGCCCGTATCCGCGACTGAGCATGACGTCTTGGTTTCGATTCCCAGGTCGAGCAAAGTAAGAGTTTATCTAAGAAATTTTCAGTAGCAGCTCGGAGTCTGAATTTGGGCCCGGTTAATAGCAATAAGCTCGCCCAGTATTTCATGGGAACTAAACATACCGGCGAACTGTGGATGCACATTAGATCACTTCTGCCTACTCTTGGAGGAATATAGGCGTGATGGTATGTTATGTTATCTTTATATATATAATTCTTCTGTGAGTGTGTACGTGACTGAACTTCTCTCAAACGACTGGACCGATTTTGATGAAATTTTTTGTGTGTGTTCAAGGGGATCTGGGAATGGTTTAGATCAAACGACTGGACCGATTTTGATGAAATTTTTTGTGTGTGTTCAAGGGGATCTGGGAATGGTTTTGTCCGCTGTCCGCTGTATTTCGCTTTATACGTAGCGAAGCACGTACCGGGCCGCTAGTGTAGATATAGTAATTATGTAGTCAGGTGTAGATTACATTAAAATTGATTATAGGTAAGTGAAAGTTTTTAAGAGCACGGGTGTTAGTTTTGCAGAATCGTTATTGGTGAAAGTTATTCTTCGATAGATTTCATAATAAGTAGTTATTTATTTCTTAAGGGTGCTTAAGGCTTGAAAATTAATCACTAAATAATAGGAATAAGGATTTTCTTGATAGGTAGGTGTATTCCTTTTCTTACTTTTTATTCTTGATGGGCCAACATATAGCCTCTAATTCGCCCGATATTAAGGGCATTACATCGCTCAAATCCAAAAGACACCCTAGCTTTAAAGAAGTTTCTAGTGGAATCCTTATGTGCGTATGCCATATAAAAAATGTATGTTATACTTAAGGTCATCACAAACAAATTGTATTGTTTAAAATGTTTATAAATTTGCCCCAATTTATGATAATAATTGATGTAAATAGGCCTTTTTTAACCTAATTTGTATTTTTTCTCTTTAACGGCTTAATCAGTCGGCTCAGTCATGAATTTTATACCAAAAAAAATGTAATGACGGAATTAACAATTTGTATTGTTTTTATTTTCTTATTTCTTTGAATATTTTGAAATAACAAAGAAATACCCGAAACCTCACTAGCACCCCGCCTGAAGCACCCCCGTAATGCCTGTGACTAACAAATACTAGGACAAAGACTAAATCTTCAAGGTCATTGGGCAATGTAATACCCTGAATCGACACTGCGATCTGCGATGAAGCGCACTTGCCCAGAAGAATCCGATTCACACGTGATATAAAGACACCCAGATTTTAATCTATCGGGGAACGTTTAAATATTAGTAAGATTGTACACCAAAACTTACAATGGGGTTGACCACGGTGCTCATGCCTACACAGATACACAATAATAATATACCATACCATCACGCCTGTATTCCCCGAAGGGTTAGGCAGAGGTGTACTTAATGTACACCCACAGTTCACCGGTATGTTTAGGTCCCATGTTATAGGGGGCGAGCCTATAGCCATTAACCGGGCACAAGTCCAGACTCCGAGCTGCTAATGAGAATTTCATAGAAAAACCCGATAACACTTTGCTCGACCTGGGGATCGAACCCAGAACCTCTAGTGTAGCAGTCGCACTCGGGACCACTAGACTAATAAGGCAGTCAATCAGTAGTTTTATAAAAACGTTTTATGTGCAACGTCCACCATGAATCGATGTTGCTTTTTCGTACTTCTGACCGTCCTATAGTAAAAAGGGCTAGGGGGGATAAGATCGTGGAGATTATAAAAGCTGATGTTAAGCCGCATCTGGTTAAATTAGAAGTCTTTTCTTAACTCTGTTGGGGTCGATATCCAGTGGAGGATAATTATGATCAAAACACCGAAAGATAGGAATATATGACAAAAAATCAAGTTATTTTTTTATGTTAGGTATTAATCTTCTATCTTTATATATATAATTCTTCTGTGAGTGTGTATGTGACTGAACTTTTCTCAAACGACTGGACCGATTTTGATGAAATTTTTTGTGTGTGTTCAAGGGGATCTGGGAATGGTTTAGATTCACAATTGGACCCGGTAGGTGGCGCTGCAATTGAGTTTTGGGTTATTTTCAGGGCAGGACAACGTCTGCTGGGTCCACTAGTGTATATATAAAAATTAATTGCTGTTCATTAGTCTCGCTAAAACTCGAGAACGACTGGACCGATTTGGCTAATTTTGGTCTTGAATTATTTGTGGAAGTCCAGAGAAGGTTTAAAAGGTAAATAAATATGAATTTACGAAGTCTGCCGGGTCAGCTAGTTTGAATATAAATGTAATACGCTATGTAAATATCCTTTACCTTTTCTCTCCCACGAGTAAATTAAAATGACATAAATCAAAATAGGTACAGATGTTTGAAATAATTACTCTGAAAGACAAGTTTTTATTGAAAGAAAAAGTCGCCTTATCGAAAGAAAGAAATTTTATAAGCGATATAGATAAAATCAACCATTTCAAGGCTTTCAAGCTGATATTTCAGTTCGGACTACCCGTTTTGAGATTGGCATCGACAAAATGAGGATGATACTAACAATATTTTAAACACCTGTCTCCCCCTCTGGCCATTAGTAGACGTGTGACATCATTGTCTATTATTGTTTTTCTGTTCGTTTTTATTTATCATGCTTGTAAAATTATTAATCATCGAAATATATCTAAAATATGTAGGTATAGTAACTTACCATATAATTAGCCAATCGTAAAGTAATTACAATAGTGTCAAAGGCCAAGATACGGCAAAAATTAATCACAAAACACAATAACACACCAGGATAACCTAAAAAAACTATAAAATAAAGTTTTTGCCGCGCAATATTACCCGCCATTTTAAACATCTCCAAATGTCATTAGCAATATAAATGAGTTTCGCGCCATAACGAACGCTGTGTTGCCACAATGGAAAATCATAAATCAACTGTCACTTTGATATTCGTTGAAAGGAGGTTCGTCAATGCATCGGTGCAAACTTTTTAAACTCTTAGAGAGGTTTTTTCTGGGCCGTTTGATTAATTGTAAAAAAAAAGAAGCGTGTTGTGTTTTTTGTTCCCATTCAATGGAGATCTTTTGAAGTAAAGATTTTTGACGTGAGCGTGGGTTAATATGTTATTTTCGTAAGTGCTAAAGCATCTTGCCGTTAAATTAAGTTTATACGTGTATTTATTGTTGAGTAATACTTGACTTGAGGCGCTTTTTGCGCGATTTTCTTTGTACTTTTGTTTGTGCTTGTAGTGCTTTTTGTTTTGTTTTTTAAAGATTTATTCACGTATAATTTTTATCGCCTCATAACCGAAGAGATTGGAAATAATTTGTTCAGGTTTACCAATTTGTTGGAATTACATCCGTAATGTTTTTGCCATAAAATGAGGGTATAAATCCTATAATTGCCAATTTTATTGTCATAAATCATTCAAATCATATTTTTTATTGAGGTCCTTGAAAAAAGCACTGTCTTCAAATTTTAACCACATACAAATGTCAAGATTTTCATTATAAACTTTTTTTTTATCTGGCGACAGTAAAGAGACTCTTTCGTCTGGTCTAGGCCAGCATCATGCCTGAGGGTGACGTCCAGGATTTGGTTACCAGGCCGGGTAAATTATGTTATTGGGTTTTTTGTAAAATCCTTCGTTGTCGCCCAGATCTTCAATTCTAGCCTGGTTTTTTGACCTAACTGTCGCCTATTTACCTACATGAAGCCTAAAATATATTTAAATGGAACTAAGTAGGTAGTATATCTCACCTCGTGCCTAATCCTTGGGGGTACAGGCGTGATATTATATTATATTAATGGACTTCCGTTTCCGGTATTCTCCGTAGAATTGCTGATATTAAATCCAGGTCAGCTACCTAATATTAGGCGCACCAATACCGAATCGCTGCCCGTCTGGCTGACGAAGTGTCGCAAAGCGTAGGGTGGCCATACAGCAGTTTTTCTTGGGGACAATCATCAAAAAGAAAGCAGAATAAAACATTTTTATTTTCAAAAAACTAGCATATTATTAGATGGTACTCTTATATCTAATAATAGATATATATGCTATTTTTATAGTTGGTAAGTAATTATATACTTTTAAAACTAATAAATATTATGCTAAATTGCACGTTTGGTGTTATTCATTGCAATAAAAGAAAAGTCTTAGTAAAAGTTAGTTTGCACGGAGTGCTTGTACGACCGTGCATTACTTTCTAAATGTCTTTTTTATATTTTAGATAGTCACAAACAATTATTACGGCCCTCTAGAGGGTCGTGGGATTTTTAATGAATAAATTTTAATTATTCATTGGTACATACCAGCCAGCACACATGTTATATTGTGCTAACAAAGGTGATAAAAACTTAATTTTTGTTCGATTACACTGGTAAATAATTTATATCCTGCAATAATCCACTTATCAGGCATTATCAGGTACTTTGAACTGAAATTTCAATGTATTATCCGATTAAATTTTAACGTGTGGTATTCCTACATTAAATGCTCTCGTGATCTCGACGCGGATCAGGTGTCGATCATCCATCCAATTAACGGGTGGGACGATTGTAGCTTAAACGATGAATCGCATAGATAAACATGTAAAATTGTTTGATTTTATATAAATAAATAATATTTATTGAAATATGCTTTTACAATAACTGTGAATCCCTGAACTAGTGTGAACTGTATCATAGGGACCAGTGGTTTCATCCTTAACTTATTAATTACAGAATTATAAAAAGTACTTCATTAATTTAGCATAAACAAACTTTAAAAGCTATCTACTCACGTGGGAGAGCCATGCTTCGGCACGAATGGGCAGGCTCGACCGGAGTGATACCACGGCCTCACAGAAAACCGGTGTTAAACAACACTTACGTTGTGTTTCGCCGAGTGAGTGAGGTTACCGGAGGCCCAATCCTCTTTTAAAAGGTCGGCAACGCACTTGTGACGCCTCTGGTGTTGCGGGTGTCCATGGGCGGCGGTAATCGCTTACCATCAGGTGATCCGTCTGCGCGTTTGCCCTCCTATCACATTAAAAAAAAAATCTAATTAAAAAAATAGAACCGCGAATGCTACGCTAGAGGTCCTGGGTTAAACTTAAAGCCTAAAAGAACACATAAATAAATGCCTACTAACACAATTAACAATGTCTCTGTATCTTCGTAAAACATGCTCTGAAGGGCTTCCTGGAGAGTTTTTTTACAATTGCTATAATTGAGGGTATAAATATTCTTTATAACATTAAGTCTATTGTAAAGCCCTAGAAACACGTAAAATTTGGCTGTGAAAGCATGTTTAGTTCCTGTAACCTGTAGGCTAACTATAATTTTCTATCTTTTTTTAGTAAACTCAGCTGTGAAGGGAAGTGATGTGTGCTGTTTTAATACTATGTTCATTATGAATAGCTGTCGGACAGTTAGTACTCTGCAGGATTTATACAGGAGGCTAGTGGGAAAAAGGAAAGGACACATTGAGAAGATAATAAGACAATGTCAAAATTAAATAAATATCAAAGTCAAATAACTCACAATGTATCATTATGGAATTCGTCAATAGTATAGTAACAAAAAAAAAAATCTGGTGTATTAATTTGTGCATCTCTGCTAGGAAAATTAACAACTAAACCAGAAAAATCAACTAATTTTAAAGAATTATTATACTGTTTAATTACCCTAATACTTCAGCTAAATGGTAGAAACAGCCGACAATCCCCGAACCCACCAGGCTACAAAAATTTGCCATACACCGCATGACGTCACTCGTAGGACGTGGTATCGGAATATTTCACTGAGTGCATTGTATTCTTTAGTCTCTTTGTATAAAAAAAGATAATATTTTGCACCGCGCATTGTTAGGTGGACGGCTTATGATCTGAAATGTTTGGGTAGGGTTGTGCTTGCAAAATAATAAATCAATATTTAAGGGTATTACATTGCTCAATGACCTTGAGGATTTAGTCTTTGTGCTAGTATTTGTTAGTCACAGGCATTGCGGGGGTGCTTCACGCGGGGTGCTAGTGAGATTTCGGGTATTTCTTTATTATTCCAAAATATTTAAAGTAGTAAGAAAATAAAAACGATACAAATTGTTAATTAAGTCATTACAATTTTTTTTTGGTATAAAATTCATGACTAATTATTAAGCCGTTAAAGAGAAAAAATACAAATTAGGTTAAAAAGGCCTATTTACTTCAATTATTATCCAAAATTGGGGTAAATTTATAAAAATTTTAAACAATACAATTTGTTTGTGAATAGAGTTAGTATAACATTTTTTTTATATGGAAAACGCACATAAGGATTCCACTAGAAACTTCTTTAAAGTTAGGGTGTTTTTTTTTTATTTGAGCGATGTTATGCCCATAACCACATTACACGACGTATGTATTCCGGCGATAAAGTAGAGGTATACTGATATAGTTATACAATATTTTTTTTGACTACTACTTTTTCTAAAGTAAAGTTTTAAAAAAATACCCAGGAATCAAGGCGTATCTGCTGAGTTCGAAGTCCTGGGTAGCCTTTTTTTTATATAATAGGAGGGCAACCGAGCAGACGGATCGCCTGATGGTAAGCGATTACCGCCGCCCATGGACACCCACAACACCATAGGAGTCACGAGTGCGTTGCCGACCTTTTAAAAGAGGAATGGGCCTCCGGTAACCTCACTCACTCGGCGAAACGTATGCGTTGTTTAACGCCGGTTTTCTGTGAGGCCGTGGTATCACTCCGGTCGACTAGATGAGGTATGTAGCTCAGAAACAATTTAAATAATAAAATTTTAATTCAAGTAGGCACATTATGTTTTATTTTACAATCATTGTTTAAAATAAAGCAGCGATAGCGTTGATTTCCATGCTCTTGTCAATCAGGCTCTTGATAAACGAAACATTGAGAATGGATTTGAATTCAGAACCTCGCGCTTGCCAGCTCGGGACTTAAGTCATAGAGCTATTGTCATCTGAAGTTTAAAACCACGTCTAAACCCTAACCAGGAACAACTAGTCATATTACTATTGCAAGAAGTATACCTTTCAACAGCATTCTAAGAAGAAACGGCTGTCAAACATCTATTTTATAAACACACCGTTTCAAAAACGCAAAACTTTGAAAGCGCCATCCAATCATTCACAGACTATAAACAAATAAACAATAGGTAGTAAAAATGTTTTTTTCGCTGGCAACCCTCGCGTTCCCGAACGATAAAAAGAAACAAAGCGCGTTCGCACACGAGTTTCCGAACGAGCGTAGACCGTAGTTTTCTATTACACGGCTATGTTAAACGATTCAAAAAAATGGCGTCTATATCGCAAATCGATATTGTGATTATGATTTTTTGTAACAGGCATGCGCACTTTCGCTTGAAAGTTATTTTGATTCATATTTTAGACGTCTAGGATAGTTTCTTTTTAATTTAAGACTTAGGTAGGTACCTACACTTAAAACTTAAGTTTTTTTTAGTTAAAAAGCTTAGGTAAAGTTAAGATTAAAAAAAAACTTATTTTTACTAATCTATACTAATATTATAAAGCTGAAGAGTTTGTTTGTTTGAACGCGCTATCTCAGCAACTACTAGTTCAAATTGAAAAAATATTTTTGTGTTGGATAGTCCATTTATCGAGGAAGGTAATATAGGCTCTATAATATAGGCTCTATAACATCACGTTACGCCTCTTAGGAACGGAGCAGCGCGGGTGAAACCGCAGGCGGGTCGCTAGTATCTTATATACCTATTTCACTTTCTCACTCTTTATTAATATTTTATATAAATTTAATTTCTTTTTTGAAAAAATATCAACTAAAAACTATGAACCATACCATCACGCCTGTATTCACCGAAAGGTTAGGCAAAGGAACACTAAGTAAGTATAGTACACAGTTCGCCGGTATGTTTAGATCCTATATAATAGGAGGCGATCCTATTGCCATTATCCGGGCAAACTGCGAGCTGCTACTGAGAAATTCATAGCAAAAATCAATAAAAATTATCGACCTGGGCATCGAAACAGGACCTCACAACAGATAAGATAATAGTTATCCACCTGAGCCCGGCGCTTGCGCAGATTGATCAAAAATTAAACCATATTTCAACCCCTTTTATAGAAATATTACATCATTCACACGCTCCGTTATTTATAATTAAGTTAAAACTAATTTAAGACAAACGGTTTAAGGTTTTATGATTGATGACTTAAGAGCACGCCTTTAAAGCCATTGTGTTTCAAATATTATAATTATAAGCCTTTCATTTCATTTGGAATGGTCACGATTTGAGACTGTCAGAATGATATTGTAAGGTTTTTGAATGTAAAGAATTCGATGTTTATAATCGTTTATTTAAATTTAAATAGGAATTTGTTCATTTTGAGCGACTAAGTGCTGAAAAATAAAATGATATGAATGATATTGATGCTTTTCCTTGTCACGATCCAGGATGGTATTTTTTATTGATTATGTCGGCAAATGCGCAGACGAGCCACCTGATGGTAAGTAGTCAGAATACCTTTTTTATAGGATAGGAGGGCGAACGAGCGGACGTATCGCCTGATGGTAAGCGATTACCGCCGCCCATGGACACCCATAACACCATAGGAGCCACAAGTACGTTGCCGACCTTCTAAAAGGGGATTGGGCCTCCGGTAACCTTACTCACTCGGCGAAACACAACGTAAGCATTGTTTAACGCCGGTTTTCTGTGAGGCCGTGGTATCACTCCGATCGAACCGGCCTATTCGTGCCGAAGCATGGCTCTCCTACGTAAACACTATAAGACCCACGTACGTACACACCTACAACATTATAAGAATTGCTGATGCATTGCCTATCCATAAAACACGGATTACAGACTACTGGAGCCACAGCAACTAAGTGGAGGAACTGGCTTTCACTCGCAATAGTCGAAACACACACCAAGGTGCTTTACGATAGACTCCGATGTATGGGTGGTCGCTAGCCAAACTCCAAGAAGGTCTATCACCGAGCAAGTCAGATATTTCTTCGCCTCTTTCGAGCTTATCTGAATGACAGTGAGTAATTTTTAATAATTCGCCTATCACCGGAAGACAGTAAGGAAAATAATAATAACTACCTGCTTTGAAATAAAACTACTTTTTACGGATTTTATCGCGTTGTATTGATATTATTTGATTCCCGACGTTTCGGATCCTTTACAGCATCCATGGTCACGCCATCATGTCTAATATTCGCCTAAGTGTCAGAAACCAGTAAACTACCTACTTATTAACTAAATTGTGGTACCAAAATGAACCTTAGGTACATATACCTACTTACACTGCTAGTTACTTCTTTTTATATGGATTAATTCGAAAAACGAGCTCACGAGCCACCTGGTGGTAAGTATCATCGTCGCCCATGGACACCTGCGACACCAGAGGAGTTGCTGATGCGTAACCGACCTTTAAGAGCCCCTACGGACTGCAGACTGCTAGAGCCGCAGCAACTGAGGGGAACTGGTTCGTGCAAAAGTACGCACCAAGGTGCTTTACGACAGACTCCGACGTAAGTGTGGTCGCCAGGCACTCAGATCAGACGCCAGGTCCTACCACCAAGCAAAACTGTACTTCTATTCTGTAATCATTCACTGCAGAGGAAAAGGCCCTTTCTTCCTTCCATTCTTCAAGGATGACAGCATCCATGCCTTGCACTATAAGTCTAGCTTTATTTTTCTCTATCTTTCTTGTTACCGCAAAAATCCGTCAACATTTAACCCGAAAATTCCGCTTGGAAAAATGTTGTTCCGCTCGCGTCACATAATTGCGCTATCTCGTCTCGATAAGGCCACAAGATGCCACAAACGCCTTGAGGCTGTGCGGTGAATCGCCATTCAAACCCCATAGCTTATTCATGCGTTACTCTATGGTAACGTAATGACTTGCTCGAGATTCCTGTTCACAGCGCGATTTTTAGTCGCAGTTTTGAATAAGAAAGAACGTTGTCTTAGGGATTTAGAATGGAGGGAGGAGGGAGATAATGGAGAAGAATTCAAATTATTCAAAGACAAATTGTTCGCTGTAAATATTTTAATCTGTGTTTTTTGGATGATAAATGATTTGCAAGTCATAAACATGAATTTCTATGACAAGATTAATATTTTCAATACCTACAGTAAGTAAATTTAACTTAACTTTACTGACTCTCCTAAAATATCGTCAAAATTTAATTGGCAATTTAAATAGTATATTTATTTATTGCGCAATGCAGTTTTTCAGAATTATTAACTTAATCATACATAGACCCCTTAACGGTGTTGCAAAGCATTTCTTAAAATATTAAAGTACATTTTCTCTTGTATCAATATTTTTAAGCTATTGCATAGCTTCTATCCCGGGCCTTGAGCGTGGGGACCGAATCCAGAAATTCCGTAACGAAAAAAACCTAACACGCTTGTCTCTTTAGTTCAGCAACCCGCCTTTAGGTGGCATTGGTTGTATTACATAAGTTGATAAAAAACGCTATGCAATAGCTTTACCGCGGCAGTCCCCGAGTGCCACACGTCTTTTTTTTTTAATAGCTTACTAGCAATATGGGCCGCACATTACCTAGTATTCTTGTTAACCCCTCGTGGTAAGCTAAAATTCTTGTTTTACGAGTGGGCTCACGTCGGTAGTGCAATGGGCGGGTTTTGAACCGGCAACCACATGGTCAAGTCCGATGCCATTAGGCTACCGCCGCTTAAATTTTATAAATAAAGAACCATCTATTATTTATATTATATAATACATATTTCTACTCCATTTTATGTAAGTCAAAACTATGACAATGTGTTGAAATAAAACTACTTTTTACGGATTTTATCGCGTTGTATTGATACTATTTGATTCCCGACGTTTCGGATCCTTTACAGCATCCATGGTCACGGGTAGACTAAGTCTAAAAAAAATCCGTAAAAAGTAGTTTTATTTCAATGTCTTATATTCGCGTAAGTGTCAGAAACCAGTATATGACAATGTGTTATAAAAATGTAATAGCATAATGGGCGTTTTCACTGCCCAACTGTCTAAATGTAAACAGATTAAAAAAACAACTAAAAGTTGCAGTGGATATCATGGGCATATTTAGTATCGGTCTATCAGTGAATGGCGCGCCTTATCACCTGATGGGACAAACTACCTGCCTACCTATAATGCCTTTAATATTATTTACTATAACTACATGACATAAACCCTATAAATTATGGGACAAATACACCATATCTTATCGGCGTAAAGGCGGTCAGGTGAAAATCGAATCATCATCTTAGCTTGTCAAAGTAAGTTCGTTAGATTCCAGGTTACTGTCTTAATCAACTGACTGCGATGCGGACCAACAAATCCATCCTGAGTGAGTTGGGAGTTGAAACAAGACTGTCGACCATATACCTGAAGAGAATACTCTCATACTTAGGCCTCATTGCGAGAATGACAGCCTGAGAAACTCGTGGTGGTGGACAAGCTTGAGGGGACAAGACCTTGAGGACGCTCTGCAATTCGCTGGTCAGACTAAATCAGAGAGCTGGCTGGAATGATCATTGCTGCAGTGCTACGACATGCCCAGGACCGTGCAGAGTGGAAGGGAATGGTGAAAGACCTAAAATGACTTGGTCTCCATAACAGACACGACGTTCAGTAATGAAGACACGACTAAGAAGAAGAGTCTCAACCAATGGCTCTCAACCACTGGTCCACGAGAGCTAAAATATGGTCTGCGAAAGATTTAAATAATTTACATAACATAACATACCATCACGCCTGTATTCCCCGAAGGGTTAGACAGAGGCGTACATAATGTACACCCACAGTTCGCCGGTATGTTTAGGTCCCATGATAGGGGGTGAGCCTATAGCCATTCACTGGGCACAAATCCAGACTCCGAGCTGCTACTGAATGAGCTGAATTATAGAAACACCCAATAACACTTTGCTCGACCTGGGGATCGAACCCAGGACTTCTAGTGTAGCAGTCGCGCTTGAGACTACTTGGGACAATTGATATCAAAATTCCTATCACGAAGGCCACCCTCAATGCTTTTACTATAATTAAACAATAAAATCAAACCGGAGAATTATAAACGTGCAGTTAAATATTGTTAACTACGCAGATGTAGACAGATGTATCAACCAAGCAGAATTAAATTAAAAATCATAAAAAAGTAACAACTTCATAAAAAAATACGCCCACAACACCGTTTTTTAACGATTGGCAAACGAATAAGCGGCATTATTGCTATTTATAAATTGACAACTTTATTTGGGGTTACAATGCGGACACTCCAGAGAGGCCTCTGCCTCTCATACTTACTGTTCTTAATACTGTGTCTCAATACTTACTGTTATTTTATGGACATACTAGCTTCTGCCCTCGACTTGGACTTCAGGATTGGATCCCACCTGGATAAAAAGTAGCCTATGTGTTATTCCAGGCTTTAATTGTGTACCAAATTTCAGTTCAGTTCAGCCGTTCTGGTGTGAAAGAGTAACAAACATCCATACATTCAGACATCTATACTCACAAACTTTCTCGTTTTTAGTATTAGTAAGGATCTACGCAAGATGTCGTTTTCTCACGCGCAGTCGTGTGCGTAGGTAAACAGCGTAAAATGGTAGGGCCATCTTTGTGTATAGTCCATACGATGCAATCTTCTGATCATTTCTGAAATCTCGCTGATCCTTCTTTTAAAGATAATTTGTACGTAGAACGAATATAATAGGGTCTTATGAGATAACTAGTGGACCCAGCAGACGTTGTCCTGCCCTGAAAATAACCCAAAACTCGATTGCAGCGCCACCTACCGGGTCCAATTGTATTGTTGTTGTGAATCTAAACCATTCCCAGATCCCCTTGAACACACACAAAAAAATTCATCAAAATCGGTCCAGTCGTTTGAGAGAAGTTCAGTCACATACACACTCACAGAAGAATTATATATATAAAGATACAGCATGAAACACACATGATGTGATCTCCTATAATTAAAGAAGCTTATGGATAAATAGCAGTGACAGCCTAGTGGTACGACCGTTGGACTGCCAAATTAAAGGTCTCTAGTTCGAATACAGGGCACGTATCTCTAACTTTTCGATTTAATGTAGGTACGTATTAACAGTTAATTATCACACGCTTAAACGGTGAAGATAAATATCGTGAGGAAACCTTCATGCCTGAGCGATTTTCATGACGGCGGGTGAAGTTTGCCAATCCGGATTAGGCTAGCGTGGTAGACTACGTGGTGACTGGTGTTTATGTGGGAGAGCCATGCTTCGGCACGAATGGGCCGGCTCGACCGGAGTGATACCTCGGCCTCACAGAAAACCGGCGTCAAACAACGCTTACGTTGTGTTTCGCCGAGTGAATGAGGTTACCGGAGGACCAATCCCCTTTTAAAAGGTCGGCAACGCACTTGTGACTCCTATGGTGTTGCGGGTGTCCATGGGTGGCGGTAATCGCCTACCATTAGGCGATCTGTACGTTTGTTTGCCCTCCTATCCCATAAAAAAAAATAGTTCTCGCTCGTTTGCCCTCATACTGAGAGGAGAACCATGCCTAGCAGTGGGACAGTATAATGGGTTGATTATGTTATGTTAAGTAGGTTTATGTAAGATGCATTCTTTGTTGGAGTTGGGTAGCATAACGTGTTATTGCGATCGTTTTGCGATTGAGAGAGAGGGATGCTACTCTACGCAATAAATAACCATCTCTTTCCCATAACCTAAAAATGATCGCATTAAAATGTCGTAGTCCTTCTTTAAACTAGTCGGTTTATCAAAATCTTCTCTCTCTTTTTCCATGGAGGGAAGATAAGAATAAACTATGCAATAGCTTAAAAACTTTGACATCAAACCTCACGCTTCGCTGGAAAGTATTATTCTGAACCGAATCAGGGGAGGCGGCTTCTAATGCTTTTAAACGCTAATTAATAGTCAATTTAGATATAAAAATATAGTGCTTTTAACGTTAACAGTAACCAAATAACTAAAAGGTCACATGAATTACAATAATTTATACTAACTTTGAAAATACCCAAATCGATGTAATATTAATTTTGTTTGTATGTACACAATTATTTGGAAAATTGATTTCTAATGGGTCAGGTAAAACCTTTTGATATGTTTAATGATATACCATTGACATTAGAACCTTAATATTGTATACAGGGTACTGAAAAAATGGACTTTTGATGACTCCTGTATTTATTAAAAGTAAGATCATAATTTAATAATATTTTCATAAACAGTTTGTATGTTTGATTGTTATAATCGTAATCATTATCCACAGCCTGACTTCAATCATTGCTGGCTATAGAGAATCAGAGAAATTGCTAATTGTGTTAAAGTAAGCATTTATTTATGTGTTCTTTTTAGTTTATTTTTGTTTATTATTGTTATACTTATTTTGTTACTGACTTTGTGATTATTTTAGTCCTTAATATGTATTTTTCTCGCCTGAAACACAGGATTACCTAGTTCAGGCACATAATGTCATGTAAATAATATACCTAAGTAAGACTTTGTTACTAACAAATATTTTGTCAAGTAGTATTTAATAAATGATTTGATTTGATTTGATAGGCTGGATGTTATTAAATCGCACAAAAATGGCAATATGGATTTGGATGAAATTTGACACACATAAAATAAATTACGTTCTGAGCCATCTTAAGTCTTATTACGTAGGAGAGCCATGCTTCGGCACGAATGGGCCGGCTCGACCGGAGTGATATCACGGCCTCACAGAAGGCCGGTGTTAAACATCGCTTGCGTTGTGTTTCGCCGACTGAGTGAGGTTACCGGAGGCCCAATCCCCTTTTAAAAGGCCGGCAACGCACTTGTGACTCCTCTGGTGTTGCGTGTGTCCATGGGCGGCGGTGATCGCTTACCAGGCGATCCGTCTGCTCCTTTGCCCTTCTATTCCATAAAAAAAGTATACTTACTTGTCATTAATCATGCCCAGTTGTAATTGTCTGTTTTCCCAATAAATAAAATAGATGAACGCATGTAAAAGGGTTTAAAGTGTATTTCTTCATAGACTGCCTCATTAGTCTAGTGGTCTCAAGTGAGACTGCTACACTAGAGGTCCTGGGTTCGATCCCCAGGTCGAGCAGTGTTATTGGGTTTTTCTATGAAATTCTCATTAGCAGCTCGGAGTCTGGATTTGTGCCCGGTTAATGGCTATAGGCTCGCCCCCTATAACATGGGACCTAAACATACCGGCGAACTGTGGGTGTACATTAAGTACACTTCTGCCTAACCCTTCGGGGAATACAGGCGTGATGGTATGTTATGTTATGTTCTTCATAGACGACATAATATATTCAATTTTATAAATGAAATGATTGAAATATTTCAACTTAGAAAAGAGTTTACAAAATACCTCAGGTGGTTAGAAATTTTAATCTAAAACCTGGATCCAAAAGAAATTTTAGTTTCAATTTTATTTAAAGGGTTCTTGTAACGTGTTCTCGTTGTAAATTTAAAATCTTCGATTTTTTTCCCGAAATAATCAAAAGTGTTCAAGTTCAAATGTTTTTATTTCAAATAAGCTTTAACAAGTGTTTATGAAACGTTATGATTCTAGTTGCACGGTTCCAAAAGGTTGATCCTATGGAGAAGAATCCGGCAAGGACACTCTTTTAAAATAAATGGTGTTACAATCTGTAATGGTACAATATTGCGATATGAGGATGTGTGAACATTGGATGTCAAAGTTAGGTAGAAGGTTCTCAGTGTTTGAGAACTCGATGTCAATAATAGAATATAAGTGAACTATGTGGTAAAGTACACACATCATCAAAGCAGGATAAATTAGGATTCCACTCAGACATTTATTTATTTACTTATTTACACAAGGCACATCAACAATATAAACACAAACATTGGTTAGTAGCAAAATACAGAGACAAAGACTAGTGTTTATATCAATTATAGATATGCACAACATTTAGGATAACATTTCACAGTAGTTAAATTATATTATAATTATATTAAATAAGCTGTTGTTAATGTTAAATAATAATAACGTTAAAAATGAACTAAAATTGTATTATAATTTGTAAAAATAAGTAAGAATTAGTAGAAATTAACTAATATTAGTTTCGAATTTATCATGCTTCTTCCTTATAATCTTTAACCTAAAACGCGCGGGGTGGTCATAGAATATATCTAAATTATACAAAACGCACCAACTATTGTATGTTGACATTAGTCTGGTTAACGGAGTATTCGAACCTAGATTTGTTCTGCATCGGGGAATGTTGAATAGGGATTGACATGCCACAATGTACACACATTTACAGTTTCAGTTGAGGTAAACAGTGAAGTAGTTAATTCGTGGAACAATATACAAACTCTACCTAGCTTCAAGTTAAATATGCCTTTCCTATCGGACAAAACAGCACATTGGGAACCCCAAGCCACAGATTTTTTTATTTACCACCGAATCCAACCTCTGATTATATACGTAAGCAACGGGAAAATAACAAAGCTTATAATAAACTAATACGTCTTTTAAACAACGCCAACAAAATATTACAAAGAAAGCGTCAACTAAAGGACAACAATTATTTTTACTTATTTACTAAGTTAGCCACGGATCTTACAACTCACCAACATACGCTTTTAATTATAGGAGTTTTTAATTATTTATGAAATAAATGATGCACGAGCCGAGCGAGCGAAGTGATCGGGGCTGCGGCAGCAGTCGGCGAGTGCCAGAACCGAATTGTAGCCGTTATGTAGATTCTATAAAATAACAACCATTCTGGGTTGTATTTACAGTAGCTTACATCGATGATAATGGCTAAGATAGTATTTTTTAGATGAACATTGATAGTGGTAGACCTAGTCATTTAGAGGACGACGATTACAATTTTTAGAGGAGAAATATGCTATTTTATAGAAGTCCTGTTAATTACAATCCATTTGAAATTATCAAAATTAGAATATAATTTATATACTATATACACACCTATTCAATTGCCTTGACTTACTTCTTCAATCATTTTATAAAACATAATAAAATAATTATAATTCCCTTATAAAATAGGTCCATCTTTTTGACAGCGACTGTACGCTCCGTGGGCCCATTTTGCTGCAACAACGTTATACCAAGGCAATTCCCTTAATTATTGACCAGAAAAGTTATAGAGCTATTAAACTGAATTGGTTTTCTGCAAAATGTTAATTTATAGTTGTCTATTAGGGCGAATTGCGGGGGCTGGGGTTGATGTTGTCGCTTTATATCGCTTCAGCGTTACGATAAAATGTAGATTGTTATTCTGACGCATTTTGTTATTTAAGAATGATTGGGACATCTGTTTTTTAATAATGTCGTTTTCTGGATACCTAATAATACTTTATATTATTTTGAAAACATACCATCACACCTGTATCCCGGAAAGGTTAGAAAGAGGTGTACTGATGTACACCAACAGTTCGCATTTTTAAGATCCCATAAAATACGGTGCGAACAGATTCTACATCAATAAGAAACTTTGTTTGTATTAATTACATTCTTGACAATGATTTTAGAGACAATAATGTTTGGATTCATACATACTCGTAGAAACGAGAGAATAACGTAGGTACCTAGTTTAAGCGGCGGTAGCCTGGCTAGGGCGTCGGACTTACGATCATATGTGGTTGCCGGTTCAAAACCCACCCATTGCACTACCGACGTGAATCCACTCGTAATACAAGCATTTAGCTTAGCACGAGGAGTTAACAAGAATACTAGTAATTTGTGACCCACGTTGCTAGAAACCTTTTTTTTAATGTTTAATTTAATAAATAATTAATTTACTTAAGAAAGACGTAGCTCGAAAAGCCGCAAAACTTAAATTGGACTGGGCAGGCCACATATCTGCCTCATGTCGGATGAACTGGTGCCTTGAAAAAGTTATCTGGACTCGCGGCAGACCACAGAGGAGATGGTAGGATGACCTGGATGTCTTTCTAGACAATTGGAAGGAAGTAGAACAACAACGAGAAGAGTGGAAAAAATGGGGAGAGGACTTTGCCCAGGAGTGAGACAATACAGGCTAATAAAAAAAGAAGAAAATGCGTAGGTAGTATCTACCTATTTTTTCTTCATATTTTTATTTCTCCAATAAAAAATAAAAGTGCTCCATGAATGACAAAATTAATATCATTTTATTTGCAGAAAATCGTAGCCAAATAACATAGCTCCGTGATATGTTGTGTTCCTAACGGTGAGCAAGGTCGCCAGAGCTCCTCGAGGAAGCGTTGAGTTGGCAGTGTGGATCGGTGTTGTATTACCGCCGCTATTATGTATGACAGCATGTCTCCTATGCTGCCAGCCCAACTATTCCTCCTTAATTTACACGGTCGGTAACGCGCGAGTGATACCCCTGGTGTTGCAAGCGTCCATAGGCTACGGTAACCGCTTACCATCAGGCGGGCCGTATGCTTGTTTGCCACCTTAGTGGTATAAAAGAAAAAATATAATATAGTCCGGAGTTCTGCCCGTTTAATGGCCATAGGTTCGGCCCCTATTACCTATATGGGACATAAACACACCAGTGAAATATGGATTACATTACTATACCTCTGCCTAACCCTTCGGGTAATACAGGCGTGATGGTATACTATGTTAAAGTTTTACCTGAACCTCCGACCTATGAAATTCGAGTCCTGCCACGAAGCAATTACTACACATAATATACTAATCAATAAGGTACCCTTTAACTCTGCCGATCCCTAAATAAATAGCGTCATTAACCCCGAGTCGCGATGGCTCAGTAATGAAATTACTTGTTTGCTGCACGGCATCGAACCTGGAACACTGTTAGAGGCGCTAATTTGAACACCGTAATGCATTTTATGATGTGGGCGTAGAGTTATTAATGTGGTAGATAGGACGCAACGAAAAAATTAACTGGGGTTTGACAACAAAGGCCAGTGACTAGGTACTTAGAGATTTTTTGGAAGTAGGTACAGAAATTCCATAGACCTACCTACCACTTAGGGAGGCGCTAGGGTATATCAGATTCGTGGCGACTAAGAACTGCACTCTTGTTTTCTCCTACCTAGTCACGACTATGGTATTCGCCAATTCAAATTCGCAATTACAATTGAAGTAATTGTTTAAGTCAAAATCAAAATGTTTTATTTCAATTAGACCATTAAAAAGGTACTTTTGAAAAGTCAAACCAGTGGCATGGTTCCAAAAAGTGGGTCTTATGGAGAAGAGCTGGTAAGAAACTCGATAGATACTATTTAAAAAAAATACGATTATTTATTAATCTTTACAATTTTGTTTTAATGCTCAACACTGACCTCTAAATTATAGTCACATAAAGGGAAGGCTTGTGCTTAGTAATGGGAAAGTAATAATCTACCATTATTTTGGCCTATCCATCTGGGCGGTTTAGTAATATGAGAGAGACAATGACAGTAATTCTAATCTGGCTATTAAACTGCCAAATCGTAGACCTAGAGTTTGAAATTCGTAATTTACTTACTTACAAAATATTATCCTTATTATAAAAAATTATAATAATATTATCACTTGCCTTGTTTGGATGCCGTCGCCAGCTGGTCTATTAACTCGCATTAGACCAACGTGATAGACTTAAGCATAATCCTTTTCATGCTCAAAGGATGCAACAATGCATGTATGCATACAATGCATCCCAGCAATGGGATGATAAATGAATTAACGCTGATGAGGGGTCTAATCACATATAGATCTGTGGTCGGTAACATTTGGCGCGAAGCATCGCTTTTGGTAAATATTTACGTGTGACTCACAGAGTTGGGGCGCTAAAATGATGCTTACGCCGATATAGGGCGCTTTGCGGAAAGCGATGAGATATTATGTCTGGTAATAGGGTTAAAGTTAAGTAGGTTTCTCCATTATCACTACGTAGTATAAAACAAAGTCGTTCTCGTTATTCACGCCAGTTAGTTTGTGCCCAAGATATTTATGTAATAGACGAGGCATTATGAACAAAATTATGATCTATTACTTTTTTCCATATGAATATAAATTACATTGATGGCCTTATTAGCTTAGTGTTCTTAAGTGCAATTGCTACGCTAGAGATCCTAGGTTCAATTCCTAAGTCGAGTAAAGTGTTATTGGTTTAATACTATATTAGAATGATGTCACGTTTGGCGTAGTGGCTGAGCGATCGGCTTCTACGCAACGTGTTGTGGGTTCGATCCCCACACGGAGCAAATATTTGTATGATCTACAGGTAGTTGTTTCGGGTCTGGGAGTTTGTGTATGTGAGAATTTGTGTTTGTAAACGCACCCACGATACAGGAGAAAATCCTAGTGTGGGGCAACGTTTTATTTAAAAAAGAAAGATATTTAATTCTCAATAGCACCTTGGAGTTTGGGATTTGTGCCTGGTTAATGGCCTCCTATTGCGCGTATTGGTCCCATGTAATAATATAGGACCTAAACATACCGGTGGATTGTGGGTGTACATTAGCATACCTCTGCCTAACCCTTCGGAGAGTACAGACGTGATGGTATGTTATATTATAAATTGTTATGTCTAAGTCGCACTGTCCTATGACAGTCTGACAAAGAAAGAAAACATATCAAATCGGCGTCAAATTTTTTATAAGAAAATGTTCCCAATGTCGGCTCTATAACCCTTTTAGGTACCTTTGGTTTGTACAATTCTTCTAAACTTCTATTTGTTTTTGATTCATAGTCTATGGATGACGGTGAGCTGCTTTCGCGACGTGTAGTTCCATATAGTGCAGCCAGAAGGCGCGACGGGTGGTCGGTCCACCTGCAAGTTGTGGCACGGGCTCACACTTTGCACCTGTCTGTGATAAATGTGGTGTAGCATTCGACTGGGGCCGGTGGAAGAGAAAGCCCTGACCTGGTGGCCATGTTGCTCGTGGACTACAAGTGTAACGATGATGTAATATATGCCTATTTTACCACATACTTTATTTATGTTTAGAATGATAAGTAGGGTTCATGAAGATTCCTCTTCCTCGTCCTCATAATGCGGTAGATACTAATGTTTTTTTGATTCCTCATACTATTCCATATCCTCAAAATAAGGCATAAAACATTCCTCCTCGGTTTCCTTTATTTTTGAAAATTTCCCGTCCCGGGTCCCGGTATCCTCACTCACTCGGCGAAACAAATCTACTGACTAGTTTTCTATTGAGACTGGCCGTAAGAAGTCTTTGGGACATTCTTGATTCCATGCAACAAAAACCCGTTAAAATTCCTGAGCAATAGAATATCTGTAATTACCTCTTTTTTTATGGGATACGAGGGCAAACGAGCAGACGGATCGCCTAATGGTAAGCGATTACCGCCGCCCATGGACACCCGCAACACCATAAGTGGTCACAAATGCGTTGCCGACCTTTTAAAAGGGGCCTCTGGTAACCTCACTCACTCGGCGAAACACAAAGTAAGCGTTGTTTAACGCTGTTGTTGTGTAACGTTTTCTGTGAGGCCGTGGTATCACTCCGGTCGAGCCGGCCCATTCGTGCCGAAGCATGGCTCTCCCACGTAAACCTCTGTACCAAATAAAATTAAAAACTCAAAAAAATACACCAGTTTCAATAACCAAGCAGTCTTATGCCAAATAGTTCGTGTTATTATAAATAACAGCGTCATTTTAGCTGCCTCGTAAACAAAGGCAGATAGCGTGGTAACTTGCAAGGCTATCGGCCGATCCGTCATGTGCTTTGTCAAAAGACAACTTTATAATGCTTACTATATTATTATTATTTAGATATAGATTTAATAATAACAATTACTTTTTGCTAGCGACCCACGTTGCCCCGTTCCTAGGTCCGTGATGTTAAATAGCTTAAAACCTTCATCATGAATCACCCCGTCCATTAGTATAAACCGCATGTAAATGCATTCAGTAGTTTTTGAGTTTATTGCGAACAGACCGACAGACAGTGGAGGGGGACTTTGTTTTATAATATTTGTAAGGATTAGATATGGATATTGGGCATTAACTTATGTTAAACATCTTAGATTTTTTTTTACAACGTTACCTCACCCCACATTAAAATTTTCGTCTATAGCGTGGGTGCGTTTACAAACACAAATTCTCATATACATAACCGCCCAGATCCGAAACAACTACCTGTAGATCATACAAATATTTACTTGGTGTGGGAATCGAACCTACAACACGTGGCGCAGAAGCCGATCGCTCAGCCGCTAAGCCAAACGTGTCGTGGTCGTCGTGATATACCTACATTTTCTTGTAAGAGAAATTTGACATCACGAGTAAATTGCTCTCGGTAGCTTATGGCTAAAACGTCCGGTGTACATAACCAGAGGGGCACAGGTTCGAATCCTACCTGAGATCGATTTTTCCTTTCACAATATAATCATAACATACCATCAAGCCTGTATTCTCCGAAGGGTTAGGCAGAGACGTGCTAATGTATACCCATATAATATTTCGCCGGTATGTTTAGGGCCCATGTATTAGGCAGCGAGCCTATTGCCATTTAACGGGCACAAATCCCAAACTCCAAGCTGCTACTGAGAATTTAAATAGAAAAAATAATAACACTCCTCGACCTGTGAATCGAACCCAGGACCTCTAGCGTAGCAGTCGCGCTCAGGACTACTAGGCAAATGAAGATTCAAATGCCTATTCTCACCTAGCAACTAAACGCTGTATTCCTAATATAAGTTGCCTGCTAGGAAAGAAAGACTGATGAAAATTCTCTTAGCGATCAAATCCACTTATTTATAGATATTTATCTAATAAATAATTTGGCGATAACCCGCCGCACATGTTTGTCTGTCTGTCATAAGTTAAATAATTTAATAAATTTATTGATATTACTTAGACTTATGTTAATTGTGTTGTGATGTGGAGCTTTCCGATATTCAGGGGTCCGTATGATATTAAAAGGTAGATAAAACCTGTTACTATAATTAAATAATGTCTTAGCGGTTGTCATACGAGTATCTACGAATTCTTTAAAAAAAAAGCTTGCTAGCAATGTGGGTCGCACATTACTAGTATTCTTGTTAACCCCTCGTGCTAAGCTAAATGCTTGTGTTACGAGTGGGTTCACGTCGGTAGTGCAATGGGTGGGTTTCGGCCGGCGATCACATGATCGCAAGTCCGACGCCCTAGCCATTAGGATACCGCCGCTTAAGTCAGGCAGAATTGTCATTGTTTTTATTGCAAATGTATCTATTGTTCTTTTTCTTAAAATAAATAATCTATCATATATTAATGTCGAATCGAATCGTAGTTTCGCCTCGTTAGTCTAGTGGTCCCAAGCGCGACTGCTACGCTAGAGAATCGAACCCAGGAAGTTCGATTCTCAAGTCGAGCAGTGTTATTGGGTTATTCTATGACATTCTCAGAAAACAGCAGTTCGGGATTTGTACCGGGTTAATGACAATAAGTCCCCCCTATTACAACCGGCGAACTGTGTGTGTATATTAGTACCTACGTTTCTGCCTAACCTTTCGGGGAATATATCGAATATATCGTATATATCGTGATGGTGTTACCATCACGCCTGTTGTAAACGTATGTTGTATGTGTTATATAATGTAATGTATAACGTATAATCTATATGTTATATGTTGAAATAAGACATTTGACTTTGACTTTTGACATATTTATTGGGGAAAGAACTAGGATGACAAGATAAAATAATATGTTACATACGGTGTCTGTGCTATCGATTAAAAAAAAAATATTCTCTGCTTTTTGAATGTTAAAAACAAAACTGTCAACTGTCACTTGTCAATACGAAATAAATCGTCCTTTTAAAACTCAACGACATTTTTTATGGTTCAAAATTATTATTTAATTGTGTGAACTACTATATGTTTTGGGAAATACCTATATTTAAAGTAATTAAATGCAGCAATTGATTCATACATCGTCTCAAGCGACGACATACGGAACCATCGCTATTATTTTCATGAACAATAATTTTGTTAGTTTTGATCAGTAATATCGAAGTTGTACGATATAATTTCGTTCGTTGGCCCCCCGTAGTGTACCGCCTAATATTCCTAATTATGTTGATTTCTATAATATTTACATACTTCTTGTTGTAAAATAGATACTCTATTAGTTTAATTAAGTGATGTGTGTATTCATTTTGATATGAATATCGTTTAAAATATTTCGTTTTTTTTATTTGAATGTTGTATTTCAATTTAAAATAACTTAAATGGTTTTTTGCCCTGAATTTTGGGCAAAAAAAGCCTAAAACCTATCTCTAACTTAGACTATTATTATAGGTGTGCTATTGAAATGTCCAAATTAGTTACACAGTTCCATAATAGGTCTTATGGAGAAGAGTCGGCAAGAAACTCCAAAGATACAATATATTTCAAATATATTTTAATATTACAATATATTTTAAAATTCACTTAATTAATTCAGGATCAATAATTGCAAGGATTAAATTCTAGGAAGTATTGAATAGAGCCAAAAAAATATTTCTGGCCAAAAAAAGACAGGCCTGCTAAATTCGGGACTTTTAAAGTATTTATTATAACATAACATAACATACCATCACGTCTGTATTCCCCGAAGAGTGAGGCAGAGGCGTACTTAATGTACACCCACAGTTCGCCGGTATTTTTAGGTCCCATGTTACAGGGGGCGAACCTATAGCCATTAACCGGGCACAAACCCAGACTCCGAGCTGCTACTGAGTATTTCATAGAAAAACTCAATAACAATTTGCTCGATCTGGGGATCGAACCCAAGACCTCTAGCGTAGCAGTCGCGCTTGGGACCACTAGACTAATGAGGCAGTTGTATCTTCTAAAATTAACTAACAATAGATCAGGATCAATAATTGGGTTGTTAATAAGGATCAAATTCAAGAAAGCATTAAATAGAGCAAAAAAAAATATTTCTGCCCAAAAAAAAACAGGCCGGCTAAATTCAAGACTTTTAAAGCATTTAATATTACTGATAATTATTATATAAGTATGTATTGGGCAAATACCCGGTATCCACACATGCGTATAGCGTAGCGTAGCGTAGCGTAGCGTATTTTATTTCAATAACTAAATAAAATACGTATTTCAATAACAAAACAAGTGTCTCGTTGAAATTATTTGACATGGCGCGCAGTAAATAAGGATTAATATTAACGTATGATTGGGACCTTTAAGCTAGCGATTTGATAAGCGATAGCGTTTTAATAACCCACAGGACGATGAAATGCGCATAAAACTCACTTGTGCTGATTCGATTGTGTCAAACTGATCTCTCACCGATCGGGTGCTTTTATCTCTGTGTGGGGATCGAACCCACAACACGTGGCGCAGAAGCCGATCGCTCAGCCGCTATGCCCAACGTGTTATCAAACATTTCGTAGACAAAATTAACAATTCCAAAGTCATTGTACGGTCAACAACGAAAGTTACAAAAACACCATTTTTAAAACGTCTGAGCGCCAAACCTTTCATTAGATTCTAATTAAGGTATACAAATACCTATCAAAACCAAATTATAAAAATACGGAGATCTTCTTAAATTATAATGATTATTCAAGTCAAGCATGCACACACACACACAAATGCACACACGAGAAAATTCGAAATGAAAATAAAGCTTTCTGGTTGGTTATAAATTATCGAGCGAATACGGATCTATTCCGTTCGTTTCATGGCTCCAACATAAGCCTTTGTATAACGACAAAAATCTTTCAAAATGTTATATTTTTAAATATTGCAAAAGAAGAGGTCAACGAAAACAGAAATTATTTTTATAAAAAAATTGGTTTCCATTTTTGTTAAGTGTGATGTCGAAGCTACAAATACGTAATGCTGCCTTATAATAATATGCATAATACTGCCTCATTAGTCTAGTGGTCTCAAGCGCGACTGCTACGCTAGAGGTCCTGGGCCCGATCCCCAGGTCGAGCAAACTATTATTGGGTTTTTCTATGAAATTCTCAGTAGCAGCTCGGAGGCTGGATTCGTGCACGGTTAATGACAATAGGCTCGCCCCCTATTACATGGGACCTAAACATACCGGCGAACTGTGGGTGTAAGTACATTAGTACGCCTCTGCCTAACCCTTCGGGGAATACAGGCGTGATGGTATGTTTATGTAATATGCATACTATTACGCCCCGTATTGCCTGAAGGGTTAGGCAGGGAAGTACCTACAGATCGCCGATATGTTTAGGTCTATTTAAGAGGGAGCAATCTTATTGCCATTAACCATCTTTTATAATGCGGACAGCCAAGCAGTAGAACACTCTTCCTGCGTCTGTCTTTCCGAGCACGTATAACTCGAATCTATTCAAAAGTAGGATGAACAGGTATCTTCAGGTGGTCGCTCCGCCGTCTCATCGTTGACCTGAAGGCAAGATTGAGGTCAAGAGCTAAACCAATATTAATAAACAAAAACCGGGTACAAATCCAAACTCTGAGTACTTACTATTTTTTTCAATCCAATAACACTCCTCGTCCTGGGATTCGAACACAGGACCTCCAGCGTAGTAGTCACGCCTAGGACCACTAGACCAATGAGGGACATAACGTAGTATACCATCACGCCTGTATTCCCCGAACGGTTAGGTAGAGGCGTACTAATGTACACAGTTCGCCGGTATGTTTAAGTCCCATGTAATAGGGGGCGAGCCTATTACCATTAACCGGGTACAAATCCAAACTACGAGATGCTACTGGTTTTTTTTTTATCCAATAGGAGTGCTCGAACTGGGAATCGAACTCAGGACGTCTAACATAGCTGTCATGCTTAGGGCAACTAGATCAATGAGGCAGTCTATTCATATATATTTTGTTCCAATATTATTATCCATTTTTGTTTTTTTCTAATATGGCGCTGTGTACGGAAACCTTTTTTTGTACATAGGTAGCCGCCGCACCCCTTCACAACAAAGTTGTATGATGGATCATAACGGATTATCAGCCTCCCCTACCGGAATGACCAATATTTACACTCTCATAACAGTCATACATAGGTACATATATACCAAATATATACATACATACTAGACTTATAATTTTCGTTTCTAAATAAAATGAGGCCACTGTACCTACACCATGGAGGTGTCGCATCATAAAATGCGTCAAATCTCATTTAAAAGGAAGAAAACAATTGTCAAAATGTCATGCGAATGACAGCTGTACACGTGTGTGTGTGTGTGTGTATGTCAAACGCACGGTAGTGTGTGCGGATTTTCATACAAACTTTCACCCCCGTTTTCACCATCTTAGGGGTTGAATTTCCAAAAATCCTTTCTTAGTGTTCCTCTACAGTGCAATAGAAACCAGCACGAAAACTTGCAGGGATCTAGCTCCTGTAGTTTCTGCTGTGCGTTGATACATCAGTCAATAGGACAGTCAGGTTCTTCTTTTATTTATATAGATTATGTTCTTCTATAACCTATCTATACTAATATTATAAAGAGAAAAGATTTGTATTTTTGGACCTATGCTTTTATCGAATTAACTCAAAAACTACTGGACCGATTTCAAAAAAAAATATCCAAGATCAAAAATTTTATTTTCTTAAAATGACTTTTTATATTATCGATCCCGGTCCAACTTGGACATTATCCTTCAATGTTCACACATCCTGTTATCGTAATATTGTACCAGTGAACAATGTAACACCAATTATATTTTAAAAGAGTTTCTTTCCAGATTCTTCTCCATACGATCAACTTTTTGAAATCATGCAACTAGAGTCATAACGTTTCATACACGCTTATAAAACCTTATTTTTACTATAACCATAGATATATAGAGCCATGCTTCAGCACGAATAGGCCGGCTCGACCGGAGTGATACCACGGCCTCACAGAAAACCGGCGTGAAACAACGCCTACGTTGTGGTTCGCCGAAGAAGTGGAGTGGTAAAAAGGGCCCTGCAACGCACTTGTGACTCCTGTGGCGTTGCGGATGTCCATGGGCGGCGGTAATCGCTTACCATCAGGCGATCCGTCGGCTCGTTTGCCATCTATCCCATAAAAAAAAATAACTTGAACAACGCACGAGTGACACCACTGGTGTTGCTGGTATCTATAGGCTGCGGTTGCCGTCAGGCGACCCGTACGCTTGTTTATCATCTTATTACAATTAAAAAAACCTGGATTTAGATGGAAAATTATAAGCTAATTATAAAATCGTAAATGCTGTACTTAATTATTATAACTACTTCTATTCTTAGCTTAAAAAAAAATAACAGAAATTAACACATAACACTTTGGAAACGCCACATAACTCCTTTTTATTCAACTACGATACAGTAACTAAGAAATTTTCCAACATAACTAGGCCTGAGTTTACTCCAATATTGTTTGATTGAGCGGTCAGGCAATGCTGGTCGAGTTTCGCGTGAGTGCAGGCTATGCCCACAATTTGGGTCAATTACATCTAGTTAGGAAGCCCACGTTAATATGCCCACGCCACGCATTTTGGGGTTGATTGTACTTGAAATTGTTTCTTTGCTGTGTTTTTTGATATGAGGGTAGTTTTATGATACAAGAGGGTTGGCTGTTTTATTGTTAAAAACAGTTGTTTTGGCGTATTTAATTTATGTAATCTTATTAATCTGACTCGATTATTTTTTTAATAATGGACATTCATACCATCACGCCTGTATTCCCCGAAGGGTTAAGCGGAAGGTTGAGCTTTTTACGTGGGAGAGCCATGCTTCGGCACGAATGGGCCGGCTCGACCGAAGTGATACCACGGCCTCACAGAAAACCGGCGTCAAACAACGCTTACGTTGTGTTTCGCCGAGTGAGTGAGGTTATCGGAGGCCCAATCCCCTTTTAAAAGGTCGGCAACGCACTCGTGACTCCTCTGGTGTTACGGGTGTCCATGGGCGGCGGTAATCGCTTACCATCAGGCGATCCGTCTGCTCGTTTGTCCCCCTATCCCATAAAAAAAGGTGGCCTATGTTTTTCTTTTTTTTATACCACTAAGGTGGCATACAAGCATACTGTCAGCCTCGGTAAGCGGTTACCGTAGCTTATGGACGCTTGCAACACCAGGGCAACACTCGCGCGTTGCCGACCCTTCAAAAATCTTTTCACAGCCTTTTTGAAGAACCCTATGCTGTAATCCTTTGGGAAAACCTCGGCGGGGAGCTGATTTCACTGCCTGAGTGTGCGTGGGAGGAAATACCTTTGGAATTGCACGGTATGAGACCAGAGTGCTTCCAAGGTATGTGCATGAACTCCATGCCGATGGCGAGTTTTTTTAACCCTACAAGTGAATTTTTATTCGTGTCTTTGTTTAAAATCACTCAACACGTGGGAATAACCTTTTGTCACGGAAAATACGATCATCATATATAGAGTTACTATTTCTCACTTAGTCGCCAAATCAAATAATTCATGAGTAAAATTTTCCCAACTTAGCTGCTTCTGTTTTAACTGTTGTTATTCTATTCTAAACGTTATGCTTTGGGAATAACGATCACTGAAACTTTGCTGACCGCATTAAGATGTAAAGGATTTTATGTATAAAATAGTGTCGGTTCCTGATTTCATCAGTGATTTATATACCATAGTGACAAAGAAACGTGGTGTTATCAATATGTCATTTGTTAAGAAATTGTTCTTTGTTTTAATTGTAGTTCTAGCTTTATCCCAGGTGCGTATTTTTTTATTACTTTTCCTGTTTTATATACATACATACATAACATAATCAACCCATTATACTGTCCCATTGCTGGGCACGGGTCTCCTCTCAGAATGAGAGGGATTAGGCTATAGTCCACCACGCTGGCCTAGTACGGGTTGGCAGACTTCACACGCCATCGAGAAAATCTCTCAGGCATGCAGGTTTCCTCACGATGTTTTCCTTCACCGTTTAAGCGTGTGATAATTAACTATTTAATATGCACATGACTTCGAAAAGTCAGAGGTGCGTGCCTTGGGTTGGAACTCGAGACCTTTGACCTGCCAGTCCAACGGTCATACCACTAGGCTATCACTGCTATTTTATATACACTATGTTAAAAAATACCCTGTCTGATCCGAAAGAGGCAATAATAAATAATAATAATCCCAATCACATCACCAAATGAAATAAGAAACATTAAATGTTGACTAATGTAAATCTATTATAGTTTCGTCGTCTTTCACAATTTTGTCTACAAGTTCTCATGCCATTTAGTGCAACTGACGTAGAAGAATAGGGCCCCAGATATGTAGGTTTCCTCACGATCTTTTCCTTCACAATTTAAGCTCGTGATAATTATCTAATAATACGTACATCATCTTTTTGTGATTTTTTTTGCATTTTCCATGCTAAGATTATAAAGTTATTTTAGTAAAGGAAAAATTCAATCGCGGGCAGGATTCGAACCTGCGTCTTCTGGTTTGATACACCAGACGCTCTGACCGCTAAGCCACCGCGCGTAATACGTACATCATTTCGAAAAGTCTTTCCGTTCCTTGAATTACTAGCAGTCAGGGTAATAGAGGAAAAAATCTCCTAACAATACGGACCAGGAGTAATTCTTGTGTATCTAGCCATCCATCCATCCATCCTACGAGATCCGCCTTAGATATTATTGTATGTACTCGAATTTTTTCATGGAATCTTCAGTAGCAGCTCGAAAATTGAGAATCGAATTGCTCGAATTGCTCGCTTCTTAACGATCGTCCCACCTGTGGTTTAAAATCATACCGGCAAATTCCAGTACATTGTCCCAACTGCTCTCTTCGCGTAGTATACCTCACACCACATCTGTAAATATATATTTCCCAGAATTTTATTAAAAAACGGTCACCCATCCATAGACTGACCGCGGTAAGCGCTTAACCTTACAGATTAATATTGATCAGCGTAGTTATTACTACATAAATCAGTTATGGCCTGAATTATTAAAATACCATTTTCCTTTTTCAGATCGAAAGCCGACCTTGGTTTGGGCCTGTATATGGACCAGGATACGGATTTGGATTTGGGCACTTTGGCCCAGGTTTCGGTCCTGGGTTTGGACCAGGGTTCGGCCCTGTATTCGGGCCACCACCGCCACCTCCACCGCCACCATTCTTCTATGGCTAAATGATGAACTATATACCTACATATATAATTTATGTGTACATATTGGTCTGCAAGAAGTTATCTGGTTATCGAAATAAAGCAATTGGTTTTTTCTTATAGGCATTTTATTCGTTTCTAAAAATAATATGCTAAACATTCTCATACTTAGATAAACATTTTAGTCAAACAAAAATTCGACCTCGGGAAGTAGGACTTCGAGATATAAAAAAAAAAATTCTAAGTCTCGAAGTCCCACAAATTCCCGGAACTTTGATTGTAGGCTGTCTCGTAACCCGGGACTTTAAAATTTTCGGGAATTCCCAAAGCCTCATTGTCCGTCTGCCTTTTCTGAAGATTTTTTTGAGTTAATTTCTGATTAAACGTGTTAAAAAAAGGCATGTTTTTTGAAAAATCATCATTATTGGGGTTCGAACAATACTGATGAGTCATTTGACATCACAGATAGATCTCAGTAGCTTAACCGGCTAAAGCATCAGAGGACCCAAGATTGAATCTTGCCCGATATCGACTTATATATCGTGATAATATATTTAAAAAATATATTTCTGAATTTATGATGACACGTTTGTCATGAGTAGTTCGATCAATATTTAGGTTCTATCATCGCACAGTGCAAATATTTGTATGATATATTTGAAAATCGTAGTTAACAAGGTTCGTTCTGTCGTCAATAGATTCAATCGTTTTCGTACTTAGAATACATCCAAACAAACAGCCTCTCACCCTAAACGCAAATACCGTCTCCGTTCCGTCGTGGGTAAAAAATACCGCACATAGAATTTCAAACCATAATCAAACACATATCTTAACTAGATTAAATGGACTTCAAACAAAATGATTCGCCTTCAGTGTGTCATCCTTGGTGATCACGTTGACCTTTCTGCAGGCCAACATCACTATCTGAAAAGAAAAAGTAAAATAATTAGGTTATGGTTACATACTGAATGTAAACAAAAGCGATGCCTATCCGACACACTGATCAATCTCCATGACAAACTCAAGACCTGTGACTGCAAAGTAGGATATTCAAATTTTGCAAAAATCGGTACCTTTTGGGTAGTATTTCCAAAAGAATGAAACGGAAACACTTGCTCGTGCAAATTACATGTTAACATGGACTTGTTATAAAACTACTTTTTACGGATTTTATCGCGTTGTATTGATATTATTTGATTCCCGACGTTTCGGATCCTTTACAGCATCCATGGTCACGAGTAGACTAAGTTGTTGGACGTCTTAATGTTACAATTACTAACAGCTACCTTACGTTTTTGTTAATTATTGGCGTTATTTAGTTTTATTTCAATGTCTAATATTCGCGTAAGTGTCAGACACCTGTACGGACTTGTTAATTAAGTCGCTAAATAAAAATTAAATTATAATAGAAACAAACAGCTCGGGTTTACTTGAAAACCTATGTTGGAATACACGAAGGGAAGAATGTTTGAATAGAACTTGTTTATGATGTAAAGCCAAATTTATAAAATATGGAGAATTCGATAATAATATATACTTATAATAAATCTGTAGAGGGGTCAATTCTGTACATGAAATATATTTCCAAAATAACTATCAGCGGGTGATTAGTGATCGATACTGACGCCAAAAATGCAATCAGTAAAATTTTTGTCTGTCTGTCTATCTGTATGTTCGTTATAGAAACACTGTCGTCTTCGAAAAAGTTTTCTATCTCCTGTTTAATGCTGTAAGATGAACAAGACGTTCATCTTTAAAAAAAAATTAAAATGTAAAATTTCTCTAATTTTTTCCAAATCGGTCCGAAATCAGGGAATTACCCTAGTATAACATAACATACCATCATGCCTGTATTCCCCGAAGGGTTAGGCAGAGGCGTACTTAATGTACACCCACAGTTCGCCTGGTATGTTTAGGTCCCATGTTATAGGGGGCGAGCCTATAGCCATTAACCGGGCACAAATCCAGACTCCGAGCTGCTACTGAGAATTTCATAGAAAACTCAATAACACTTTGCTCGACCTGGGGATCGAACCCAGGACCTCTAGCGTAGCAGTCGCGCTTGGGACCAGACTAATGAGGCAGTCTAGCCTACCCTAGTATAAATACCTATTTTTTGAACGGGTTAATAGGGATGAATTAAATTAATCATTAATATTATTTAAAACATGAATATGGACTTGGAATGAAAATAATGTTATAATATACTTACGTATGGATTTAAAATTCCAAAATATTAGGCAATAGATATAATTATATGTGTGGTATTTTCACACTGAAGCAAAAACAGGGTGAATGAACTATCCTCAAATATATCGACCGGTCGGTCTGTCTGTTTTTTTAAACCTACACGTGAATTGTTTTCATGTCTTTGTTTAAAATCACTCAACACGTGGGAATAACCTTTTGTCACGGAAAATACTATCAACATATATATAGACTCACTATTTCTCACTTAGTCGCCAAATCAAATAATTCGTGAGTAAAATTTTCCCAACTTAGCTGCAGCTGCTGTTTTAACTGTTGTTATTCTATTCTAAACGTTATGCTTTTGGAATAACGATCACTGAAACTTTGCTGACCGCATTAAGATGTAAAGGATTTTATGTATATATTAGTGTCGATAGTACCTGATTTTATCATTGATTTATATACCATAGTGACAAAGAAACGTGGTGTTATCAATATGTCATTTGTTAAGAAATTGTTCTTTGTTTTAATTGTAGTTCTAGCTTTATCCCAGGTGCGTATTAGTTTCATTTCTTTTTTGTTCTTTATACACTATAAAAATACAGCCTTAATTTTGTAGACGTAAATATGTCAAAGGGATCTCCATAGTAAGCTATCCTATTTATTACTATACTCTTTGGTAAGCATTTCTACAGTAACCATCTCCATAGTAAATTTGCTAAGAAATAATAAGTTTCATAGGCAAAATTTTTGATACCTTGTGTTACATTATGTTATTTTCATACGAATCTATAATTAAGAAAAAAATAAAATACAGCCTATTTTGCTCGCTGATAATGTAGCTTTCTATTGATGAAAGAATTATTATAATCGATTTAGTGGTTTAAGTGTGAAAGTGTAACAAACAAAAAAAATAACTTTCACATTTATAATAATATTAGTCAGGATATTAAACGCTGTCCGTATTATTAGATATTGAGATCCGGTTATATTTATATTATATGTATCTACACAAAAAATACCCCGAATAACATTTCATAAAACGAGGGATCTTGTAGCAGTCCGTTATATAACTAGGCTAAATAGTAATTCCCTGCCATTGGAAGCAGGATCCATGAATGGCGGTCAGGGCCACAGAGAAAAAATCTCCTAACAATATGGACTGTGTTCAGGAGTAATGCTTCTGTATCTAGCCATCCATCCATCCATCCTTCGACATCCGCATGAGATGTTGTATGTATTTGAAATTTTCCATGGAATCTTCAGTAGCCGCTCGATACTTGAACTTAAGCCTGGTTAATGGCAATAGGCTCGCCTCCCATCGTCCGTCCCTCTTGGGACCTAAAAACATATCGGCAAATTCCAGTACATCGTCCCAACTCACAAAAAACCAGCGTCAGACAACGCTTATGTTGTGTTTCACCGGAAACGCCCAATCGGGCCTCCGGTAACCTCTCCCTTTTAAAAGGCCGGCAACGCACTTGTGAATCCTCTGGTATTGCGGGTGTCCATAGGCGCTCCGTCTTATCGTTTGCCCCCCTTATCCCATAAAAAAAACTTCTCTCTTCGGGTATACGAAGACCTCACACCACTTCTGTGAATATATTCCGTTTTTTCTGGGAAATATATTATATTTCCCAGAATTTTATTAAAAACGGTCACCCATCGATAGACTGACAGCGGCATGCGCTAAACTTACAGAAAGATTGATGAGAGTAATTATTACTTACAGACAAGCTCTTCATTAAATGTTATAGCTTGAATGATTCAAATATATATTTTCTTTTTTCAGATTGAAAGCCGACCTTGGTTAGGGCCCGTAATTGTAACAGGATTCGGACCAGGTTTCGGCCCAGGTTTTGGCCCAGGTTTTGGACCTGGTTTCGGACCAGGTTTTGGACACGGTTATGGACCAGGATTCGGCGGTGGAATCGGGCGGCGGCTGCCGCCTCCAATCTTCTACGGATAAATAATGGACTATGGAATATGAAACCGGACTCTGCATTTATAAAATTGGACTATGTACCTAAAGACTATGCGAGAAGTAAACTGGTGATTGAAATAAAGTGATTGAGAACTGCTTAGGTATAGACTTTTATTTCTACGTACGAACATTAAACACCCACCGGTGTGTTTAGGTCCTCTCCGAAGTGCTACTGAGAATTTAATAGAAAAACCCAATAACATTGTTCGACCTAGGAATCGAAGCCACGATCGCTCGCACAGCAGTCGCGCTTAGGAACACTAGACTAATGAAGCAGTATTACTTCCGCATTTCCCTTCATCACCTTTTTTATTTCTCTAAGAAGAAACTTGACTTCAAAATTTACTATTATATCAGACTCGTATCTACTAGCTGCTGCCCGCGACTTTGTCTGCTTGAATTTGGATTGGGTCGGACCTGGATAAAAAGTAGCCTCTGCGTTATTCCAGACTATAATCTATCTCTGTGCCAAATATCATCCAGATCCGTTCAGCCGTTCTGGCGTGAAAGAGTAACAAACATCCATACATCCATACTCACAAACTTTCACGTTTATAATATTAGTAAGGATTTAGATTTTTTTACACCACTAAGATGGCAAACAAGCATACAACCCGCGTCATGGTACATATATCTGATATTATTATATTTCTCAACAATGTGTATATTTTTCTACTTTGTTACATAAAATAAAATACATAAAATTATCGCCAAATTTTAGCTTGTATAATTCTAGATTGTTCAATTTAAACTTTATTGCGTTCCAATAAAAAATACGTGGATTACACTGGCTGCATATAATGTATATGCTTTGTTATTACGCCATACATGTGGAAAACATGGTGGGAGAATGTTGCAGTCCATAGAGTTTTGATATGGTGTAATGTGTTCGTCAGTTTGGATTTTAGTTTTAACATTAGTAATGGTTATAACACAGGTTTGTAAGTAAATTATATAATATCCTCCTGTGCTTAATATTATCTGCTTGTTGAAAACATCCTAATTCTTTTCAACCTTTTTTATTATAAAAGTCTTCTTTATTGTTATCTATAAGTTGATATACAAACATACAGAATGCCTTGGATCAGTAATAGTAATCGTCAACGCCAGCAACACCACTGATATCACTCCGTATTGTCATTTTGAGAACTTAGGTATCATTAGCTGTTGTACCAATTATTGCTTAGTACTTAGCAGAATATTTGGCAATGCGTTGATACTAATCCAGGCAAAATTTGAAATCTCTCACTCACTCACTCACTCACTCACTAGACTATGCGTCTGCAATGAAAGATGTAATTCCTGTTTAATATTTTCCCAATCTTAAGTTATACGTACATCTTCGTAGAACAATCTAATTTACTTATTTTCCTTGACCTTAGTGTTAGCTTCATATTAATATACATCCATGTCAATAAATTCTACTATTTCATAGATATTTCAAGGTTTCAAGTATATTGCCATAAAATAGTCATATAGATTATTCATTTTATATATTTACATATCCACAGATCAATGCGAGAGGTTGGCAACACAGTATCCAAAGCAGCTTCCGAAAAACGAAACAGACATCCATATCTTTTGTACACAGTTCTAAACCCATATCAGAAGACTTGACCACCAAAAAACATACCACAATCCTAGAAATAATCAAAAAAAGACCAGCATTAACAATAATTGAACCTTTAATACAGACTACATTAATACCTGAAGTCGCTACAACACATGATGTTATAGTGTCTAAAACAACGACACTTCCATCTAGATATAAACTTGGACACACGATAGTTGCACCTAGCTCAAAACCTGAAACCACAACCATATCTATAGCTAGACGCATAGATGAATTTATGACTTTGCATGCGGTTAAAGTAACAAAAGGATTTATACCTAGACGAGAAGCTAAATCAACGGTTCGACAAACAATGCACCGAGAAACAAGACTAGCTTTAATACAAGTACTTACATTTACTCCTATAAATTTACCTAGATACACACCTGGACCTGAAAGACCAGCTCTTGGTCAAACAACTAAACAAGAAACTAGATCTGTATTCAGTAGAACACCTGCAATATCGACTACACTCGGATCTAAGCTTACATCTGCACCTACAGCTATTCATCTATTGGAACAAACATTAGAAACGGCTAGTGCTGTGCCTAGACGAATACCTGAAATTCCAACTTTGCATGCTCTTAAACTAAAATTTGGATTAACAACTGGACCTATATTGGGAGCTAGACGAATATCTGAACAAACAAAACGTAAATCTGAGTTTACAAATACACATATACTTAGACAATCTTTTAAATTAACAACAAGAGTTGATATTGAACCAACATCTGGATTCACAACCACACTTTCACCTAAGATTGCGACTAAATCCGATCTTAAACAAGTAATATCTGTCTCTAAAATACCTGAATCGGGTAAAAATCTTGAATTTGTAACAAAATCTGCATCCAAAATAAGACCTGGACTTGGAACTGCGTCTGAATTTAGAATATCTCCTAAACCTAGTATAAAAAGAACACTTAAGTCAACAGCTACAAATATAACCAAATTCAACCGAACTCCTAGATTTACAACTAGACTCGCTCCTAAGCTAAATCCTGGAGCTAGAAATGGTCCTAGACTTACAAACGCACGTAGACCTACCAGTATAACTCCGATTAGACAAACTTCTAGATTGGCGACTAGATCTGCAAATATACAAACGCCCGGACATATAATTCCACACATAACTAAAGAAAAGTCTAGATTTATAGCTAGAATTATAACAACAACTATAACTCTACCTGTATATAGTAGACTACATAGTCATGTAACTAAAGCTGCAACTAGTTGGGTACCTAGATATGAATCAAGAAGTTCTCCTAAGGAAATACCTAGGCACATAACTAAAACGACGTTTAGTCAAACGCCTGCAATTACATACAGACATTCTTCTAAATTTACAACTAGATCCACACATAAAAAAGTTACATCTACAACTGAAACCGCATTTGGGCTCTCATCTAGACTTATAAAAAGACATCTTCCTAATACTACTAGATATACAGATAGATTAGCTACCAGACCAACATCTAAATTAACCTCTGAATCAGCACCAAGAAAAACAATTAAACCGTCAACTAGAAATAAATTAACATTACCTGAAACTAGAAATAGATCTGTAGAAACTAGCCAAATATCTGGATCTGAATCTAGTGAAGAATTTAAATTTACCCCTGGTTCTAAATCTTTAAAAAAAACTGGATTTACACAATTATTTACTACTGGATTTACAACTGGATTTAATAAATCTTTAAGAACAACTGGGCTTAGAGCAAATTCTACAACTACACAGGTTTGTTTCATTGTCTTAAAATTGAGTTGTTTACAATTTCTTTGATCTAGTTGTGGGAGCAGATTACCATAGAGCAGTGTTATTCTGTTTTGCTTTGAAATTCTCAGTAGCAGCTTGGAGTTTGGATTAGTGCTCGGTTGATGCCAATAGGCCCGTTTTCTATTACAATATGGGATCTAATAACACCTGAATTGAGGGTGTACATTAATACACTTCTCTCTGCTTCCACTTCGGGGATATAAGCTTGATGGTATTTCATTTATTAAAATCAGCACACAGTTTTCGAGTTGTCAAGGGGTCAAAAGTAGCTCGAAATCGTTCGTGTAATAATATTACACAGGGCTGCTGCGTCACCCTTTTTCTTTGAACTTGGCAGAACACGCTACGTCTAACTCTGCCATCGGAGACTGACTTATTGATCCTATATAGATAAAAATATTCATTAAATAAATTCTCCAAGTATTTTTCTCTTTCCAGAAGAATATTAACACTCAACTATGGGTCGGGGTCTGGCGACCATGGTTTACCCAAGACGCGAACCCCGGCCAAGACTTCGAATTAGGCTTCACCGAGGACTTTAAACCAGGATACAGAAGTGGCAGGATACGTGATGTCAATTCTGATATCACACCATCAACTATATCACAGTTATTCATTGATGAAATACTAAAGCTTATTGAAAAGTTAGATCAAACACTACGGTTATAAGACCCAGTTCAAATTAAAGGAAGAAAACGACACGTTTGGCGTAGCGGCTGAGCGATCGGCTTTTGCGTCACGTGTTGTGAATTCGATGCCCACACGGAGCAAATATTTGTATGATCTACAGGTAGTTGTTCCGGGTCTGGGCGTTTGTGTATGTGAGAATTTGTGTTTGTAAACGCACCCACGATACAGGAGAAAATCCTAGTGTGGGGCAACGTTTTTAATAAAAAGAAATAGCGTAAATAAAATAAATTTATTTGTCTACTATTTTGTTTGTTTTAAATGGAATCGTAATGCAGGCAGTGGCTGGATTAGAACAGTCATAGATCGGGTTCTGTGGCCGATATTAGGAGAGGCTTTATTACAGCAATGGTTGAATAATAATGATTTAAATTGCCTCATAAGCCTTGTGGTCCTGAGCGCGACTGGTACCCTGCCCTACCCTACTGGTAGACCCACATTTCGCCTGTAGGAATGTTTTTAGGTCAGATACAGACTTTACCTGCTACTGAGAATTTTATAGAAAATCTACATAACAATTTGCTCGACCTCGGGGATCAGACCCAGGACCTCTAGCGTAGCAGTCGCGCTTGGTACCCAATAGAAAATAATTGATATAAGTTTTAGAAATAAGCTTATCCATCAACTTCTTAATTCTACAAACATCATTCTTTCCAGCCACATACACAATATCCAACAAAAACCAAAAGATTTTTTGTATCATCTACCCTCCTTTTATTAAAGTAACGTGTGGGTAATCGTCACCTTTAGTCTGGCAACACCGTGGCTGTGTAATAATTAAATATTTTCATAACACGACAACAGTGGCTCGTGCCTATAAATCACGGCGCGGTGCGTTTTCATTGTTCCAGTGTGTCCGTCACGAAAATTTATTTATACCTACATGACGTCACGCGGTCGTCGGTGATCTGATGTAGTACATCACAGACGAGTCTTATATCTAAGTATGCTATTCTTTGGTAAGCGCATGAGAACGGCTAAACCGAATTACCAAATTATCTTTTCACAATATGCAGTAATAAGTAATAGTTATTTACCGTAACTCAGAACAATGCCTGACTTAGAAGGAATCCAGCGTATTATACACTTCCAAAAATAAGATTCCTCCTCCCCTGGCAACCTATGCGTAGTCCTTTTATATAGCTTGGCTAGGTTTGGCTTTTTACGCATTTTTACCCAGTTTATTATACGCATTTTTACCCGCATAAATAGAAGTAAGGAGTGGGCTGAAAACCAGCGTTGATCACTGTTGTAGCTATGCTCCACACGGATCAATATTTTGCTCAGCTGACTCCTTTGTTGTTTACTTTTTGTATCTAATAATTATGTATTTTTTCTTTTATGTATTTTTTTTTTGGTGGCATTAAACATTGTTTTCTTTCTTTCTATTTCCAAAGGTATAATATATAAGGTCAGTTTGATAAAAATGACGTATGATGTCATTAAATATCGTATGACAATGCAAACACACATTAATAAGGGGTAAATTCATAATGCTACTGGTTTATAATGGCCTTTGCGTCCTCTATTATATTAAAACAATAACCCGACGTAACATAGGCTTCAAATATTCTGAAAATTTTCAAGTAATTTGTCAATGTCTTTTAAAAAATCATTTTATAACGTGACTCAGGGGATTTCATTATTTGAGAGGAACGTGAAATTGATATCTCTATGGGATTTTTATGGGATGACAACATGATTATTATTTTATTACTATTATTTTACCCACGGCTTCGTTTGCATTCCAAAGAACTTTTTGAGACAAAAGGTAGACTATTTCCTTTTCCAAGGTCTAATCTATCTCCATACCAATTATATAAAACTTTAATAAGGTCTCAATTAGAATACGCCACTCCTATTTGGAAACCGTTCTACCTCAAATATAACACCAAGATAGAATTAGTGCAAAAGAAGTTTCTACGTACAATTAACTATAAATGTTATCGCTCAATGATTCCTTACAAACAATTATTACAGCAATATAACGTTTTAAGTTTAGAATTTCGACGCTTACTTTTAGTAGCCATGATGCTGCATGGGCTGTGTAACAATAGATTTGATTGTATTGAAATCACAAACAAGTTACGCTACACAGTACCCCGAAATGTTATAAGACGGGCGGTCCGCGTGCCCCGGTTGTTCCATGTGGATTCCTGTAGGACCAACGCCGGGGCGCGAGTGCCTCTTCGACAGCTTGTGGAAACATATAACACATACTTCATGGATATAGATATCTTCTCTCTCTCTAGTAGAAAATTTAAATATCTAGCTATAAAAACTTTATCACAATAATCAAATAAATACTAACGTGATTAACATTCTCGACAACTCTTCCGTCTCTTATTCTGCTTATACTAATCCGTGGACAATGGTGTGGGTTACGTGTTTACCAACTCGTTATTTTTACTCATAGTTTTTACTTAAACCTTAATATGTAACTGTTTTCTTGTCCCTTAAATAAATAAATAAATACCAAAATTCATCAAAATTGGTTTAGCGGTTTAGGCATGAAAACGTAACAGACAGACAGATCGACAGTGTTACTTTCTTCTTAGTATGGATTTAAATCAATGGATGAAAGAACTTTCAACCCAATTCCATTACTGGGAGTAAACTATTTCAAGAGTGGAAGCCAAGTCTAACAAGCTTTTTCTAGGCTGCCCAGTCAGATGGAGCGATTACTAGAGAGTTAGCAGTGACTAGAGTAGGAAAAGCCTAAGACCAACATTGGACGAATATAGGCTGATGATGATGGTGAGAAACTGGGAAGTCTTGAATTGAAAACATTTTATATTATTTATATAATTATATATATTATTTTATTATTAATAATTAAACCATCTAGACAAAAATACTGTTTCTTTGTTCTCCTATCCTGAGTTTCAAAACATTTTTTATAAGTATTTTTTTAATTTCGGAGAAAAAAATTAAAAATCACTAAACGTGCGATGACGTCACTTATACGACAAAAACTGAGAAAATTGGGAATTTTGTCGAAATAATAGTAAATCAACAACGAAATAGGTTGGCAACTACATAAGGCATTTTTTTAGAGATCAAAAAAAATATGTCATGTCACCATTTAACTCGTTCAACCGTACAAATGACGATTTGGCACTTACGTCTGTTTAGAATAGAAATTACTACAAAATCGAAAATAAATATGAATGTTAAAAATAATAAAATGTTGTCAATTGTATCAAACTGGTCGTTCAATGGCACTAAATAACATAAGTCTTATACGGACAGATTTCGTAGACAAAACTGTCAAAAATCAAAACGAACCATGGTTGTATTAGTACACCTCTGCCTAACCCTTCGGGGAATACAGGCGTGATAGTATGTTCATTCTCAAAGAGTAACTAAAGGTATGTACTAACCGTTTCTTTATTTACTTCACCTTCGATACCTGTCGCTCTGCCGATACTCAAACACATACAGAAACATTCATAACTTCTTCGCATTGTGTTGAGAGCTGCGCGAGAGTGGACATGCTGTGCGATATCCGCGCGATCTACAGGGTTGCCCCTCTTTGATTTAAAGCAAATAATTTGTTGTTTTTTCGTGCACGAGTACTTAATATAAACCGCGAGCAAACTGAGTATTTCATTTTTTTGTGAGCGACTTTTCCATCGCCAGATAACTTTTAAGTGGGAATAAAATTGATGTTTGTAAGATTTGCCTTATTAGTCTAGTGGTTCCAAGCGCGACTGCTACGCTAGAGGTCCTGGTTTCGAGCCCCATATCAAGCAAAGTGTTATTGGGTTTTTCTATGAAATTCTCAGTATTAGCTTGGAGTCTGGATTTGTGCCCGGTTAATGGCAATAGGCTCGCCCCCTATTACATGGGACCTAAACATACCGGCGAACTGTGAGTGTACATTAGTACACCTCTGCCTAAACCTTCGAGGAATACAGGCGTAATGGTTTGTTATGTTGTTTATGTGTTTGACAGATGTTGTATAGAAAAAATGTCAAAATTTGAAATTTATTTCTCCGATAATGTTATCTGGCGATGCAAAAATAGGCTTACGGGCCGGCCCAATAACGAATCTGTCGATAAATTTGCTTACTAGAGATAGGATTTTGATATTATTTGTATGGACCTTATGTCAAAATCTTATCTCTAGCAAGCAAATCTACTGACTGATTTAATATGGCACTGGCGGTTAATCGTTATTTCATTACTGAACGTCATGTCTGTTATGAAGACTAAATCATTTCAGCTCATTCACCATTCTCTTACAGAGAGAATTTCATAGAAAAATCCAACAACACCTGAACCTGACCTGACCTGGAAATCGAACCCAGGATCTCTAGTGTAGCAGCTACTGTTGAATTATTTATTAATATTTTAATGCATATTTTTACCCCATCAGTTCTATGCATGTGTCTGCATAACTGATCATTGTAATTCCATTCTTATACAGGGTGTAAACGAGTTTCCTTTAAATACAGGCCGATGTCTGTACATTACAGATATTAAAGAAAAACTAATATAGGGGGACTTTATTAGAGCAACAGAAGTCAAAATAATGGTTTTTTGATTTTTTCTGTTTGAAATGAAATGAAATGATAATTATTTCTGTAAATAGATCTCTCAAGGATGCTTTTACATGTCTTTTGTTTAAGTACTAGATGGTGTCGGCATTTCCTAGCTGATGACCTCTGACAAGAAATACCGAAACAAACTCAGAGAATCATGGTCTCTTTTGAAGTCCAGACATAATACTATAAGAATATGTGAGTGATACAATGCAGGGCAGTGTCTGAAATGGCCTTTTGAAGAAAGATCCATAGCGGCTTTGAGTAGACCAGTCCCATCCGACTGTCTGTCTGTATGTTTGTACGCACATCACGCATAATGGAGTTTTCATCGTTGTATTGCTAGAGGTCTAACTTAAAATCTGGATATCATCTTGATACGTCGCCTAAAATCGGACTTACGTATATTAATCTTTTTGGGACGTGAGTGAAACTGCGGGCAACAGCAACTAGTAATGTGATAAATATAAAAAACCGGACAAGTGCGAGTCGAACTCGTGCTACCCATTACACCGCCATAATAAAATTGGCAGTAAGACCTTGCTTTTTGCCAAATTTCGTGATTCTAGGTCAACGGAAACTACCAGATATTATACCTGGTTCAATGTCGCGTATCGAGTAGTTTTTTTACAATAATTTATTTGGTGACGTCTGCAAATAGAAAAAAAAAACAATACCTCGTTATCTCCGGAAGACGAGAGTTACTTTATTGTAAATCCTTTCTAGTATATTAGGTTTATTTTCCCTGCCACCCTGTACAGTCCTGACAACAACCGTCCTAACAATACACCTCGTAGATATCCACTCTTGAGCATAAATTTGTTTCAAAACGATCTATGAGTTTATGCGCACGAGTGACTACACCACACCACAGTAGTATGCAATTGATTAATTCATGCGCAGTAATCTTCACTTCTAAAGATACTACTTCCTGAACGAAATTTTATGTGCTGATTTTGAAATTTACTGTCATATTATTTTAACAACTAGCTTTTGCCCGCGGCTTCACTTAAGTCCCAAAAAGATTAACATACTATAAGTTGGATTCTGGTGCACCAGATCTTAAATTAAAAAAAAAAACATACAGTCAGACAGACTAAAATCCTAAAATTGTTGTTTTGTCTTCTGTGGCTCATAGAGAATCTGTTGTTAAGAAAAACTAATTTGGGGAGCCATATTCGTTTTTTTTTAATATCTATAATGTACAGACATCGGCCTGTTACAATTTTATTAAAGTTAAAGAATAGATAGATATTATTATAATTGATATATGAATGTTGTCTAAATAATTGTTCATACTGAGCCCAGGATCAGCGATAAAATTTAGGATAATGCTGCAAAGTATTATTTCGGGACAACCCTAGCGGTTTTGCGGTGGCTACCCGTGTAAGGCGTGTTGCATGTTACTTTTATTTTTTAAGGAATATAATATTTTTTTTATACTCTTTTTACCATACTTATCTGTTTCGGACGGTTTTTTATGATACATTATACAAAGTGATCTTTTTTTTTTCTTTTACATATTAATTTTTAACGTGGTTTTGCTTGGCATTTTATTATATTATATTATGGCTTCATCTTACATGTAGGGTTCGAAACTAATTATTTCAATGGATTCAATTTAGGTATTACAGTTACAATATTCTTCACCAATTTTAATTTATTAATTGATTTTTTTAATGGATTATAATCATAGTTTTGTGAAATTGTGATTCTTATTTTATTGGATGCTAGCTTCTGCTCGCGACTTTGTCTGCGTGGACTTCAGAATTGGATCCTACATGGATAAAAAGTAGCCTATGTGTTATTCCAGACTATAATCTACCTCTGTACCAAATTTCATTCAGATCCGTTCAGCCGTCCTGGCGTGAAAGAGTAACAAACATCCATACATCCACACATCCATACTCAGAAAATTTCACGTTTATAATATTAGTAAGGATTAATTTTGTGTTTTTTAGGAATTGTATTTGCTCACAATGTTTAGTCCATTCTTCACCCAGGAGTTTATAAATCTTCATTTTCGTAGTATATTTAAATTTTATTGATATCAATTCTATATCCCAAAAAAATCAACAAACAAACGCACAGGTAACAATTTTTCTCAACAAATCAGAAGGGTTAAACATTATTATTTCCCTCATTTCATTACGCCATTTTGAAATGGTGGACAGGTCCCGGGAATACGTTGTAAGTAATATTATTACAGCCTTTTATCACTTTATATACTATTATATGGTAATCGCGAGGGATTTTTAACTTTCCGTGGATTTTCGGACACCTAAGGCATCCATTATACGCATTTGAATGCATAATATGCCACAGGATGGACGTAATAAGTGCAAAAAAAGAAAATGAAAGGATTTTATGGTGACTTGAAGGTGTTTTGACCCTAATATTGCCTGATGGTAAGAAAGAAAAAGAAAAAAAAACACATTATTTTATTGAGACAGGGTCCGTACAACACAGATAAAATGCCACTAGTATGTGCTGTCGGCATGCTTGCCCCGAATGGGTTGCCAGCTCAGCATTATGCTGGGCGCTGGTTTAGAGTAAGCGTAAACTTGTTCTAAGATGGAGCAGACAATTTAAACTAAATACCTCTTCAACTTCTGGCTCTCATATTATTATTATTATACTAGCTTTTGCCAGCGACTTCGTCCGCGTGGAATAGTTACTTTGTTCCCTAGTTCTTCGCCCGCGGTTTCACCTGCGTTGCCCCGTTCCTAAGGGTTGTAGCGTGATGTTTTATAGCTTGAAACCTTTCTCATGAATCACTCATTTTCGCAACATTTCTCTTCACTGCTCTGCTCCTATTGATCGTAGCGTGATGAAAAGTATACTATAACCTGCCCAGGAGTATGAAGAATAATTGTACCAAGTTTCGTTGAAATCCGTCGAGTGGTTTTTGTTTCTATAACGAACATACAGACAGACAGACAGACAGACAGATAGACAGACAGACAGACAGACAGACAAAAATTTAACTGATTGCATTTTTGGCGTCAGTATCGATCACTAATCACCCGCTGATAGTTATTTTGGAAATATATTTCATGTACAGAATTGACCTCTCTACAGATTTATTATAAGTATAGAAGATTATTATTCTCTCACTTCTTACGCCTTACTTCTAGAGAAAGTACAGAAAGCATTTCTTAGGTTCTTCTACAAAAAACCGTTTGGCTTCTATCCTTTCCTTTACCCAACAAATTTTTTACTTGGAATGTTGAGATTTAACTCACTCGTTACTACTAACTAAGTTTGGCGTAATTACTACTTGCTCTCTTTTGCCTGCCAGGTCATGCGGGGTAAATCTGATTGTCCTGATATAGTAGGCCAGCTCGAGAGGCTGTTTATCCCACCTGTACTCAAGATCCAACTAAGGCCTCGTACACATCTTTTATTGGCTGAGCGTCCTGCACGTACAGAGGCACATGCTAACTCCCCCGTTGTGCGTGCTCTCACTCTGTTAAACGCGCTTCTGACATTTACACCAGAGTGTGATCTGTTCGCATCTAGATGGGTGAATTTAACGCTTTGGTTCCTTACTGTAATGTTGTGCATGTGTATTTCAAATAAATAAATAAATATTCACACAACTGAATAATATACCTAATTATTATAGTAACAAAATCCAAGTTCTATTCTCATTTGATATGATGACAAACAAGCATACGGGCCGCCTGATGGTAAGCGGCCACCGCAGCCTTCAGACGACTGCAATAGCGTATCCCTCGCGCGTTGTTATCATGACAACTCAGTTGTTAAGTCTCATTTGCCCAGTAATGTCACTGGCTACATTACCCTTCAAATCGGAACACAATATTGATAGCACATTATTTGCTTTGCTTAGCGGCAGAATTACTCCGCAGTAGCGTTTTACCACATTAAAATATATTGTTTACATTACATACCATCACGCCTGTATTCCCCGAAGGGTTATGCAGAGGTGTACGTATGTATAACCACACTTCGCCGGTATGTTTGTGTCCCATGTAATAGGGGGCGAGTCTATTGCCATTAACCGGGCACAAATCCAAGCTCCGAGCTGCTACTGAGAATTAGATAGACAAACCTAATAACACTAATTAAGCGGCGGTAGCCTAATGGCTAGGGCGTCGAACTTGCGATCATTTGTGATTGCCGGCTCGAAACCTACCCGACGTGAACCCACTCGTAACACAAGCATTTAGCTTAGCACGAGGGGTTAACAAGAATACTAGTAATATTTGACCCACATTTCTAATACATACTTAAGATATTTATGAAAAAAAGACACTGTTTAACCAGGGAATCAGACCCAGGACCACTAGCATAGCAGCCGCGCTTGGAACCACTAAACTAACGAGGCAGTTTTAAGTTTAAAAGAAGTTTTTAAAGTAAATACTTCTTGAAGGTCTATAAATGCCAAGAAAATTGCTAATAGTTTTTAAATTCTCGGAAATATATCTCAACTATTAAGGTAAGACTGGGGTCCGGTATTCAGACTTCCCAGACATGTAAAAGATATTCGCATGCTCACATTAACTGTTTAATTAAACGTATTTGCAACAAAAAATGCATATATTTTATAAGAAAAGGACGTAAATTATGATACCAATGCAGCGTTTCTTGTTTTTTATACACAAACTAGTTATTGCTAGTGGTTTTACTCACATTCCAAAGGAATTCTTAAGACAATTGGTAGCTTATGTCCTTCTCTAAGGTACAATCTATCTGCATACCTAACATACCATCACGCCTGTATTCCCCGAAGGTTTAGGCAGAGGCGTACTTAATGTTTACCCACAGTTCGCCGGTATGTTTATGTTCCATGTTATAGGGGGCGAGCCTATAGCCATTAACCGGACATAAATCCAGACTCCGACCTGCTACTGAGAATTTCATAGAAAAACCCAATAACACTTTGCTCGACCTGGGGATCGAACCCAGAACCTCTAGTGTAGCAGTCGCGCTTAGGACCACTCGACTAATGAGGCAGTCCAAAATTAATCAAAATTAGTTTAGCGGTTTGGGTGTAGAAAAACAAAGAAATAAACTGAGTTTATTTATTTATTAACCAACTTATATTTATGACTAGCGATCCGATCGCGGTTTTACCCACGTTGCCCCATCCCTAAGAGTCGTAGCGTAATGATAAATAGCTTAAAACCTTCCTCTTGAATCACTCTATCTATTAAAAAAAAACCGCTTCAAAATCCGTTGCGTAGTTTTACAGATTTAAGCGTACATAGGGACGGACAGACAGCGACAGCGACTTTGTTTTATACTATGTAAAGAAGATGATTATATGTACTATGTAAAAAAGATACACTACACATACAAGTTATAGGTCAAATAAAGAGTTAAGAATAGAGAGTATATATTATTTTAAACATAGGTGTACAAAAATTAGAAACATTAAAATCATCCGGCGGACCGAATTTCTCATACAAACGTAATATCGAAATAAATCGTATTTCAAACACAATTTAATCAGATTTTGTTATTATTCGGATTCCGATACCGATAATCTAGGTTCCTACTCTACCATTTCGTCCCAAATACTTCACTGGAAATAAATGGAAGCGAATGCAATTTTTGATAACTTTAACAAGTTAGGAACGATTTTCCGGTCTTTTATTTCCAGTGAAGTATTATTAAACGAAATAGTATCGTAGTAACCTAGATTCACGTTATCGAAATCCGAATGATAATATAATTTGATAGAATATTGTCTGGATTACGATTTATGTCGGTATTACGTTTTTGTTGGCAATTCAAGCTTCCTTAATACACTGTATTTAATTACATATAGTTTAAGACCGAGAGTTGTGCTGGGTATGGCAGTGAGTTAATCAACCAATATTATTGTACCACTGCTGGGCACGAGTCTCCTGTCAGATTGAGAAGGATTAAGCTATAGTCCACCACGCTGACCTATTACGGGTTGGCAGACTTCACACGCCGTCCAAAAATCTTCTAAGCTTGCAGGTTACTTCACGATGATTTCCTTCACCGTTTAAGCGTGTGATAATTGATTACTCACATGATTCCAAATGACGATTTAACTATATTATTAGATTTTTCCACTCAGTATATATTTTTTCCAGTAGGTAATATAAAGTTTATCGTAGAATAGCTGTTGTCAGCAGTTTCACTCACGTCCTAAAAATATTAACATACTATAAGTCCAATTCTTGGCGGTGTATCAAGATGATACATATATCAGATTTTAAGTCAGATCTCTAGCAATATATCGGTGAATACTGCACTCAATTCCAAGCGGTAGTTTTTGCGTGATGCGCATACAAACATACAGACAGACAAACATTCTAAAAATTGTTATTTTGGCTCCTGTTGCTCTAATAAAGACCCTCCATATTAGTTTTTCTTTAATATCTATAATGTACAGACATCGGCCTGAGATAATTTTATATAATATAGATTTTGTTAAGAGAATGACGCAAAAATTTATAATTTAAGTCTTATATTGCTAAGAGTATGTCTACTAAAGTAATATTATTTTAATAGTGGCATTAGTGTGCCAAGTGCGGACTCATTTGCATAGGTCAGCGTCGCTGAGATCCTTATAGTGATGGCAGACCAAAGAGTATGAATGCAGACACGACATATAATTGATCATTTAAGTATATAGTTTTTATAGTGAAGGAAAACGTCAGTCATATATTTATTTGGAGACTAAGACCCACTGTAAGTGACCCTTAGTGTAAATAACTTAATGCCCTTTTCTAGCGCAGCAAAAGTATGTGCTCTTAGGTTATAGCAAAATGAGCAAGTCTTGGATAAACTAGCATATTTAAGAATACTCTATAAAGTTCTAGACGTTTTTGAGGCAGTAGAAATCTGCTGTTCAGTTCGTTAGTTTTGGTACAAAGTTCAAGTTCAAATGTTTTTATTTCAAAAATAAGCTTTTGCAAGCGTTTATGAAACGTTATAATTCTAGTTGCACGGTTCGTCCAAAAGGTTGATCCTATGGAGAAGAACACAGAAAGAAACTCCATGGACACTCTTTTAAAATAAATGGTGTTACAATCTTCACTGGTTCAATATTACGATATCAGGATGTGTGAACATTGAATGCCAAAGTTGGACCAAGTCGATAATTACAAGAAGGTTCTCGGTATTCGAGAACTCGATGGTTGTATTGCCAAAAATTGATCATGACCAATTTTCGAATGGACTAATATGCGCGAGGTCCTTAGTGTTTACTTGGTAGAGATATTATCTTTGGTTTGTCTTTTAAAAAAAATTCAAGTATCAGGGTTATAAAATTTGTGCGAGCATAAAAAAAACGCATATCGGTATTTTTCATCATTTACTGTCCCACAGCTGGACACAGGTCTCCTCTTAGATTGAAAATGGTTAGGCTATAGTCCACCACGCTGGCCTAAGTAGTTCGGGTTTCTACATAGGATTAAATAAACACTATTCTGTTTCAACTATTCTGCTTTATATAAAGAATTAACTGTTCTGTGATATCTGTAGTCTATGACCGACATACCAAAACGAATATTTGAGTAGGAAATGTCTAATTTATTCCAAATCCCGGCCGTTATTGTTATAGCGCTACTGCCAATCATCGTACAATACCTAAAGCCGGCAAGATTTAATTTACGAGTATAGTATTTTAGGTTATTATTTTGCAGACTTAAAGCAGTCAACTGTTGCGCTAAGGGTTCGTGGGTTCGATCCCCGTACGAAACAAATATTGTGCATATGAAATAAAATAACATACCATCACGTCTGTTCTTTCTGAAGTTATAGGCAGAGGTTTACTAATTTACAGCCACAATTCTCCAGTTATATTTAGGTCCATGTATTTTAGGTACATTCCCATTAATCTGGCACAAATTCAAATTCCGTGCAGCTACTGAAAATTTCATAGGTATTCCTAATGACACTGCTCGATCAGGGAATCGAACACAAGACCTCTAGCGTAGCCGTCGCACTTGGGACTAGTAGAGTAATTAGGTATATGAAATTTGTGTTTATAAACGCACTGATCTAGGGGAAACTCCTAGGGGCATTTTTTTAAATAAGAAAGTAAAACCTGTTTTGGTTTGAGTAATGTAGCCTGGAAATATGGATTGCCAAGGCTTTGAATTCGAAATCCAAGCCACCTGTCTTTTCCAAATTCCTTTCGTATCGCAGATGGTTGACAGCGGGGTTACTATACAGGTTACGTTAGGACATATGACGACGCCTTTATATTGTCACTTTGGGCTTAATACCAAAATACATCGTAATTCAAAGACAATTTTTTAAGCAAATTGTGTTATTATTCGGATTCCGATACCGTTAATCCAGGTAAATGTAAGCTAATGCAATTCTTGGTAACCAAGTTTGGGAACGATTTTCGGGTCGTTTATTTCCAGTGAAGTAGTAGTAGATGAAATGGTCCTTTAGGAACCTAGATTAACGGTATCCGAATCCGAATAATTGTACAATTTGATAAAATATTGTTTGGATTACGATTTATTTTGGAATTACGTTTTTGTGAGCAATTATAGGTCCGCCGGAACCTTAAGGACTGCGGTACAATTATTTATTTATTTATTGATAACCTACTAGCTGTTGCGCGCAATTTCACTCACCTTTTTGCATTTGTCGAACACCAAAGAGAATCATCGTCGAAGTCAGTAGCCCAAAATGCCTGACAACCAGTCTACCCTACGGATACATTAATAGTACCTAATCCCCAAAAATTGGATTGCACACATTGGATAGCAGTCGCTTCGTGTAAAGTACCGATATTCGCAACTGGAATCCGATCCCAATATAGGAAAAAGCTTGGAGGATGTTTTTTTTAATCCCTAATACTTATAAAAAACAAGTATTCTTACGCGGGAGAGCTTCGGCACGGACGGTCCGGCTCGACTGGGGTGATACCACGGCCTCACAGAAAACCGGCGTTAAACAACGCTTACGTTGTGTTTCGAGTGAGTGAGATAACCGGAGGCCCAATCCCCTTTTAAAAGGTCGGCAACGCACTCGTGACTCCTCTGGTGTTGCGGGTGTCCATGGGCGGCGGTAATCGCTTACCATCAGGCGATCCGTCTGCTCGTTTGCCCTCTTATCCTATAAAAAAAACATACGGTCTCCTGATGGTAAACAGCAACCGCAGTCAGCAACACCAGTATTATCACTCAGGCTCTCAGTATTGTCATCTTGAGACCTCAGTAGTTATTTTATTGGCTACATTACCCTTCAAACCGGAACACAATAATGTTGGCACATTACTGCTTATAGGCAGAATAATTGGCAGTTTGGTGATACCAACGAGGAGAGGTCTGCCATCTTAATACACCATGATACATACATATAATAAACTCATGCTATTTTATTACAGAGAAAAATGAATGATGACGGATGATAGTTTATTTTAGTAAACAGATCTTTTATAAACACTCAATGGTTGACGTTTTTTAGCTAAATGGTAACAGCATTTCCTCTGAGAAGAAACACTCAATCAAACTTCTGAGTTTATATGATATCATAATTATGATGATATGATTCTCTGGAATCATAGTCTCTTTTAACGTCCAGACAGGCGTAGTTTAGCAAATATGTGAGTTGCAATGCAAGAGTAAAACAACGGAACGCCACTTGCTACGATTCTTGGATACTTATTTTGCTTCGTCCACATTCATACCTCTTGTCAAATAGACAATGTGAAATGTTAAATCAATTTAATTTAAACAATAAAACCTTTTGATGTGGGGTCAAATTGAACGGAATTCGCCCCTTTTCACCCGCTTCTTTGGCGCGAGGTAGTGCTGTGTGTATGTAGGTATATTATTATTATTTAGTCGTTGGCTGTACCGCGGGGAACCCGTTTCGAGACGGCTTTGGGCCGTGACCTCTGGGGACGGGACTCGTGAATAATTTATGTATCGACATCGATAATTTTGATGTGTGGAACTTGTTTGAAATTCTTAAAAATGTGGTTCTGTGATTTGTGTTGTTTATTAAAGTTTATTCTTTGATATGTCTGTAACAAATCAAATTACAATCAAAAACTCTAAAAGCCTGACAAACACCTCGTCCAACACCTCAATCTTCCCGTGACCATGGATGCTGTAAAGGGTTCGAAACGTCGGGAATCAAATATTATCGATACAACGCGATACAATCCATAAAAGTAGTTTCATTTAACTTTGTAATAACTTGTTTATTTTAAAATACTTTCATTCTATGAATTGAAAATATAATCCAAACTTCAATTTTATGACACCTATTAGAGCTTATTAATTTTTTTAGTTATGTTTTTTGGTTCGTTCATCATCATCATCAACTAATTACAGCCCCACTCCAGCTGGACAGGTCTCATCTAATAACTAATTGTATTAATTACTAATATTACTTTCGTAAAAAATGTATAAGATAAAAGAGAAATAGATTGATTTACTTATGTACCTACAGTTATAATTGCGTACAAGAAAACGTGTCCGTGTTTTATCGATAAAGCCAATTCGCAAATATTTCCCAACACTAAAACACGCGTCACTTTCGTGTTTCATCTTTTACACCTTCCATGATGCACACTCCCCGTCTCTATCGCTCTCGGATCTCTCGCTCGCACACTCCTTGTTCCTACGGACACTATCGGCATAAGTTTATCGTGGTTTTACATTTTTTTTTTGGAATGGCATTTTTTATGTCGCTCTAGTGTAGAGGTAGCCGCGGAATTTGATGGCCCGGGTTCGATAAAAAAGGAAAATTGTTTCTTTCATTATTTTGCGAAGATCAAAAAATACTGTTTAATATTTACTAGAATTTGATTCATTACCTACATATCGTATATATTTCTTGAACGGATAAGCACACGCCTATATTTTTTGGAGATTTAATCAGAATATTTTAGTTACTTGACGATTATCAGACAAAAATAGCCGTAAGCCAGATATTCCGTGTTTTTTATTTATTTAATTTAAATATATATTTATATTTTATTTGAATAAATATCAATAAACCCAAAGAGATTCAAAAGGGATATTATTTACTTTAGAGTGGGTATTGGAAATATTATCATTCAAAAACTTTGATCCGGATTTGATTTGATTTTTTTCTTTGTCATACTGGTATGAGATGTATGATCTATAGAGCGACCTATTTACCTGTCAAAGATTAATTTAACATAACATACCATCACGCCTGTATTCCCCGAAGGGTTAGGTAGAGGCGTACTTAATGTACACCCACAGTTCGCCGGTATGTTTAGGTCCCACGTTATAGGGGGCGAACCTATTGCCATCAACCGGGCACAAATCCAGACTCCGAGCTGCTACTGAGAATTTCAAAGAAAAACCCAAAAACACTTTGCTCGCCCTGGGGATCGAACCCAGGACCTCTAGGGTCGCAGTTGCACTTGGGACCACTAGACTAATGAGGCAGTCTAGATTAATTTAACACATTATAAAAACAATTGATTCAACTGTCTGTAGCGTCACGGAGTCTTTAGCGTATTGATACAATTAGTGATGTGCAACTCACATTTCAAGTGACCTTTTACAAAGAAATAAAAGAAAAAAAGATCGTATTTAATTTTAATGAAAGAACTCAGTAGTCGAGTTTAAGCTTTTTTTTTCTCGGACAATTTAAATAATTCGATGTGACAGGTGTTAAAGTCGGATTCAAAAAGTTCCCGACTCGGTTTTGACAGGTTAACTGTTAACCCTGCGCGTGATTCATATGGATTTATTATATCATAAATTACTTTAAATTTGTTTTTTTTTTACGTCAATTATCAAAGTAGGTATAAGTAGCAATCGCGGCTATTGAGTGGAAGGTCTTAGGTTCTATACGCGGGCCGCGCAATGTGTTATTAAATTTTGATGTCAGGAAATTATCATTAGCAATCCGGATTTTAGGCTTGCACTTTGGAAAGAAACGCGTATTGTAAAAGTTATCAAAACCCATCACGCTAAATAATAGGATATAATGAACTGCGTGGCTAGCTACCACCACATGTAGTTAGCAAACATTTTCACTGATCTTCCATAAGAGAAACCAACCAACCAAAAGTGCTACTTGTTCTTGCAGTTGTGTCAGGTCATGGTCCTCTAAATAGTAATATTAGTCCTTCTAGCATTACATGACATAAGAACTGACAGATTTCCTAGACAAAACTGTCAAAAAATGACGTTTCTGACAGTAATTGAAAGACAATTTGGACGCATTAAAGCAGTAGACAAAAGAGTCAACTGACGGCCCGCCAAAAACTGCAACACAGTAATAAATACCTTCTATTCTTAATTTGAATTATTCTCTTAAAAAAATAACAACAAAAATAGTAGATAATCCGGCCCGATTTGAAATTGTCTACAAAAGACCTTGATGACGAAAAGGTTGGCTACCCCTGATCTAAGCCATCGTTGACGTGCAATATTTTTTTAAATTATTCAAATATAAAAAAAATGCATTTTTATCACTCATTTTAATCGTTCATAATTTTCATTACTCATCTGTCAGTTTAGTGAAGTTAAGTTGAAAAGATTTACGAAGTGTCAAATGTAATGTATTGTGTAAGTTATTATCAATGTTTTTAATTTGTTAGGGTTGTCATTCAGTAGCTTATTCAAGTTAAAAACCGCTGCGTGAAGTTTTAAGAGGATTTGCTTTAATTTATGAAAAATCTTCACATTCTTGATATAAATTGATATCTAATCATAATAAAGATAAATTGAAAAACAAGTGTTTTGAGCAAACCCTGAAAGAGATAAAGTAACACCATGTATAATGTTTCGTCGGCTAGTTCTGATGTCGATAGCTAGAGACGGGACATGGATTGTTTATTGAATTTAGATAAGATAAATAACAAGGCTGGAATAGAGAAAATTGATTGTTCATCACCCAAATTGTTCATCATTAGCCTAGTGGTCCATAGCGCGACTGCTACGCTAGGGGTCTTGGTTTCAATTTCCAGTTCGAGCAGTATTATTGAGTTTTTCTATGAAATTCTCAGAAGCAGCTCGGAGTTTGGACTTATGCCTGTTTAATGGCAATTTGCTCGAACACATGGGACTTAAAACATACCGGCGAACTGTGGGTGTTAGTACATCTCTGCCTAACCCTTCGGGGAATACAGGCGTGATTGTATGATGGTAAAATATCAATTTTAACTAAACGAACAACCCATTACAACTCGATTTAAAATATTGGATGTTGGCATTTACAAAATTTTGAATTTGGAATTATACATTTTAAATTGTGAACATTATTTGCCAATGCAAAAATTGCCTGCCAGTGTCAGAGTATTGATATAGAAAAGAGGTTTAAATACTTGTAAATAAAATCAAACCTCTTTACAGGGTATTGTATCAGTTCATGACCCTCACAGAAATCTCTACCTATGTATGTATACTTTTGAAATAATTATATCTTTTACCACAGAAATCACGTCGAAGGACCATAAAAAAATATTTTGTGCTTAATCACCACCCAACCAATAATAACCGCTTGGCACAAAACTGCCCAACGTCCAGTTATGCTGACCTCTGTGCCAGTTATAAATTAACACCATACAATACGCTGACATTAAGGATTTTGCACAGTTATTAAGTAGGGTGGGTGTACCTGTTATTGGTTTCGTAAATTACTTATTTTTTTTATAATAAGTGAGTTTTCTTAAAATTTCGATCTGTCTTCTGTTTGCTTTTCTTTAAATGTAGCCCTGATCCAGCTTTTTTGTATTTAGTGGTTTTTACAAAACCCATCTCACACACACAACGTCTTTCTATATAAATACACTTGTTACATAATTTCTAGATTATTGAAATTAAAAACTTTTAAGAATACCTATCTTCTTCCACAAATACTATTGTTCTCTGAACTTCTAAAACTGAATATACCGTAACACATTGTTAAAACGTACATAATTATTAACCAAAATAGTGTACTTACACAGTAAAATATCTAAACAATTGTTCATTTGTTTTATGTAACCGCTTTAGTTAAAGTAAATTATGAAAGAAAAAAAACATTAAGTCTATTATGAACTATGACTGCCTCATTAGTCTAGTGGTCCCAAGTGAGACTGCTACACTAGAGATCCTGGGTTCGATCCCCAGGTCGAGCAAAGTGTTATTGGGTTTTTCTATGAAATTCTCATTAGCAGCTCGGAGTCTAGATTTGTGCCCGGTTAATGGCTATAGGCTCGCCCCCTATAATGGGACCTAAACATACCGGCGAACTGTGGGTGTACGTTAAGTACACCTCTACCTAACCCTTCGGGGAGTACAGGCGTGATGGTATGTTATGTTATGTAATTTATATTAGCGACAACTGACAACAGGTGTATCCACCACACAAGTCGGTATGCTACAGGAATGAAATGATTATTAAAGCGCGTCCGACAAGGCGCAAATATGAGAAGTTAACTTTAATATCATACGCGTAAGTTATTTAAAAACATATCCTTGGTGGGTTGTGAAAAATATAAATTTAATATTATGTAGGTATAACAGAATTTTTTGTTAATTATTTGTTATGCCATAAAGTTGTGGGTTGTTCGCAATAGACCCCCGTTACATGGGACGTAAACATACTGGCGAAGTGTGGGTGTAAATTGTTACACCTCTGCCTAATCCTTAGGGGAATACAGGTGTGATGATCGCAAAGAGTCTCACTGAGGCCCACACAATTTCAAATGTATAGAATGGAATTAATGACATTATTATATCTACTTACGCCCGATTTGACAAAAGATGGTCGCCATTTCAATTTATTTTCTTTCCAATCAACAGTGAATTTAATTTAATCAGCGTAGTTATTATTGAACCTGATCCACTGCCGCTGGTTTAGATTTCTCTCATACCATCATCCATTTTAATGTCACACTGCAGACCACGGTCCTTGTCTCCCAATGAGATGGGTAAGTCCACTACGCTGGGCTATTGGCAGATTTCACACGTCGCTTTCAAAAAAATCTATCAAGTTAAGTGTTGTAAAAATGAGCGTTGAGCGCCGAGCTAAGTCGACGCTCATGAGCCTTGAAGACTGGAGCGTTCAACGGTCAAGCGCTCAAGTCTTACGAGCGTTAACGCTTCAGCATGCGACTCGACTCAGCGCTCAACGCACGGCGCTCAGCGCACATTTTTACAGCTGTCATGGTCATGTCGTGACTACAGGGCAAAGGAAGCCAACTAAAGTCTTTAGTCGGTACGAGAAAATACCCTGGTGGCAAAAGATCCATGAGGATTATTCGTGCTAGAAAAAAAAATATCCCTACAAGATTATAATTTCATAGGTTACATTTCAACAAGCTAGTAACACGCCATTTGACCATAAACAACGGAAACCATAAACCAGTCTTCCAAAAACGTTTTAAAACAACATCTTCATGTGGTGAACTCGTCAAAAGTGCTTGTAAAACAATACTGGTACTATTAACACATGCAAATGGGTTTTTTGTTATATCATGACTATTTGTTAAACAGAATCTAGGCGCCGCACGTTGACACCTCTAAAAAACCCTGTGAAAATGCCGCTTACAGTTTGGTTAGGATCGTAGGATTTTATGAGAAAAAGTTCGAGAAAAAATATTTTGGGAAAGAAGGAATTTGATGGGTTCAACTAAAAAAAAACTTGTATAAAAAATATTTAGGTTTCATCTAAACATAGATACTGGCAAACTGTGCATGAACATTTCTGCTCTAACCCCTTGGAGAATACAGCCGTGGTAAAAGATAAAAGACAGTTTATGTCTTCCCCCAAAGTCCATTCTATCTCTACAACAAAATTCATAATAATTAGTTCAGCGGTGAAAAAGTAACAATATGACAAACAGATAGACGGATAGAGTCACTTTTGCAGTTATAAAATTAAATTATGTAAGTATGGATTGAGGAAAACATAAAAAAATAACCCTTTAAACTGGAAATGGTTTTAGAAATTGCTTAAGTCGTGTTTTACATAACATAAAAAACTGCGATAACATTTAACACCGAGTCTCCGTTGCAAACATCAAAATCATTGTCAGTCACTTCAAACGCAGAAAATACTTGATTTATTCATTAAGATTCATGTCGCGCCGATCAGTTGTTATAGATTACTCAGCCCACCCAAAAGTTCTAGACATTCGAGCTTATCAATTATGTTAAAACACAGTTTGAATATTAATGAGTTAAACTAGGATCTTTCCGGTAGTTAAATTAGTTTGCGGGCTTAAAATTTTGATTGGTTAAGAATGGAAAAAAACGGTTATCTATCTTTTTATCTATCATGCTAAGATTATAAAGTTATTTTAGTAAAGGAAAAAATTGATCGCGGGCAGGTTCGAATCCTGCCAACGCCAACGTCACCTTATGACGTAAACTCAGAATGTGAGGGTGGGGTTCGCGGTGGCTTAGCTGTCAGAGCGTCTGGTGTATCTAACCAGAAGACGCAGGTTCGAATCCTGCCCGCGATTGAATTTTTCCTTTACTAAAATAACGGTTATCTATTATCAACACATTTTCCTGTTACACTGAGCACGGGTCTCCTATCAGATTGCGAGGGGTAAGATAAGATCATAAGATCCCCTACGGACTGCAGACTGTCAGAGCCCAGCACCCGAGACCTGGCTCTTACGCGCAAAAGTCGCAACACACACCAACGTGCTTTACGACGGACACCGACGTAACCCCCACCGAGCAAGTCAGATATTTTCTCGTCTCTTATAAGATGCCTATCTGAGTGGCAGTGAGGAAAAGTATTCTGACCCGTCCCCACACGGGGAAATTCAATCAATTTATAATAATTGGAATTAAATTGCGTTTAAAATAATTCAATTGGAATTGTTTAAAACATTTATTTATTGATATGTTAGTTGAATAATGCCTAATACTGGTAGAAAGGCTCATAACGGGCACCCTGAACCGCGATAGTATGGGTGCTATAGGGACACGATATTCAGGGATTACGGCGTAGGTGTAATAAGTATGTTTTTTTATATATAAGGTGGCAAACAAGCATACGGCCCCGCTTGCAACACCAGGGGTATCACTCGCGCGTTGCCAACCCTGTAAATTAAGGAGGAATAGTTGGGCTGGCAGCATATGAGACAATAGCGTGATGATTATCCTATCTGCCAACATAACGCTTCGTCGTGGAGCTATGGCGACCTTGCTCACCGTTAGGAACACTACATAGCACGGAGCTATGTTATTTGGCTACGATTTTCTGCAAGGTGAAGGTAGGCACTTCCCCAGTCGGGTAGCTCCAATTATGAGTGGAATTATTCGATTCCACTATGCCCTACCTCTCTTAAAATTTAGTCCAATTTATTTACTTAAATATTCTTTTTGAGCATATCTAGTAATTACATTATATGAGATTATTGTTATCTACTCAAAAATAAATAAATAATTACTAATAATAATCAATTACATCACCAGCCAACAGCAAAATTTTATCACTACTTTCACGAACCCGTACTGCGTCTGCGCAAGAGTCGATGACTGTGTATGACTCATGGATTACTACTCATTTTGAATGCTCAATAAGGCACAGAGGTAAATAACATGCAAAATTCATTCGATATGTGAAGAATTTTAAAATGTTCAATGCCATAAAAAAAGAGACTGCCTCTTTAGACTAGTGGTCCCGAGCGCGACTGCTATGCTAGAGGCCCTGGGTTCGATCCCCAGGAGAAAAGTGTTATTGGGTTTTTCTATGAAATTCTCAGTAGCAGCTCGGAGTCTGGATTTGTTCCCGGTTAATGGCAATAACCTCGCCCCCTATTACATGGGATTTAAAACATGCCGGCGAACTGTGAGTGTACATTAGTACAGTCAACAGAACAACCTTACTACAAACTGTCAAATTTCCCCAATTGATAATAAACTCTATTATTTGGAGACTATTTTCTTCTTTTTCTTTCTTTTGAAAAAAACATTGCCCCACACTAGGATTTTCTCTTGTATCGTATACAAACACAAATTCTCACATACACAAACGTCCAGAACAACTACCTTTTTTTGTAGAATAGTAGGGCAAACGAGCAGACGGATCGCCTGATGGTAAGCGATTACCGCCGCCCATGGACACCCGCAACACCATAGGAGTCACAAGTGCGTTGCCGGCTTTTTAAAAGGGGATTAGGCCTCCGATAAGCTCACTCACTCGGCGAAACACAACGTAAGCGTTGTGTAATGCCGGTTTTCTGTGAGGATACTTGTAGATCATACAAATATTTGCTCCGTGTGGGGATCGAACCCACAACACGTGGCGCAGAAGCCGATCGCTCAACCGCTATACCAATCGTGTCGTCAAAAAATTTAAAATCGATTGAGAAAATTCGACAGTACATTTCTATCTATCCTTTTAGGTAATACAGGCTTGATACGACGTACAGTACGGGCGACATAAATTGGCCGGACTGAAGTTAGCTGTTTGTCAGTTTTTGGTTGCGCAGTACACAATTTTTAACGTAAACAATCCACTGCGCATTAAAACGGCGAACTTCACTCCGGCCAACTTATGCCACGCGTACTGTATGTCCTCTATTGGAAATAAAACCTCGAACATACATACCAAACAAAAAGAAAAGATTTTTTGTTCGTTTTATGTGTCCGTCGCGACTGAGGAAACGAACCCGGGGCTTCGAATTAGTATGCAATGTTTATGTTATTACGTCACGCAATACTTTTACATACAGGCTGTTGCTATAATTGAAGTTTTAAAAAGATTTAAGTTTAGGATTTTTTTAATTGCCTATCACGCCTGTATTCCCTGAAGGATTAGGCAGAGGTGTACTATTGTACACCCACAGTTCACCGATATGTTTAATAGGGGGCGAGCCTATTGCCATTAACCAGGCACAAATACCAAACTCAGAGCTGCTACTGAGAATTTTATAGAAAATACCCAATAATACATTGCTTAACCTGAGAATCGAACCCAGGACCTCGCCTAGCAGTTGCGTTTGGAACCACTAGACTAATGAGGCAGTTAAAATTAAATAGAGTGTATTCCAGAGTGTATTGACTAAGCCTAAAAGTAATTAATCAAAATTTGTTTATTAATTCTTATAAATATAATATTTATAAGAAATTAAGTTTGTTATTAGCTAATGGTATTGGTATGATGGAGCTTACATAATCTTATAATGTACTGTATGTTCCTAATAAATAAAGAGAAAAGGAATTTGTAAATTTTATAAAGATGACAAACAAGCATACGGGCCGTCAAAGTTTAAACACAACAAAACCGACCACCGTAGGTACTTAAACTAAGAATTAATTACGAAAATAATAAGTTTAAAATATAGCTTAACGAATAAAATACAACGAAGAATTCCCTTATAAAATATCCTCGTTCATTTTCTTAACAATGTCATAAATTATTACGTGTACGGAACCGCAAAGATTTGCGGTTGGCTACACCGCTGCCGCAGTGATCAAAGGAACTGTGATATTATGTTGTCACACTGCTGTGTGACGTCATGACAGCTTGTAATAAAGATTTTGATATCCTTATTATAATATAATATTAAGGTTCCGGCGGAGCTTGAATTGCCCACAAAAAGGTAATACCGAAATTAATCGTAATGCAGACAATTTTCTGTCAAATTGTGTTATTATTCGGATTTGGATAACGTTAGTCTAGGTTCCTACACTACCATTTTGTCTACTACTACTTCACCGGAAATAAAAAATTGGAAAATCGTTCCAAACTTTATAATTTTATCAAAAAATGCATTCGCTTACATTTATTTCCATTTAAGTATTTTGGACAAAATGGAAACGTAGGAACCTAGATTAACGGTATCGGAATCCGAATAATAACACAATTTGATTAAATTGTGTTTGAATTACGACTTATTTCAGTATTATGTTTGTAAGAGAAATTCGGTCCTCCGGACTCTTCAAGTCTGTAGAAAAGTTGTATCTGTAATTGCAAAATGTTTGCTGAAAAAATACGGTGAGGTTACTAATTAAGTACTTACCTATATGTATAATATGTATATAGATGATATTTATCTAGGTACATAGATTTTTAAAGACACTTTTACAATGTTTTAGATTTTTTAAGTACCTACTAGATGGCACTAGCCTATCCTAGCTGGCGACTTCTGTGAAAAAACGCTGAAACAGACTAAAGGAATCATTGTCTCTTAATATGTGAAGCTAGGTTTCCTCACAACGGTTACTTTACAAGACGCGAGACTAAGCGGACATGTTTTTAGTAATGAGGAAGTGTAGAAATAAATGAGGAAAATTATTAATCTTTTTATCTGCACCTATTATAAATATGTAACTATTGAAATAAAACTACTTTTTACGGATTTTATCGCGTTGTTATTATTTAATTCCGATAAAATAAATTAAACTACTTTTTACGATAAAATCCGTAAAAAGCAGTTTTATTTCAATGTCTAATATTCGCGTAAGTGTCAGAAACCAATATGTAACTACTTTAGTTTTAGTAACCTAATTAAGACTAATTATATACCATACCTAATTGTTAAACTGTAATATTGAAGAACTGTACACAGACTTTTTCGTAAAAGAATTTAAAAAATAATCAAAAAATTGTCTACACCCTATACGTATAACCCATAATTCGTCAATGATTAGCACATAATAAAAGTTGGGATTCTTTGGCGCCAGCCCTATGCAAATATATTTGTCTCTGAATCTATGGGAAATCGTAAAATATGACCTTGAATATTAAATAACATTATCCAATAGCTTTTATTGAATATTCTAACCTTGAATAACCTTGTAGAAAAAGTAAACCGACTTCAAAAATTCAGTGGTGTTTTTTTTTATTGATAAGGCGGCAAACGACCGCACGAGCCACCTGATGGTAAGTAGTCATCGCCGCCCATGGACACCTGCAGCAGCAGAGGTGTTGCTGATGCGTTGCCGAACTTTAAGATCCCCTACGGACTGCAGACTGCGAGAGCCGCAGAAACAGAGGGGAACTGGCTCTCATGCGCAAAAGACGAAACACACACCAAGGTGCTTTACGACAGACTCCGACGTAAGGGCTAACTCTCTCAATATTCTCTCTATTTCAGACTGCCTCATTAGTCTAGTGGTCCCAAGTACGACTGCTACGCTAGAGGTCCTGGGTTTGGTCCCCAGGTCGAGCAGTGTTATTAGGTTTTTCTATGAAATTCTCAGTAACAGCTCGGAGTCTGGATTTGTGCCCGGTTAATGGTAATAGGCTCGCTGGACTTATATATACCGGCGAATTGTCGGTGTACATTAATACACCTCTGCCTAACCCTTCGGGGAATACAGGTGTGATGGTATAAATTTTCTCTCAGACAAGATTCGACCTGCGTCCTCCGGTTTCTTATACTCTATATTATATACTCTTTAGCCAGTATATTATTACCCGACTACGAAAAAAGGAAGGGTAATGAGTTTAACAGTCTATGTATGTATGTATGTATGTATGTATGTATGTATGTATGTACGTATCGTATGGATGTTCGATCCGAGCTCAAAAACGACTCATCAGATTTTAACAAATGAGGGGTCGATTGATTCGTCTTTGCAGTAAGATACTTATAGGCTATAAATTTTATGAAAAAACATGACAATATAGCCCGCAAAACACAAAAAAGGGGGCAGATAAAAATAACATTTTATTTGATTTTAACAAAAGAGGTGTCGTAAGATTTGTCTTGATCCCCAGAGTATCATGCGGTATATTGTATTCCAGGAAATCCAATATAGTAAACACTGGTCGAAAAAAAGTGTACCTGCTGGGACTTTTTTACTACTAGCGTCATCTCTTAAAAACTTAGAAAAATTGGCAAGGAATGCATTTGCAGTATCACGAGACAGCATTTAAGCTTAATTTTATTGAAATCGGTCTAGTTTATCAAAAGTTATTACATATAGATAATATTTAACGATTGAAAACGAACATGAAAAATGATAATTGTAGTAAATTTCATATTAAATATGTACTAGACTTGCAAAGGTTAAAATATAACGAAATAAAGCATATTCAAAAAAATACACCAACATAATATACCGATTAAGTTAAAGTCAATGGCTAACGTCCTGATTTAACTAATTTTAGAGTAAATTAAAGAAGTAAACAATGGGTGTAAATTTTTTCTCTAACAACTAATACGATGGCACGATTACCTCATTGAGTATGAATCTCTACTCTATCTATCTACCTATCTTTAATTAAGTCAAAGTTCGAGGTAAACTTAATATAATGTTTTAATTATGCCGCTATTAGGGACAAATAATAAAGGATTTAGTTCTTGGTCCCCATACAACTAAGTAGGCACCTAACATACGTATTTATGTTAGGTGATGAATTGATGATGAACGAAAATAACTATCAGTCTGTTACCTTATCACGCTTAAACCAATGTTGATGAATCTTGATAGAGAGATAAATTGGTCCTTGGAGAACGACATACGCTACGTTTTGCCTTAAAAAACCCTTTAGCATGCAAGTGACACCGGTAGCAACAGCTAATCCAATATTGTAAATGCGCAATTAACTCTCATTATAATGCCTAAACCACTGACCGAATTTTGATAAAATTAGGCAAGGAGATAGGTTGCATCCTGAAGAAGGACATGGTAGACGAGTGAAACCGCCGGCTGCGGCTAGCAGTGAATAAAGTTAGCGTGAGCCACCAAAAAGTATCAAATAAAAACGAAAGTTTAAAAACTAAAACCCGACTACGGCTATAAACTGGATACCACTGTTGGTGGAGATAGAAAACTTTTCTTGTTTTATACCTTTTAGTTGAATTTTTTCTTAGTCGGGTTTTAGTTTTTAAACTTTCGTTTTTATATCTTCAATAATGCCAGACAAGAAAACCCGTGGTATAAAAAATATCAGACTTAAAAAAAGGGTTAAAATGTTCACAAAATGTCTGAATAATTCACGCGGACTGCGACACGCAAATTGAAATTCGTTTCACAGGGTGCAGTTTCATTTTACTTTTAATATTTTTACGAAATTTCTGTTTGTCAATCATGTTTTTTTATTTGTACTCTCGAATCGATGTTTGCTGTGATAACAAATAGTTGATTGAGTACAGACAGACGGACATGCATATTTTATATATTTTGATATCATAGCAACACGGTGCATGAAGCGTTTCATAAAATATTATCGATTAGATTATTTTATTTTTTATTTTATTTTATTAAGATCTCCAGAAAAGAATATACCTTACGTGCTATACTAGTAGTGTTTAGCATAATGGTTATTCCTAGTTTTTCCTCAATTACAGGAGACTTGGAGTAATATAAAACAAACAGATAGAAAGTTGAATTAAATGCACTTAGGATGTAAAATTAAAATTAAATTAAAATAAGCTTAATAAAAATATATTACCTATATTATTAACTGCCTCATGAGTCTAGTGGTCCTAAGCGTGACTGCTATGCTAGAGGTCTTGGGTTCGATCCCCAGGTCAAGAAGTGTTTTTTATCGAGTTTTTCTATGAAATACAACATAACAAATATAACATTTACATGAGACCTAAATACTGGCAAACTGTGGGTGTACATTAGTACACGTCCCCTTCGGGGAATACAGGCGTGATGGTGTGTTATGGATATTTTATTATTAACTTCTGCTTCTATTTTATTTCGTACTATGAGACCTTTTTTTAAATATGGAATAGGGGGGCAAACGAGCAGACGGATCGCCTGATGGTAAGCGATTACCGCCGCCCATGGACACCCGCAACACCAGAGGACTTACAAGTGCGTTGGCCGCCTTTTAAATGGGGATTGGGCTTCCGGTATCCTCATTCAATCGGCGAAACACAACGTAAGCGTTGTTTGACACCGGTTTTCTGTGAGGCCGTGGTATCACTCCGGTCGAGCTGGCCCATTCGTATCACTATCACTACATAGTATAAAACAAAGTCGCTTCCAATGTCTGTCCGTCCCTATGTATGCTTAAATCTTTAAAACTACGCAACGGATTTTGATGCGGTTTTATTTAATAGATAGAATGATTCAAGAGGAAGGTTTTACGCTATTTAACATTACGCTACGACTCTTAGGAACGGGGCAGCGCGGGTGAAACCGCGGGCGGGTCGCTAGTACTGGATAATTTAGTAAGATGTATGGCATTTTGGCCCCTCTGTTACTAGATAACTACCGCTAAGTATCTACTGTCATCCTCTAAGCCTTTTCTCAGCTACGTTGGGGTTGGTTTCCAGTCTAATGCGGCCAATTGCGGCAGAATTTATGTAGATATTTTACACGTAGCAAGAAATTGGGTTAATAGCAATTCAACCCATTTTCAGGGCAATATCAATATCTGTGCCCGGTTAATAGCAAAAGGCTCGCTCCTCTATTACATGGAACCTAAACACTTTTTTTTATACCACTTAGGTGGCAAACAAGGATATGGCCCGCCTGATGGTAAGCGGTTACCGTAGCCTATGGACACTTGCAACACCAGGAGTATCTCCCGCGCGTTGCCGATCCTTTAAATTAAGGAGGAATAGTTGGGCTGGCAGCATAGGAGAAACAAAACACCACCGGTCCCACCCATTGCCAACACAACGCTTCCTCGCGGAGCTCTGGCGACCTTGCTCACTGTTAGGAACACAAAATACCACGGTATACAGACCGGTGCCCCTGCCTCATCCTTTGAGGAATACAGGCGTGATGGTATGTATGTTACCAATATCTTGAGAAAGACTGCTTCTCGAGCTTTTTGGGCTTCTGACTACCACTAAGAATTGTCAAGGGTGTTCGTTTGACAACCCGAACCGATGGCGTGCCCTCCAAGGCACGGAGGGCAGTTTTGGACATTAATGAATCAATTAAAAACCACCGTAGACCTCATCTTTGCTCTGGAGGCAAGATTGAGGAAGAGCAGGACCATTTTTAATAAAAATAACATTTTATTAAAAAAAAATATTGCAATTAAAATTAATTCAGTTATTGCAATTGATTAAAAATATATTGGCAGCCATATATAACTGGCCGCGGTAAGCACAGCTTAACCTTGCAGATAGATTGATCATATAAGTCACAAAGCCTTCGTTTGTCGATATAAATCATAAAAAATAAGCAAGACTCATTTCCATCCTCGCACCGTTCCGCTCAGGGCATTCTTAAGCTAACGAAGAAGCGAACTCATTCACAGCTTCGCTTAACCCTTTGAGCAAACAATTCAAAATATTTACATTCGTTAACCGATTAAAGAAATTCATTTTGACGTTTCAAAGATCGCGAAAGAAAACGTCCGTTTGTTTTAATATTTTCTACTAAATTAGTGACAGCCAAATTTAGACTCTATGTGATTGAGATAAGGGGGATGATTGGTGATGAATCCAATCTAAATTTTGGGCGGGCCGGCCACTGAAATATAAGCGGTGATCACGAATATAGTTTAAGAGCTAGTGAAATTTGTGACCAAGAAAATTCTTATTCTGAAAAAAATAATCCTAGGATTAATATATTTTATCGATTATACTAGTCAGGTAACTCGGAGCTATCTACGGCAATTTTGATTTTTGCAAATCCGTTTGAATTTCCCAAAACCGTGTCGATTTTTAAATTTTTTTCATTCACAAATATATTTTACTTAAGCTAGAAATAGAACCTAGAATAACTAGTGTAGTGATGTCACATCAAAATATTAAGAACGAGTTTTTTTTTAAATGCGGGTTTTCTTAGTCTTCCTATTGTAATACGGTGGACGCCGCACGGTAGCTATTTTATTAATTTTAACAGTTAATTTTAACCAATACATTTTAATATTATCTAAAATAATAAAATAATAAAGCTTCTATTACAACTATATTTTTTTGTGCGGTCATTTTGTTATAAACCTACTGTCCATCTCCCGGCCTACCCTGGCAGTTAATAGCAACGAGTTGATTCGTATTGATGGTTCCGTACGGTGGCGACTGCCGACTTAATTGGTTTTCGCTTCGTGTTTATGCGAGTAGATTTTTTGGGTTAGGGTTCCGCAAATATTTATCATTATAAGGAATTGTATTTTGACTGAAAAGAACTTTGACTTTACCCCATATGGATGTTTAAGTATTAGCAAAATTGCCAGGAAACTCCAAGAAATAAATACATCTACCGTATTAAGGAGTTGCTTCAAAAAGGTCGGACAAGATACAGGGTTACTCATCGTATTTCTGGGGAGACATGATAGCCAAAATGCTACAAATATTGTATCCCCCTATCTATGTAGGGCCGAAAATCAATAGTTTCTAAGAAAATCCTCCTCTATCTTGCCAGGAATACGACGAATTACCAGTCACCCTGTATATGTATATGTAGTATGCAAAACATCTAGGTACATCTAGTATAGGACGCCACATCCTACATACACTCACGCTTTTTTCCAATAGGGGTAGGCAGAAACAACAGAACGCCACTTGCTACGTTTCTTGCACACCTCTTTTGCTTCATCCACATTCATACATCTTGTCATACACACGCGCAGGTTGTGAATACTACGCACTTGACCTTTTTGCAGGATCTCACCGATAAGGTCGGTGTATGTCTTTCTAGGGCGTCCTCTCCCGGCGACTCAACTGACATTCGCTTTATAAATCCCTTTCGTTAATCGCCTTTCATCCATTCTCTCGACATGCCCAAACCATTTCAACATATTTTTCTTAATTCGTGTCAAAAGGATGTCTTTTAAGCCGCAACGTTGCTTTATCAGACTATTTCTCAATTTATCATTCCGAATAACCACTCATACTTGGCAAGGAACGCATTTCCACCGCATTTATTCTGCTTTCATGTCTCTTCTGCCACAGAATAATAATGCAGTAACAATTAGCAAAGGATGGATGGAAACGGATGGATGCGAGCTGCTCAAGACCGGGATGGTTGGCGCTCCTTGGGGGAGGCCTACGTTCAGCAGTGGACGGCAATAGGCTGATTTGATTGATTGATTTGAATTAGCAAAAGGTTGCTGGCGGAAGCTGGATGCGACAAGCCAAGGACACCTGTCCTTGGCTTGTCCCCTAATGTGCGTTATTTTAACCTTAAAATAACGCACATTAGGAGACCTAAGTTCAGCAGTGGACTGATGTAATGATGAACATCGTAGCAAGCATCGTCTATAACAATGACCGGAAATCCCAAAAAATCTATACGGAACCCAACATTTTAGCGAATACATATTCCTTTTATTTCCTCACAAGATATTTTTCAGGTAATCAAATGTTTTTTCTTCTGGCCTCGGGTACTAAGTTAATTGTGTTGCATAAGCAAATATTTATATCTACACGCGTAACTGTTCAATGATTAATATGATCAAATTAATCTGATAGGTACTTTATAATTGGTGCTGTTTTTTTTCATCAGCAATTAGAGAGATATTATTATTATATTTTCCATGGTGGACCACCATGGAAAATATACACCAATTTAGTATTTAGAGAGAATATTTTTATGGATGTAGTTTTGACAGAATCTGTATTAGGTACATTTCGAGATGCCTTCATACGATTAGTATTGTTTACCTCAACTGAACCTGTAAATGTGTGTACATTGTGGCATGTCTGAGTGGACACCTAATTTGTATCCTGCTTTGATGATGTGTGTATTTTACCACATAGTTCATTTATTTTCTTAATGACATCGAATTCTCAAATACTGAGAACCTCCTTGTAATTATAGAGTTTGGTCCAACTTTGACATTCAATGTTTACACATCCTGTCGCGATATTGTACCAGTGAAGATTGTAACACCATTTATTTTAAAAGAGTGTCCATGGAGTTTCTTGACGTGTTCTTCTCCATAGGATTAACCTTTTGGAACCGTGCAACTAGAATCATACCGTTTCATAAACGCTTGTAAACGCTTATTTGAAATAAAAACATTTGAACATGAACTTGAATGATGGTTTAGTAGTAGGTATTTTTATTGAAATAAAACCACTTTTTACGGATTTTATCGCGTTATATTGATATAATTATATATTAATTCCCGACGGGGTTGGGTTTTTCTATGAAATTCTCAGTAGCAGCTCGGAGTTTCGCATTTGGGCCCCGTTAATGGCAATAGACTCGCCCCCTATTACATAGAACCTAAACATGGGGAAATGTGGGTGTAGGACTCTAGTCCATCTCTGCCGAACCCTTCTGAGAATACAGGCATGATGTGGAATCATATCAATCAATCGATATTGAATCCGATAAGAAAGGATTTAGGGAAATGGTTTCAAGAAAAATGACACGCGGGTAGCCCTGCAGTTACAGGTCGATATGTATAAAAGGTAAATTACCTTTCAAAATTGTCAACCAAAAGACATGACTTCAAAATATACTTTGAAATGTAAAATTATGTAAAATTAAAATCTCAATATTTCGAAAAGCTGATTAGTGATCAATACAATTGGTGCGTCGGAGTGGCTCGGGCGCGTCGGAAGCTGGTATTGTCATGCGCACACGCATCGAGTTGAATAATGTGGATATTCTTGCACTGAAATGGAGACCTTTAAGGCAGAAAAAAGTATTTTTGTTACCATAACTACGCAGGTAAATTAAAAAGATTCGAGTTCAAATGTTTTTATTTAAAATGCAAATTTACAAGTTTATGATTCTAGTTGCACGGTTCCAAAAAGTTGATCCTATGGAAAAGAATCCTTTAAAATAAATGGTGTTACAATCTTTACTGGTACAATATTGAGACAATTATCAGGATGTGTGAACATAGAATGTCAAATTTGAACCAAAGTCGATCATATTAAAAGAAGATTCTCAGCATTTGGGAACTTGATGTCAATAAAAGAATAAGATAAGATGCTGCTTACCATCAGGCGGCCCGTATGCTTGTTTGTCGTGGTATTATAATCAAATTTAACGAATATCAGGATAAAACCTTATTTGGTTGAAAGCCAGCGTCAGACAATCTGTCTGGCATATGCTGAACCAGCTCAACCGTGAGGCACTGTACTATTCTTCTCTGTGTTTCTTTTACAGAAATATAAAAAACATAGTGGGCATGTGTCTCCTCTCAGAATGAAAGGAATTAGGTTATAGTCCACCACGCTGGCCTAGTGCGCGTTGGCAGACTTCACACGCCATCGAGAAAATCTCTCAGGCATGCAGGATTCCTCACGATGTTTTTCTTCACCGTTTAAGCGCGTATTAATACGCACATGACTTCGAAAAGTCAGAGATGCGTGCCTTGGGTTCGAACACGAGACCTTTAACTTGGCAGTCCAACGGTCATAACACTAGACTATCACTGCTTGTGTTTCTTTTGTTTTAATGTAATTATATTCAATGAACTTAAGTGTAGTAAGGTAACATGTCTCACTTGTGCAGCTGAATAAATCTTTCTATCTTTCTTATTTTGGGACAAAGCTTATAACAATCTTGTTCTTCTAATTCCTTAGTCCATTCCTCACTAACATATCTGATGTTTACATACTCATAAACTGCACAATGGTGCCGCATTGTAATGAGTTACACCCACGCGTGGGCAATGCTACAGTTTTGGGTGTGGTACAAATGAAAATTTTAAAGTAGCTCAGCATGGACATAGTTTTCACAGATTCTCTATTCTTTACATTTCGAGATGTCATCAGCATCATATGGTTAGTATTGTTTACCTCAACTGAACCTGTAAATGTGTGTACATTGTGGCATGTCTGAGTGGACTCCTAATTTATCCTGCTTTAATGATGTGTGTACTTTACTACATAGTTTACATATATTCTATTATTGACATCGAGTTCTCAAACACTGAGAACCTTCTAGTGATTATCGACTTTGGTCTAACTTTGACATCCAATGATCACACATCTTCATATCGCAATATTGTACCAGTGAAGATTGTAACACCATTTATTTTAAAAGAGTGTCCATGGAGTTTCTTGCCGGATTCTTCTCGATAGGATCAACCTTTTGGAACCGTGCAACTAGAATCATAACGTTTCATAAACGCTTGTAAAAGCTTATTTGAAATAAAAACATTTGAACTTGAACTTGAACATGCTATGGAGTGTATGCTTGGAGTCTCTCTGAAGGTTAAATCCGCGATGAGTTTATCACCCAGAGATCCAAAGCTACATAGCACACAGAATTAGTAAGCTGAAATGGCAGTGGGCTGGCCATATCTGTAGAAGAACCGACAATCGCTGGGGTAGACGTATTCTCAAGTAAAGGCCGCGACTCGGCAAAAGTAGTGTAGGCAAGATGGAGTGATGATTTGCGAATGATTGCTGGTGGAAGCTGGATGCAACAAGTCGAGAACAGGGTAAAATTGCGCATATTAGGGGAGGCCTACTAAACCATATATAATCACATAGCTTATTTCATAACAATTTCAATCATTTTGGTTTGTAGAGCTACGATGCGTAATTTCTGAGATACCGTAGTTTTAGCAACGCGGAAAATTCGCACAATTTCGACCGTGCGCGAACCTACAGATGTCGCTATGTGGCGAAAATGAATTTAACGTTGGAGGGGATAGGCTGATGATGATGATAATGATGTGTTAAAATAAAAGCAGAAGTGATTGCATATTGTTTTAGCATAGTTCGTACTATAATGGGTAGCTATTTAATCTCTAAAACGCTAAAACAATCGCAGAGAATATTGGTATCTTTGTTATTGTACAAAAAAGTGACACACTATAAAAAATAAAAGATTTGTAGAAAACCTGACTGGGTAGCGACCACCCTTATTACGACGGAGTCTGTCGTAAAGCACCTTGGTGTGTGTGTTTCGACATTTTCACGTAAGAGCCCGTTCCCCTCGGTTGTTGTGGTTCTGGCAGTCTGCAGTCCGTTCTTAAGGTTCCACAACGCATCAGCAATTCCTCTGCAGGTGTACATGGGCGACGATGACTACTTACCACCAAGTGGTTCGTCAGCTCGTTTGCCGACTTAATCTATATAAAAACATAAGTTTATATAGCTGAAAACCTAAGCAAATCGATTATCGAAGCGACTAACGAGGGATTTATAAAGAGAATCTTTCTAGGACGCCCTGGAAAGATACATCGCAACAAAGATATCGGTGAGATCCTGCAAAAAGGTCAAGTGTGTAGTACCTATTCGAAGCCGGTGCATGTGTATGGCAATATTTATGAATGTGGATGAAACCAAAGATGTATGCAAGAAGTGGCGTTCTATAGTTGCTGCTAAGGTATATGGGTGAATATTTGAAAAATATTAGAACGTCATTAACTTCATCCCAAAGTTAAGAATGCGTATGTTTAAAACTACAATTATGATTACGAGAACTTACACTACACCACTGCCGTCAAGCAATAAGACAAGAATAAAAACAATCAGAAAACCGGCGTTAAACAACGCTTACGTTGTGTTTCGTCGAGTGAGTGAGGTTACCGGAGGCCCAATCCCTTTTTAAAAGGTCGGCAACGCACTTGTGACCTTTTCTGGTGTTGCGGGAGTCCGTGGGCGGTGATAATCGTTTACCATCAGGCGATCCGTCTGCTCGTTTGCCCTCCTATACCACAAAAAAAGAACTATGTAAGAGAACTAATGAGAAGAATGATTTGATAAATAATGTTCGAATATTTACCCTTGTCCATGAGAAAAAAGCATGAGTGTATGTATCTTATAACTTGGACCAATCAAAGTGTGCTCAAATAATAGTAAGTTACAATCTTTTCAAGTTCATAAAGAGGAAATATTTCGGCCGTTCCACTAAAAGTGCCCTTTATGGCATGTTGTACAAGACAAAATGCCATTTCGGGTGTCTTGACCCGTCTATTATTGTAACACGTTACCGCTTGTTTGGTAAAGTGGGTTGACTCAGTAGAAAACATTGAATTTTAACAGGTGATTTGTTAAATTAAGTTAGTATATGCTTACATTTTTTTTATGGGATAGGAGGACAAACTAGCACACGGATCACCTGATGGTAAGCGATTACCGCCGCCCATGGACACCCACAACACCAGAGGAGGCACAAGTGCGTTGCCGACCTTTTAAAAGGGGATTGGGCCTCCTGTAACCTCACTCACTCGGCGAAACACAACGTAAGCGTTGTTTAACGTCGGTTTTCTGTGAGGCCGTGTTATCACTCCGGTCGAGCCGGCCCATTCATGCCGAAGCATGGCTCTCCTACGTAGAAAATGTATATAAATGTATTTATGTAATAGCAGCGATAGAGTAGTGATATAAATAACAAAATTAGAAATTATTAAAATTTAAAAGTAAACCATTGACGTAGTTACCGAATGCGCTTCCCGAGTGGGTCTTCTCTGATAGATATAATCTGGGTGTCTTTAAATCACGAGTGAATCGGTTTCTTCTAGGCAAGCGCGCTCCATCGTAGATCGCAGTATCGCTTAACATCAGGCAAACTGGCGGTAAGGGTAAGCCTATCACGAATAAAAAAAAAAGTTCGAATCCAAGACACCTCTGGTTTTTCGAAATTGAGGGAGTATTATACATATATATACCATCAGGCGTGTATTCCCCAGGGTTAGTCATTTATTTATAGCCAATTACACTATTTAAGAGTCCGACAGACCGAATTTCTCTTACAAACGTAATACCGAAATAAACCGTAATTCAAATACAATTTAATCAAATTCTGTTATTATTCGGATTCCGATACCGTTAATCTAGGTTCCTACGTTACCATTTCGTCCAAAATACCTAACTGGGAATAAATATATATTAGTACCTACACTGCTGCCAAACTAAATGAATGGAAGATGATACTGTCGGAATGTTTGAATTTTTGTGAGAAGAATGCATGACTGTTTTTTTCTAAATAAATTATACGTTTAAATCACAGTTTAAGGGTCCGGCGGAGCTTGAATTGCTCACAAAAACGTAATACCGAAATAAATCTTAATCCAGACAATATTCTATCAAATTATGTTATTATTCGGATTTGGGTACCGTTAATCTAGGTTTCTACGGTACTATTTCGTCTACTACTACTTCACTGGAAATAAAAGACGGGAAAATCGTTCCGAACTTGGTAAAGTTATCAAAAATTGCATTCGCTTACATTTATTTCCAGTGAAGTATTTTGAACGAAAAGGAACCTACATTAATGGTATCGAAATTTGAATAATAACAGAATTTGAAATTCGGAAATTCTCTTAAATCAAATCACTGTTTGCCGAGGTAATGTAATCTGTGGTCCGAAGATAATAAATATTGAGAGAAACGCCCCTTTGTATTGAGGAAGAAATATACTATCGAAATTATTTTAACTTTTTTTTTGTATCTTAAATGTTGGCTCCTTTTGGTTCCAGGTTATCTCAGGTAGCTGACGCGTTTGTAAAATAATTCGACGATACGATTGGCGTCGCGGTTGAGTAATCGGCTTCTGCGCCACGTGTTGTGGGTTCGATCCCCACACGGAGCAAATATTTGTATGATCTACAGGTAGTTGTTCCGGGTCTGGGCGTTTGTGTATGTGAGAATTTGTGTTTGTAAATGCACCCACGTGTGGGGCAACGTTTTAAAAAAAAAGAAATCTATCTACCTAAAATGCCGTTATCAATAATCACATAGTACCAATATTAAAACTTGACTGCCTTATTAGTCTAGTGGTCCCAAGTGCGACTGCTACACTAGAGGTCCTGGGTTCGATCCAAAATAAGCAAAATGTTATTGGGCTTTTCTACGAAATTCTCAGTAGCAGCTCGGAGTCTGGATTTGTGCCCGATAATGGCAATAGGCTGGCCCTATTACATGGGATCTAAACATACCGGCGAACTGTGGGTGTACATTAGTACGCCTCTGCCTAAACCTTCGGGGAATACAGGCGTGATGGTATGTAACTGTCTCATTAGTTAGCCGGTCTTGAGTGCGATTGCTACGCTCTGGGTTCGATTCGATCAAGTAAAGTGGTAAATAGGTATTGTATGTTCCTTTGAAATTCTTAGCAGGAGCTCGATTGATTACCTACACCTCTCTTTTTGTGATTTTTTTGCATTTTCTATGCTAAGATTTTTCATTACAATACAATTATTTTTCCTTCACTAAAATAACTTTACCTACGCCTTTTTAATGGCGATAGACTCACCCCTAATAAATGGGACCTAACCATATCAGCGAACTGTGGGTGTAGGTACATTAGTACAACTCTGCCTAACCTTTTGAGATATACAAGGCCGACATTTGAAACATCCATAACTCGAAAAATTGCTAATTTAGAATATACTCAAAAATGGCCCCTTTTTTATTTCCCTAATACCTTCTAATGTATAGTCTATATTTATAATAATAATAATCATTTATTTGCCAAAAAGTGTTTTACATTTCCTTAAGAGTCCGGCGAACCGTATTTCTCTTACAAACGTAATACCGAAATAAATTGTAATTCAAACACAATTTAATCAAATTGTGTTATTATTCGGATTCCGGTACCGTTAAACTAGGTTCTTACGTTACCATTTCATCCAAAATACTTCACTAGAAATAAATGTAACCGTACGCAATTTTTGATAACTCTACCAAGTTTGTAACGATTTTTCGGTCTTTTATTTCCAGTGTAAGCGTAGTAGACGAAATGGTACCGTAGGAACCTAGATTAACGGTATCCAAATCGGAATAATAACATAATTTGATAGAATATTGTCTGGATTAAGATTTATTTCGGTATTACGTTTTTGTGGGCAATTCCAGCTCCGCCGGACCCTTAAGCTAATTATCATTACTTTGGTTTACAAAAGTACATAAACGACATAAGAAATAATATTTGGCTTTTGAACTCCACACTAGGTCAAGCCTGTCTCGTGGAGTTCTTGAGTGGTTTTACCATATAAAAATGCGCATTACAGAAAAATACCGGTAGATTATTATTATTACAATATATAATTACATATTGGCATAACACATGCATGACTGAAATAATTCTATTATAATAAAACTTATTATTGTTATTTAACAATAAACGACTTTATTCAGTTACAAAAGCTCAAAATAAACATTAACTATGGCTTAGCAATTTAGTCTTTATTTAATGTCACTGTTCCCGTCAGACTTCCATAGCACTTTCTTATGCGAATAATGAAGTATTCTCATAATTGGCCGGATAATTTATGCCTAAGCTCATATATTTTGAGGACATATATTATTTAGCACATTCGGAACGGAATGAAACGACAGCTTAGCTGATGGACTAAAGGATTCGTAGAATTGTAATGTTACTAACGTTTCAAAAGTCACTTGGTTCTCACAACTCACTTTAACATCACAAAATTGTCAAACTATATAGACACTGTCAATTAATACCGAAAAATCGACTTGGAATCCTCGATATAGACATTTTTTTTTTATAAATCCGGCTAGGTTTTTCTTTGGTTTGTATTTTAGCTATGTTTTCGAAAATTTTAATGTCACTTGCAAAACCCTGGAAAAACATATCTGTAGGCTATAATATAATATAATAGTGATTGTCAGTGATAGTGATATTGAATGTAGTAAAAAAACTACTTTGCCCAAGTATCACTATCACACACACACACATTTTTATATAAAATTCCCCACAGCGCTCAATTTGTGTTTATTCGTGCTAATCTCAGAAACCGCTGTACGGATTTTCATAAGGGAAATATAAATGACAAAAAAGAACGTTCAAATTGTTTAAGATATTTGGAATAATGATGTAATACTTTTGCCCAAAAAAGTAATATAACTTTAATTTAATATAAATTCTTCTTGACAGAAGGGCAACGTTCTTTTTTTATACCACTAAGGTAACAAACAAGCATACGGCCCGCCTGATGGTAAGCGGTTACCATAGCCTATGGACGCTTACAACACACAAGGGGTATCACTCGCCCTTTGCCAACCTTTTAAAAATCTTTTCACACCCTTTTTGAAGAACCCAATGTCCTTTGGGAAAACCTCGGAAGGGAGTCCAGGCCACAACCTGAGTGTGTGTGGGGGGAATTCCTCTGGAATCGCACAGCATGAGACAAGAGTGGTTCTTAAGTATGTGGATAAACTCTACGCCGATGGCGAGACGTGCGGTGATAGAAAGTAGCTGTTGGAATAATTTCAAACAATTCCTCAGATATACTGCCCATTGTACAAACTTTATTAAGAATACTTATGCAAAAATAAAATCGAGTGTGACTTCGAGAATCGTGGTACGGTTGCCACCTTTATAATTTACGACGAGAGATATAAAATATCTTGAAAATATAATTGTAGGTGTCGACTTGGGCTCACAAAATGGCGGTATTCTTTTTTTTAAAAATTGAGTTATGATTATTGTAGCATCGGATGCAGCTTGCATTATTTTTTTAAGGCTTTCCTTTTAAAATTTTTATTTATAGTTCCTATAATAATTAAGGCATTGGATTTTATATTTCTTTAAAATTTATATTGCGAAATTGGTTTGAATTAATAATTTTGACTAATATAATGCTTTCAGGGTGAGAAAGGCTCCTTGACCACGCAAGAGACAAGAGAGAAAATCCCTGACCATGGAGGTCTACATTATTATAAAATGAATGATAAATTCCGCCCCATGGAATTATTTGTGACATTCAGATAAACCTTTTTTTTTTGTTGTCGGCAAACGAGCAGACAGACCACCTGATGATAAGTAATTATCGTCGCCCATTGACACCTGGAGCACCAAAGGAGTTGCTGATGCGTTGCCGAGCCTTAAGAGTCCGGCGGACCGAATTTCTCTAAACGTAATACCGAAATAAATCGTAATTCAAATACAATTTAATCAAATTCTATTATTATTCCAATTCCGATACCGTTAATCTAGGTTCCTACTATTCCATTTCATCCAAAATACTTCACTGGAAATAAATGTAAGCGAATGCAATTTTTGATAAATTTACTCAGTTTGGAACGATTTTCCGGTCTTTTATGTCCAGTGAAGTAGTAGTAGACAAAAAAGCATCGTAGGAACCTAGATTAACGGTATCCAAATCCGAATAATAAAATATTTTTTAGAATATTGTATGGATTATGATTTATTTCGGTATTACACACCACAAAAATGTGGGCAATTCAAGCTCCGCCGGACCCTTAAGAGCCTCTATGGAAGGAGCAAACAAGGATTAACTGATTCTCACACACCAAGGTGCTTTACGATGGACTCTGAAGTAAGGATAGTTATCAGCCAGTCACACCGCAAGATGTCCTGTTACCCAGCAAGTCATATAATATATTTTCTCGGCTCTTACGAGATACCTATGATGCTGTAAGTTTGGTTGAAATAAATAAATAAATAATCTGAATGGCAATGAGGAACTATAGTATCCAAATGCTTTGTCTCAAGCTATACCTACATATTAGCTACTTAAGTACTTGGTGTTCCGAACCCGAAGGGTCCAAACTTCAAATGGGGCCCTATTGCTGTCACTTACGTGTCCGTCTGTCACACAGATTTTACAGCCAAGTGGTCCGAGCTACAGTCTTCAAATTTTCACAATATATGCATCTTGTTGACCTAAAGCCATACAAATTGTCAAAAAATATATTTTACATAATTATCTATCCTACACGTTTGTACCGTTTTTTTTTATTTTTACTTCGACTGACATCCCACAAAGATCGCCTCACATGTTCGGAATTTACGATACTTACTGTTCAAGAGAAAGGTCACAACACCCTTCTAATGGTGTTAGATGTCACATTACTGACCTACCATTGCATTAGGCTGCTAATTTAGATCTTTAATTACAGCCTGTAATTCAATGATAATGTTACAAGCTGGGGTTCGGGATAAATTTAAATAACACCAGTTTCACCGAACCGACAAATACTTTAATTAACTTGACAAACACACAACAGAAATTACAGAGAATGTCACTACACTATCACTTGTCGCACTATAATGTCACACTTGTAATCGCTTAACTTCGTTTCGATATTCACTTCACCGTGTCTAGATCTAGAACTAAACTGCCCTGGCCGACCCTCACGACCAGTATTTATATGAGTCACGAAGATTCTAGAATCGAACAATCTCGATAGTTCCACAAAATACAAGTAGGTACATGATCGTCTATTGTTTAGGGTCATTCACCTTGAACCCGGCTTTTCTTCGAATGTTCTACGTGCTTCTACGACTTATCTAGAATCTTCGTGACCCATCTCCGTACTTCTAATAGTTACTCGGCGTAATAATAATATTCAAAGACGTGTCTCTGAGGGGCAGCGCATACCGAAGAATAATCCTCGCGCGGTCGCGGGCATTCTCTTTAAAGCTCGCGTATGCTCGAGCCCACACAAGTAAACCGTTCTGGGTTACCATCTATCGTCGTACGCTCGCGCGGTTTCGAGGCCACGTGAGCATACCCGCTCGCGTGGCCTCGAGACCGCACGAGCATTTTTTATCATGTTCAAACATTTATGCACTTTATACCAATAATTTTAAACTTTATTTCCGCTGCGCTTCTCTCATATCAGATATTGTGTCCCTCGACCATCTGCCTAATATGTTTTGTGGTTCTAATTGCGACTGCTGCGCTAGAGGGCCTGGGTACGATTTCCAGGTCGAGCAAAGTGTTATTGGTTTTTCTATGAAATTCTCAGTAGAAGCTTGGAGTTTGGATTTGTGCCCGGTTAATGGCAATAGGCTCACCTCCTATGATATGGGACCGAAACATACCGGCGAAGTGTGAGTGTGCCTACATTAGTAGTACAAGTCTGTCTAACCCTTCAGGGAATACAGGCGTGATGGTATGTTATTGGTGAGATCCTTCAAATGTTAACATTCGTGCCTGGTTATTAGGGGCAATAGGCTCGCCCCCTATTACCTACATAGAACTTGAAAATAAATCTGCGAGATATGAGCGGTTTACAATAGTACACATCTGCCATACGCCTTGGGGAAAACAGGCGTAATTATATCTTGTATAAATAAAGATCTTTACGGGTGGTCTATGCAAATTAGGTAGGTACCTAAAGGTAAAGGCACTTCTATATTACACTTAGTTTAAATATGAAGTCATTAACCGCCGGGAGTCGAACCTGGGTTGAAACAGTGGCTGATACATGAATATGCGTTTGTCGCCTCATAATGTGGCCGGTATGTAAATAAGTACTTAAGCGTGATAATACAATGATAAGCAGAAGCGATTTTATAAGCGGAGCGTTTTAAACAAGTATTTAAAATTCACATTGAATTGACTGCCTCATTAGTCTAGTGGTCCCAAGCGCGACTGCTACGCTAGAGGTTCTGGATTCGATCCCCAGGTCGAGCAAAGTGTTATTGGGTTTTTCTATGAAATTCTCAGTAGCAGCTCGGAGTCTGGATTTGTGCCCGGTTAATGGCTATAGGCTCGCCCCCTATAACATGGGACCTAAACATACCAGGTGAACTGCGGGTGTACATTAAGTAAGCCTCTGCCTAACCCTTCGGGGAATACAGGCGTGATGGTATGTTATGTTAAAATTCACATTCGTCTGAAAATCTTGATTTTGGTTAACTTAAGTTAAGGCCATGAAAGTAAAAATAAAATAACTGATTACAAAATAAATTCGTTAGCTAAGCTTATCCAAAATACACTAAGTGTGATCTCTGACGTTTCTGAATCACGTGCGTATTAATAAGTACGTACAGTAAACGCTCAAAAGTCCATAAGCACGCTAAGGATTACATTGCTATGAGCAGTACGAGCGAGCTAAATACAGCCAGTGCGTGTTACTTGATAACTAAAATGAATAGAAGGTCGTAAGTCAAACAAAACGTTAAGCTGTTGCGTTGTGAGATTACCTATGGACTTTTGGTCGCCACTGTACCTACCTAAATATCACTCGCGTGAACGGTGAAGGAAAATATCGCGAACCTGCATGCCTGAGAGATTTTCTCGACGGCGTGTCAAGTTTGCCAACCCACGCTAGGCCAGCGTGATGGATTGTAGCCTTAACCCCTCTCATTTTGAGAGGAGATCCGTGCCCAACAGTGAGATAATAAATTTTAAGATACGTAAGAGCATAGTGGAACCGTATAATTCCACTCACAATTGGAGCTGCCCGACTGGGGAAATACCTCCAGCTTGCAGAAAATCATCGCCAAATTACATAGCTCCGTGCTATGTTGTGTTCCTAACAGTGAGCAAGATCGCCAGAGCTCCGCGAGGAAGCGTTGTGTTAGCAGTAGGGGGGACCGGTGGTGTTTTGTCACTGTCATGCATGGCAGCATGTCTCCTACGCTGCCAGCCCAGCGTCCGAGTGATTCCCCTGGTGTTCCAAGCGAGCATAGGCTACGGTAACCGCTTACCATCATGCGGGCCGTATGCTTGTTTGTTTGTTTGGTATAAAAAATTGGTTGATGATGGTGTAAATGATGTAGCTTTAAATATATTTCAAATATTATTGAAAAAAAAAAACAACTAAAATAAAAGCCCTTATCTTACCAAGATATTAAAATTTCAAAAAGAATCGTTAACGATCTCCAATAAAAAAAATGAGCATCTGAAAATATTAAATCCAGACTTTGTCAATATATCTTTAAAATTATAATCAAAAGAATTAATCATAAATACTCATGCTAACAGGGCGTGAGTAAAATATACGTTCTTTCATCTATATTGTTTAAGATTTCTGATTCTAGAAGATTCCAAATAATGATTTATAATAGGGCGCTTAATCTTCAATTAGAAGCGTAGACTTAGAAGTTTTTCTTTGATGAAACCTACACGCTACACAGCTCATAAGAATTGAATTTAGCATCACTTAAATTAAGCGAAGTCTGTAGATATTCTTAATAAATAGTTTAAATAGTAGCAACTAGCGACCCGCTCCGGCTTCGCACGGGTATTTTAAAGGGATTTGGCAGCATTTTTCATGAAAGCTCCCAGTCGGCTAGACTTTTTCCAACATTTTACGTTACGTTATGTTATGTATGTACACCATTCTCGTAAATCACTGTGTCTTAGTGAATATCGCATAAAAATCCGTTCAGTCGTTTTTTAGTTTAACGCAATCTTCAAGAAGCGAGCCTATTCTTTTCTCAAAGGCGCACTCTCCAAAGACCCTCTGGTGTTGTGGGTGTCAATGAGCGGCGGTGATCGCTTACCATCAGGTGACCCACTTGCTCGTTTGCCCTTATATTCTATAAAAATAACGCGAACAGACAGGGACTTACTTCTAAAATATGTAGTTATATAATCTATTTAATATGTCTTTCACCGATAACATTAATAAACATTTTAATTATGTATTAATGTAACCAAATATTTTATTATTACTCAATAATTTTATTGCACTCCTTAGTTTTTACAGGATTCAATCGCAGACCCTGTGGAATATATCTGAGAAGAAACTTTGTAAATATAGACACAGCACTCCCAGCTCCATCACACGTCATAATTACGTAAGACTGGCTTCAAACAGTTTTTATTGTAAAGCCATTTATCTATGAGTAGCTGTGCCCCGCAGTTTCACTCGCTTGCTCTGCTTTTAAGAGTCAAAACGTGCTATTAACCACCTGTAACCTTCATCATGAATGTGGCTATCATAACACAGACAGTCAAGAAATAATATCTTTATATCCATTGTGTAACGTCCAAATTAAATGTAACCAAAAATGAATCGCGTATTATCCGGTAAATTCGCGCGCAGTCCGTTGCTGGCGACGACGTCGAGGGAATGCGAGAACGTTATACGCAATGGAGATAAACATCAACATTTTTGTATAATTTAGTTCGTATAATTCCCTTCTTTTCCGTGGCAATATAAATGGACCCTAACGCCACATTAGTCTAGGGGCTGCTACGCCAGAGATCTTGAGTTTGATTCACAGGTCGAGCAAAATGTTATTGAGTGCTAAATATTTTTGAAGACTAGTTTATTTTTAAGTAGGTACATATATGAGATCCGGAGTATGAGAGTGTATTTACTTGAATTATTATGTGCTAGCGTGTAAGTACTTAAATTTTAGATCCTTTCTTTAAATAAGACAAGAGTCAAATGCATCCAATTCTGCCCGCTCCCCGCTCCGCTTATTAATAACACAGCATTCTAAAAACACACGATGTTATTATGACAAAACAATTGCTAATTAAGTCCAACAATTATCCAGAAGATTGTATTATAATGACCTGCATGTACCATGGGGCTTTATGGGAGGTTAACGAGTTCTTAAGTGTTATAAGGGAACTCTAATTAGGGGGTACCCATAAGAATTTGGCGGATTTACATTATGTTGCTATTATCGCCTTTTTGGTCAAACAGGTTGAGGTGGTAATGATTTATATTTTATCTGAAGTTAAAGAATTTTACTGCATAATTAGTTTAGTGGTCGTAAGCTAGAGGTCCTGGGTTGGTTGCCCAGGTCGAGAAAAGTATAATTGGGTTTTACATACTGGTTTCTGACACTTACGCGAATATTAAACATTGAAATAAAACTACTTTTTACGGTTTTTATCGCGTTGTATTGATATTATTTGATTCCCGACGTTTCGGATCCTTTACAGCATCCATGGATGATCCCCGAGGCTATTGAAATTAAAAAAACATTCAAATTTCAATAGAGAAGATGGCTGGGTCTTACCACCTGCTTGGAACCCCATTATAGGTTCCATAAAATCAAAATCCAAGCCCAAAACTGCAAGAACCGAAGGATACGGTGAGCTCGTTCTGCGTGAATCGGATCGCCAATAATTAACAAAAATGTAAGGTAGCTGTTATTAGTAATTGTAATATTAAGATGTCCAACAACTTAGTCTACCCGTGACCATGGATGCTGTAAAGGATCCGAAACGTCGGGAATCAAATAATATCAATACAACGCGATAAAATCCGTAAAAAGTTGTTTTATTTCAATAATTGAGTTTTTCTATGAAATTCTCAGTAAGAGCTTGGGGTTTGTATTTGTGCCCGGTTGATAGCAATAGGCTCATAAATATACCAGCAAACTACTAGTGTACATTACAATTATTATTGTACATCTCCGCCTAACCCTTTGTGGAATGCAGGCGTGATGGTATGTTATGTTACTATTTCTGCCCACACCTCCGTAAAACAATAAACTTGATACAAATGCACACAAACACTCGTAATTCGTTAATAAACTTAAAAGCATACCCATCACATTCCTAGCCTCGTCGTGGGTTACTGCTCTTAGTGGCCCACATCGCTGTATTTATGACTCTACAATGATCTGTCTTTGAATGAACTCTCACACTTACATACAATTTATTGTTCGTAAAATGTGTTAATAAAAAAGTAAACCGGTAAATTCGAGCTGTGATTCTTATGTTGGTTCCGTACAGAGGATTGTTAAGGGTGCTTGAATTGGCCACAAAAACGTAATACCGAAATAAATAATAATCCAGACAATATTTTATCAAATTATGTTATTATTCGGATTTGGACACCGTTAATCTAGGTTTCTACGGTACTATTTCGTCTACTACTACTTCATTGGAAATACAAAACCGAAAAATCGTCCAAAACTTGGTAAAGTTATCAAAAATTGCATTCGCTTACATTAATTTCCAGTGATATATTTTGGACGAAATTAAAATGTAGGAACCTAGATTAACGGTATCCAAATCCGAATAATAACATGATTAAATTGTGTTTGAATTACGATTTATTTCAGTATTACGTGTGTAATAGAAATTCGGTCCGCCGGACTCTTAAATCAAATTAATCGAATATAATATAGAGTCTACGTTTTGTGGGAGTTTATAATCAAACCTGAAGTTAAACTTTTAATTATTATAATTATTTTTAAGGCCACATAATTTTAGTTTATTTCAGGCACTTACAGTTCATAGCGGCATGCGACTATAAACCGGATACCACTGTTCTTAGACATGAGAATATTGTCTCTTTTCATACTTTTTTATTGTTTTTTTTTCGTTGTCAGGTTTTAATTTTTAAAGCTTTTGTTTTTATTTGGCACTTTTTGGTGGCTCGTGCTTAGGTACTTTAATCAGTATCAGAATGCAAGTTTCAGAGTCTATTTCAATCGGTGATGGAACAAAACATAAGTTTTAAAGAGATGGCGCTAGAAATAACAGCAGCAGCAGGTATCATTACCCTAAGTGCAGTGTCTGCTATATTGGATTTCCTGTAACACCATATAGGTAGGTACCGTACGATACTCTGCGGATCAAAATAAATCGAAAGACGAGGTGTCTTTCGATATAATTATGTCAAAATCTCGTAAATTATAGTCTTTAACCCCTTTGGTCGGCAAAATACAAAATTTTGCCGGCCATGTTGCCAAGTTCTTGCAAAAATTCATAGCCTATGACATCTTTACTGAAAACACGAAATAATCGACACCTCATTTGTTGAAATCTGATCAGTAGTTTTTGAGCTACGATCGAACATCCATACATAGACACATACATACATACATTTAATAAAGCTACATACATACATAGTGTGTAAAAATCAATATCACCACAATTTTCTTGAAGTTCATAGCGACGCCGCCCTATAAAGACACGCGGACTCACCAGGCGTGCCAGTGGCGCTGCACCTAGTTAAAAAAAAGCTAAGTTAGCGTTTTTTCCAGGGGCCTCTTCAAAAATCCTTAGTTTATTGCTTGAAGATTACGTACTAATAACTCCAATAGATAATAAAGGCAACATTTCGAAATATCACAAACATTGAGAACACGCCTGGCGTGTTCGAGGCATAGTTATAGAAATTCTCAACACGCTAGGCGTGTCGGTGGCATTGAATGTGTTAGGAAGGTAGGAAAAAAAAGATCCTTTCTAAAGATATTAAAGTGTTGATATATTCTATCATGCTGAACTCCAAAAACCTTATCAATAGTAACTCGGAATAACGTTTTTAAGTGTTAACGTAGGAAAAAATATGCAATAAAAACACCGTCAAAGTCTAAAAGAAAATTTATTTTTTATCAACTACAGCTTGAAATGGCGACTTTATTTTCGTGTAGATAAAATTCAAAGTCGTTTCCATACGAATTGCGTGTAAAATCTTTATTGTAGCAATTATTAAAACAAAATGTATTTTAATATTGTCTTTTGAAGTCTTTATTAAAGTGAATTAAGATACGGTTTTATAGTAAATGTGTGGAAATTTGATTATTTTGTGCAATCGAAGTGTTTTTTTAAAGAAACGATATCTTAATTAAACTTATTCGATAGTTATTCTACCAATTTCCAATACGATCGACGAATTCAAACGAGAGGGTTTTTTTAAATCGTCATCACAGCGACGAAATTACTATCACGCCTGTATTCCCCGAAGGGTTCGGTACAGGTGTAAGTACATAGTAATGCATAGAGTTTGTTTACTAGGGGGCGAGTCTATTACCACTTACCGCGCTCAAATCCAAACTCCGAGCTGAGAATCTAGAAAAACCCAATAATACATTATCGTTTTGTGATTTTTTGCATTTTCCATGCTAAGATTATAAAGATATTTTAGTAAAGGAAAAATTCAATCGCGGGCAGGATTCATCTATGAAAAGCAAGTTACCTTGCTTCTCAACCTACCTTGCTTGAACCAACTTTAAAGTAAGTCGTGTCGGTTGAGAAGCAAGGTAACTTACTTTTCATTGATGTCGCCAACGTCACCTTATGACGTAAATTCAGATTGTGAAAGCAAAATTTCAATCAGGGGGGTGGGGTTAGCGTTGGCTTAGAGATTAGAGCGTCTGGTGTATCAAATCAGGAGACGCAGGTTTGAATCCTGCCCGTGATTGAATTTTTCCTTAACCAATATTACATTGCCTAGGACAGGGATGGCGAACCTTTTTTGGTCTACGTACCACTTTTTCTATACAAATGTTTAATGACGTCATGACGTGCTGTCAAACAATCTCAAGCGAAGAACCTCACAATAATGACAGTCGTAGAACTAAACGTTAACAACTTTCGTACGAATTCTACATTATTATTGTAGGTATCTCAGTCTTAATCTCTCGTCTCTGTCAATTAATTTGATACTAACAGACGAGTTTCGATTACTTGCCTAAATTCCTACCTAAGTCCCGTGCCCAAAATACTTTATCGCGTGCCAACGATGGCTCGCGAGCCATTGGTTCGCCATCACTGGCTTAGGACCTCTAGCGTAGGAGTCGTGTTAGACTATTGCTAAGTATTAGCTGTATATCAGTACATCGCTGCTGTTTATTTATTTATTTATTTATTTATTTATGCTTCTTGTACAGAAGTGTACAAAGGCGGTCTTAATGCCTTAGGCATTTTCTACCAGACGACCTTAGGGTGGTGCAGAGACGATCATGGTAGATGCACTAAAAGAGTAGAAGTGAAATGTGTGATTTGAAGACTTACCAAAACTATAAACTTACACAATATATACATTACATAAATATTTATTATATATATATATATTTATATATACAATATAAAATAACATAAAATACAATACATATATACTATACATATATACAATACACAATAGATATAAAAAGAAAAGTCAGTGTCGAGATGAATCTAACAGCGTTTTATCCAGCAAGTATTTGCGCACACAAGTTTTAAACGATTGCCGGCTGTTTATCATTCTGATTTCAAGGGGGAGAGCATTCCATAACAGTATTGATTGGACGAAGAAGGTAGAATGTATAAAGTCAGAGTGGTGAGAAGGACATCGAAGAAGACGATTATTAGTTGAACGAAGATGTTTATTGTGGAAGGAAGTAATATACTGAAAATGAGATGATAAGTACGATGGAGAATTAGGAGAAAAAAGTATAGAATAAAGAGTAGTCAGCGCCCTCAGATTTCTTCGTTGGCGAATGGGCAACCATTTCAATTTTATTCGATATTCTGAGACATGGTCATATTTACGGAGATTAAAAACGAATCGAATGCAATTGTTGAGAAGGCGGTCCAATTTATTGAGCAGATCTGCATTCAGGTCAAAGTAGCAAACATCACCATAGTCGATTATGGGGAAAATTAAGGTTTCGACAAGCATTGCTTTAATGTGCGCTGGAAGGAAATTTTTGAGGCGGTAGAGAGATCGCAGGGTACCTGTAACTTTTTGACTTACACTTGAGACTTGGGATCGCCAACTCAATGTAGGATCAAAACTCAAGCTGAGATCTTTGACGCTGGAAGTGACAGGTATGGCTATGTCATTGAAGACTATTGGTGAAATATTTATATTGCTCAACTTGCAGATATTGCGATGGCTGCCCAAAATGATAGCCTGGCATTTATTGGGATTTACTGCCAAACCAAATCTATCAGCCCAGTCCCTGATTGAGTCAAGATCGTGGTTCACAGCTTCGATCGCGACGGATAAATCTTCTATTCTAGATTGAGAGTAAATCTGTAGGTCATCGGCATATAGATGATACGCACACTGAAGCTTTTGGGTAATAAAATTTATGAAAATTGAAAAAAGCAGTGGAGATAATATTCCGCCTTGGGGAACGCCAGTTTCCAGCTTGCACCAAGTTGAGAAAGACTCCTCAATGTGGACTGACTGCTGGCGATCTCGAAGGTATGATGAGAACCATTCCAGCACTTCAGGAGAGATCATGAAATGGGAAAGGATGGACAAAAGGATATCGTGACTGACGGTATTAAAAGCATTGGAAAAGTCAACCAGTACCAATACAGTAACCTTAGTGTCTTCCATGCCTGCCCGAATATCGCCAGTCACCTTAAGGAGTGCAGACACAGTACTGTGACCTGGTCTAAACCCAGATTGATAAGGACTTAGGAGTGTATTTGCATAAATGAAGCGAGAGAATTGTTTGTGGACACAGGCCTCCAGAACCTTGGACAGGAAAGGAAGAATAGAAATTGGCCGAAAATGACTGGGGAGAGAAGGGTTAGGAATCTTAGGTAGAGGCAAAACATGTGCTTTGCACCACGCAGACGGAAAAGAACTCGATTCAAGTGAAGCATTTACAATGTGAGAAATTGCAGGGAGTAGGCGGTCCAAAACTGTGGTGATCATATTCCGACTGATGTTGTCACAACCCACAGCATTTGATTTAATGGATAGGATTATTTTTTTAATCTCACCCGAGTCCACTGGAGAAAAGTGAAATGGATTTATATTGGGACGCGTTAGACCAGCAATGAAATCAATGGTTTGACTTATGGTTAGACGATCTAAAGAAGAAGATGTGGAGAAATGATTGTTGAGGTCGTCTAACCCAATGGAACTCGGAAGGTCTAAATGTCGCGGTTTGCCAATACCTAGAGTTCCTAGGAATTTCCAAATATTGGCAGAAGAAGAAGAAGATATGTTATCAAGAATATGGCGGCGTTTGGCGTTACGTATCATCTGATTACACCGATTCCTTGCAGCTTTGAAGAGAGTCCAGTTATCCTGATCACGATCTTTTTTGTATTTACGAAAGGCACGATCCCTCCGTCTCATTGCCATCAGAATACCCCTCGTCATCCAGGGCGCAGGTGGTCGCTTCATTTTCACTTTTTTGATTGGAGCGTGGGTGTCATAAAGATTGGTTACCACCTGGTTAAAAATACGCACTTTGTCATCAATTGTGGTTGCCACCATCAACGGCTGCCAGTCAATAACAGACGCATCATGGTGTAACCCTTCAACGTCCATTCGAGCAAAACAACGCCTGTATAAAACCTTAGGCTTAGGTTTGGGAGGTTTTAGGATATATGAGAGGAAAATGAGGTCATGGTGGGAGAAACCGGAAGCAGCAAGCTGCCCATGAGAGGAAACGAGGGATGGATTGGAGATGAGGATTAAGTCTAGCCATGTGTCTTCACCCTTAATATTGTGGTGAGTGGCTTGGAGGGGTAAAACATGAAGGCTAACGGACTCGGTGAGGTGCAGGAGTTTACTTGATCGAGGGGAGTTTTGAAAAAGGAGGTTGGTGTTTAAATCGCCCATGATGATGTGATGAGTATACTCCGAACCCAACGATTCTAAAACCGATTCTAATTCAGTGAAGTAGTCTATTGTGGGGGGACAATAAATGACGCCGAGAATTAATTTTGCTCCTCTGACGCAAACCTCTAGAAAAAGAAATTCTGCTGAAGCAGAATAGTCCGAAGGGGAAGAGCATAAAATTTTGTAAGGAAAATCACTACGAAGGTAAATGGCAACACCACCCCCTCCTCTGCCGATCCGATCGTTCCGGATAAGAACGAAGCCAGGCAGAGGGTAGGACGTAGATAAAAGATGAGGTTTGAGCCATGTCTCAGAAATCAAAATGGCGTGAACATTGCAGTCAGTAAAAGCTTCATACAAGTCGCTGAAATGACTAGGGATGCTTTGGGCATTTAAGTGGCAAACATTCAAGAGCCGTCCCTGTGGTTGGTCAAATTTGTCACGCAAATTGTTACCAAGTGTGTCACATGCAGAACAAAAACTGTCATTATCAGATGATCTACTAGATTCATAGGCAGAAAGAAACGATTCATTATCAGATATCATAATTATAAGTAAATAAAATATATATTGTAGTTTAATAAATATAAGAATATAAATAAGTTATCTAAAACGGAAGAAAACAAAAAAAAAAGGAGTGCAGAAGGCTATTAAATAACGTATGCAACCCTGCACCACCCGCCAGCTGACCTTCGCCTTCGAGAATTTTCGCAATTATAACATCAAAGAAAGTACCTTTTTTTTTTAGAAATAAACATTACCCCACACTAGGATTTTCTCCTGTGTCGTGGGTGCGTTTACAAACACAAATTCTCACATACACAAACGCCCAGACCCGGAACAACTACCTGTAGATCATACAAATATTTGCTCCGTGTGGGGATCGAACCCACAACACATGGCGCAGAAGCCGATCGCTCAACCGCTACGCCAATCGTGTCGTCAAAAAATAGTGTCACTTGATCGTGAATCAACCCTGGGACTTTACCATTTATGCCTTTCAGATTCCACAAGTCGATATTTTCAATAAAAGAACGAAATAAAAGCATATTTTTGAGGGCCATTTTCAATGCAAGACTTGAATAACATTTAACGTATAATTTCGAAAATCGAACGTCAGCCATGTTGGACATCAAAAAAGCAATTTCATTGGACAATAACTACGTCATTCATTGTGTGGAACCTTCAAAGACCGTAAAACCGTATACTGACACGGCAATCCGTTTAATTCATTGTCGGTTTTTATGTCGCTACTCAATTTTACAACCCTGCGTTCCATGTTTAAAAAATCTAACGGTTGGAATTTTGTTATCGAATGTTGGATTTTGGCTGATTTCATTATCAACCACTGTACCACTGCTGCTGGGCACAGATTTCTCTCAGAATAAGAGATATATTTTATGAAATTTTTGCGTTGCCCCGTTCTTAATGGTCATTGTGTGATGTTCGAAGCTTTCCTCAAGAATCACTCTATCTATTGGTGAAAATCACATGAAGATTGGTTTAATAGTTATTGAGTTTATCGCGAACAAACAGACAGACAGACGCGGCGGGGGACTTTGTTTTATAAAAAAGTATATTAAAAATCTGATGATTATATGTATTAAAAATAGAATCTATATTTTTTTAACAAAATCCCTTAACCTTCAGCGTGAAACCAACTGTAGGTAAGTGTAAAAGATCATCTCTGCCAGCCCTGTTTAAAAATAAAAGTTGGTAGATGCGTAAAAGCGCACTCCATTTAAATAAATTCCAAATTCGGTCAATCTGTTAAACTACATTTTAAACGATCATTTTTATTTTATTACGTAAACCCAATACGTGCATTGTAGATCGTTATTATTATGGAGGGAGGAAGGGGAGGAAATGACGTCATACATAGAGGAAACTATAAAGCATTAACATCGGGCCGGCCGAATTTTGGACCTCCTCTTCTGTGCATACGTAATATTATAGTACGTGTCACGAGAAATGGCCATTGTGGAGCATTTTCTTTTTTAATTAACATTATTTTTTTATTTTTTTAAAACGTTGCCCCACACCAGGATTTTCTCCTGTGTCGTGGGTGCGTTTACAAACACAAATTCTCACATACACAAACACCCAGACCCGGAACAACTACCTGTAGATCATACAAAAATTTGCTCCGTGTGAGGATCGAACCCACAACACGTGGCGCAGAAGCCGATCGCTCAGCCGCTACGCCAAACGTGTCGTCAATTTGTGACTAGCGACCCGCCCGCGGTTTCACCCGCGCTGCTCTGTTCCTATTGGTCGTAACGTGATATTATATAGCCTATAACCTTCCTTGATAAATGGACTATCCAACACAAAAATAATTTTTCAATTCCAACCAGTAGTTCCTGAGATTAGCGCGTTCAAACAAAGAAACAAACAATCTGTTCAGCTTTATAATATTATTATAGATTCACAGGTGGGGAAGGGTTAGAATAGGTACAGTTCCTCACTGCATTCAGATAAGCATCTCGTAACAGCCGAGAAAATATCTGTCTTGATATCTATCTGTCGGAGTCTGTCGTAAAGCATCTTGGTGTGTATTTCGACTTTTGTGTGTATGAGCCAGTACCCCCTCGGGTGGTGCGGCTCTGTCAGTATGCAGTCCGTAGGGGCCCTTAAAGCTCGGTAACGCATCAGCAACTACTCTGGTGTTGCAGATGTCCATACGACATGATTACATTATTAATCTTTACCTTTTAGCCTTTAGTTTCCTGCCTGTTCGTCTACTTTCAGAGAATACAGGCGAGTTTGAATGTACCTATGTATTAATTAAAAAAAACCCTTACTAGAAATGTGAGTCGCACATTACTAGTCTTCTTGTTAACCCCTCGTGCTAAGCTAAATGCTTATGTTACGAGTGCGTTCACGTCGGTAGTGCGATGGGTGGGTTTCGAACCGACAACTACATGATCGCCAGTCCGACGCCCTAGCCATTAGGCTACCGCCGCGTAGTATTCTTTAGTTTACAATGTCCTGATTTTATGTTGAAATTATTGTGTAAGAATTATAAGTGAGCATTTCTCGTCGCCCGCACTATACAACTACAACTGGTAGCAATGTACTTTGCATATTAACTGCGCGACTAGCTAGCGACTGCGACCGCGACTTCTAAGTTACACACGAACGTGGGCACATCACTATCCGTTTCCTAAAATCAAAATTGGAAGACATTAGCTACCTATTATTTGTCGTGAATGTAAAATGTTAATACCTACCTAAGTATTTTTGCTTACCGCGAGTGATAGCCTTGTAATTTGACATTTTTTTTATGGATAAAGTCGGAAAACGAGCTGATGAGTCACCTGGTGGTAAGTAGTCATCGTCGCCCATGGACACCTGCTACACCAGAGGAGTTGCTGATGTGTTGCCGACCCTTAAGACTGTAGACTGCTAGAGCCGCAGCAACCGAAGGGAACTGGTTCTTACATGCAAAAGTGGAAACACACATAAGGTGCTTTTCAATAGACTCTGACGTAAGGGTGGTCGCCAGCCAGACAGACCCCAAGAGGTCCGACCACTGAACCAGTCAGAAATTTTCTCGGCTCTTACGGGATGCCTATCTGAAAGCTAGTGAGGAACAGTTTTCTAACCCATCCCCACACGGGGACTTATTATTAACTAGGTCTTCAATCCGAATAAAATCATACCTAGAATCATGAAGTTTGGCAGAGAAGGTCTTAATAACACAAGTTAAGGCAAATTTTTTGGGTTTTTCTATGAAATTCTCAGTAGCAGCTCGGAGTCTGGATTTGTGCCCGGTTAATTGCAGTAGGCTCGTCCCCTATTACATGGGACCTAAACATACCGGTGAACGGCTTACATTAGTACACCTCTGCCTAAGCTTTCGGGGAATACAGGCGTGATAGTATGAAATGATTTGTGAAAATTATCCGCCAAAAATTTGCGGAAGCCTCAGTGCGCGAGTAAGACTCGCATTTGTTCGACATTTTTTTTAATTTGTAGAATTAACAGGTAGGTACACATAACATACCTATAACTCAAAAAAAAATAATGTATGCACGTGTATTGTTAAAACAATAAGTATTTGAGAACGGGAATGGAAGCTACAATAAGACTTAAGAACTGATTTACATGTACAGTCGAGTGCAAAAGTGTTTCGTTTTCTTTATTTATGTTTTTATTATTTATATTAATTAAAATTGTAATCACTGTCGCATTACAGAAAAAATCTTAACTTCAAAGTGAAAATGTTTTAACATAAAATGTGTAAAATTTTAATACGATCATGATTTCAATTTATTATTATAAGAATATTTATTGATTTCTGAGACTTACGCGAATATTCGACATATTGCTTAGCTTATGGATTCTATCGCGTCCAACTCATATTAATAATCCCGACGTTTCGGACCCTTTACAGCGTCCATGGTCACGGGCAGACTGAGGTGTTGTGCGTCTTGATGTCGTATTTATTGACAGCTCCCCTCCACTTACCCTCCCACTTTAATCGTTAGTCATCCGATTTACACAAAAGAATATTTATGTTTATAATTACATAATTGAAAATTTCCAACATCCCTATGTATGCTTAAATCTTTAAAACTACGCAACGGATTTTGAAGCGGTTTTTATAATAGATAGAGTGTTTCAAGAGGAAGGTTTTAAGCTATTTAACATTACGCTACGACTTTTAGGAATGGGGTAACGCGGGTGAAACCGCGGGCGGGTCGGTATGGCTTTATAATCTTAAAAAAAAACATGAAATATGGTAATGGTAATTATCATCAATATAGTCCTCCTCATAGTTATCGATGACTGCGACTCTGATAAATTAAATTATTAAATATCATTTTATATAAATTTATCACTGGAACTGCTTTTTTCGTAACTACTTGTGCGCTTACTTGTCCCGCCCGTCATGCACGGAGCCAGCGTCCCACACGCTCCCTTCTCCCTATCAATCATATATTATCACTAGCCCAGTTGCCGTGCGCATTATAATTTATATTGTTACGAACATTAGCATATGGTAAAATAATAATTAAATGTGATTTGATAGTAATACTTAGATTGGAATTAATAGATAAATACTAATTTTTGTATGCTACTAACTGCTTCCTGGTCCTAAACACAGCTATACTAGAGAACCTGGATTCGATAAACAGGTCGAGCAAAGTGTTAGGTAAGTATTGATTGTTATTAGGTAAATCCTCAGCAGGAGCTTGAAGTGTGGGTTCATTAATTCTAGCTTTTTTATGGAATAGGAAAGCAAACGAGCAGACGGATCATCGCGTATCACCGGTAAGCGATTACCGCCGCCCATGGACACCCGCAACACCATAGGAGTCACAAGTGCGTTGACGACCTTTTAAAAGGGGATTTGGCCTCCGGTAACCTCACTCACTCGGCGAAACACAACGTAAGCGTTGTTTAACGCCGGTTTTCTGTGAGGCCGTGGTATCACTCTAATAGGTAATACCACGTACTAGCTAAGATACATACCATAATTAGTAATGATGGTATGTAATAATTCATTATATACCATCCTACCTGTATTTCCCGAAGGGTTAGGCAGAGGTATTAGTGTATAGTCCAAGTTAAAATGTTTTGTTTCAATTAGACCATTAAAAGTAGTGGTTGGCGATTTATGAATGATTTGGATAATCGAATAACTTTGTAATACTAATGTTGATAATCGATTATGAAATTAGTAACTAATATATTTTCCTAACCGAATGACGTTAGTAAATAGTACTACTAATCCTGTTGTTAAGAGACTGTTAAACTCATTAACCTTCCTTTTTCGTAGTCGGGTAAAAAGTACAGAGCCTCGAGGGTCAAAGTGTGTAATTGTATTCATGATAACAATGACAGTAGTTTTATATGAATATGGTTAACGTAACAATATTTCTTCATTATAAAAAGAATTACTAATTGCTTGGAACCCCATTAAAGATTCCATAAACACAAAATCCAAGCCCAAAACTGCATGACCAAAGGATACGGTGAGCTCGTTCTGCGTGAATCGGATCGCCAATAATTAACAAAACTGTAAGGTAGCTGTTAGTAATTGTAACATTAAGACGTCCAACAACTTAGTCTACCCGTGACCATGGATGCTGTAAAGGATCCGAAACGTCGGGAATCAAATAATATCAATACAACGCCATACAATCCGTAAAAAGTAGTTTTTTTTCAAGAATCACTTATGTTCTTACATATACTTATGTACCTACTTATTTCATTATTTATTTTGTGTACCTAAATCCAATATTCACCATGAAAACAATATTCATAAAGTGATATTGACTACTCTGCCCTGCATCGACTTGCGACCGCGACTACTAACAAAATTAGTAATTAGTCATTACTAACCTAATCGACATATCTCGAGACATCTTCATAATCGAGTGATTTCATTAGTATATCTCATAATCACCCGCCGCTATTAAAAAGGTACTTTTCAAAAGTCAAAACTAGTTGCACGGTTCCAAAAAGTGGGTCTTATGGAGAAGAGCCGGCAAGAAACTCCATAGATACTTTTTAAAAAAAAACATGATTACTTGTCATTATTATTCTTTACAACTTTGTTGTACCAACCTAATAGAGGGTGAGCCTATTGCCATTAATCGGGCGCAAGTCAAAACCTCAAGTTGCTACTAAAAATTTCGAAGAAAAACCGAATAACATTTTGTTGGACCTGGGAGTCGAACCCAATAAATACCTCTAGCATAGCAGTCGCGTTTATGATCACTGGACTAATAAGGCAGTCTAATTAATACCTGTAATAATGATCTTTTCTTTATTGGTTAAGTCGGCAGACGAGCGAACTTGGTGGTATGTATGTAGTCATCGTCGCCCATGGACACCTGCAACACCAGAGGAGTTGCTGATGCGTTGCCGCCCCTTAAAAGCTTCTACGGACTGCAGACTGCCAGAGCCGCAGCAACCAAGGGGAACTGGCACTTACGTGCAAAAGTCGAAACACACACCAAGGTGCTTTACGACAGATTCCGACGTAAGGGTGGTCGCCAGCCAGTCAGACGCCAAGAGGTCCTACCACCGAGGAGATATTTTCACGCCTCGAGATGCCTATCCGAATGGCAGTGAGGAACAGTATTCTAACCCACGAGGTAAAATCAAAATAATAGGTAGGTTGATTTTCATCAAAAATCATCTACACATCCAATTACCATCCTAAATAGACACGAAAAGCAAAATAAACAACATGTAGCTACCCCATCCATCACGCCGATGACGTTTGGAGGTAGGCACACAGGAAGACGCGGGATAACTTTATCACTACTGATAAGAACATAGCTATAAGTCTTTGTGGTGCCGATAAAGGCAGCCAGGGAAGATAAGAAATGAGATTGATTAAGGAAACAGGTCACAAGAAATAGGTTGGTTGTTTTGAAGAGGTTATTTTTTAAGCACGGACCATCATCACGACTGTATTACCCGAAGGGTTAGGCAGAGGTGTATTTCTTCTTCTTATCGAATCGACAGAAAATTGACAGAGAAGGGCAAAATAAGAGAAATAATTAATAGACATAAGAGAGATTAATAGACGACACGTTTGGCGTAGCGGCTGAGCGATCGGCTTCTGCGTCACGTGTTGTGGGTTCGATCCCCACACGGAGCAAATATTTGTATGATCTACAGGTAGTTGTTCCGGGTCTGGGCGTTTGTGTATGTGAGAATTTGTGTTTGTGAACGCACCCACGATACATGAGAAAATCCTAGTGAGGGGCAAAGTTTAAAAAAAAAAAAAAATTAAGTAGATTGGCCCCGTATTCCGCTACGCGCACGGCATTTTCTGTAGCGGCCATTAGGTCTTTACTAATACTACTGAACATCTTGTTGGTTTGTTTAGTACCCATGTAATATAGGGTGAGTATATTATATTGCCATTAACGTGGGAGAGCCATGCTTCGGCACGAATGGGCCGGCTCGACCGGAGTGATACCACGGCCTCACAGAAAACCGGCGTTAAACAACGCTTTCGCTGAGTCAGTGAGGTAACCGGAGGCCCAATCCCCTTTTAAAAGGTCGGCAACGCACTCGTGACTCCTCTGGTGTTGCGGGTGTCCATGGGCGGCGGTAATCGCTTACCATCAGGCGATCCGTCTGCTCGTTTGCCCTCCTGTCCCATAAAAAAAAAACCGGGCACAAATCCAAATTCCGAATTACTACTGAGAATTTCTGCTTATTCCACAAATTCCCCTTGAGAGAATCACGTTAGGGGGGAAATCTGGGCCCTAATGTAAAAAAAACCCTTTCTTTTTGGTTTAGATTAATCCACTTTCCCCATTATTTTTAGTTACAATTTTCAATGAAAGGCAAAACCTCTGACCCGGAAAATTGGCAGGGATTACAAAAACCTATTAGTTGGCATATTCGGTAAAAAATTTTTTTTATTATTTTAACATACCATCATAACATACCATCACGCCTTTATTCCCCGAAGGGTTAGGCAGAGGCGTACTAATGTACACCCACAGTTCGCCGGTATGTTTAGGTCCCATGTAATAGGGGGCGAGCCTATTGCCATTAATCGGGCACAAATCCAGATTCCGAGCTGCTACTGAAAATTTCATAGAAAAACTCAATAACACTTTGCTCGACCTGGGGATCGAACCCAGGACCTCTAGGGTAGCAGTCGCGCTTGGGACCACTAGACTAATAAGGCAGTCCTTTTATTATTTTATTGACATTTAGACTGGAAAAGGTCTGTTGGTATTATAATAATCTAGTTTCTGCCCGCGACTTTGTCTGCGTGGAGTTCAGAATTGAGTCTGACCGGGATAAAAAGTAGCCTATGTATTATTCCAGGCTATAATCTATCTCTGTGCCAAATTTTATCCAGATCCGTTCAGCCGTTCTGGGGTGAACGAGTAACAAAATCCATACATAAACACTTTCTCGTTGTAGGATTTGTAGTGTGCATTATTATATGCCAGGTAGGTATCCTAGCTTAGACTTAGAGAAAATCATCCCACATTATCTCTCATTCAAGCAAGACTTGACTTGACTACTCCGTCACCGTGCAATATTAAAAACTTCAATCTAGCGTTGCGTAGGGTGGACATAAATTTCCGCGTGTAAGCAACATCTGTCGGCGCTAAGTGGAAACTCGCATAACATCGCGCCGTCATAGCTGTGGTAAAAGCAGTAATTTGCAGCTTAAGATGTTTTTACTAGATGTGACAGGTATTTCTATATAACGCGATGAAATCCAGTAAAATGTAGTTTTGTCTGCCGTAGTCTAGAGGTCGTAAGCGCGAGGGTTCTGGGTTCGATTCCTAGGACGAGCAGTGTTATTGGATTCTTCTGTGAAATTCCCAGTAAGTAGCAGTTTGGAGTTTGAATTTTTGCAATGGGTAATAATACTTGACAATGGACTAAATTTAGTACATTTACATATTTTGAAACGTTAAAACGTCCAAGAACTTAATCTACCCGTGACCATGGATGTTGTAAAGGATCCGAAGAAGCCGGGAGTTAAATAATATCAATACAACGCAATAAAATCCGTAAAAAGTAGTTTTATTTCAATGTCTAATTATCGCGTAAGTGTCAGAAACCAGTATAATAAAAAAAAAGACGTGTGGCACTCGGGGACTGCCGCGGTAAAGCTATTGCATAGCGTTTTTTATCAACTTATGTAATACAACCAATGCCACCTAAAGGCGGGTTGCTGAACTAAAGACAAGCGTGTTAGGTTTTTTTCGTTACGGAATTTCTGGATTCGGTCCCCACGCTTAAAGCCCGCGATAGAAGCTATGCAATAGCTTAAAAATACTTGAGAGGTGTCAAGGGACGCCCGTATGGAACGAAGATTAAATTTATAAATAGTTGAAGGCTCGATTAGCGCAGTGCCATAGGATGCAAGTTCAAAATCAGCACGGAGCGAGTATTTATACATATAATCATAATCATAATCATAATCATAATCATAATCATAATCATAATCATAATCATAATCATAATCATAATCATAATCATAATCATAATCATAATCATAATCATAATCATAATCATAATCATAATCATAATCATAATCAATCATGTCGGTAGGTACCTTCGATTTGGTTTGAACTTATATCATTTACGTGTTAATGTTATTTTGTTCTAAATTTTGTAATCAGATCTTGTGCAAATTTTTATGGGACTGCCTCTGAAATATGAGCTATCAATCAAAAAAGAATCATGAAAATCGGTTGGCGTGATATTGAGTTATTCGTCCATTTGTCGGTTACGTACTTAATGCAAATTTAAGACTGATATGGTTTTCTCATGGTTGCCATTATTAGAACTGCACCAAATTGAAATGGGAAACACCAGCTTTCAAATAAAAAAAGAATCATTAAATCGGTTCACCCAGTCAAAAGTATTTAGGTAACAAACATAAAAAAAAACTAAAAATAAAAAAAAATACAGTCCAATTGAGAACCTCCTCCTTTTTGAGGTCAGTTGAAAAGTAGTTACACGCACATCTACATATTTATTATAATAGAAAAATTTAAATGATCGCTATCTTTAAATGGAAGATATACAAGAAAAACTATTATTGGGGGCCTTTATTGACGCAATAGAACTCAAAACAATGATTAAAAGTTTGACAGTTAAAATATTGTATTTGTGTTATTTCAATTAGTTCATAAATTTGAAAAAATATAATTTTAAAGAATCTGTGCGGACAAAGTCGCGGGCAGCTTATTCTTTATTCTACAATAAGTTTCTTGGAGCGTACTACATTGATTACAACGCTTCTAGTAATTCTCTACATCAACATAACACATCACAAATGAGGCTGAACTCGTTAGATGCAATGAGAATACACTTTCTAGACACAATTATGCACCGTGTGTTGTGATAGCACATTACTGCACGTACCATCATGCATTGGCGTGAAGATATATCATAATAACCATGATATACAACATTTTGATTACACTAAGAGTTGTACTTTTAAAGAAAGAAATAATTTTTTTGAAGCCATATGACAGACAGAAAATAAACTAACAAAAGACTCACTTTACGTTGGGAGAGCCATGCTTCGGTACGAATGGGCCGGCTCGACCGTAGTGATACCACGGCCTCACAGAAAACCGGCGTGAAACATGCTTACGTTGTGTTTCGCCGAGTGAGTGAGGATCCCGGAGGCCCAAATCCCTTTTAAAAGGCCGACAACGCACTTGTGACTTCTCGGGTGTCCATGGACGGTGGTAATCGCTTACCATCAGGCGAACCGCCTGCTTCTTAGAGGGATTAGTCCACCACGCTGGCCTAGTGCGGGTTGGCAGACTTCACACGCCGTCGAGAAAATCTCTCAGGTTTGCAGGTTTCCTCACGATGTTTTTCCTTCGCCATTTAAGCGCATGATAATTAACTATTAATACGCACATGACTTCGAAAAGTCAGAGGTTGACTCCTCAGACCTCAGACCACGTAGATGGGAAGGCTTTTACCACGATATTATTGCGTGGTGTCAAATTATTTGTTAGCCTGGGACACAGCATACATGACGGCGATAGAGCACTACTGTTGTGTCAACAGAGGCTTTGAGTACTCTATATGTAGAGTTAACAAGGTGTAGAGCTGGCAATGAACATTTTAAATCCGTGAGTTCCCTACACAATAATATAATTTGATGAACAGGTTCACCGATTGTAAAATTGTTTTGGAGAGAAGCCTACCTATAGTTGCTATTATTAATTAAGCTTAAGTATTTATTATTTATTCTATTATTATTATACTTCGATGCCATATAATGTGTGCACCAGCTGACATAATGTAGCAATGAAAATATTATCCCAAACACGCCTCAGTCTTTTAGATGTATATATACTTATAGCTTTTTTACGTTCATGTATTTTATGTAAATAGTGTTTATTAATAGGTTTTTTAAAGTACTAATAGGTACTTTTAATAAACCTATTAATAAACAATTGTTTAATAAATTATTTATCTGTTCATATAATTAAAAAAAAGTCCCAAACAAAAATTTAAATTCTATTTTATGGATCTTTTAACGTCTTAGTAACTTTACAGACAGAAAAGTGTTGTTGGAGAGTTTGTTGCGCCACTTCTTTTTTCCAGCCAAAGCACTAGGAGGCGGTGTTGGGGTATGGGATATTTGAACAGACCTTTCGAATGGCATGGCAGCTTTGAGTCGATTTGTCCTAACTGACAACACGCATACAACAGTCATCGTATAGCTAACGTATAGATAACCGTTACCTAGGAAGCACCACAACCTAATTTTAATATCTAGGTATCGTACTTAGGTACTAGTTTGATTTTTAAAATTTACACCTTTATTCAAGAAAATGTGAGCTGCATAGTTATAATACTAGACATAAATCAAGATTAATGCAGCCGCAGTTTCGTCTCGCTAAAGTCCATACTTCCTTTATGGGATACTGTGTAAGATTTTATAATAAAATTCCGGAGTTCATTTTAAAATTACCAGAAAAAAAAAGATTAAGTTTACCCTGTGCAGGCAAGCTTACTATAAACTGGAAGACTATCTTTTGGATAAAAATGTTTGGCAAAATGCTGGTCCAGCTCCACAGGATGATGACTGATAATTTTTAACAAAATACCTATGCTATTACACATATTATGATATTGGATTGATATAGGTTTAGATTGGACTTTTAATATTGTATAATTTCATAATTAGAAAATTGTAATGTGTGAGTATAGTGCAGATATTGATGTAGCAATCTGTATAAGCACATACATATATTTATCTGTAAAATTGTTGTGCCTGCGGTCTGAGCTTGTCATGCTCACTTAAATGTCCTGCTGATGGTGGCGTTGTGTGTCGGGTTGTTTTATTCCCTACAATATGGTTGAGTCGAAGCACGCCGATCCGCACGTCATGCTCGTGAACGGGTGCTGTTTGTCGGGGCTGGTCAGCTCTTACTTGCTGTGGAAATCCCTAATTCTTTTTGTATATTGAATAAAAATCTTATACATCAAACTGCAGAATTCTCAGTAGTTGGAACAAAGTTGCAAAACATAATATTGTAATTAAGTTTTCTATTTTTTAAAAGAGTATCTATGGAGTTTCTTGCCGGCTCTTCTCCATACGACCCATTTTTTTGAACCGTGCGACTAGTTTTGACTTTTCAAAAGTCAAAACTAGTCGTCTATTTAGTGGTCTAATTGAAATAAAACATTTTGACTTTTGACTTTTTTTAAAGAACTCCTCTCTAAACTTTCTGAACTCTGTTTACAACGTACGGCTACTCAATATAAATAGGTAAGTAAATGTGTTTATCCAGTGCGCCTTCACGCCGTCTCCCAAGGTGGTCCGGCAGAGTGCTCCCGTGTTGACCCATCCACTTTCCTACAGGGTTACCTCACTAAAAGGTGTACGAACCTTACATAAATATGTGTTTTTAAGGTTGGCGACTAATTTGGGACAAATTCTTTTCAGTTATTTGACCAACAGACACGAATTGAAAGTTCTTTTAGCTAAGTAAAAAGTATATTATTATTATTATTATACGCATTTTATCTGCCTGATTGGTTTAGACGTTGATTCTGGTTCTTGAGGTCTGGGTCGATTCCCAGGTCGAGCATATAATTACGCCTATATTTGAAATTGTGTCCGGTTAAATCGCAATAGACTCGCCCCGTAGTTTGCTGGTATGTTAAGAGTCCGGCGGACCAAATTTCTTTTACAAACATAATACCGAAATAAATCGTAATTAAAACACAATTTAATCAAATCCTGTTATTATTCGGATTCCGATACCGTTAATCTAAGTTTCTACTCTATCATTTCGTTCAAAATTCTTCACTACAAATAAATGCAAGCGAATGCAATTTTTGATAACTTTACCAAGCTTGGAACGATTTTCCGGTCTTTTATTTCCAGTGAAGTAGTAGTAGACAAAATAGTATCGTAGAAACCTAGATTACCGGTATCCAAATCCGAATAATAACGTAATTTTATAAAATATTGTCTGCATTACGATTTATTTCGGTATTACGTTTTTGTGGGCAATTCAAGCTCCGCCGGACCCTTAAAGTATATCGTTATTTTGCTGATTATTTGCATAATACCATAATAGGACCTACTTAATAATTATAGTTATAGAAATAAAAAAAAACTCTGGAATTAATAACTATCATTTTGTGATTTTTTTTGCATTTTCCACGCTAAGATTATTAAGTTATTTTTAGTAAAGGAAAAAATAAGTTATAACTAATTAAATACATAAAACCAATAATACCGTCCATGGTGCGTAAACTGACATGAAGGATGTAAAGGGTCCGAAACGTCGGGATTTGTTATTCTGAATACTTATAACGCGTGTAAGTGGTTTCATTTCTAATATTTGTGTGGGTAAGTCTCAGAAATCTGTAAACTAATAGGTAACTCTGGAATCACAAGTTTTACTTCATCAGCGACAAAATTGTGTATAAACGCTTTAGTGAAGAAGTAAGTGTTAAAATAATATTTGTTTTCAAGACGCAAAAGGCCAGTATTTGCTGAAAAAGCAAACATTGACAATCTTGACTCAATATCAATAAAATAAAATTTAAGTCTCAAATTCTTCTATTTGTGAAGCCTTATCATAATTGCTGATTATAGGCAACATAACAGACCATCACGCCTGTATTCCCCGAGAGGTTTGGCAGAGGAGTACTAATATACCTACATCCACAATTCGCCGGTATGTTTAGGGGGCGTGCCTATTTCCATTAAACCACACTCCGATCCGAGAGATAGAGAATTTCATAGAAAAATTCAATAACACTTTGCTCGACCTGGGAATCGAACCCGGGACCTCTAGTTTAGTTGTCAGGCTTAGGACTATTAGACTAATGAGGCACTTAAATTAAGTATAGTTAAAGATATAACATGATAGGATCCGTAAAGGAGTTTCATTTATATATAGTGACCCGCTTGCGGCTTCACCTGCGCTGTTCCGTTCCTAAGAGGCGTAGCGTGATGTTATATAGCTTATAAGCTTCCACGATAAATGGACTATCCAACACAAAATGAATTTAAAAAATCGGTTCAGTAGATCCAGAGATTACCCCCTACAAACTCACAAACTTTACCTCTTTATAATATTAGTATAGATGTCTGATATTGGTCTCTGGTGTCATACTGTGCGATTCCAGAGGAATTTCCTCCTACACATACTCAGGTTGTGGAATCAGCTCAACGCCGAGGTTTTCCTAAAGGACTACAGCATGGGGTTCTTCAAAAAGGTGAAAGATTTTTATAACTGCGAAAAGATTTTTACAGGGCCTCTAGTGTTGCAAGCGTCTATAGGCTACGGTAACCGCTTACCATCAGACGGGCCGTATGCTTGATTGCCACTTCAGCGGTATATAAAAAAAATTCGCGTTAATGTCAGAAACCAAATCAATACGCCGATAAAATTCTCAGTATTTTTAATTATGACTCCATTGAACCACCAGAAGTGGAGGGGTGGTCTGTAGACCTAAGGGAATGACGGGCTCATACGGTCGTACCTACCCCACTCCCCCTCGTGTCGTGATTATAACGTAATAGTGACGATAAGGTTTCACGGAGCGTTCGGTAAACGCCTGTCAAAACACGCATACGCGTAATATGATGCGTTATATAGAGGCTGTAGATTTAAAAGCATGAATCATTATTTTTATTTCTATGATATTATTTTATTTGGAGCAGACGAGCCACCTGGAGGCAAGTAGGCGCCGTCCATGGACACCTGCAATAATAAAGGAGTTGCTGATGCGTTGCCAACTAATAACCCCTACGTAGGTACTGCAGAGTGCCGGAGCCGCAGCAACCGAGGGGGAACTGGCTCTTACGCGAAAAAGTCGAAACACACACTAAGGTGCTTCACGACCCCAAGAGGTCCTACCACCGAGCAAGTCAGATAATTTCTCGCCTCTTACGAAATGCAAGCAGTGATAGCCTGGTTGTATAACCGTTGGACTGCCAAGTCAAAGGTCTCGAGTTCGAACCCAAGGCACGCACCTCTGACTTTTCGAAGTCATGTGCGTATTAAATAGTTAATTATCACGCGCTTAAACGGTGAAGGAAAACATCGTGAGGAAACCTGCATGCCTGAGAGATTTTCTCGACGGCGTGTGAAGTCTGCCAACCCGCACTAGGCCAGTGTGGTGGACTATAGCCTAATCCCTGTCATTCTGAGAGGAGACCCGTGCCCAGCAGTAGGACATTATAATGGGTTGATTATGTTATGTTACGAAATGCCTGATCTGAATGGCAGTGAGGAATTGTATTTTATTCTTTACCTCTTTCCCCACAGGGTAAGAACACATTAGAGAAGGTAATGTTAATACATTTCTGCTATACCATTTGAAAAATATAAGATTGATTGTTAATTTAAAACGTTGAAATGCAACAGAACGACAATGATGATTATAGAATAGTATATTCTTGAAATAAAACTATATTTTAGGGATTTTATCGCGTTGTATTAATATTATTCAATTCCCGACGTCCCTGTGTGACTGTGGCTGTTTCGGATCCTTTACAGCATCCATGGTCAGTCTGCCCGTGACCGTGGATGCTGTAAAGGATCCGAAACGTCGCGAATTAAATAATATTAATACAACGCGATAAAATCCATAAAAATATATTTTATTTCAATGTTTAATATTCGCGTAAGTGTCAGAAACTAGAATATTCTTCATTGCACATCAGAAACTAATACAAAGTAACTCTTACTTACTAACAATTGTATAAAGCACTAGTTGTAGAATACGGAGACCAGTACGTCAAGTTACAATAAAGTGTCAATTTTCCCCAATATATAATAAACTGTATAGCTTGAAGATTAAATTTAAAATCGATTGAAGAAGTTTGACAGTTTTGGATATCATGATGTACCTACTGTAGAGTGTACCGACCACTTTGCCCCATTCCTGAAAGACCGTGCCCTAATAGTTTAAAACCTTCCTCATAAATCACTTTATCCATTGGTGAAAACCGTATGGAAATCCGGTCGGTAGTTTCTGAGGTTATCGCGTTAAAATAGACAGACGCAGCGAGGGACTTTGTTTTATAATATGAAAGGATAGAATGGTACAATGGACTCTCTTATCGCTACACTAATAATAGAAGATATTTATTTAAAATCGTTACAATATTTTGAGACACCCTGTGTAATAAGAATGTGCCGGTTACACCACGTATCCTGTGGGCTGAACAAGACGCCACTGCTGATAGAGTATGGAGTAGGCTTTGTTTAAATAATAACCTAATTTATATTTATAACATAGGTAGGTAGGTACTAATTTACCCCTTGTGGGTCCCCAATTCCTCATTGCCGTTCAGATAGGCATCTCTTAAGAAGTGAGAAATTATCTGAGTTGGTCGGTGGTAGGACCTCTTAGGGTTACCGGCTGGCGATCACCTAAAGGTCGGAGTTTCGGTAAGACTTCTGATATACATAATTTTGTCTCGATTGATATCTTACAAGATGTTATCCAAATAACATAGCTCCGTCCTATGTTGTGTACCTAACGTTGAGCAACTTCGCCAGAGCTCCGTGAGGAAGCGTTGTGTTGGCAGATAGCATAATCCTCCTTGATTAACAGGGTCGGCAACGTGCAAGTGATACGCCTGGTGTTGCAAGCGTCCATGGACTACGGTCACCGCTTACCATCAGGCGGATCGTATACTGGTTTGCCACCTTAGTGGTATATAAAAAATAGCCAACATTTTATAAAATACAATATTGAGAGGTGTCAAGGGACACCCGGATGGATCGAAGTTAAAAAAAATAAATTAGAAAAAATAAAAAATATATAAAAAAAAAATAAAAAAAAATATTTTTTTTTTATTTATTTATTTTTTTAAATAAATTTTTATTACAATTCCTTCACTAATTAATCGAAAGGAACTACTATCATATTAGAGAGAGAGAGACAGACAGAGAAACATGCGCACGCCGCACAGCTTACAATAGCTTAATATAGCAAAAAGTGTCGTGACAACTTTTCGTAAGAATTTTTTCCGTCTAGCCCCCTTTCACAACGCGCGATAAGGAACTTCGTTCCAAAATTAACATGGTTGTACCGCAGAAAACAGTGTATTTTTTGTATCGCATCGAAAATCTCGATACCCTTTCCACACTAAGTTATCAAAAACATCGCGTGTACGTAGTTATGGCTTCTCGGCGTTTATGTTGCTAAAGAGCCAGGACAACCGGCTAAAAGTAATGGCCCTATCTTAGGGTCTGTTACCAGGCTCTACTCCACATGACGGATTAGCGGAACGATTGGGAATCTTTACGATACGTCTTTCCGTATATCGGAGCTCTTATCTTACGCCTAATAACATACGAGGTCTCTGTAGGATGAATTTCCAAATCATTAAGGGAAAGTCGCTTTGTACTTAATCCTGTGTTTATTATTACAGTATTTGGTGTTGCCCGCAGTTTCACTCACGTCCCAAAAAGATTAACATACTATAAGTCCGATTCTAGGTGGCGTATCAAGATGAAACATGCACTAAATTTTTAATTAGACCTCTAGCAATACATCGGTGAAAACTATGCAGTAGTTTTTGCGTGATGCGCGTACAAACATACAGATAGACAAAGAAAATTCCAAAAATGGTTATTTTAGCTTCGGTAACTTTAATAAAGATCCTACATATTAGTTTTCCTTTACTATCTATAATGTACAGACATCGGCTTGTTACAATAATAATTTCATTGTAGGTATGGATAATTAATTATTATCATGCACGGAAAACAGCATGAGGAAATCTGCAGGCTTGATTTTCTCGCATGTGAAGTCTGTCAACCCGCACTAGGCTACCGTGGTGGACCATATCCTAATCCCTTTCATTCTGAGAGGAGACCCGTGCCCAACAGTCTTACTATACATTGGGTTGCTCATGAATCTCGCACTTAAGATATGTAGAGCCAGAAGTTTTTGGTATTTTTCTTAAATTTAAATAAGTAAGTTTAATTTTTCTTCCGTTTTAATTAAGTTTATTACTGAGATAAAGTGTTTAAATACCTGTCAATCTAAAGAAATTTAGCACTCCATCGAAATAAATTATGTTTTGACTCATAAAACAAATTATATGAAGGCAAAAATAAAAATCACACGTCGTGCCAAAGACCAATTACGACAAAAAAAATAATAAAATAAAAACAAACACAGAACTCATTTAAAAATTAAAACATATCCCTTATGGTCAGAGAAATAAAGTCGAAACTCGACGCTAATGAAGTGCGAATTATTTTTTTTTACTTTTACTACATCGAAAAACACGTATGCTGCAACAATTTCGCACAATTAAACTCGAGAATAAAAACTTGTAAGTCGACCAAAATAAATATGCAGTTAAAAATATATATCATTAAATAAATCGATCGAAATTCACCCTTATTCCATCAATATAAAAGTCAACACCAAAGCAGCGTTACTTTACAAGGTATTTCTTAATATGGCAAGTGTGTAACTCAGAAAAGCGTAAGAAATTTGTCCTCCGAACGTTTTTGCTTTATCTGTGCTTCACCTTTTTTATTTTGCGCTGGCAACTGTTAACGCAAAAAGATTTTGACATTGTTTCGGAACGTTCGCACAATTTCGGCGCCAATTAATTTTTCGATAAACACAGAGTAGATATCACATAGAGTGTTTTTTAAGTACAATTTAATTAGGTAAGTAGGTACCACATTTTATTAGGGAAGTAAGTATGACGATTTTATGTCACTGCACAAAATAATTGCATGCGTAATACAGTTCAGTCTAACCAGATGTATGGTTGGATATCAGTATTCTTTATGAAGCAAAACCAATTTCTGAGCAATAGCGAGACATCATTATCAGAAACGCCTGACAATCAGTTTATAATTAAATGTTTGAACTGTGGGTTAGACTCTAGCTTTTCGGGCTAGAGACTACCGCTACAGATTTCCATAGATTTTCGAATCATAACGTGCTCTCTGAGGCACGAAGGAGTCACAGTAGGTATTTAGTCAGCAAGCAGGAATTAATCTTGCTAATCGATTTCATTGATCAAAATAGTTATCCTCTCTTAGTTTAGTTTATTTATTAGCTATGTGACCCCCCCCCCCCCCGCACTTTTTCTATAGAAAGTCTCTGTACCTTAGACTACTCTACAAAAAATTCTGTGCGGCCATTTTAAAAATGCACCGCCATTTTATTGTCGCTTCGTTTAGAAACACCGATCTCAATCGTCGGGTGATAAATTATGAAAAATATCTTATTAATTACCGACAATCACTAGATATCAATCGCTTGCCTTTAATTGGCGATTATTTAGTTAACTTGCTCCACAAAAGATTTTTATCTTACAAAATTTATTCGTGAATTACGATAAAGTGAAGTATAAATAAGGCTTCACTGATTCATTGGTTTGAGGGCCTTTGTAAGAATTTCACCTAATTACTTACACGGGTACCTTTTGGTGTCCTTTTTGCAGAATTTAATAAATAAAGTCGATAATATTGACGCTTGTCTTTACATTGAGTATAGGAAAGAATATCCAATATTATTGTGGCGTTATTAGGCACTTTTGAAAGGTCAAAATTTATTGACCTCATAATAATAAAATAAAAAATAAAATGAGTTGGTGAGGTCCTTTAAAAAGTTTAGGGTACCTATTACGATATACCAACATATCCTGCCCCAGGTGGCAGACGATTCATACGGATTTTACGCGGACCAAAACTCAAAAAAAGGCTTCAAAGTTCGACGGACCGAATTTCCCATACAAACGTAATATAACATAATTTAATCAAATTTTGTTTATATTCGGATTCCGATACCGTTAATCTAGGTTCCTACTCTGCAATTTCATCCAAAATACTTCACTGGAAATAAATGTAAGCGAATGCAATTTTTGATAACTTTACCAAGTTTAGAATGATTTTCCGGTCGTTTATTTCCCATGAAGTAGTAGTGGACGAAATGTTTCGGTAGGAACCTAACCTAGATTAACGGTATCCGAATCCGGATAATAACACAATTCGAGAAAATATTTTTTGGATTTATTTTTTGTGGGCAATTCAGGCTCCATCGGACCCTTAAGTATAATTATTGAAGTTTGATCGCGTGGGTAAATATAATTCTAATAGGTACAGTTATTTGTATACAAAATCAGTTAGAGCTCAATTTACTCAGTAATTGCGCGTTTGGACTAATCGCTGATCAAATGGTATGATGCTGCATCTTTTTTGGAGATCCGTGGGCGTAATTGGTAATCTGTGTACTTAGCTTTAGGTTAGAGTAACGCGGGTGTAAAAGATTACAGTGTGTGATAATTTCCGTCCTCCGCAAATAAAAAGAAAATCAATTTCCAACCTATGTAATAAATATAATTTTTAGACTTCGCGCAACTGCCCCGCTAGAAATCGTGGCTTCGATTCCCAGGTCGAACAAAGTGTTACTGGGTTTTTTTTATAAAATGCTCATTAACAGTTCGAAGTTTGGATTTTTGCCCGGTTAATGGCAATACGTTTTAGATCGCATCTTATACGACGTGCCAATTACCCTTAGCCGTGATGACGTGAACCCACTCGTAACACAAGCATTTAGCTTAGCACGAGGGGTTAACAAGAATACTAGTAATGTGCGACCAACATTACTAGTAAGCTTTTTTTAAAAAAAGCAAACTCCATGCTACTAAGAAAAAGCTATTAACATTTTGCTCGAACTTAATAATGAAATCCAAATCTTACGCTCAACATACGTACATTATATAATGCGTACTGCTGAAATATGGAATGCACTTCCCGAGTGGGTCTTCCCTGATAGATATAATCTGGGTGTCTTTAAATCATGAGTGAATCGGTTTCTTCTAGGCAAGCGCGCTCCATCGTAGATCGCAGTATCGCTTAACATCAGGCGAACTGGCGGTCAAGCGTGGGCCTATCACGAAAAAAAAAAAAAAAAAAACAGCAGTGCAAATTTTGACCGTGCCCATAAGACAGCCATGAATAAACTTATATTCAAACTAGCTTTTTGCCCGCGACTTCGTGGAATAGTTAGTTTGTTCCATTTGAACTTTCATCCCCTATTTTATCCCCTTGGGGGTAGAATTTATTAAAATCCTTTCTTAGCGGATGCCTACGTGATAACATCTACCTGCATGCCAAATTTCAGCCCGATCCCTCCAGTGGTGGTTTGGGCTGTCCGTTGATAGATCACTATGTCAGTCAGTCACGTTTGAGTTTTATATTTAAAGAGATATTATGTATAATTAGACTACAAATGACATATTGTGTCATTTCGAATAAGTTTACAAAGATAGTTTTAGCTTCCAACGTTTTTTAAAAATCGAAATCATTCTAAAAATAATCACCGCATTTGAACACAAAAACTTTTGAGACTCACACTGCGTCGTTTTATTTTTATCAAACACTTTTATAGAACGCGAAACGAATACAGTTTTTTGATCACAAAAAGTAAAAAAACTGACTTACAACGTTTTTAATGTGGACGTAACAAAGATCGAAGTTGTGTTTTTTTGGACGATATATTATGTTCAAGGTTTTAAGTGTTTTTGGGGTCGGCAGATGAGTAGGATATGGAAGTGTTGGGAAAGGAAGGACTGGTTTGGTTTGAAATGATTGGGTAGATGTATATACATACAGTATCATCAAACTATATTAATTCGTAAAGGGTTAGGCAGAGAGACTGTCAATATATTTTAGGTTTCATCGTATTATGTGGGTAAATTCATAGTCCGAGCTGCTATTGAAGATTTTATAGAAAAACCCAACAACACTGCTCGACCTGGGAATCGAACCTAGGATCTCTATCTCAGCAGTTGAGCCTGCGATTACTGTACTTATAATGGCACATAAGGCAGAAATTGCTGAGCTGCAAAATATATTAAAAAATAATTATAATAAAAATATAATAAAAATTGCCAATTAAAAAACTGCCTCATTAGTCTAGTGGTCCCAAGTGCGACTGCTACATATAGGGTTCGATCCCCAGGTCGAGCAAAGTGTTATTGGGTTTTTCTATGAAATTCTCATTAGCAGCTCGGAGTCTGGATTTGTGCCCGGTTAATGGCCATAGGCTCGCCCCCTATAACATGGGACCTAAACATACCGGCGAACTGTGGGTGTACATTAAGTACACCTCTGCTAACCCTTTGGGGAATACAGGCGTGATGGTATGTATGTTAATTAGTAAAAACTAATTTATAATATTTTATATTGCCTCGTTGGTTTGGGTCGAGCAAAGTGTAATTGGGTTTTTCTATGAAATTCTCGTTAGCAGCTCAAAATTTGGAGTAGTGCCCGGTTAATGGCGATAGGCTCGCCCTTTATTATATGGGACGTAAACGCAACGGAAAAATTGGGTTTACACATCTTTTTCGAGGACAAGAGTGATGAATGGATTAACTTATAATTGATCCTTTTTATTAATATTTATTTATTTTCAAGCATCTATGGCCCACAGATATAGCTAACATATATAAAATATATCAATATAGTGTTAGTCGATAGGCCTTAAGACTATGTTGAGAAGTAACACTTCACTTTGCACTTATTATCTTTGTGCTGTCCTGTGGGCCCTGTGGCACATGTCCGCGGAAGCGACGGAACACCACGTCCCGTGGCCAAAAGTCCTGCTCTATGCCGAGGGGCAGAAAGCAATTCGGTAACTAATACTGCTTTTTAAGTTAAAAACTATAGCGACCCATTGTTACGGAACCCTAAAAACATCAGCTAAATTGACATGTCAATCATTACACTCTTGCAATAACACAATCATTGATTGTAAATATAAACAGAAGCAGCACACGGTGTTCTAATATAGAACAACCGGAAATGTGCGCTAGACAGCGAGGCACATCTGTGGAGCGGCTATATTTAGTCTATATTAGCCGTAATGGGTGGGCAGAATTGTAGTGGGGATATATTGACAACTAGAGTCCCCGTGCGCAGTTTCGCCTCCGTGCTTATGTAATTTTGCGTTTCGAAAATATACTGTGTTCACTGTACCTGCACCATGGAGGTTTCATATTATAAAATGTTTTTAACGAAGAAAACAATTGTCAAAATGTCAACAGCGAATGACAGCTGTAGGTACTATGGAATCCAAATGGAATCATAATGTCATCGTTTATTAATTGAGTATAAGTATGACTGTGTGTGTGTGTGTGTGTGTGTGTGTGTTTATGTCAAACGTATGTTACGTATATTACGTGGGAATTTCATACCAACTTCCCCCCCCCCTCCCTTTTCACCACCATAGGGGTTGAATTTTCAAAAATCCTTTCTTAGTGCTCGTCTACAATGCAAAAGGACATAGCATGCAAACTTTCAGAGATCTAGCTCCTGTAGTTTCAGCTGTGCGTTGATACATCAGTCAGTAATATATAGAAATAGAAACGAGGTATGAGACATACCATCACTCCGAAAGAGGTAGAGGTGTATGTACTAACATACTATCGGAGGTTAGACACAGGCGTACTAATGTACACCCACAGTTCCATGTAATAGGGAGCGAGCCTATTGCTATTAAATGGGCACTAATAACAAACTTCGAGGTGCTACTGAGAATTTAATAGAAAAACCCAAAAACACTTTGCTGGGCCTGGGAATCGAACTCATGACCTCAGCAGTCTTTGAACTGTTACTGAGAATTTTATAGAAAAACCCAATAACACTTAAGTAAATCCGGGAATCGAAGCCAGGATCTCTAGCGTAGTAGTCGCTCTTAGGAACACTACTGAGCAGTTGTACCTCTTTCGTTGACTGTCAAATTTCTTCAATTTATTTTCAATTTAATCTCCAACCAATAGAGTTTATTGTCTATTGGGGATTAATAGGCCATTTGTTCCTTTCTCTTTCTTTACTTTGTGGCTGTGGGCGATCTGGCGATACATATCCATGGTCAGCCGGAAGACTGCGAGGCGCGAGACGTATCGCGCTATCCTGTTTAAAAATTATCATGGACGACATACAATTTTAAAAATCTTGCTGCTAGTATAAAATTTATAATCTTATTAAGAAAAGGTTTAAATATTTTTTTTATGGATTAAGCCGGTAAACGATCTGACGAGCCAGCGACTTACCTGGTGGTAAGTAGTCTTCGTCGAGTTGCTGAGGCTTGCCGACCCTTAAGAACCCCTACGGACTGCAGACTGCCAGAGCCAGAGCAACCGAGGGGAACTGGCTCTGACGTGCAAATGTCGAAAGACACACCAAAATGCTTTACGACAGACTCCAACGTAAAGGTGGTCGCCAACCAGTCGGACCCCAAGAAGTCCTACCACCGAGCAAGTCAGATATATTCCCGCTCTTACGGGATGCCTAACTGAAAGGCAGTGAGGAACGGGCGTGATGGTATACCATCATTAATCATAATAATCTATTAGTGTATTTAACTAAAATTATATTTAGACCAGACACCGTCATCCGGTGCAAGTTATTTAGGAATAGTGTCTATTAGAACCATTTTATGCTGCCGTTAATTGCCTGGATAGTTTAGTAGTAAACGCGACTGCTACGCTAGAGGTCGAGCAGTGTTATTGGGTTTTTCTATGAAATTCTCAGTAGCTTGGAGTTTGCAATTATTTGGGATTTGGTAAATTGTGGGTGTACAACTCTGCTTTATCGTTCAGGAAATGCAGGCGTGATGGTATGTATGTAGTGATTTTGCTTGCCCGCTGTTACATTCATACTAATTTAAATTGACTAATCTAGTTCTAAAATATAAGGGTTTAAAGAGGGATTTTTTTTATTGGTTAGTGTGGGTCGCACATTACTAGCAACCCCTAGTGCTAAGCTAAATGCTTGTGTTACTAGTGGGTTCACGTCGGTAGTGCAATGGGGGGTTTCGAACCGGCAACCACATGATCGCAATTCCGACGCCTCAGCCATTAGGCTACCGCTGCTTCAAATTCAATTCAATTCAATTCGTTACAGAGCACGATATTATACTTAATCTAAGTGCACAGCTTATGTAGCTAAACACCACATGCATATTATGTTATATAGAATGCTCTGTCCCTTTCCCGCAAATCGACGCTTGTATGGTGCACGCATCTACGTACAGTTTGACGTCACAACGTGCAACGTTCAAAATGCTTACAACTTTCTTAGTTTTATTTTCCTTGTTCAGTTCTATAGATGATCAAGTTTTTAAATACTCGTAATCAGTCAATTGGTATATTATTATTATTTATTATAAATTGTATTCTATCTTGCAGTCAAGATTAGTGTAAAATTATGCTGATATTTTATTTCTTTTTTAAATTTTGCTATTCACCCGAAGACAATGGTGTTATATTTTTTGTATTCCACTTTTGTAGAATCGTATTCGCGGCAGAGTGGCAGTTTTTTTCTGTCTGTCTGTGTGTTTGACACCGGCCGACTATGTCGCTGTTTAGAATTTCAAATCATTGAACCGTTTTTTGTTTGTAGATATGGTAGTCTTATTTTTTTATTAGATTTCGGTGGTGTTATCTTTGATCACAGTTTTGAGAGCTCGTTTTGGTTTCTCTATATTAATATAGGCAGTCTATACTTTTAAATTAGTCAGTTGAGATCAGACTTCGCTGGCCTAATGCACTTTGGCAGACTCCATAAGAAGTTGATATCTTTCAAGCATCAGCATTATAGTTGTTGTAAGTCAATAATCACTAATTAATTTTTTTTTTATGGGATAGGAGGAAAAACGTGCAGACAGATCACCTGATGGTAAGCGATTACCGTCGCCCATGGACACCCGCAACACCAGAGGATTCACAAGTGCGTTACCGACCTTTTAAAAGGGGCTTGGGCCTCCGGTAGCCTCACTCACTCGGCGAAACACAACGTAAGCGTTGTTTGACGCCGGTGTTCTGTGAGGCCGTGGTATCACTCTGGTCGAGCCGGCCCATTTGTGCCGAAGCATGGCTCTCCCACGTAATATATTTGTTTTTGTCCCAGGGGATTAGACACATCATTTCTTGTAGATTTTTTGACGGTTAATCTAAATCCGGCAACAGAATTGCACTATGACGTCAGCATTTCGAGATATACCAATCTCGAAAGTGTTAAAAACACAGTTTTTGGCGATATTTGAAGTAATTTTTCGAAGAGAATAAATTTTTATGGTCATTTTTAACTAAAGCAACCTCAAATTCATTCTAGTTTGCTTCGCTTCGAGTTTTTTCCTCAAGATAGGTATACTATTTTATTTTCATGTAATTCGTTACGTGACATCCTAGAATTATTCTGTTGCCGGATTTAGATTTAGTATAAAAAATCAACAAGAAAAGATGTGCCTGACCCCTGGGATTTTTTTTGTGAACTAGTGATAGGACTATTACCTCATTAGTCTAGAGGTCCTAGGCGCAGTTGCAATGCTAAACGTCATGGGTTCGATTCGCAGATCGAGCAAACTGTTATTGGGAATTTATAAGAAATTTTCATTGGAGTGGAGTTTGGAATTTGTGCCCGGTTACTGGCAATAAGGACGCCACTTATTACATAGGACCTAAACATGCTGGCGAACTTTGAGTAAACATTATACACACCTCTGCCTATCCTTTCAGGGAATAATTAACTGGGCACCATTCCGAAATCCGAGCTGCTACTGCAAAGTGTTTTTGGGTTTTTCTATGAAATTATTTCATAGAAAAACCCAAAAACACTTTGCTCGACCTGGGAATTGAACCCAGGACCTTTAACGTAGCAGTCACGCTTCGGACCACTAGGCTAACGAGGTAGTTACAAGTTCAAATATAACAATAATATCCTTCTACTTAACAATGTTGTCATGTTAGACTGTCAGACGATCAGATAGGAGTACATTCCTTAGCAACAATGTCAAGCAAGTGATCACTGAGAAATTAAAACAACAACTGTTTGAGAGGACTCATTAATAACTATAGGTTTAAAAGTGACACACAAATATTTTGTGCAGTAAAAAGGTCAGAAGGTCCAGTCCAGTAGCTATAAGAAAAAAACAGAACGCTCAAAAAACGACGAACATGATAGTCTGTGACGTAAAACATTACGTCACAGACTATCATGGTTGTACTCCTGGAAGGGTTAGGTAGAGGTGTACTAATGTACACCCACAGTTCGCCGGTATGTTTAGGTTTCATAGTAATAAGGGATGAGTCTATTACCATTAGCCGGACAAAAAATCCGAGCTGCTACTGAGAATTTCATAGAAAAACCCAATAACTGGAAATGAACTGGTGCAGGTATTAATATGTATATTATCTGTAATCTGGATAAAGAACCCGGAACCGCACACTCAACAGCCGCAGCGTGAGCGAAATCGCGAGCGGCTCACAACAAAGGCAGTTCACAAAAATTAATATCACTTTATTATCAAATGTCATTGTCAGTAAGATTTCTTCTAACAAGTATTCCCCGAAGAGTAAGGCAGGAGTAACACCCACATTTTGCATTTTGTTTAGGTTCCATGTAATAGGGGGTGAGCCTATTGCCATAATCAGGCACAAATCCAGACTCCGAGCTGCTACTGAGAATTTCATTAAGAAACCCAATAACACTTTGCCCGAACTGGGAATCTAACCCGGGACCTCTAGCGTAGCAGTCGCACTTGGGACCACTAGACTAACGAGGCAAAAAAGATACATATCCTCGTGAAGTGACAATAATTGAATCCTGTAGATTGAACCTTCTGTAAAAATTCTCTATAATTTATTGTACAATGACAGCTAATATATAACGATCGACAAAAAACACTACTAATAAGAGAGCACCCGAATTACTTTACTGAACGTGCTTAACTATATTTTTTGAGTTGTTAGTTACAGACGGGCGTTTTATTTTTACAGTTGGAGAGTCATGCTTCGGAACGAATGGGCCGGCGCGACTGGGGTAATACCGCGGCCTCACAGAAAACCGGCGTGAAACAACACTTACGTTACGTTTCGAGTGAATGACGATAACGAAGGTCAAATCCCCTTATAAAAGGCCGGTAACGCACTTGTGACTCTGGTGTTGCGGGTGTCCATGGCGGTAATCGCTTACCATCAGGCGATCCGTCTGCTCGTTTACCCCCTATCCCATAAAAAAAACATTATGAACTTAGTATAATATATTATCCCACTGCGGACGAGTTTTCTCTCAAAATGAGACAGATTAGGCTATACTCTACCACGCTAGCGTAATGCGGGTTAGCAGACTTCACACGCCGTCGTTTCTCCACGGCACGTAGGTCTCCTCACGATGTTTTTCTTCACAGTATAAGCGCGTGATAATTAACTTGTTAGGTACATTTTTAAATAAAAAAACTATATATATATCAAACCAGAAAACGCAGGTTCGAATCCTGCCCGCGATTGAATATTTCCTTTACTAAAATAACTTTATAAAAAAAGATATTCTAATTATTTTAAAGTTACGTTCATTGAAAAAAACGCTCGACTACCGCTGTAAAAACGCTCGACAACCGCTGTAAAACCGCTCGTCTGTTACCTCTTATCTGTATCGCACTGTACCCACGTCACTGTGGCGTCTGACATAGTCTGACACATCACTCAATACACTGTGTTTACACTTAGTTACCTTAGCTAAGTTTTTTACTGTCCCATGCACTGCTTTATAGGAAGCATATATAAAAGATGAAAATAGGTGATTATATTTTTAATATTTCGGGGATGGTCTTATAATAAAAGTTTATAATCATGAGTATTTTCACCCCATATTAGGTTAACGGTGAATTAAAAATCACCATATTATTATACAGAGTTGTTAATACATCCTTTCATGGTATCTACCTACTAATAATTTTTATTTTTTGGTATAAATTATTTATCTGTGGCTTAATAACAAAAGTAATTTATCTAATGTAAAAAAATCATTACCAACTAATTTATTTTTTACTTATGCGCAGAATAGTAATACTATTAGGTAATGTGCGACCCACATTGCTAGCAAGCTTTTTTTAAAAAAAATGTCCATACAGATTCCCTTAATGTTTGTCCATTTTCTTGATAATCTATTATTGCAACAACATTTATACATATCAAAGCTATGGGTAACATCTAAATTGAAATGATAACTAATTGCCATCGGTGGCTTTATTTTGTCCAAAAAATGCTTATTCAAAGTCAAAGACTAGTAGGTACTAGGAGTTAGAGATCTTTTCTAAACCTAAGTAATTGCATACTTTCTTTAAAATTACGAAAAACAGAAACATTTTTTACACAGATTTTGATGTTGCGTCTCAGTTTTTTTTTAGTTTATATCATTTTAATCTAGAAGATTACTTAGATCGTGAATTGAAAAAAGAAATAAATAATACCTGTCTAGGACTCTAGGTACGTATCTGTTTGAATGACCTGGACGTTCAAAGTCATGGGGACAAGTAGTTCAAAGACATGGAAATGATTGCTATGTTTCATTCAGCAGTCTCGCATGCGTCGTGTTGTTATGCGGATGTGTTACTAACACATTATTACAAATCGTGTAGCTGCTAGCGGAAAAGAAAAAATTTAAGAGAGGAAGGGCATAGTGGAATTAAATAATTCCACTCACAATTGGAGCTGCTCGACTGGGGAAGTACCTCCACCTTGCAGAAAATCGTAACCAAATAACATAGCTCCGTGCTATGTTGTGCTCCTAACGGTGAGCAAGATCGCCAGAGCTCCGCGACGTCTGTTGGCAGTGTGGGGGACCGATGGTGTTTTGTTACCGCCGCTGACATGCCTGGCAGAATGTCTCCTATGCTGCCAGCCCAACTATTTACAGGGTCGGCAACGCGCGAGTGATACACCTGGTGTTGCAAGCGTCCATAGGCTACGGTAACCGCTTACCATCAGGTGGGCCGTATGTTTGTTTGCTACCTCATTGGTATAAAAAAAAACGATCACAGGTAGTATTTGAACCAGCGTCCTACCAAACACTTTAGCCAACTTAGCTACAGCGACCACAGGCTGTGTTATGTTAAATTTCCCTCCAAAAAATAACGAAATACCCTTCCAATTTTGTAGGTGACGTATTAAATATAACACTACACCATATCTGACAAGCTCCACGCCAAAGCAAAAACGATAAAATTGTTAGCCGCTAAAACAGAATTTTAAAAGCTCCTAATTGGTCAAAACGATTTGTGTAGTGACAAAAATGACATGCCAACACGACCTATATAGATAAACATACGGGAGACTATTTTGTACGGTTTGAAAGTCTTGCTGCCTTATTAGTCTTAAACGCGACTACTACGCTATAGGTACTGGATTGAGCAGTGTTATTAGCGTTTTCTATGAAATTCTCAGTAGCAGCTCGGAGTTTGGGATTTGTGCCTGGTTTTGGCCAGACATACCGGAAAACTGTGGATGTACTACATTAGTACGCCTCTGCCTAACCCTTCGGGGAATAGAGGCGTTTTAGACATTTATTTTCAAGAATTATTACAAAAGTTCTTACAAAAAAGTTATAGTACCTACATTATAAGCAATAGAGAGTAACTGTATTCTCGAGAAAGTCTCTCAAGCATACAGTTTTTCTCACAATATTTTCCGTCATCGTCTTAGGAGAGTGTTTTCGAAAAGTCAGATGTGTGTCTTAGATGCTCCTGTCGTATTGAAAGTCAAGTAATTTTAATGGATTACTTACTAGTTATTTTACGGTCAATATGGCACAATTTCGCGTGGCAAGAAATGTTTACTTTGTCGAAACCACAACCCTTAGTTCATGCACGCGGTCCCATTTTGTGAAATTAACGAGATTCAGCGGTCCAGCACCGAATATCTTCCCGTATAACTTCATATTCCAGAAATATGTCACGTCTTCCGATAAAATCTAGACATTGCATGAGATCGCCGTCTCATTATGATCTACAAAAGGCAGCATTGCTCTGCCTTGTTCCTGTTTTTGTTAGCGTAAAGCTAAACTGGCGGTATTTTAGGCACGTTTTGATATGAGCTTCTTTTATGAAAACGCGAGAATGGGTTATGGCATCTGCAATGGATATGAGACTTAGAAAATAGCTTTTAGTTGTAACTGTTTTTTTTTTATTAAGCTATTGCATAGCTTCTATATCGGCCTTGAGCGTGGGGACCGAATCCAGAAATTCCGTAACGAAAAAAACCTAACACGCTTGTCTCTTTAGTTCAGCAACCCGCCTTTAGGTGGCATTGGTTGTATTACATAAGTTGATAAAAAACGCTATGCAATAGCTTTACCGCGGCCGTCCCCGAGTGCCACACGTCTTTTTTAAATAATATACCTAGCTGTATTTATAAAAATATTTGCATTAGTTATTCTTGTTTTTAAAATTGAAAATTTAATCATCATTGGACACGGACAGTGTAGCAATTTGCCTGTTACGATTCGTCTTAAATAATTCATCTATGGCATGAAAAAAGTAAATTATACAGCGATTAAAAATCTATAGTAAGTATATTTTTAAATAATAATAATTTTATCATTATGTAAAAATACTACATGCCTGGACACTATTAATGGACTGCCCCATTAGACTAGTGGTCCCAAGCGCGACTACTACGCTAGAGGTCCTGGGTTCGATCCCCAGGTCGAGCAAAGTGTTATTGGGTTTTTCTATGAAATTCTCAGTAGCAGCTCGGAGTCTGGATTTGTTCCCGGTTAATGGCAATAGGCTCGCCCCCTAATACATGAGACTTAAACATACCGGCGAACTGTGGGTGTAAATTAGTACACCTCTGCCTAACCCATCGGGGAATACAGGCTTGATGGTATATTATGTTATGTTATTTCCAACACTAAAAAAAGTTATAGGTACATAAACCTACTTTCAAAATATAATAATTCAGACAAAAATGCAATTTATGCTACTTAAAAAAAATATCCCAATAATTATTTAACCCCAACCTGCGCTTGCCCACCACTGGCAAAGGAATCGAAAACGTGGGAATGGACATACCAAATAACTGTCGTCACAGAAAAAAGTGGAGCAGATGTTAGCACTTCAAAATTTTGTTTCGACCAAAATATTTTGAGTTGTTTTTGTAACAAGCATGACTAAAACACTTGAGATATTTAGTTCAACTTTAAAAAGTTTCGATTCAAATACTGCGCAAGATAGGTTGCACAATCATGGTTACTCCTAAAGTAAATATTGCTACTGAAGAAGATGATTGATATAAATGAAATAAATCTCTTCGAGAAATTATAATTTTAAAGGTAAGGTTTTACATAAAAAGAGGTGTGTCGTCCTCCATCTTTTTAGAATATATTTTTTTTTACCATAGAGCGAGAGCCCGCTCTATCCACGCCGCTCCGTTGTCCCACCGGCCAACGAGCTTCCTTCACTGGAGCTCCCATATTCAAAAAGTATATAAAATATGAACAGCGTATACAGCTACTACAATAGGTAATTTAATTCAAATTTATTCAGCGGTTTTGCGTTATTGAGTAATAACCATATACAAACTTTCACATTTTAAATATTAGTAGGACGTATTAATAATAATATACTTGATTGTGTATTGTTTACTGACCTCCAAACTTCAATACGTTACTTGGCAGTGAAGATGATAGTAATCTAACCCTTTAAAAAATCATAGTCATTTCTATCTTATGTCAAAAATATGGCATGAATAAACAACATATTTTTTTCTGTATGACTTTTTGTAAAGTTTCGATATTGATCCGATAACAGCTTTTTTTTAGTTAAAAGATTGAATGTGATTTATTAGTTCTATTTGTCACTAGTAACACGTGACAGTTCGGTGATGTATAGCCTTACACACATGAGAACAGTTTAGTAACATACTTCACGATGAAAAAGAAATAATAATAATACAAAATGGCTTGATTTTTTGTTTTGGGCATGTAGAGAGGATGGATGAACGGAGATTGACGAAAGAAGCATGCTTGGTGGGTATAGATGGAATAGTTGGAAGGGGCCGACCTCGGCGAACTACAACTAAATTGCGACCGTTCTCGAAAAAGGTCAGGTTAAGAGCACGGTAAATCGACGATTTTTATGGCATAAGGGGACAAACGAGCAGTCGGATCGCCTGTTGGTAAGCGATTACCGCCGCCCATGGACACCCGCAACAACAAAGGAGTCACAAGTGCGTTTTGGAATGGGCTTGGGCCTCCGGCCCACTCACTCGGTGAAACACAACGTAAGCGTTTCTTGATGCAGGTGTTCTGTGAGGCCGTGGTATCACTCCGGTCGACCCGACCCATTCATGCCGAAGCATGGCTCTCCCACGGTTAGATGAAATTAAGTGATATTGATGTGCCAGGATTGCAACAAGTGGAAATCCATAGTCTCTGCTTACCCCAATAAGAGACAGGCTAGAAAATAAGTATGTGTGTATAATTTTTTTTGTATCCTTACAAAGAGAAAGAATTACTAGCAAGTAATTAGTAGCTAAGTACTTAGTAAAAAAATAATAGCACAGGTACTTATTCTGTTTATTAAAATATATTTCCTGTTTAAATACCTATTATTTTTACAGGATTTTTCAATAGATAATAAATAGTATATCGCAGTATCGCTTAACATCAGGCGTAATGGCGGTCAAGCGTAAGCCCATCACGAATTAAAAAAAATATGGGTACGCCGTATTTATTGTTATGAATTGATACATGATGATCGCGCATGCGTCAATTCATGTTTTCTTTTTTATTTATACGCGGACTGTTATAGAATGTTTCATGCAGGAATCGAGTCCAGTAGGTACTGACTGAATCCTATTAGAAAGAAAGAAATAAATTGCATATTAAAAAATTAAAGAATTTCTATGAGAAGACCAGAAATCTAAACTCCGTTAAAAAATAGATCAACACGACTCCACACAGTCTCTGTTCCGTTCCAACTGCACTAAATACCCAGTGGGCGTTATAGGGCGTTACAATTAAATATATATTACTGTCGCCCACAAGAAACAATGCGGTATCTGATGTGAGCAGCCGACGGGTTAAGGGGATTTCGTTGCAGCTCCATAAAAATAGTGTAGTTAATAAATAACGTACCATCACGCCTGTGTTTCCCGAAGGGTTAGGCAGAGTTGTACTAATGTACACCCACAGTTTGCCGGTATGTTTTAAATGGAACCTAAATATACCAGCCAGGCAAGCGCGCTCCATCGTAGATCGCAGTGTCGCTTAACATCAGGCGAACTGGCGGTCAAGCGTAAGCCTATCACGAATAAAAAAATACTTACCTAATATATAAATGTTAGTATGTGTCAAAATAAGTTAGCCTAGTCTACAGGTTCACAGCAGTCTTAGTTGAGAACTTGAGACATAAACTACATATTATTATTATTTTGTATGGAGAAGAAGCAAAGTATAAAGAATTTTAGGAGATTATAAGTAATTTTTGAATAGTAATTTTGGAAACAGTGAATAAATATAATATGTAGATATCAATTTACATACTTACCTACCATACTATGTGTACGAAAAGCAGAATGAAAGCGTCCGGTGTACTAAACCGAAGGGACGTTGGTTCGAATCAATAACTGATATCGAATTTTTCTCGTTTTTTTAAGGTGAATTTAATAACAAAGCATTACACATGTTATCCTAAAAGGGTTATGCAGAGGTGTGTTGATGCTCGCTGGTATGTTTAGGTCCCATGTAATAGGAGCTAACTTATTGCAACTAACCGGGAGGTATCAGCTCCGAGCTGATAACTAGGTACTGAAAATGTTATAGAAACACCTAATACCTAATCAGCCTAAGATTCGAACATATAAATAAATATGTCTGGACTTGATTCTTTAAGTTTATTTCGGCATTTCTTCTCAGAGCTTGTCAGTTTAGAAATGCTGGCGTCATCTCTACCTACATAGTGTTACGCCGAGTAACTATTAGAAGTACGGAGATGGGTCACGAAGATTCTAGATAAGTCGTAGAAGCATGTAGAACATTCGAAGAAAAGCCGGGTTCAAGGTGGATGACCGTAAACAATAGACGATCACTTTATCGTCTATTGTTTATAAGTAGGGTACTTACCTACTCGTATTTTGTGGACCTATCGAGATTGTTCGATTCTAGAATCTTCGTGACTCATATAAATACTGGTCGTGAGGGTCGGCCAGGGCAGTTTAGTTCTGAACACGGTGAAGTAAATATCGAAGCGAAGTTAAGTGATTACAAGTGCGACATTATAGTGCGATAAGTGATACTGTAGTGAATTTCTGTTGTGTGTTTATCAAGTTAATTAAAATATTTGTATTTAATATTTTCGGTGAAATTGGTGTTAATTAAATTTATCCCGAACCCCAGCTCGTAACAATAGTTAAAAAAATATTAAAAACATTGTCTGATAAGTGTCTTTAAAAAAATATATTTACATAAAATTAATATAATTTCTATTCATTGTTACAGTCACGTATTTGATACTACTCGGTTTAGACTTTAAAAGAGACCATGATTCTCTGAGTTAGCTGCGGCGTTTCTTCTCAGCGGTCATCAGTGAAGAAATGCCGGCGTCATATAGTACTTAACAATTTAAAAAGTGTCTATAAAATATCCATTTACAGAAATAAACACAGGTACCTACTTTATCATTCAATTACTGCCGGGGCAAAAAGCACAGGTTATTTGCTGTGCCTCCATGTCGTACTGTTGCTCGTGCTAAGTCGCCAATTCCTCGCACTCTGGCCGCGCTTAATGATCTCTTGGATTCTAATCCAATAGGCGATCTGTTTGCGGGTGGACGGAGATAGCCCAATGACCTTGAGGATTTAGTCTTTGTTAGTCACAGGCATTGCGGGGGTGATTCACGCGGGGTGCTAGTGAGGTTTCGGGTATTTCTTTATTATATCAAAATATTCAAAAGAAATAAGAACATAAAAACAATACAAATTGTTAATTACGTCATTACAATTAAGTAATAATTAAGCCGTTAAAGAGAAAAAATAGAAATTAGGTTAAAAAAGGCCTATTTACTTCAATTATTATCCAAAATTGGGGCAAATTTATAAAAATTTTAAACAATACAATTTGTTTGTGATGACCTTTTGTACAACATAGGTATATTTTTTATATGGCAAACGCACATAAGGATTCCACTAGAAACTTCTTTAAAGCTATGGTGTTTTTCTGAATTTGAGCGATGCAGTGCCCTTAAATTAATCAATTAATTAAACTACGTAATTTAAAAAAACTGGAGGGATTCGGTACCACCTGATAGTGACCACCACTGTAGTAAGGTAAGAATCCCTTACTCTCTTCATTGATATCCCTGAAAGCCGGTCGTCTTTTGAAGTTACCCCATAAAAAAAGAAGACAAAAATAATTAAATGCCCATTCTAAACTCAAATTTAACTCTGATATAATTAGGGATAATTAAGCAGCTCATTGGCGAGTTTAAACCACCAATAAATTATTCAAAATGAAAACCAGCGCCATTTTGAAATGTCAACGGAAATGTCCCAAAAATGGCGCTCAACGCGAGAGCCACGGTTGTCGAATTCTTGCATTTCCAAAGACAAATTGTTTCAGTATTTTTTTATGTTTGCAAAAATGCTGATCTTGTTAAATATGTATTGTAACTGGTTTTATCTTTTGTACAAGATATTAGAGAAAACAATCTGTCTAATTGCCGTAGTGAAGTGCGGTTGTGGAGTTTGATACCCAGGTCAAGCAAACTGATAATGGGTCTTTTCCATAAAATTCTCAGTAGCAGTTCCGAGATTGTGTCTTTTTTAAAAAAAAAAAAGACGTTGCCCCACACTAGTATTTTCTCCTGTATCGTGGCTGCGTTTACAATCACAAATTCTTACATACACAAACGCCCAGACCCGGAACAACTATTTGTAGGTTATACAAATATTTTCTCCGTGTGGGGATCGAACGCACTACACGTGGCGCAGAAGCCGGTCGCTCAGCCTCTACGCCAAACGTGTCGTCTACGTCTATCTTATAAACTAACTTATAAATTGATTATACCAAACAAAAACATCTGTTCATTCTATTACGAATAATTATCTAAATATTGGTATTTTATATCCTGCATAATTTTATCAAAAATATACAATCATACAGACAACTTATTAAACTATAAAGAAAGAAAGAAACATTTTAATGACATAAAAACAGTGACCAGTACATACTTACATGTATACAAAATACGAACAAAGAAAAAAGAACTAAAGTAACTAAAAACGATAGTATTTTGCGTTTAATTTATACCGATGAATGAATTTAATAAAGAAACATACAATTAGACATATTATCATAAATATTTGAGCAACATGTGTTTAACCCTTCACAATGAAATAACTTAAAAGAAAGAGAAATCAAACGATTTGTGTGGAGAGAAAAAATGTTGTTCCTACGATTCATCAATCTTGTTTAGGAGCTAGAGTGAATTCGTTGATCATCATCGTTGAGTTATAATAACAAATTCCACGCCTTTGTTACCAGAAAGCTTAGGCTACATTGTATATTCACATATTACCAATAGTATTAAAATACTACTGCCTCATTAGTCTAGTGGTCAAAAGCGCAACTGCTACGCTAGAGGTCCAGAGTTCGATCCCCAAGTCGAGCAAAGTGTTATTTGGTTTTTCTGCGAAATTCTCAGTAGCAGATTGTAGTCTGGATTTGTGCCCGGTTAATGGCAATACGCTCGCCCCCTATTACATGATACCGGCGAACTGTGGGTGTACATTAAGTACGCCTCTGCCTAACCCTTCGGGGAATACAGGCGTGATAGTATGTTATGTTATTAAAATACTAATTCTATACGATATCGCGAGTAAATAAGTAATGATATATAATTATGTAAAAAGGTCCCAAATAAAGTTAGATAGCAATGGAATTTCAATTCTAATGAAAAAATTCTAATGACTTACATTAGAATTTGCAATGAAAAAGCTCAAACTCATGACTATTAATCACTAACTAATTTATTTTCTAAATATAAACAACACATACAGCAAAAGTTACAGCAATAAGACTACAATTAATCATATTAAATTAAAATGTACAAAATAATACCAGTATCAACTAAAATTTAACCAAAATCTAAATAATTTACAGACCAAAATCTCGGTCTCCTAAACTAAGCCCGGTTGAGTACGGTACGAGCGCCCAACCTATAATTTGGCCGTCAAACACTTTTTAAGAGACGTCATTCTACGCATGCGCGGTAACATTTCATTATCTATGATCCCCTAACCGCTCATTTCTTTTTTTGAATTTGAATTTTTTGTTAGATGTTGTGCTCGTAATGTTTCTTTGTCTCTTCGACTATTCGGTTTATAGATTGTATGATAAGACTATGATGATAATAAATAAGTACCTACGTAATTATGCGATGTTTTGAGTTCTATCAAATTCTCCAACACATAGCATTACGCCTGCATCGCCGAAGGGTTAGGCAGAGGCGTACTAATTTACACCCAAAGTTCGCCGGTATGTTTAGGTTCCATGTAATAGGGGGCGAGCCTATTGCCATTAACCGGGCACAAATCCAGACTCCGAGCTGCTAATGAGAATTTCATAGAAAAACCTAATAACACTGCTCGACCTCGGGATCGAGCCCAGGGCCTCTAGCGTAGCAGTCGCACTTGGGACTACTAGACAAATGAGGCAGTCTCCAACAAAACAAGTAGGTACCTACCTATATTGTTTTTGACGTAACATACCTGCCATCACGCGTATGTTCCCTAAAAGGAATAAACAGAGGTGTACTAATCTACACTAACAGTTCGCCGGTATTTAGGTTCCATATAATAGGGGGCGAGCCTATTGTCCCTAGCCTAATAACCGGGCACAAATCGAAACTTCGAGCTGCTACTGAGAATTTCATAAGAAAACCCTATACTTAATAACACTTTGCTCGACCTGAAAATTGAACGCAAGACCTCTAGCGTACCAGTCGCGCTTAGGAACAATAGACTACCGAGGCAGTTAAAATTTGTATCATTAGGTAATTAAGAATAATATAAATAAATAATAATGATGGTTTGGACATGTTGAAAGAATGAATGAAAGACGATTAACGAAAGGAAGAGCCGGGCCGGTAGAGGTCGCCCTAGAAGGACATACACCGATCTTATTGGCGAAATCCTTCAAAAAGGTCAGGTGCGTAGCGCTCACAACCGGCGTGTATGTATGAGAAGATGTATGAATGTGGAAGAAGCAAAAGAAGTATGCAAGAATCGTAGCAAGTGACAGTCTATAGTTTCTGACTACTCCTGTGGGAGAAAGGCGTGAGTCTATGTATGTATAAAAAAATAATTACGTATATATTTCAGCGTTCAGTAGCTGAAGTATTTTTAGATAAAACGACTGCATTTCAGCACAATGGGAAATTTTATCAAATGCGGGTAGATGAAGCACGTAATATCTTACGTCTTTATGGCGTCGATTCTGTGGAGAGAACGTGCTGGAATTGGGAGATATCTTTCTTTCTATTGGACACTAAGATCTAAGTTTAAAACCCGTCCACTGGACTTTAATTTCCTTTGGCCTAACAGTCACAGGCACGGCTAGAGAGAGTGAGGTCGTAGGCTCGAATCCCAGGTCAAAGATTGATTGCATACTAAAATTGGTGTTACATAGATATTTTAGGGGAGTTATGACTTAGCAGCCTTTTACAAGCATTGCAATATGGAAGGCTAATAAACAGGGAGAAATGGAATCGACGGGACAAATTATACCCCCTTTTTTATAGGATAGGAGGGCAAACTAGCAGACGGATCCGCAACACCAGAGGAGTCACAAGTGCGTTGCCGACCTTTTAAAAGAGGCTTCCGGTAACCTCACTCACTCGGCGAAAGACAACGTAAGCGTTGTTTGACGCCGGTTTTCTGTGAGGCCGTGGAACCACTCCGGTCGAGCCGGCCCATTCGTGCCAAAGCATGGCTCTTCCACGTAAAAACTCCCCCTATAGATGGGACCTAAACATTCCGGCAAACTGTTGGTGTACATTAGTACGCATATGTCTAGCTTTCCAAAGAATGCAGGCGTGATGGTATGTTATTATGATCGAAGAGAAACACAAAGTTTTCTCTGATATTGAGAAGTAGCCTGCAAGTAAGCAGCCTAACTTGGAACATAGGTGGGACATGTCCAGCTTTGTCACCTTTATGTATCCTATCGGGATGCAGGGTCTGTACTGTAGTTCGAAAAGCTGTGACAAGCATCTTGACACGTAATGCGTGCCAAATCGACTGATCCAAGATAACACGTACCGGGACATTTAACCCTACATGTGAGCTACAAACGATGGATCATTGAGTGGCACACAGTAGTGGCACAGCGACATGCGCACGCGGAACGCGAAGAATGGTCACCCATCTATGCACTGTCCACAGCAACGCAGTTGGAAGCCTCCAGAAAATATTCATTTTTTTATTCTTGATAGGTTGCGCTTTAATGCCGCCTGATCTTAAGCGACACTGCGATCTACGATGAAGCGCGCTTGCCTAGAAGTAATTCACTCGTGATATAAAAGACACCCAGATATCCATCGGGGAAGATCCACTCGGGAAGCGCATTTCACATTTCGGCGGTACGCATGATAAAAGTGGACTTAAAGCGTTTCGTTCGGGTTTTCGGAATATGCACCAATTAATTTATGTTCTAAAAAAAATCTATCTATCCGATCCGGGAAGGTATTATTAGGTATCGAGATATTATTCTATTTATATAATCCTTTTCAGATTACAAGTAACAAAAACGCTGAATAAAATTTAATAAAGTAAGGACAAATGGCAATACATCGTGACTTGGTGCCAAACATACTAAGGATGACGATGGGGTGTTCAAATTTTAAAAATTTGTTAGACTTAATTTGTGGGTCAATAAACATTTCTTTCTTTCTTTCTTTTCTTTCTTTTCTTTCTTTTCTTTCTTTTCTTTCTTTTCTTTCTTTTCTTTCTTTTCTTTCTTTTCTTTCTTTTCTTTCTTTTCTTTCTTTTCTTTCTTTTCTTTCTTTTCTTTCTTTTCTTTCTTTTCTTTCTTTTCTTTCTTTTCTTTCTTTTCTTTCTTTTCTTTCTTTTCTTTCTTTTCTTTCTTTTCTTTCTTTTCTTTCTTTTCTTTCTTTTCTTTCTTTTCTTTCTTTTCTTTCTTTTCTTTCTTTTCTTTCTTTTCTTTCTTTTCTTTCTTTTCTTTCTTTTCTTTCTTTTCTTTCTTTCCTTTCTTTTCTTTCTTTCCTTTCTTTTCTTTCTTTCCTTTCTTTTCTTTCTTTCCTTTCTTTTCTTTCTTTCCTTTCTTTTCTTTCTTTCCTTTCTTTTCTTTCTTTCCTTTCTTTTCTTTCTTTTCTTTCTTTTCTTTCTTTTCTTTCTTTTCTTTCTTTTCTTTCTTTCTTTCTTTCTTTCTTTCTTTCTTTCTTTCTTTCTTTCTTTATATCTGTCTGTCTGTCTGTCTGTCTGTCTGTCTGTCTGTCTGTCTGTCTGCCTGTCTGTCTGTCTGTCTTTCTTGACGACAGAATTAAAATTTGAAGAAGCGAAAGTGGAAGGGCAATATTTTATGCCTTATTTTGAGGATGTGGAAGAGGATGAGGAATCACAAAAAATTAGGAACTACCGCATCATGAGGACGAGAAATCCTCATCAAGGCTAATTTACTATAGGGAATATTTAATGTTTTTTACTAGTTGATAAATCCAAATCGAAGTTATCCGTCTGAGACCTAAGGTTACCGACATAGCTCAAAGGATTAGCAAGCTGGAGTGGCAATTAAATCACATATGTTGGAGAAGCAACAGACGCTGGAGCAAACGAGTTCTCGAGTGTAGACCGCGTCTAGGCAAACGTAGTGTAAGGCGCCCGCCGGCCAGGTGGAGTGACAGGTGGAGAGCTGGCAGTGACTGGATGAGAAACGTCAAAGATCGGGCTCTAGGAAGCTCTCTCACTAGGACAGGCCAACGTCCATCAGTGGACAAATATAGGCTAGTGATGATGATGACTAGTTGGTAATGTGATTAGGAGACCTATATTAAGCCCCTTTCGGATCTGACAGGGTTTTCTTAAGATGTATACCTTATTATAAAAAAGTAATATTCTATCGCTACTAACCATATTAGTTATCTTTGAACCCATAACTGTTTAGTTAACATGACACAAACTGCTGTAAACCCTTGAGTTTTTGTTGACGTTTTTTTGTTAAAGTCACGGGGGAAATGAGACCCTCCGTTTCGATATAGTGAAATTAGTTCCTGTGTCTGTTTGTTGGTTGAATTTTGTGAATAAATTTAATGATAGCACAGATGATAGTAAGCGTGAATGCGTAAACCGCAACCTAAACATACGGGCGATCGGTGGGTTGTACACTAGTACACCTCTGCCTAACTCCTCAGGGACTGAGATACAGACGTTATAATATGTTCAAGAAAATATTGTTAGAGAAATTTGACCGCGACCCAGAAAGACTATCTTGCTTTCTCCAGTTTGTTACACCTAAGCTATCCACTCTGGTCACCCATCCATAAACTGACCATAGTTATTATTAAACCACGAGCCACTCATAGTATAATATACTCGCTCGCACGGGCTTCATAGCTTATATATTTAAGAATTATTTTTCGCTAGGTACATATTAATAGCAAATAGCCAGTAGATGAATTTAAATGTTATCTATGGTTAATGTCACGATTAAATAATAAACAATTTTAATATTCATAACTTCATAAAAGGAATTCTTTGAAATTAATGCGAGCAAACCCGCATGCAAAGCTTAGCGCGCTAATGACGGTGACAGTGTAGAAACAAATGGGACACTTCTGTCATTTTTTGTGTGTTTTGTTTACTTTAGAGCCGATTATTGCCGTCAGGTGGCGCTGCCGTTTAAATATTGTTTATTTTGACTCCCGTTAAAACGACACACGTTCACACAATCCTGACGTCAAGTTTTTACCATAAAGAATCATAAAAACATTCACCATACAGATAATAATCCATTTATCATTATCTAAGTATCTAATAAGCGAATGCACCTCTTGGGTCAAGGTTATCCAAGACTAGAGGACTACAGACTCATGCCCCCAGGCCTCATTATAAAGCTCATGGAAGAGCTGTTTGTAGAACTGGGTGAGGATGAGGAATAGGTATCCAGGAGAAGCACAAAAGATCCCATTGGGTGGAAATGCACTGAGGCCTTACTATCTCGGCCCCATATAAGATAAGTTATAATATGCAATGCTTTTCAAAATTCAATGGTTGAATAGATCCCACTGGTGAGCCAGTGATCACCGGCGCACGGGTTTCTTCTTAGAAGGAGAAGAGTTAGACTATACTTAGCCCACTTGCACTATGCAATGCCTGCACTATGCAATGCACTAATGCGGGTTGGCAGACTTGACACACCGTCGAGCAAATCTTTTAAGCATACAGCTATCCTCACGATGTTTTCCTTCGCCGTTTTAAGCTAATGATAATTAATTACATCCTTTATGCACATAATTTTGAAAAGTCAGAGGTGCATGCCTTGGATTCGAACTCGCGACCTTTGACTTGGTAATCCTGTGGTCATATCACTAGGCTACCACTGCTTTATGTTTTCTTTTATATGTGATAAGCTTACGCTTGACCGCCAGTTCGCCTGATGTTAAGCGATACTGCAATCTACGATGGAGCGCGTTATGTTTGTTTTTTTTAATGGATTAATTCGGCAAACAAGCTGACGATTCACCTGGCGGTTAACAGTTACCGTCGCGCATAGACACCTGCAACACCACAGGAGTTGCTGATGCTGATGCGGAGCCCCTACGTGCAGTCCGTATACTGCCAGAGCCGCAGCAACCGAGGGGGATCTTACGCGCAAAAGTCGAAACACACACCAAGGTGCTTTACAATGGACTCTTACTTTAGAGTAGTCGCCAGCCAGTCAGACCCTAAGAGGCACAATATGATTTTTATTGATTTTAGAAGAAATTAACACACCTAAAAAAGTAAAACTAGAGTAGAGTTTCTTGCCAGATTATCCAAAGAATCAACTCTTTAAAACCATGCAACTAACCTCATAACGATTATCAAATTCACTTAAAAGCTTTAATATTAAAAAAAAAACTGGTAGCTGCAATGTAACCCATACTCATGTTACGACTCATCGTAGTGTGAACAAATCTATTCAAGCGCGAATGTTTTTGTTAGGTTACAAAATGGCGGCCGAAACTGTCATTTGATATTAGAAGCTGCTCAGTTGGGCGTTAGAATTTGTGGTGAAGCATGTATGTAGGTGCATGTATTAAGAAACTAGGTACATCTTTCATGAGAAACTATGTAGATTCAGATATCAAATTCGATTTGAGTATCGACTATGTTTTATACTTACTAATGTTATTAAGGGTCCGGCGGAGCGTGAATTGCCCACAAAAACGTAATACCGAAATAAATCGTAATCCAGACAATATTCTATCAAATTATGTTATTATTCGGATTTAGATACTATTAATCTAGGTTCCTGCGATCCTATTTCATCTGCTACTACTTCACTGAAAATAAAAGACCGGAAAATCGTTCCATACTTGGTAAAGTTATCAAAAATTGCATTCGCTTACAATTATTTCCAGTGAAGTATTTTGGACGAAATGGAAGAGTAGGAACCTAGATTAACGGTATCGGAATCCGAATAATAACAGAATTTGATCAAATTGTGTTTTAATTACGATTTATTTCGGTATTACGTTTGTGAGAGAAATTCGGTTTTCGGACTTTTAAGTTCGCTAAAATTGTTGTTAAAATTTATTATAACAAACTATGTAGTTTTTTTTACTAGCTTACTGTGTTAACTTTTATCTTTGTTACATAATTTAGTTTATTTTAACTCTGTTATGTGGTTTAACTGTTACTTACCGTCGAGTGCAACTTAATTTTTAGAAACTTAAGTGGTGATATTCCTAACATTATTATTAGGTTCTTACATATGAAATTGGCGTTTTGTAGGAATATAAAGTAATTTTTTTTTGTAAAATATATTTAATTAATCAAATTATGCACCGTTGTTATCTACGCACTTTTGCCATCTCATAGTTAGTTCATTGATCTCTTTACTAAAAAAACCATGGGGGCGAGAATCAATAAACTCTTTGAAGGCGGTTTGGACTGCCGCATCGGAGTTGAATTGTTTTCCTTGTAAGAAGTTGTCCAAATTCCGAAAAAAATGGTAATCTGTTGGAGCAAGGTCCGGAGAGTACGGTGGATGTCGCAGACATTCCAGTTGTTGTTCATCTAACTTAGTGGGTGTTTGTTGTGCAGTGTGTGGTCTTGCGCTGTCGTGAAGCAGCAGTGGCCTGGAGCGATTGACTAATCTCAGTTGTTTAGCAGCTAGTTCTTCCTTCATGGTTTGCAGTTGCTGATAATTAATATCTGCCGTAATCGTTTGGCCAGATTTTAGAAAGCTGTGAACGACACCAGCGCTAGTCCACCAAACACTCACAAGTAACTTTTTCAGAGTCAATTTTCGTTTAGGGCAGGATTTGGCTGGGTCTCCAGGGTTCAGCCATTGCGACGAGCGCTTCTGATTATCGTACAGTATCCAGTTTTCATCACAAGTAATGATTCGATTTAAAATCCCTTCATTATTGTGTTGGTTGAGCAAAGTAGCACAGCAGTCGACGCGTGTTTGCAAGTTCGATTCACTCAATTCATGAGGTACCCATCGTTCAAGTTTTATTACTTTCCCGATTTGCTTCAAGTGGATTAATACAGTTTTGTCACTTACCCCGAAGCCTGCAGCTAGCTCTGAAGTGCTTTGTGATGGATCCGCTTCTACAATAGCCTTTAATTCTTCATTCTCCACTTTGGTCTCCGGCGGTCCACGGGGTTGGTTCTGAAGGTCAAAATTTCCAGAACGAAAACGTTGAAACCAAAAACGTACCGTGCTTTCTTTTGCGACACCAGCGCCGTACACATCATTAATCCTTCGAGCTGTTTCTGCAGCACTGGTGCCACGGTAGAACTCACACTCGTAAATATACCGATATTTCATGTTTTCCATAGTGCGGTAATAAGCGACGCAAAGAAAAAAAAATGAGGAAAAAACAAATGAATTACTGTTTTCAAAACTTAAATGTACTAGCTAAATGAATTTATAAATTTGAATTTGGAATTCTTAACCAAAGAGGAGATATTTCAGATCAAAGTGGTCAGTACGACAAAACACCAATTTCATATATAAGTAGATGTTTTTTTTACCGCAATAAATATAAATAAATCAAAGTGTTATTGGGTTTTTTGGGGTCTGGATTTGTGCCCGGTTAATGGAAATATGCTAGCCCCCTATTACATGGGACCTAAACATACCGGCGAACTGTGGGTGTACATTAATATACCTCTGCCTAACCCTTCGGGGAATACGGGCGTGATGGTATTATATAAGTTATTTTACGCAAAAAAAACAACTTTACCCAAAACCGCTCGTCATAATTCATACTCTCGGATCACACAAATAATAAATCACTTCCAAATTATAACCTCTGTAATAAAGGGTATTGCAGTAAATAAACAAATTTTAGATAAAATCTACTCGGGTATGAAAGGTTATGGGGAATATTTTTTACTTATTTCTGCATGTTAAAACTGAGTTTTTTGTAACATACACTATCTTTGTGATCTTTTGGGTGGGGTGACCATGGTTTCAGTGAGGAATTGAGATTGTCTTGCTTGGTAGTCTCCTTTTTTCAAAGCTTACTAGTAATGTGAGTCACACATCTATATACTTAAAATAAATCTGTAGAGAGGTCAATTCTGTACATGAAATATATTTCCAAAATAACTATCAGCGGGTGATTAGTGATCGATACTGACGCCAAAAATGCAATCAGTAAAATTTTTGTCTGTCTGTCTGTCTGTATGTTCGTTATAGAAACAAAAACCACTCGACGGATTTCAACGAAACTTGGTACAATTGTTCTTCATACTCCTGGGCAGGTTATAGTATATCACGCTACGATCAATAGGAGCAGAGCAGTGAAGGGAAATGTTGGGAAAATGAGTGATTCATGAGAAAGGTTTCAAGCTATAAAACATCACGCTACAACCCTTAGGAACGGGGCAACGCAGGTGAAACCGCGGGCGAAGAACTAGGGAACAAAGTAACTATTCCACGTTGATGAAGTCGCTGGCAAAAGCTAGTTACTAATATTCTTGTTGTTGTGTTGTCTATAGCAGGAAACTATAGTTTTAAATATTGTAATCTATCATTAAGAGTACTAAACGCTGTTTATTTCTCTAACATAAATTAATTAATTAATTAACCCCTCGTGCTAAGCCAAATTCTTGTGTTACGAGTGGGTTCACGTCGATAGTGCAATGGGTGGGTTTCGAACCGGCAACCACATACAAGTCCGAAGATCTAGCCAATTAGGCTAACGCAGCTTAAATAGCCAGCCGCTACTGCCGCTTGTCTCCTTTTTAAAAAAGACAGCTTGCCAAATTGCCGCTAAGCAATAATATACTAACATTATAGTATTCTGAATTGAAAAAAAATGTAGTCTGTGAAATAACTGACGACACGATTGGCGTGGCGGTTGAGCGATCGGCTTCTGCGCCACGTGTTGTGGGTTCGATCCCCACACGGAGTATGGAGTACGGAGTATATAAATATTTGTATGATCTACAGGTAGTTGTTCCGGGTCTGGGCGTTTGTGTATGTGAGAATTTGTGTTTGTAAACGCACCCACGATACAGGAGAAAATCCTAGTGTGGGGCAAAGTTTAAAAGAAAGATAGAGTATTCTTATTCTTATAACTAGGCATATGAGACTTAACAACTGAGGGCTCAAGATAACAATGCGTTCTTACTACTGGTGTTGCTGACGTCGATAAGCTGGAATTGCTGGTTACCATCAGGAGGCCCGTATGCTTGTTTGTCATCTTATTGCAACAGAAAACGTTTTTTTTTAATTAATTCCTGGACTAATTTCCAGACCATGTCTAGAGATGAGTCCCCAGGTCGGAGGAGAAGGGCTAAATACTATTATTTAATTATTAAAAAATGGTCCGGAATTAGTAAGATAATGAAAACACAAATTTTGTGAATAAAAGATTATAGATTTCGCAATTAATTTCTGGAGGGTATGTCCGTGCATTCTCTGAAATTATTGCTCCCCCGAAAACTGAATTATTTGTTATAGCACCGAAGTATTTATAAGTTGGATTAATAAGGGACTGGTATACTTATACACCTTTGAGTATAAATAAGACAAGCTATGAAGCAGGGGACCAAAAATTACTTATTATTTTGTTTAAACGCTGAAGGACAATATCGTCAGGTATTTCGATTAACCATTTTCGTAACTCTTCGGGGAATACAATGATTTTTGTACACGACAAAATGCCTTTGAAATGTTTGCTTGATAATATGACCATTGTTCTGCCACAATTGAGGCACATACATCTAAATTATGTGCGTATTAATGAAAATATCAAGTGGAAACTTGTATTCCTGAGAGAACTTTTCGACGGTGTGTGAAGTCAGGCAACCCGAAATAGGTTAGCGTGGTGGACTATAAGCATAACCCCTCTTACTCTGAGAGGAAACTCGTGCCCAGCAGTGAAAAAGTAAATAGGTTATGAATCTGTCTTACTGTCTATTAAATACAACCCATGATGAAACTATCATCATCATTTATCATTTAAACTAAAATTTCTGTGGGTAAGGGTACTAAGAGAGGTAGGGCATAGTGGCATCGAATAATTCCACTTACAATTGGAGCTGCCCGACTGGGGAAGTACCTCTACCTTGCAGAAAATCGTAGCCAAATAACATAGCTCCTATGCAGCCAGCCCAACTATTTCTCTTTAGTTTACGGGGTCGGCAACGCGCGAGTGATACCCCTGGTGTTGCAAGCGTCCATAGACTACGGTAACCTCTTACCATCAGGGAGGCCGTATGCTTGTTTGCCACATTAGTGGTATAAAAAAAGGTAAATACCTACTTAGATCTTTTAAAGAACAATGTTACAAGACAATATTTGAGATTTTGAGTAGTAGACGGCATCGGCATTTCCTAACTAACGACCTCTGAGAAAAAACGCCGAAAAAAACTTAGAGAATCATGGTCTCATTTAAATTCCAGACATAGTGTTTTGTTTTTAAATTAAATATGTGAGTGTTACAATGTACAATCCTTAGATTGGCCCGAATTTTACTAGATAGAAGAAACCTCATTTGATGACGCCCACATTTGAAAAAAGTACAACATTTTGTTGCCATGGGTACGCCGCGCCGGTGCTCTTTAGCTATATTCATACTCAATCAGCACACAATATTTTGTGTTAAACTGAAAGGTTTCGCCACAAAACTTTAGATTACTGATAACATACCAATATTCAATATTGTGTAATAAGAGAACGATCATTATTGAGAAATAAAGTACCTGAGTTATAAAAATATAGTTTATTGCATGTTTGTTTTATTTTATTAACATTTTATCGGATTTAAATTATTTTATCATGAAATATATTACCTATATTTGTATCATTAAGGGTCTCGTTGAAGCGTCAGGCAAATCTGTCTAGCATTATAAATGCTGAACGGCGTTCGTTCGGCGCAATCATGACGGCATAGTACAATAAAATTATTGTTTTTTTTTTAATATAGTTTATTCTCAGCATAAATGTACTTGTCTTTACTGTCGCTGAATCATCTGTTTCTTTCTTTCTTTTTATTTGCAAATCCAAGTAAAATCTGTAGAAAAATATAGTTTCTCATTTTTTGCAAGAAAATTCCTATTAGAAATTAACCTAAGATTTTCTATAGAATTTATACTAAAATGATGGAATATGCGATGGGTCACCAATAAAATCTATAAAGGTAACCGACCTTTTTATATTTTTAATTGCATTTTTTTTGTATTCTTGAAGGCTTCGTATATAAATTATATTTTAACCATATCTCTAAATAATCCTTTTTTTAAATTGTCCCCCACCATCAATACGCTAAAATGAGATCGACATGATAATAATAAGTATTAATTTACAAAAGTATCGTTACTGATAACATCGCTCATAAAATCTCTCATCATTTTATTGATTTTGCAAAATAAACGGCCATTGCGCGTATCCGAACGAGTATAAAAAATATAAAATTTAAAATTTGGTAGTTGATATGTAACTTCGCACTTTTTTTTGTATTTTGTTGTCGTTGGTTGTAAAAGAAACATGTGTTGTACGGTCTGTAGGCAGGACGACACCTTGCCTTTGCTTGTCTAAAAAAAATTGAAAAATATTATGGGTTCTCTATAAAATAAAAGTTTTTTATTTTTCTACATAATTAGTCTAGAGGGCCCAAGCGCGACTGATACGCCAGAGGTCCTGTTTCGATTCCCGAGTTTTTATATGAAATTCAAGAAGCTCATTGCCAACGGCTCCCTTGTCCGGGCTAAACTCCAAAGTCCAAACATCGCCGCAAAGTTGCTAGCTTATCTGTTTTATCCGTATATTTCGGAGCGTGTGCATCAGATCTCCACGATCTTATTCCCTCTAGCCCTTTCTACTATCGGACGACCAGAAGCACGAAAAAACGACATCAATTCATGGTGGACATTCCAAAAACCCGAATGAAACGCTTTAAGTCCACTTTTATCATGCGTACCGCTGAAAAATGAAATGCACTTCCCGAGTGGGTATTCCCTGATAGATATAATCTAGGTGTTTTTAAATCACGAGTGAATCGGTTTCTTCTAGGCAAGCGCGCTCCATCATAGATCGCAGTATCTAGGCTTACGTATGACCGCTGGTTAGCGATGACCGCTGGTTCGAAGACCCACTCGGGAAGCGCATTCCACATTTCTGCGGTACGCATAGTAAATCTGGACTTAAAGCATTTCGTTCGGATTTTTGGAATGTCCACCACACACACGTGTTTTTTTGGCAATGTAGGTCGTACATTACTAGTATTCTTGTTAACCCCTCGTGCTTTGTTAAATGCTTGTGTTAGTGGGTTCACGTCGGTAGTGCAATGGGTGGGTTTCGAACCGGCAACCACATGATCGCCAGTGCCACGCCCTAACCATTAGGCTACCGCTGCTTGATTGCATTGTGGTACAATTGGAACTTCACCCAGATAACGTTCTTTATTCGGAGTTAGGATTATTTTCTTCCCCGTAATAAGTTGCAAAAACTAAATAGTTCCATTTTCTGTTATTTCAATTCGCATACGGAACCCCAAAAGAGTCAACCACAGTCGGGACACTTCATTTAATGTCAATTATTATACTACTATGGTCCTCGACTCCACTTCACCAACAATGAATGTTTGCATCTGCCATTTTTTGCCCCTAAAATACACAAAAGAGTCCTTATATCGATTTCTTGAGGCGTAAAATTTTGATCTCCAAACGGCTCTAAGGATTTCAATGTGCTATTGACAATTTAAGACTCTATTCATTGGCGTGTAGAAATAAGTACCGTTGCGCTCAGGATTGGTATTCGGAGACATTTAATTTATGTAATACGTTTTGTATTGAATTAAATTTAAAATTTGGAGCGGAATTATATAAAAGGATAACCTTAACATGACATTAATGTCTATACTGAATTCGTGCCTCATCGTCACCATATACCTAATATATATTATATACTAGCTTTTGGCAGCGACTTCGTCCGCGTGGAATAGTTACTTTGTTCCCTAGTTCTTCGCCCGCGGTTTCACCTGCGTTGCCCCGTTCCTAAGGGTTGTAGCGTGATGTTTTATAGCTTGAAACCTTTCTCATGAATCACTCATTTTCCCAACATTTCCCTTCACTGCTCTGCTCCTATTGATCGTAGCGTGATGAAAAGTATACTATAACCTGCCCAGGAGTATGAAGAACAATTGTACCAAGTTTCGTTGAAATCCGTCGAGTGGTTTTTGTTTCTATAACGAACATACAGACAGACAGACAGACAGACAAAAATTTTACTGATTGTATTTTTGGCGTCAGTATCGATCACTAATCACCCGCTGATAGTTATTTTGGAAATATATTTCATGTACAGAATTGACCTCTCTACAGATTTATTATAAGTATAGAAGATAGAAGAAGATAAATAATAACTAAAAGAGTATCTATGGAGTTTATTGCCGTCTCTTTTCGTGCAAATAGCTTTTGACATTAAAAACACATAGTATATGGTCTAATTTATTGAAATAATTTATCAAATTTATTGAAAAAAAAGACTGCCTCATTGATGGTTTCCATGCCATCATACGCAAACGTTGCGCTTCCCTCCTCCGCAGAATGCGTGGCAGTTCACACAGCATCTTGAGCGTATTGTGTGATAAATGGGACAGTCCAATGTTGGGCCATTGGATTAGACTGCACGCGATGTAGACTAAAGTAGAATTAGTTTTATTTATTTATATTTAATTACTAACAATAGGTTAAGATCATTGTTACTAACATTTTATGGACTTTTGGTCTGAAATAAATGATTAATAATTAGTCTAGTGGTCCCAAGCGCAACTGCTACGCTAGAGGTTATGCATTTATAAATTAAGAGGGCTATAATAATAATTGTTAATAGACTGTTTAACGGAAGGTATTGGTATCGACTCCAGGTCGATGAGTGTTGTTAGGTTTTTCCATTAGAAAATTCTCAATAGCAGCTTTTTTATGAGATAGGAGGCCGCAACACCATAGGAGTCACAGGTGCGTTGCCGACCTTTTAAAAGGGGGTTTGGCCTCCGGTAACCTCACTCACTCGGCGAAACACAACGTAAGCGTTGTTTAACGCCGGTTTTCAGTGAGGCCGTGGTATCACTCCGGGCGAGCCGGCCCATTCGTGCCGAAGCATGGCTCTCCCACGTAAAGAACTACTTGTCATGTAATAAATTTTACCTCAAACCTGCAGGCACAAGCAAGCAACTAAATGTCCTATTGTATTTTCTGAATGGCAACAAAAAAATGCGGGTCTCTCAAAAAAAATTTGTAACAGGATATGTCAATTATTTAGTTGGTCCGAAATTTTTTGAAATTCACAATTTGTAAAGTATTGTGTTACAATTTCGGGTTTGGTGGGCATCTCGCAAAAATTTTAATGACCGTAATGCAATATTATTTTTGTTTCCAATTTATGCAATTATGTTCAGGAAATTATGAGCTGTTTTCAACGGCCTTCAAAAAGGAGGTTCTCAATACGACTGTATGGTTTTTTTTTGTATGTTACTCCGTCAATTATGAACCGATTTTTATGATTCTTTTTTTGATCGGTAGGTCATACTTTAGAGTTGGTTCCATAAAAATTTGATCAAGATCTGATCACAAATTTTAGAACAAAATGACAATAACACGTAAATAATAAAATAATAACTTCGTCTAGGTAGACGTAAAATTTTACGCGCTACTAAAAACTTTGAAATAAATTAACTTTTAACAAACTGCTGTGCATCTAACATTGTCTGTATGTTTTTGAAGACGGTTTTACTTTTTGTTATATTAACACAAGATAGTACTTCAAAGTCATATATTTTAATTAGACATTATTAAGTGATTAACTACTTTACTAAGCAGGAACTTCAAGTCTTCTCATCACCCATACCACAAAGTTTGAAAACGAAAGTTTTCAAACAACGCGTCCTACCCATGATGACCTACGGTGAAAGAAAGAAAGAAAGAAAGAAACATTTATTCAGCTACAAGCGAGACAAGTACAAAGAAAAACTTACTATAAGAAAAAAACAGAAACAAAACAAAAAAAAATATAAATAAGAAAAAAAAGTACTGCCTCACGGTTGCGCTGAAAGGGATCTGGTTCAGCATGTGTGTGTGTACGGTGCTGAGATGTGGACACTCACAGTACAGCTAATCCACCAATTTAAAGTCATCATCATCAATATAAAGGATAAAATCCGTAACGAGATTATCTGACAGAGAACGAAAATAAGCAAGCTGAAGTTGCAGTGGGCTCGCTATAATTATCAATGGAAGAACCGACAACCGCTGGGGAAGACGTGTTTTCGAGGGAAGACCGGGACTCGGCAAACTTTGTGTAGGACGCCCTCCGGCAAGATGGAGAGATGATTTGCAAAAGGTGCCAGCAACCTTTCGCAAATCATCACTCGCATCACTCGCATCTCGGAAGCTGGATGCGACAAGCCGAGGACAGGGTGAAATGGCGCACATTGGGGGATGCCTACATCTAGTAGTGGACTGTTATACGCTGATGATGTTGATTTTTAGGTGCCTGGGTTCCAAGTCTGTTATTCTGTCAGAATCATTAAATAACTTCAGAATTTTTGATTTTTGACAGTTTTGTCTAAGAAATTTGTCAGTTCTTATGTAATATAATGCCATTGGAGAAGCATTCTGATACTGGAAATAGCGGACTTGGCCTCTCCTCACCTTAGAAATATCTAAAACTTTACAAAGAACTAAGTTGCACAGTTCCAAATACTGGGTCTTATGGAGAAGAGCCGGCAAGAAACTGCATAATATGCTCCTTTTACTTAATAATGTTGATGATGTTACTTTTAGTTTTCTTTACAAATCTGTTATAACATAACATACCATCACGCCTGTATTCCCCAATGGGTTAGGCAGAGATGTACTGCTGTACATCCACAGTTCGCCGCTATATTTAAGTCCCATGTAATAGGGGACGAGCCTATTGCTATTAACCGAGCACAAATCTAACTCGGAGCTGCTACTGAGAACTTCATAGAAATACCCAATAACATGGTTCGACCTCGGAATCAAACCCAGGACCTCTTCTAGTTCAGGGGACTTACAAAATGTGATTTCAATCATATACTACCTACCAACAATGTTAACCCCCCAGAACGCCAGAGATGTCTCTAGTCCTTCAAAATGCTGCATTTAAGTTACTTTTTGAATACATCATTAATTCATATAGGTGAGTATTCTCTCATTGTTATTAAACAAAATAAACGTGACAAAAAGAAAGATATCGTTTACACAACAACCAATAATCACCACGTAAAGTCGAGTTCACACTTAAAACCGGTGATAAGCGGTCAGTGGAAACTCATCTTTATCTTTTTAGGGTCCCGTTAATAAAAATGAAATAAAATTTAACCAATGTAGGATCGCTTTGTTATCCGTTCCTACGATACTATTTCGTTTACTACTACTTCACTGAAAATAAAAGATCGGAAAATCGTTCCAAACTTGGTAAAGTTACCAAAAATTACATTCGCTTGCATTTATTTCCAGTGAAGTATTTTGGACGAAATGGTAGAATAGGAACCTAGATTAACGGTATCGGAATCCGAATAGTAACAGAATTTGATTAAATTGTGTTTGAATTACAATTTATTTCGGTATTACGTTTGCATGAGAAATTCGGTATTCGGACTCTTAAAGACTCAAACTTATCAAATTTAAAAACTAAGTAAATTTTTTAACGAAAAATGCTACTACTTCATTGATGAATTCCTTTTTAACAAAATCTAATGTGACTTACCTACCAAATGCTCCAAAATTGTCGTTTTAAATTTATAATTTATAGTATGTTAAAATGTATGTACCTACCTAATGTTTATAATCTTATTCCTATATTCATAATGTAAGCGCTTATTTATGGGTAGATTGTTGAGCTACTTAAATAATTAAAAGATCAAAATTCACACTAATAAATACTTTAACTTTGACAGATAATACTAGATGGCGCCAGTGTTTCTTAACTGTACGGAACCGCAAGGCGCGACTGCAGCTGACGCTTGGCCGGTTTTTTAAGATGTTTATTGTTGTAATCTGTGTAAATTTATTTGTTCCTTGCGTGTGGTCAGCAGATATCTTTTAATGTAGATGTGTAATACTAATAAATATCGTGTTGTTGTCTTAATAATGGATTTCTTTCTCAACATTTATTGGATAGAGAACGCATAGTGTTGAAGAGATATCTTATTTGTCTGCTTTATTGCTCTATACCGCTGCGGTGAGGTCCTGATTTCGTTACCCAGATCGGGTTAAGTGTCATTGAGATATATAACTTTGAAAGAATCATATATTGAAATTCATACCATCACGCCTGTGTCACCCGAAGGGTTAGGGAGAGGTGCACCAATGAGCACCCACAATTTAGGTCCTATGTAATAGGGGGCGAGCCTATTGCCATTAACCGGGCACAAATCCAGACTCCGAGCTGCTACTGAGAATTCCATAGAAAAAATACCCTGTTGGGATTTTCTATGAAAATCTCAGTAGCAGGTCGAGCAAAGTGTTATTACACTTTGCTCAACCTGGGAATCGAACCCAGGACCTCTAGCGTAGTAGTCGCGGTCAGAACCACTAGGCTAACGAGGCAGTATACATTAAAAATAAGTTTGTAAAATGAAAAAAAAACAAAAATCATTGAAAAAATGCATCAAAAAAATTGACACAGGTGTCCATGTACGGCGACAATTACCATATTCAGGTGACACGTATCAAAAAAGGTTGCTTAACTGATTTTACTTAATAATACCATGCATACAAAGACTTAAATCAACAGTTTAGGCACTAGTATATTATCTGTGGTTTAGGTAAATATTTACTGAGTTTCACAGCAAATTGCTGCCCCAGTAATGAAGTCTAAATTGTGAAAGACGCCACGGGATGCTGCACTGTTATGAAAATATGATTCTTCTCATATTTTTCAGTCTCACAGTTTTTTATACTCAAGTAGACGTCGGTTTTTCCTTCTATTATAAATGAAAACGTTAATGTCTTTTGAATACACTTTTATAAGTAACTGTTTTAATTAACCGCGTGTGGGGAGGGGTTAGAATACTGTTCCTCACTGCCTTTCAGATAGGCATCCCGTAAGAGGCGTGAAAATATCTGACTCGCTCGGTGGTAGGACCTCTTGGGGTATGACTGGCTGGCGACCATCCTCACGTCGGAGTCTGTCGTAAAGCACCTTGGTGTGTGTTTGGAATTTGTACGTAAGAGCCAGTTCCTCTCGGTTGCTACGTCTCTGGCAGTCTGCAGTCCGTAGGGGCTCTTATAGATCGGTAACACATCAGCAACTCCTTTGGTGTTGCAGGTGTCCATGGGCGACGATGACTACTTACCACCAGGTGGCTCGTCAGTTCATTTGCCGACTTATTTCATAAAGATAAATAAATTTTGTTTTTTTTTTACACTAAGGTGTCAAACAAGCACACGGCCCGCCTGATGGTAAGCGGTTACCGTAGCCTATGGACGCTTACAACATCAGGGGTATCACTCGCGCGTTGTCGACCCTGTAAATCAAGGAGGAATAGTAGAGCTGGTAGCATACGATACAATAGCGTGATGCTTATCCTATCTGCCAACACAACGCTTCCTCGTGGAGCTCTGGCGATCTTGATCACCGTTAGGTACACAACATAGCACGGAGCTATGAAATGAAATGAAATGAAATTATGAAATGAAATTGAAATGAAATTATTTATTCTGCAAGTAGATCTTTAGAGATACTTTTACATGTCAATTGTTTGGGGTTTTTTTTAGCTAGATGGCTTCGGCATTTCCTAACTGACGACCTCTGAGAAGAAACACCGAAACAAACTCAGAGAATCATGGTCTCTTTTAAAGTCCAGACATGGAAGAACACTTATATGTGAGTGGTACGATGTAGGGTAATGTCTGAAATGGCCTTTTGAGGAAAGAACCATTGCAGCTTTGAGTAGACCAGTCCCAACTGACGGCACGCATGCATCAGTTATCGTGTAGCTCAACCATAATTTAGGGAGCTCAACGACCTGTCGCACGACCATACCAGATCAGCAGGACATTCGTGTAGGTCTCATGAAGTTCCCAAAGCCTCCAGACTATATTAAGCTTGTTTAATTAACATGTATCAAAAGCCTACATGGTACTCACATTTACAAATTATATATTAATATAAGTGTCACGGTTTAATAATGTCGCGGCAAAATAGTAACAAATTCATAGATGTCAAAATTCAATTCAATAATTTATGAGTAATTAAAATGTCAACAATTAAAATGTCATAACAATTAAAATGTCATAACAAACAAAATGTCATAACAATTAAGATGTCAACACTCAAAATAACATTGTCACATTACATTTCGGATACACAATGTGAAGTCCCAAAAGTGGGTCATGTGAAGAGGAACCATCAAGAAATTCCAGACTCCTAAAAAAAAACATATTTACATCATTATTTGTAATCTATTATTAAGAGTACTAAAAGCTGTTTGTTTCCCTAACATAAATAAATAAATAAATAAATAAATTATTCTTCAATAACATTAACAATTCTGTTCTGTGTAGTTTGCATTATGCAGTTTGATGTGACCCAATAAATAACAAAACATTGCCATAGCAAGTAAAAACCGACCAGCCCCGACAGACAGCACCCGTTCACGGACATGACGTGTGTATCAGCGCCATTCGACTCAACCATGTTGTAGGGAATAAAACGGCCCGTCACACAACGAAACCATCAGCAGGACATTTGAGTGAGCTTGACAAGCTTTGACCGCCAGGCAATAAGATAGCAAGATTAATTTTAGGGTTGTTAAGTAGATGCTAAATGCAACATCAGTGGCTGCACAATACACAATACTTTAATAAAAATAACCCTGTTAACGAGAGTAGCTCACTCCCAGGCATTTTTGTCTTCCATATAGTCCTTAACTGTATAGTAACCCTTTTTACAAAGCTTTTGCTTAATGTATGACTTAAATTTATTATGACTTAAATGTTGGAAATGACCTGGGATTTTATTGTAAAAGCGTATACATTGACATTTAAATGACTTACTGATTTTCTGGAGCCTAGTTGAAGGAACAATGAACCTGTCTTTATTTCTAGTGTTAATATTATGGATAACACTGTATTTAGAGAAGAGATCTATATGTTATTTGGCTACGATTTTCTGCAAGGTGGAGGTACTTCCCCAGTCGGGCAGCTCCAATTGTGAGTGGAATTATTCGATTCCACTTAGAGTAACAAAAATCCATACATCTTCACATACTTTTACATTTATAATATTAGTAGGATTACTATGAGGAAAACTATCTTTTTGTGATTTTTTTGCATTTTCCATGCTAAGATTATTAAGTAATTTTTTTTTTAGTAAAGGAAAAAATTCAATCGCGGGCAGGATTCGAACCTGCGTCTTCTGGTTTGATATACCAGACGCTCTGACCTCTAAGCCACCGCGAACCCTACCCGCATGATTGAAATTTTGCCTTCACATTCTGTATTTACGTCATAAGGTGACGTTGGTAACATCTATGAGAGGCAAGTTACCTTATTTTTTCTAAAAAAAATAACTATGAGGAAAAGATTAGATATTTAAATTGCGAGATTTAGGCAATTATCCCTGTTGGTACGTAATTATTATACAAAATTCTACAATATTGCCAACATGTAGGTATCGATTCATAAAAGTTTTAATGCAAAAACTTTGCTTACGCATCTGTTTATAACTTCTGATGAGTTGGTGCACATCTCTAGACGCCCATTTTAACTTCGGGCTTAGCGGTCTTTTAATAATATATACGCTAGGTACTCGTACGGGTAGTTCCATGAGATTTGTACAATCATCTTCCTACGTAGCCTTTTCCCAACTAATACGTAGTTGGTTTTAAGTAACATACCATCACGCCTGTATTCCCCGAAGGGTTAGACAGAGGCGTACTAATGTACTCAGTTCGCCGGTATGTTTAGGTCCCATGTAATAGGGGGCGAGCCTATTGCCATTAACCGGGCACAAATCCAGACTCCGGGCTGCTACTGAGAATTTAATAGAAAAACCCAATAACACTTTGCTCGACCTGGGGATCGAACCCAGGACCTCTAGCGTAGCAGTCGCGCTTGGGGCCACTAGACTAATGAGGCAGTCAAGTTTGTTTTAAGTACATCTGTTTATTTCATCATCCATTTATTTTAAAAGAGTGTCCATGGAGTTTCTTGCCGGATTCTTCTCCATAGGATCAACCTTTTGGAACCGTGCAACAAGAATCATAACGTTTCATAAACGCTTGTAAAGGCTTATAGACATACAGGATTATTTTTCAGTGACCGGACAAATTTTGAAACCTCCCCTAAACAGCAAGTTCAACATAACATTGATCCTTATTGTTTTTTTCCCTGGTCCAGAGCTCCCCCCCCCCCCTAAAATAATTTCCTAGTTATAGATACAAATTATGTACCACGGCCTGTTTTATGAAAAGAATATCTTTATTGTGTAAACCAGAGTCTCTGTAAAGCGAAGATTTTTCAGCATTTGCGCCCGGCTGTATCAAACGATATCCCGATCCCATCTTAACCTAAATTCAAAGAAAACACCTAGGCACCAGGCAATGTAAAATTGCTGTGTGCTCGCGTGCAATAAACTACCTAAAGCTAAGTTTAGACTATGGCACTACCTTTATAAATTGTCTACGTGTGAGTGCGGGTGTTGGTTGGTGTAGTCGTAAATTAATTTTATTACTCGCTTATACGGTGAAGTTAAGTACATCGTGAGGAAATCTCCATGCCTGCTAGAAATTTTCTCGACGACATATGAATTCTGCTAACCCGCACTAGGCCAGCCTAAGGCTTGATTTCCTCCTACGCTGACATCGGTCACTGACGTCGGTCGAGCGTACCGTCAGTGGCGTATGTTACAGAAAATATGTGGCGGACGTCAGTGTCGCTCTGCGGTGTCTCATAGAACATTGTATTATCTATACGCTCGACCGACGTCAGCGACCGATGTCGGCGTAGAAAGAAATCAAGTCTAACCCCTCTCATGCTGAGAAGGGACCCGTGCCGAGTAGTGGGGAAATAAATAGATTGATGATGATGATGTTTACACTGAGTGTATGGTCTACTAAACTGTCGTAGTGTATTTGACCCTTTACACTTTACCCAAACAGTACAAATCATCATCATCATCATCATCAGCCTATATTCGTCCACTGCTGGACGTAGGCCTCTCCTAGTGAACGCCACAAAGCCCGATCTTCGGCGTTCCTCATCCAGTTGCTGCCAGCTGCCTTCCGCAAGTCGTCACTCCACCTGGCCGGCGGGCGCCCGACACTACATTTGCCTAGACGCGGTCTCCACTCGAGAACTCGTTTGCTCCAGCGTTTGTCGGTTCTCCTACAGATGTGACCGGCCCATTGCCACTTTAGCTTGCTAATCCTTTGAGCTATGTCGGTAACTTTAGTTCTCTGATGGATAACTTATATACGGATAACAGTACAATTAAATAGCGCCATTTCTCATAACCTAAAAATGATCGCTTATATGGTGAAGACGTTCGCACGGCCCGTTTCGTACTTTCTTTCTTACAAAATCTTACCTAAAAATCTTTATCACTACCTAAATATTTTCAAAAGCTGTGCTAACTGTCAAATATAAGTGAACTTGATCTAAATATATACCTAGATAATTACATTTTAAAGTGATGAGATACAAATTGCCAAAATAAAATTAATTTGATCGAGTGATCAGCCTTAACACGTTGTGGGTGGTAGCGTCATATTCTAACTAAGCCGGTTTAGCGCACATGACGTGCATGTTCTATCCGAGGCGTGATGGTGTCTCGAAGTGCTAAAATACTCATCCATCCAAAGGCTAACCGCGACAAGTAGATACTTTACCTAGGTAGCCGATGGATTTATTCATTTAAGTAGGTATTATTTAGCCACCACTCCTAAAAATTTGCAAACAACGTCATCTCAAAATCTTCTTGTCACCCAAAAACAAAAGCCGTACAAGTTTTTACCCGTCATGTCCCCTTCTCAACGACCCAGGATTAAATACCGAGCATAAGGCAGGGATGAATTTTGTAAACCTACCCTAATTACCGACACGTCAAAATGAGGCGGGTATAATATGTAATTACCTTTTAGGAATATGGCGCCTACTATTGGTTCTGGTGAGTTTTCCGAGTTTGAATAAATTTATTCGTAAGTTGGTTAGATTTCCGAGTTTGAATAAAGTCTACTTGGAAGTTATATTTCTGAGTTTGATTGAAGTCTAATTGGAAGCTAGGTAATTAGTGTTTCGAATTATAAAATAGTACCTACTTAGTTACTAGCCTATATTAGTAATTTAAATTTTATTCGTGAATTGGATATCGTAAAGTGGATACATTACATTGTACCTAGTCAAATGAGATGACTGGTATTGGTGAGATTTCCGAATTTGAATAAAAATTCCGAATTATTGTCTGTATTTCCGAGTACGTACAATCCGAATCTTTTCAAAATTAGGGTGAACAGGCATTTTCTGGGAGTGCTCGCTCCACCATCAGCCTCATCTTTGCCCCAAAGGCATGACTGAAGTCAAGAGCAAGCCAAGGCATGACTGAAGTCAAGAGCAAGCATTTTTATTTAAAAAAACAATTTTGAATTTATTTAGATTTCCTAGTTTTAAAATTGAAAATCTATTTAGAAGTTTGTTGTTTCCAAATTTAAGCAAAATCTATTTAGCAGTTAGATGTTGGAATTCGAGTATAGTCAAAAAAAAATTCAAAGATAGATTTGTGAGCCGAATGTAATCTATCAGGAATGTTTTGAATTGATTTTAGTGAAATTTACGAGTGTCATTAAAATATATATAATATTTGGAAGTTAGGTAGGTACCTACTATGTTGTCAATTTGAGTAGGTATAATCTTTAAAGAAATTAGTCAAGAGTTAGATTTCTGTGTTCCGTGGTTCCGAGTTTGAATTCTTATAGCCAGCAAAATAACACCACTAGTGTGCGGCTACGTGTTTTTTATTTAAAAAAGATGTGTTCACTAACACAACATCATTATAAACGATATTGATTCGAAGTTACTTCGTAATTTCACAGGTGTCGCGAGCGCCCCCCGCTGAATTCGGCGATCAGTCAGGAAGAAAACCGAGATACGGTTGCCATGGCAACCGCCCATCCGAGCCCCGGAGAATAGAAAATATTGGCAAGTCTTTCTACTTTGTCACAGGTACCGATGATATTTAATTTATGTTACAGTGTCTTTGTGTTGAGGCTAAGCAAACATGCATTTTCAACCTTATTGACATTTGACAGTAGGTCACTAAAATTTCATACAACTTTACTCAAATATCTATGCCATCTATAGAATCCGAAAATATAGGTAAATACCTACTTATGGTGATGGGATAGTGGTTTTTGGTTATCCAATCTTGGATGCAGGCATCTTCCCTCTTGTTACACTTCTGACGATCTTGTGCCCGACTCATCCAGTCTCGACCTCCGTGTCGTCGGATGTCGTCCACCCAGCGCTGTGGTGTTCTTCCGCGCCCTCGGGTGTCTGCTCTGGGTCTCTATTCTAGGACTCGTCTTGTCCAGCGGCTCTTGTCCATTCTCGCAATGTGCCCCGCCCATGTCCAAAGAAAGTGGACATGGGCGGGGCACATTGCCCACTTTCATTGATCATTATTTTGAATTAAAAAAAAAATATATTTATTATTTTTTTAATTCAAAACAATGAAATCTATCAAATTAATATCTTACCATCACGCCCGTACCTAACACTTGAAGGTTTAGCCAGAAAACGTTTAGGTATATGACTGAATTATGTAAAAAAATATAGGTATTACTGAATTATGTAAAAATATAAAATTAGCACCCATTTGAACAGTAATTGCAAGAAAAATTGCAACATGTTTTAAAACTAGAATTTTGATCTGCGGGTGAAACACTGTCTCAATTTGCAAAATCTAAGTAAATTTGTTTGTACTAGCAGTCTTCAATTATGCTAATATCTATCGGTCAGCCTGAATTCTGCTTACGACATGTCTACGGCGTAAAATAATAGAGTGGTTTAGACTGAAAATTTAGTTATGAATTTGATAAGTAGGGCTTATTGGAAACTGGGGGCTGATTAGAAACTGCATCTCTTATTCGAATAACTATTTTATCCGACTTAAAAAAAGAGGAGGTTCTATGTTTGTCTGTGTGTATGTTTTTTATGTAAGTACCTATGTTAACATAAATTTTCGTCAGTTGTGGACCGATTTTAAAAATTCTTTTTATATTATATGAAAGAGTTTACATTCAAGGTACATAACCAACTCATTATATTGTCCCACTGCTGGGCACGCGTCTCCTCTCAAATGAGAGGGATTAGGTTATAATCGCTGGCCTAATGCGGGTTAGCAGACTTCACAAGCCATCGAGAAAATCTCTCAGGCATGCAGGTTTCCTCAAGATGTTTTCCTTCACCGTTTAAGCGGGTGATAATTAACTATTAATACTCAAGGTACCAATTCAAATTTGGTGAAGTTCTGATACCAAAATCAAGAATAAAATGTCAATAACACGTACCTACGGAAGAAATGATGACATCATCTAGGTAGGTATGTAAAATTCTACTCGCCACTCAAAATGTTAAAATAAAATAACTTTTAACGAAAAGTAGAACCGAAACAATGCTGTGATTTTTTTAATTTTTTATTACGTAGGAGAGCCATGCTTCGGCATGAATGGGCCGGCTCGACCGGAGTGATACCACGGCCTCACAGAAAACCGGCGTGAAACAACACTTACGTTGTGTTTCGCCGAGTGAGTGAGGTTACCGGAGGCCTAATCCCCTTTTAAAAGGCCGGCAACGCACTCGTGACTCCTCTGGTGGTGCGGGTGTCCATGGGCGGCGGTAATCGCTTACCATCAGGCGATTCGTCTGCTCGTTTGCCCTCCTATCCCATAAAAAAAGCGGTTTTACTTTTTCTTAAAAGTTATTTTATTTAGATGGACACTATCAATATTTTAGTGTAGTGTAAGTAATCCAAACTACATGACATTTTGCGGACAGGTACGGATGCTGTCTTTCCTCCGGATATAATCCCCCAAGTGACAACCTCAGTGAGACGGGTGTCCGATTCTTCCCTTGATACTGAAATAGACGTATAAATTCAAAACATTTTATTCACTTACAAATGGAACCATCTGTTTTTTTATACTGTTACTCGCGATTTCACTCGCAAAGGATGTCGACAACAGCGCCACCTATCTGGTCCAACCATAGCTAAGCAATATCTACACAGTTGATGCCATGTACAAAAAATACAGAACATACCATCACGCCTGTATTCCCCGAAGGGTTAGGCAGAGGCGTACTTAATGTACACCCGCAGCGAGCGCCCACGGGTGAGCCTATATAGCCATTATCCGGGCACAAATCCAGACTTCGAGTTGCTACTGAGAATTTCATAGAAAAACCCAATAACACTGCTCGAACCTCTAGTGTAGCAGTCGCATTTGGGACCACTAGACTAATGCGGCAGTACAAAAAAATACCATCAAAATCGATCCACTCGTTCAAAAACATACAAACATTTTCACCCATTTTTACCCACTTTCCCCTTTAAGGAGTCTGCCCACTACACCATCTCATACTATCACCGTACACGTTCCTACGTGTCAGACAAAAAGAATATCTTCTTTCTATTAAGAAGCATTAGACTCCAGATATTATAATAAAATCCCTACGGAAATGAAAGCTTTACCGATGACACCCTTCAAAAGGGGATTACGTAAATGGTAGACCGAAAAGTCCTTCTGTTCCTTGAAAGAATACTTCCTAATAAAATATTGATAAATTTACATGACAGTTTAACTGCCAATGACTGCCTCATTAGTTTATTGCTCTTAACCGCGACTGCTACGCTAGAGGTCCTGGGTTCGATCTCCAGGTCGGGCAACGTGTTATTAGGTTTTTCTATGAAATTCTCAGTAGCAGCTCGGCGTCTGAATTTGTACCCGGTTAATAGCAATAGGTTCGCCCCCTATAACATAGGACCTACAAATATAAGTACCTACTGGCAACTGTGGTTGTACTTTGCTAAATTTCTACCTAACCCTTAGGGGAAAACAGGCGTGATAGTATGTATGGTTACCGACACAATATTCGAGAATACGGTAGTACCAACTCAAACGAACTCAGCAGCGCTATAGTGGAATCGAATAATTCCACTCACAATTGGAGCTGCCTGACTGGGGACGTTCCTCCACTTTGCAGAAAATCGTAGCCAAATAACATAGCTCCGTGGTACATTATATTCCTAACGGTGAGCAAGGTCGCCAAGCCTCGCTCCGCAAGGAAGCGCAGTGTGGGGGATCTGTGGCGTATTTTTACCGCCGCTGTCATGCATGGCAGCATGCCTCCTATGCTGGCAGCCCAACTATTCCTCCTTAATTTACATGATCGGCAACGCGCAAGTGTTACCCCTGGCGTTGCAACCGTTTACCATCAGGCGGGCCGTATGCTTGTTTGCCACCTTAGTGGTATAAAAACAGCACACAGTTCTGACTCTAAAACTTCACATCTTACAATCCTGTTAGTTAAAAAGTCAAGACATGGCAATATTCTCCTAAACAAACAAATCGCACGTTTACCTCCGCCAGCGTTGAAGCCACGTACCCCGCATTCCGAGTCGCGACTCATAAATAAATCTCTAACAACCAAAATCAATACGCGCGAGACGGGAAGTGGGGAGACTAGGGATGGAATGGTATGTTCCACACTGCACTGCGGTAGAACGACGTCGGGGTCACCAATTTTGTGGTGACCAATGTTTTTGTGGTTGTATTGAGTTGCATGTTCAATGTTCAGGGTAACTAGTGCAGAACGATAAATTAAAAGTCCGAGGGCTGAATGATAAAAATATTCATAATCAACCCATTACACTGTCCCGCTGCTGGGCACGGGTCTGCTCTTAGAATGAGAGGGATTAGGCTATAGGCACCTCGCTGGCCTAAAGCTGGTTGACAGACTTCATAGTCTTCATACGCCGTCGAGAAAATCTCTCAGGCATGCAGGCTACTTCACGATGTTTTCCTTCACCGTTTCAGTGCGTGATAATTAACTATTAATATGAACATGAATTCGAGAAGTCAGAGTTACATACCTTGGATTCGTACTTACCTGTGGTCATATCACTAGGTTATCACTGATATGATGAAATATTCAATTATTTATTTAGTAACTACGTGGAGGACTTACAGCTAATAAAAGTAGGCAAAAAAGGAAACCATAGTCACCAGAAAGCCAATTACAAATCCTCACGTATTATTACTCTAAACTACTTTGCAAATCCCTAACCGATACAATTTTCATCAATGCGTGTCGTCGTTAGTACGGAACAACTTAAGCGCAATACAAGTTCCCACTAGCCAAAACTTATACGTCAGCATTGTGACTACACCCACTTATAAAAAAAAACTAACTGAGCTTCGAGGTGCTACGCATTGATGTAGTTATTCCCAATCCTGTGGGAATTTCCCAAAACCCTTTCTTTTGATGTCTCATAGATGAAATACTTAATTAGTCTAGTAGTCCTAAGCGCTGCTGCTACGCTAGAGATCCTGGGTTTGATTCTCAAGTCGAGCAAAATTTTAATTAATGGGTTATCTCTAAACTTTCCAGTAGCAGCTCGGATTTTCGATTTATGCCCAGTTAACATAGGTACCATAAAAATACCGGCGAACTATAAATGTAAATTAGTACACCTCTGCCTACGCCTTCGGGGAAAACAGAGGGCTTAGACAAGTGGCATGAACGCTAATGGAATAGAATAGAATAGAATTCTCAATGTATGAGAATGACACTAGCTTACGATACGTAATTTGAGCCAACAATAGAATTAAAAATTGGTAGCCAAATGTCCATTTAGTCTATTCGTTTAAACGAAACGCTAGGGAAGTACATTATTCTCCTTAGAAATCCTAGCCAAGTGGCACTTTTGATAAACGAATTCGCTTGCTAGCGTTCGACACCTAGCGAAAGCCAGCACCTTGTAGATAACGCTACAAAATGGCGGATCGTTGATCAGCTGAACGTGAAATTGTGTGATTGTTTTTGTTTAATTACGTATTTAGTTTTATTTTTCGTCAAAATGCATAAACTTAGACTATTTTGGGCTGGGCTTAATGAAGAAGTGTGGTTGAATCGACGCCAAAGAAACATTTATCGTCAGTGTTTGGAGGAAATTAGTGTAATGTCCGATTATTTGTTTATCGAAAGATTTAGACTGGACAAAACAACATTTAGGAAGCTTTGTCGGGATTTACGTGTTCATACATTATTGCGAGGAACTAAAGAAATTCCCTTGGAAATAAAGGTAAATAAATAAATCATTACTACTTATAGGTTAGGTCATGTAATGTTATGTATAATAAGGTGCATAGTAACGTGCCTATTTACATGTTTGTAATTTTTTCTAGGTTCTTTGTACTCTGAGCTTCTTGACTACAGGGTCAAAGACAAAAAACAAAACAAATCATGTAATATATAATCTTATTAAAGAAAACTAATAAAACAAACTAATTTTCAAAATACTATTCAAATTTTAGCGCACTTCACAATGATATTTTAGAAAGAAACCATAGAGTACGTCCGACTTTTAGCGTATGATGGAATAGACTGAGCGTTCGACAAGTCCTTGTACGCTTGTCTACCAAATTGTTATCGATATCGCTAAGGCGTAAGCGTTCTTCGACATAGAATAGATGCGGAGCGTTTGCCACTTGTCTAAGCCTGCAGGCATGATGGTATCGATTATTTCTTTTTTAAGTTCGACAGCTAACTTAATATACGCGTTTCGAAGCAAGAGACTATAAAGCTCTCACATGAAAAAATGAATTTTTATGTCTTCGATGGGGCGATTCATATAGTCCCAAGAGGAAGTGCCCCGCATCCACGAGACTCCCTGTGTCATTTACCTGTCCTCATTAAGCCTACTTACCTTATACATATTATATTGTACATCAATTTGTACCTCTATATTGTTCGGGGAAATTTAATGGGAAATTAATCTACTTACAATAAGCTTTAGGTACAGATTTTTAAATTATACTGCTTTTTACGAATTTTATTACAAACTGGTTGCCGACCGCGGTTTTGCTTTGCTTCCCAAAAGGATTTACTATATCCCTGCTTCTAGACGCCGTATCAAGATCAAATATGCACAAGATTTTAAGCTAGACATCCAGCAATAGGACTATGCAAATCAAATCACATCCAATAACATGCAGTAGTTTTTGCGTGGTGCGTGTACAAACATACAGACTAACAAAAAACTAGAAATTGTTGTTATGGGACTTCTGTTGCTCTAACAAAGACCCCGTATTAGTTTCTCTTCAATATTTATAATGTACGGACATTGGCGTGTAACAATTTTATGGTATGTATAAAAAAGACGCTTCATGTCGCCAAAAACAGGCACAGGTGGCGAACATTATCAAAGACAAGATTCCGTAGCGACATTTTGTATATATCCAGATTGCAACGCAACTTGGATATATACAACCACCCGACAGCAACCGTCGGGCCTTGGCTCGCCAGGCAATACCCGCATGGTCGGAGGATCCTCCCTTTGGTGTGAGGGGAACACCTCGCCCCTCCACAATTCCATGGGAAAATCACAACCCTAAGCAATGAGGAACACGACTTGAGGAGGATAGAAAAGTTGGTAGAAAATGTTCCGCCGATCTGGTATCATCGTGTGACGGGTTGTTGAGCTCCCTATAATATGGTCGAGTTATACAATGACTGATGCATGCGTGCCGTTGACTAGGACTGATCTAGATAAAGCCGATCTAGACTTATTAATAGATAAATACTAATAAGTCTAGATTTTATCAGCAGTGATAGCCTAGTGGTATGATTGTTGGACTGCCAAGTCAAAGGTCTCGAGTTCGAACCCAAGGCACGCAACTCTGACTTTACGCAGTCATGTATTATCACGCGCTTTAACGGCGAAGGAAAATATCGTGAGGAAACCTGCATGCCTGAGAGATTTTCTCGATGGCGTGTGAAGTCTGCCAACCCGCACTAGGCCAGCGTGGTGAACTATAGCCTAATCCCTCTCATTATGAGAGGAGACCCGTGCCCAGCAGTGGGAAAATATAATGGGTTGATTATGTTATGTTATGAGTATTTTTTTTATTTTTCGGTCCCCTTTTTTAATTTTGCCGGCTATTATTGTCATGTTTAAAAAGAAATTCATAGCCATATAATCTTACTGCAAAGACGAATTAATCGACATATCATTTGTTAAAATCTGATGAGTAGTTTTTGAGCTACGATCGAACATTCATACGATACATACATACCTGCATACATATATACATACATAGACTTAAACTCATATACCCCTCCTTTCTTCGTGGTCGGGTAAAAAGAGACCATGATACTCTGAGTTAGTTACGGTGTTTCTTCTCAGAGGTCGTCAGCTAGAAGTGCAGGCATTATTACTAGTACTTAAATAATTTGGGCTCTCCAAGTCGTTATGTTATAGATTTATAAAGATATCCTTTCCCTTTTATCCATTCATCAAAAGCATTGCCATTGACAAATCAATCATAGACAATCATACTATGATTATTCTATCTATCCAAGTGTTTATATCCTTTTTATATTCAATTTGTGGTCCTTTCATCATCCACCTCCTCAACTCTCTTATTACAAGGTCAAAGTTCAAATCATTACGGTGTCTTTGAACGCTTAAAAAGGAAATAAGCGATTACGGTTTTATTGGTCTCATGATAATGTTTACCATGAATAGAGCCCACCAACCAAAACAAAATTAAAATCCACTTTTTGTGATTTTTTTTTGCATTTTCCATGCTAAGATCATAGCCCCACCCGCCTGGGTTCGCGGTGAACTTAGAGGTCTGAGCATCTGGTGTATCCAACCAGAAGACGTAGGTTTGAATCCTGCCCGCGATTGAATTTTTCCTTCACTAAAATAACTTTATAATCTTAGCATGGAAAATGCAAAAAAAAACACAAAAAGAAAGGTAACGTGGCATCGTACGACATTGAACTAACTGTAAAGTATGTCGTGTCCATTGAGAAGCAAAGTAAATTGCTTTTCAATAGATGTCATCAACGTCACCTTAAGACGTAAATTCAGAATGTGAAGGAAAACAATCAGGCGGGTGGGGTTCGCGGTGGCTTAGAGGTCAGAGCGTCTGGTGTATCCAACCAGAAGACGTAGGTTCGAATCCTGCCCGTGATTGAATTTTTCCTTCACTAAGTTAAAATTAGACTGCCTCATTAGTCTAGTGGTCCCAAGCGCGACTGCTACGCTAGAGGTCCTGGGTTCGATCCCCAGATCGAGCAAAGTGTTATTGGGTTTTTCTATGAAATTCTCAGTAGCAGCTCGGAGTCTGGATTTGTGCCCGGTTAATGGCAATAGGCTCGCCTCCTATTACATGGGACCTAAACATACTGGCGAACTGTGGGTGTACATTAGCACACCTCAGTCTAACCTTTCGGAAATACAAGCGTTGCGGTATGTCAAGTTCATCAAATATTTTGAAAACAACCCTTTACCCTGACCTGGTTTTAGATATTATTATCAAAACAGACGCCCCTTTTCAAGCATCGAAGGGGTTACTCAAGCATGTTATTGTTTATTACTTTGAACTTAAAAGCTTTTAAAAGATATGGAAACTCATTTTTGTTGGCTATTAGTGGCGCCAACAGTAATAAAAAAGCGTCTTAATCATCATCACTATAATATAACAAAAACATACCATCACTCCTGTATTCCCCGAAGGATTAGGCAGAGGTTTACTAATTTACTCACAGTTCGCCGGTATGCTTAAGCCCTATGTAATAGGGGGCGACTCTATTGCCATTGAAAGTTTGGCGGACCGAATTTATATTACAAACATAATACTGAAATGAAATAAATCGTAATTCAAACACCCCTGCCTACCCCTGTGGGAGAAAGGGGTGAGTGTATTTATGTCAAACACAATTTAATCAAATTGTGTTATTATTCGGATTCCGATACCGTTAATCTAGGTTCCTACTAGATTAATGGATTAACTCCATTTCGTCCAAAATGTCACTGAAAATAAATGTAAGCCAATGCAATTTTTGATAACTTTACCAAGTTTGGAACGATTTTCCGGTCTTGTATTTTGCAATGAAGTAGTAGTAAACGAAGTACTACCGTAGGAAGGTTCCTAAGATTAACGGTATCCAAATCCGAATAATAACATAATTAATAGAATATTGTATCTATGGATTACGATTTACTTTGGTATTACGTTTCTGTGGGCAATTCAAGCTCCGCCGGACACTTAACCGGGCACAAATTCAATTTTTTTGTAATTTGAATGGCTTTTTGTTTATGTAGCTCTCATTTATCATTTAAAAGTGCATCCGAAATAGCTGATGCTATATTTAATTGATAGTGTTACGCCAAGTGGCTATTAGTACGGAGATGGGTCACGAAGGTTCTAGATAAGTCGTAGAAGCACGTAGAACATTCGAAGAAAAGCCGGGTTCAAGGTGAATGACCGTAAACAATAGACGATCACTTTATCGTCTATTGTTTATAAGTAGGTACTTAGGAACTTACCTACTCGTATTTTGTGGACCTATCGAGAATGTTCGATTCTAGAATCTTCGTGACTCATATAAATACAGGTCGTGAGGGCCGGCCGGAGCAGTTTAGTTCTGAACACGGTGAAGTGAATATCGAAGCGAAGTTAAGTGATTACAAGTGCGACATTATAGTGCGATAAGTGTTACTGTAGTGACTCTCTCAGTAATTTCTGTTGTGTGTTTGTCAAGTTAATTAAAATATTTGTTGTTTCGGTGAAATTGGTGTTAATTAAATTTATCCCGAACCCCAGCTCGTAACAATAGACAAATTTTTGATACCTTCGGTTACATTCAGGGATCTCCAATTAAGAAAAATAATAATACAACGTACCTATGTTACTCGCTGATAATGTAGCTTTCTATTGGTGAAAGAATTTTTATAATCGATATAGTGGTTTAGGCGTGAAAGCGAAACAAACAAACAAACTCACTTTTATAATATTAGCTAAGATTATTTCGGTGTTTGTGTTAATGTAAGTATGTATTTCAATATAATAAGGCTATAATTGCTGAAAAAATAATGATATATAAGGTAATTTAAACGGTTCATATTACAGCACATTATGACTCTAATATGTTAATAATAATCTTGTAAAATGAATCAAAGCACCCATTTTATTATAATAAAATAATAATTACGTAAAGTACTCGTATCATGTGTAATTTTAATTCGCGATCAAAATGAGTTTCATTTGACGATAAGGGTACAGTTACATTGAAAGCGATGCTTTTAAAATATTTTTTATTTGAAATGGGTATTTACAAATGAGATTTAGTTCGGTAGCTGAATTGATAATTCTACCATCACGCCTGTATTCCCCGAAGGGTTAGGCAGAGGCGTACTAATGTACACCCACAGTTCGCCGGTGTTTAGGTCCCATGTAATATGGGGGAAGCATATTTAAAAAAAAAAAGCTTTCCAGCATTGTGGGTCGCACATTACTAGTATTCTAGTTAACCCCTCGTGCTAGATGCTAAGCTAAATGCTTGTGTTACGATTGGGTTCACATCGGTAGTGTAATGGGTGGGTTTCGAACCGGCTACCACATGATTGCAAGCGACGCTCTAGCCATTAGGCTGCCGCCGCTTCTTCACACATACCGGGCACAAATCCCAACTGCTACTGAGAATTTCATAGCCGAACCCAGTACCTCTAACATAGCAGTCGCGCTTGGGACCACTGGAGTAATAAGGCAGTCAAACAATACCCTTTTATTCTTGGTTCTACTTCATTAGTCGAGAAAACGCAAACGTGACTGGTATTTTGTTCAATTTCCAACTGCACGCGATATAAAACATATCATATCGCTTGCAGTGTGTCATTACTTTATACCTCTAATAAGAAATGAAGTGAGCCGTATAATTTTAAGTCATTACATTCATTATCAGCGTCCTTATAACATAAGGTTATGTTTATATTTCAAGACAATTTCGTTATGACGTATAAGGATGATATTGTCATACATATAAGCAAATAATATTTTTAAAATACCTATTAAAAACCCCTTCCGATTTGTGAAGATATTATTAGACTAGCTTCTGCATTTTACGCAATCGGGAAAAAATGTTCATAGTATGATGCAACATTAAAAATCTTTAAGTGACAACAATATCCAAATACAACTCGTGCGCATTTCCTGCAACCTCTAACCATCACTAAACTATTTATCATACAACTCTAAATATACCACTTCGTTAGAGATGCGCGGGAGTCGATTGAGTCGCACACAAACGACGCGCTAAAGAGGCGCAGACGGATGGTTTGTTCTGTTTATTAGGAACGGCAAGTTTATCAGAAAGACGTTTCAGACGGGTACATTTTTGGACAGTTTAAAAAAAACATTAAAGGTTTTTTTTTTGGGGGTTTAATAGATAGTAATAATGAGAAGGTTAAATAATGTGTAGTTAAATAATAAGTACGAGAAAATGTATTGTTAGTTAATAGTAAAAATCAGCTATATTAGTAGTCTAATTCACTTTGTCAACTTAAAAGCTATTGCTTAAAGCTACCGATGTGTCCTTAGGCTTCAGCGCATCGGAAATCAGCGCTGTAATGTATGTGTATGTAAAATCCTTCAAAAAGGTGAGGTGCTGTTACTTTCAACCGACGCGTGTACTTATATGAGTTAAATGACACAGAAGAAGTATGCGAAAATGGCTGTGGAAAAAAATGCCAATTTTTTTTTAAACGTCGCCCCACACTAGGATTTTCTCCTGTATCGTGGGTGCGTTTACAAACACAAATTCTCACATACCCGGAACAACTACCTGTAGGTCATGTATGTATTCAGTGTGGGGATCGAACCCACAACACGTGACGTAGAAGCCGATCGCTCAGCCGCTACGCCAAACGTGTCGTCAAATTAAATTTGACTCACTCAGTTTTTCGATACGTTAATACAATATACGTTTTACGATAAGGGTTAGGCAGAGGCGTACTAATGTACACCCACAGTTCGCCGGTATATTTAGGTCCCATGTAATAGGGGGCGAGCCTATTGCCATTAACCGGACACAAATCCAGACTCTGAGCTGCTACTGAGAATTTCATAGAAAAACCCAATAACACTTTGGGATCGAACCCAGGACCTCTAGCGTAGCAGTCGCGCTTGGGACCACTAGACTAATGAGGCAGTGAATTGAATATAATTTAAATATTCTACCATAAGCAGTATTAGTTAAGCATCGTATATATCTGGACACACAAAAGGTTCAATATTATCTGCATAAGTAAGGAGATTAAAGTATAATACCTCAATGACACAAGAGATATTTTAGAATAAACGCCGTAAAGGGCATGGCTGTCATTCCGATATGAATTTTATCCTATTGAAATAAAATTTAATTTCTTTTGTATCTTATATAATTATCAAGTCTGTTAATACTAATGTTATAAGCTTTTCAGTTGCTATTTATTTTAAAAATATTGGCTCACGATATTTGCAAGTATTTCCAGCCCCACATCGCAATTCTTTGCACCCAAAGCCACGCAAAGACAGGTAAAACAATAGAGCTTTCTCTACGCCTTTGTTCCAAATCCTATTTACTTTGAACGTTACCGCGAGAACCAGCAAAGATTTACTAGTATTTGTGGCTCATTTGCCTATATGTTAGGGCAGTTTGCTTGCCTATTACATGGGATCTAAACATACTGGCGAACTGTGGATGTACATTGGTATACATCTGCCTAACCCTTTGGGAAATATAGGCGTGATTGGCAGATGAGCAGTGATAGCCTAGTGATATGACCATAGGACTGCCAAGTCAAAGGTCCCGAGTTCGACTCCAAGGCACGCACCTCTAACCTTTCGAAGTCATGTAGTTTATTATCACGCGCTTAAACGGTGAAGGAAAACATCTTGAGGAAACCTACATGCCTGAGAGATTTTCTCGATGGCGTGTGAAGTCTGCCAACCCGCATTAGGCCAGCGTGGTGGACTATAGCCTAATCCCTCTCATTTTTAATAACAAAATTCTGAGAGGAGACCGGGGCCCAGTAGTGGGACAGTTTAGTAGGTTGATTATGTTATGATATGTTATGTTATTATGGTAAGCGTGAGAGGGACAGCTTGTTGCCATTAACTAGGCACAATTTCAAACTACGAGCTACTAATGAAGATTTCATAGAAAAACCCAATATCAATTTGCTTGAACTGGATAACACAGAGGTCAATTATTTTTCTTAAAAAAATAAAATCTTGGGTTCTAGTGGGTCGCACATTACTAGTATTCTTGTTAACGCCTCGTGCTAAGCTGAATGCTTGTGTTACGAGTGAGTTCACGTCGGTAGTGCAATGGGTGGATTTCGAACCGGCAATCACATGATTGAAGTCCGACGCCCTAGCCATTAGGCTACCGCCGCTTGATTGAATTAATATAACTTTAAACAATTATCGTTATAACGCCATCGTTATTTTCATATTAGCATCTAATAAGTTTACTATAAATGCTATGGATGCTGGAGGAAGGAGGAGGAAGATGGTGTCTATTTTTTTTTATACTACTGAGTAGGCAAACTATCATACGGCCCGCCTGATGGTAAGCGGTTACCGTAGCCTATGGACGCTTGCAACACCAAGGGTATCACTCGCGCGTTGCCGACCCTGTAAATCAAGGAGGAAAAGTTGGGCTGGTAGCATAGGACACAATGCGTGATTGTTATCATATCTGCCAACACAATGCTTCCTCGCGGAGCTCTGGCGACCGTGCTCACCGTTAAGAACATAACATAGCTCGGAGCTATGTTATTTGGCTACGATTTTCTGCGAGGTGGAGGTACTTCCCCAGTCGGGCAGCTCCAATTATGAGTGGAATTAAAAATGGAATTAATTTACAATATATGAATTTTAAACTATAAAATGCAATGATTTTTCCAATATATAACACATTTTTTTTTTAAAGTTTACTAGCAATGTGGGTCGCACATTACTAGTATTCTTGTTAACCCCTCGTGCTAAGCTAAATGCTTGTGTTACGAGTGGGTTCACGTCGGTAGAGCAATGGGTGGGGTTCGAACCGACAACCACATGATTGCAAGTCCGACGCCCTAGCCATTAGGCTACCACCGCTTATTAGGTATATAGGTATTTTCCCGTTATTTGACTAATGTTATAGTAAATGGAGTATTGTTAATCCCATATATATTTGGTTTGGATCTGAGTATCGGTTCTGAAGATACACCACAAAATGTTTCACGTCTGTACATCCCTTTACCGTAAAAACGCGTACACGTTTGCTCACGTCATTAGTTCCTCTAATAGCTTTCTATGTTAAATGACACAACACTGGTTTACGTTACTCTAACATTTTCGTAAAGTGCGTTTTTACCTTTCTCGTAATGTCAACAATATTGATGTGTAAATACTTCTATATTAGAATAATTGAGCATTTGTAATAAGATACTGGTAAAGAAACTTTTTACTAATTTTCTTGGACTTCGTTTTTACTTTAAACTACCCAAAAAAATGGCTTATGTTTAACTAACCACCAGATCTAGTAAAATGTTATGGCAAAAAATCACTTTATATTGCCAAAAATAGTAAATGATCAGCAAAATAAGTTCTAAGCTAACCTAAGCCTAATTTTTAGTGACCATTTATCCATTTTGGTAAACATTTTGGTGATCAATTTACTAAATTTGGTGGTCATTATATTTATCCCCAAAAAAAATAGGGGACGAGACTCCCTAGCTTTTTTCCCAACTATTTTGGGGTCCGCTTCCAGAGTAACCAGATGCGGTTGAATTAATATTTTCATTAGATTCTTTTTATATTTGAAAACTGGTGCTACCCGTGTGGTCCCATAAAAATTTGGTCAAGATCTGATCATAAAATTTAGAACAAAATGACAATAACGTCGTAAAAAGATAACGTCGTCTAGGTAAAATAAAATTGAGTAAAATTGTACCTCTACAATTTTACTCGCAACGAAAAATGTTGAAATAAAATAACTTTTTGGTTTTTTTGGTTTTTAAACGTTGCCCCACTCTAGGATTTTCTCCTGTATCGTGGGTGCGTTTATAAACACAAATTCTCACATACACAAACGCCCAGACCCGGAACAACTACCTGTAGATCATACAAATATTTTCTCCGTGTGGGGATCGAGCCCACAACACGTGGCGCAGAAGCCGATCGCTCAACCGCTACGCCAATCGTGTCGTCTACTTTTAACAAAAACTAAAATTGCCTTCAAAAGTTCAAACCAAATCGAAGGCACCGACATCCGAAACTGTTCTGCACCTTACATTATTTTTATGTTTTTGAGGCCGTTTTACTTTTTGTTAAAAATCTTTTCCACAAAAAACGAACTAGTGTGATTACATTTATGATAGCATACTGTTACGAGCTAGGGTTCGGGATAAATTTAAGTAACACCAATTTCACCGAAACAACAAATATTTTAATTAACTTGACAATCACACAACAGAAATTACTGAGAGAGTCACTACAGTATTACTTATCGCACTATTATGTCGCACTTGTAATCACTTAACTTCGCTTCGATATTCACTTCACCGTGTTTAGAACTAAACTGCCCCGGCCGGCCCTCACGACCTGTATTTATATGAGTCACGAAGATTCTAGAATCGAACATTCTCGATAGGTCCACAAAATACGAGTAGGTACCTAAGTACCTACTTATAAACAATAGACGATAAAGCGATCGTCTATTGTTTACGGTCATTCACCTTGAACCCGGCTTTTCTTCGAATGTTCTACGTGCTTCTACGACTTATCTAGAATCTTCGTGACCCATCCCCGTACTAATAGTTACTCGGCGTAACACTACCCCCTCCTAAGACATGCTCGTCCCGAGCATGATTAGATCCGTAATAACGCGTCAAACGATCCACATGAACGATCTTCGGAGCACCTCTTGGCCCTTTTTGAATCCGGTAGGTGACATCGTTGATCTTAGTCACGACTCGGTAGGGACCGTCCCATTTTTCCTGCAACTTAGATGACTTCCCTTGGCTGCGAACCGGGTTATGTAGCCATACTAGTGAGCCCTCATCAAATCTGCCTTTGTTGTTCATCTTGCGGTCAAAACGGGACTTCATTCTCTCGGACTTTTGGCAGCCTGGTTGTCTGACATGCTCTGAGCATTCTTCTCGTACATCACTTAAATTTGCTCTCAATATCCTCACAGGCACCGGTACTGTAGCCTCTTGTCGGACGCCAAAATAATCGCCATCTCTATTCTTCCTCCAGTTTTCGGAGCATGGTCTGCTCGAAAAACTTCCAATGGTACTTCTTCGCTTAGGGCAACTCATCCGAAGGTGACCTTTTTCTCCACAGGTGTAACATCTTGGAGCTGCCATCCTGTTCCTTTCTTCATGTACTCGGTCTTTTTTCAATATTTGACCTCTCCAACAACTAGCTTGAAGGTGACCCCGTTTACCACAGCTGTAGCATCTAGGCGATATTACACCTTCCCTTCGAACTTCACTGCGCCTTGCACAACCCACCTGGAAGTGGCCCTTTTCTCCGCAGATGTAGCATCTAGGCCATGCTACACCATCTCTTCGACCCTCTCTGCGCTTAGGGCATCCCCACTGGAAATGGCCTTTTTCCCCACAAATGTAGCATCTAGGTGATGCTGCACCAACCCTTCGACCGTAACTGCGCCTCGGGCATCCCGCCTGCATATGCCCCTTCTCCCCACAGTAATGACATGTCGGTAACACGACTTCCCAGATACGATCAGTCCGATGGTCCTGTCTAACTGCCTCTACTTCTAAGGCATGGGCTAAGGCGTCTTTCAATGTCTTATGGTGTCCAAGCCTCACAGCAGCTCTGACTTCAAGGTCACGAACTCCATCGACGAACGCTTGGACAAGATTACCGTCGATGAGTGCAGGTGTAGACTGGTATGCTTTTCGAACCAGCTTTTCAACTTCCACGGCCCACTGCTGTAGGGTCTCGGCACTACGCTGTATCCGATCCTTTAGCTGAGCACGAAACACGTACTCCAGATGGGCGTCACCGTATCTTGAGTCCAACGCCTCAATCAGCTGGTCGTAGGTCATGTCCTTGCCGAGGGCCTCCAGTACTGTCAAAGCCCGGTCACGGAGGCATAAGGTGAGTGCTGTCTTTGCCTGACCTTTGTCCCATCCGTTCGACTCCATAAAGGCTTCAAATTGCATTTTGTATGCCGACCATGAGGAGGTTCCGTCAAATGGCGGCACTTTAAATCCACGTAGGGAGGTCGTTATGGGTGCAGCATTCACGGAAGTCGCAAGTACGTTTCGTGCCTTTAGATCACCTAACGCCTTTGTCACGTCAGCAATCTGTTCCTCAGTTTTAGAAATCCGGGTCTCGTGCTGTTCCACCTGCTCCTTCATAACACCGAGCTGTTTGCCAAGAGTCCCATGAAGGTCTTTTATGAGGACCATCTGTTCCTCTTGACGTCTGGTATGCTCCTCTTCCCGACGTGCCTGCTCCTCTTTGTCGCGTTGCAGCTGTTCCCGCAATAGACGTGCCTGCTCTTCTTTGTCGCGTTGCAGCTGTTCCCGCAATAGACGTGCCTGCTCTTCCTGACGGCGAGCTTGCTCCTCTTCCCGGCGAGCTTGTTCTTCCTTGTCATGTTGCCGCTGCTCTTCCTGGCGGCGGACCTGCTCCTGCATCATTGCCATCAAGGTCGCTAGGTCAACCGTTGATGCTGGAGAAGTTCCAGATGGACCAGCAACTGGGTCTATAGTTGGTTGCTGATGACCCATCTCTTGCTGCCGCTGACTTCTGGTACGGATACCTTCCGTATCTTCCTTCGGTAAAACCGGCATAATTTATCCCACTTCTGACACCAAATGTTACGAGCTGGGGTTCGGGATAAATTTAAGTAACACCAATTTCACCGAAACAACAAATATTTTAATTAACTTGACAATCACACAACAGAAATTACTGAGAGAGTCACTACAGTATTACTTATCGCACTATTATGTCGCACTTGTAATCACTTAACTTCGCTTCGATATTCACTTCACCGTGTTTAGAACTAAACTGCCCCGGCCGGCCCTCACGACCTGTATTTATATGAGTCACGAAGATTCTAGAATCGAACATTCTCGATAGGTCCACAAAATACGAGTAGGTACCTAAGTACCTACTTATAAACAATAGACGATAAAGCGATCGTCTATTGTTTACGGTCATTCACCTTGAACCCGGCTTTTCTTCGAATGTTCTACGTGCTTCTACGACTTATCTAGAATCTTCGTGACCCATCCCCGTACTAATAGTTACTCGGCGTAACAATACAGTAGGTATGTAAGTACCTACTTATTTATATTTCGGTCGTTATGTAGGCCTTCTTAGGATTTGTATGAGCTGATGGTAGCCGAGATATTAAATAGGGATGTGACTCTTGACTTCGATACGATTGTGAAGTCGTTTCGTGTTTTTGATTCAATAGAAGTCTCTAGGACTTTTCGTAGATTTTTACTCCAACTTTCATGTAATGCTTCGTACTGATCCTAGCCGAGATAATGGGCCTAAAATGACTCAAAACTTTTGAAGTCGCTTCGCGTTTTGCTTCAATAGAAGTGACTAGAACTTTTGTAGCTTTTTTATAACTCGTGGAAACCTCCCTTCGCATGAGTTTTGATGCTAACCGAGATATTAAATAGGGATGGGACTCTACATATTTACATTATGAATCTAATCTTATGTAATATCTTCTTGTTTTGGTTAGATAGAAGTCGCTAGAACTTTACTAAAACATTTATGTATATATACCATAACGCGTGTATTCCCGGGAGGGTTATGCAGAGTCTTACTAATACCGGCGATCTGTGGGTGTATCCACGGATCGTCCAATGTTACAGGGGGCGAAGGCATAGCCATTAACCGGGCACAAATCGGAGCTGCTACTGAGAATTTATAGAAAAACCCAATAACACTTTGCTCGGACCCAGGACCTCTAGCGTAGCATTCGCGCTTGGGACCACAAGACTAATGAGGCAGTTGAATTTGTATGAACTGCGATATTTAATACTATCACACACCAACACCATCCCGTGCTGGAAACTTCTATAGATTCTAAAGTCGCTTCGTCCTCACTATACCTAAATTTGTCTGACATATAATATGTATCTTGAAGTATGGTGCAAGCCTCTGATAATGAAACCAAAAGTCAAGGTTAAGTAGATAGCTGATGTTGTGAATTTAATATTTTTCATAATATTTTTTTACGTGGCAGAGCCACGCTTCGGTACGAATGGGCCGGTTCGACCGCAGTGATATCACGGCCTCACAGAAAACCGGCGTTAAACAACCCTTACGTTGTGTTTCGCCGAGTGAGTGAGGTTATCGGAGGCCTCATCCCCTTTTAAAAGGTCGGCAACGCACTTGTGACTCCTCTGGTGTTGCAGGTGTACATGGGCGGCGGTCATCGCTTACCATCAGGCGATCCTTCTGCTCGTTTGCCACCCCCCCCCCCTATCCCATAAAAAAATACTTAATTCGAATTCTAATGATACTTTTTATGCAAATCGACTTTCATGCGATTTTTATAGTCAACTAAATCATTCTAAATTCGACTAACCCTGTTTGAGCTCACCTCTAGCTAACAGCCAATATGCCTGCAAAATGTGAACTAATACGACATGATTCTCAGATAGTTAAGTCTGAGATATGCTGGTATGGATACTGAGCCGTGCAGTAACCATGGCAAAAACAAAAATGGACGGATAAATTCAATAGCAACAGTTAATATTCGGAATAACGCGTGTGCGCATGACTGAGCATAGTAAAAAGATTTTATTAGTCGTGACTATAGATGGGTTTCTGCCCACGCATTTTGGGCGATAAAAATAAATGCCCTGGCATAAATCCATCTATATAGATGGGTTTTCGCCCAGGCATTTTGGACGAAAAAAATAAATGCCCTGGCATAAACCCATCTCTAGTCGTGACTAAAACATAAACACTAAAACTAAAATATAAACCGTCTTATAAACTTCTTATAGCCATAATTATTTATGTTTTGACACGTGATATTTTGTGACAGGGAAAAGAAGACTAAACATAGCTAATATAGTTATAAGATGTTTTATATTTTTATGCATAAGCCTTAAGAGTCAAAATCTTCCCTCATGTGGGGACGGGTTAGAATACTGTTCCTCACTGCCTTCTGACTTGCTCGGTGGTAGGACCCCTTGGGTCTGACGGGTATCAACCACCCTTACGTAAGAGTCTGTCGTAAAGCACCTTGGTGTGTTTCGACTTTTCACGTAAGAGCCAGTTCCCCGAGTTTAGATGAGTTTTGCAGCCGTTTGAAGTCTTGGACATTTATAAAAAAAAGAAGATGTTGGTAAGAAAAGTTATGAATTCAATTACAAAAATAATTTTTAAACTACCATTTAGCTATTTAGTTCTAACAGATTAAAAATTTATGGACACCCTAAGTATTCACCATTCAATGCGCTTGCGCTGCAGCGTGCGTTCGAAATTCAAAAATTCAAATCAGTCTCTGTCCGTCTCTCGTCGGGTGCGCACGCCTGTCAACATTTACATACACGTTTTGTATGTAAAGACCCATACATTTATCCGTCTTTTATTTTTTTATACTCTTATTTTACTGTATAAAACTTACATTTTCTGCCTAACGATGTCGTTTTACCATTTTAGTGGGTTACAGGCCATATACGTTGGGGTTCATGACCCAAAGAAATGTAGACTTCAATCAACGAGACAGGATTTTGCATCGAATTTTAATGATGGTAACACTTGGGTGGAATTTGAATGGATTCTTTTAAATACTGAAGCTTTTGATAAAGAAACAAAGATTCCCATTACTTACAATAATGAAACTTCAAGTAGTCTCTAGATATTCAACTGAATCGTTATTAACTCCCTCAAAAGTATACTGGTCATAAGCGTGGCTTTTAAGCGTGATGGGTACAATTCCCAGGTCAAACAGAGTGTTATTAGGATTTCTATTAAATTCTCAGGAACAACTGGGGTGTTTGGATTTGTTATTTATAATTTGGGATTTACAATAAACCTGTGTACCCTATGCCTATTAACCTTTCATAAAATACAAGCGTAATGGTAGATTGTGTTTTAAAAGAATTCAAAATCGCTCGCAAAATTATTTCAATGCCTTTGGATAACCTTACTAATATTATAAACGTGAAAATTTGTGAGTATGGATGTATGGATGTTTGTTACTCTTTGACGCCAGAACGGCTGAACGGATCTGGATGAAACTTGGCACAGAGATAGATTATAGTCTGGAATAACACATAGGCTTTTATCCAGGTCGGACCCAATTCTGAAGTCCACGCAGAGAAAGTCGCGGGCAGAAGCTAGTATGATTTTATAAAATAAAAAATTACATATTGTCATATAATCACTTCAAATTACCTTATCAATTTAGTAGTTGTAAACGCTATGCTATGTTAGAGATCTTGGGTTCAATTCCCAGGTCGAGTAGTTTTAATGTATTTTTGTTTTCCTTCCAGTTGCAGCTCGGGGTTTGAATTTGTGCCCTCCTTCTATTATATTGTACATACCAGCGAACTGTTGGTTTAAAATAGTACCTACACCTCTGCCTAACTCTTCGAGGAATACTGTCGTGATGGTTTGTCTACAATGTTATCTGTTCAAATAACATTCACAACACACAATCAACCCATTATACTGTCCCACTGCTGGGCACGGATCTCCTCTCAGAATGAGAGGGATTAGGCTATAGTCCACCACGCTGGCCTAGTGCGGTATGGCAGACTTCACACGCCAGTGAGAAAATCTCTCAGGCATGCAGGTTTCCTCACGATGTTTTCCTTCACCGTTTAAGCGCGTGATATTTAATTATTTAATACGCACATGACTTCGAAAAGTCAGAGGTACGTGCCTTGGGTTCGAACTCGAGACCTTTGAAAATAAAATACTCCAGAATCACACGACACCATCTTTATTTAGCCATTTCAAGAAAATACGGAACATATTCTAGAACTTTACCATACAAGGTCTCAATCGTGAGCCATACATCATGGTCTTAACATATTATGTAGCAGGATATTCAGTATTAGCGGAATATTGTGAAACTCCTAGTTTGATCGGAGACTACGAAGACTTTGTAAAGAGGTTTTATTAGTGTTATTGGTGTGTACTGGCAGCCAATAATCGGCCTGGTCGGTGACACTATTCTAATTTTAAATTCAAAATTCTTATGCATGCTTCTACTTTTCTTTCATTTTTTCCACGACAGGAGTTAAGGTTTATGGGTTTATCTCCAAAACAGTTGGACCGATTTTGATGCGATGATATAAGGTTTGTAATTTTTTTTATGACTTATTCACCAACACGAACGCGAAAAACTCGTCCACGTGGTCGAGTTGCGAAGATTTAATTCTATCTATTCTTTTCCTACGTAGATAAGACGTTCCATTTATCTTATTGCTAACCAAATATATTTAGACGGCTTCCCGCTCCTAGTTAGCTATGAGCGGGATTTAATTTAGGTTCAATATAATATAAGGCATCCTAACAGAAAATTAAGCTCGTATTTACTCCAAAAAATTACATAGTACACCCAATAACAGTTTACTCGACCTAGAAATCGAATAAAAATCACCACAGTCAAAGTCAAAGTCAAAGTTCTTTATTGCTTCATGTGTAAATATACATACATATGTCTCTAGTTTGGTAAGTATCAACATGAAACCCCGTTGGGGCACAGCATAGAATACTTAAGTACTTAAAGTTAATTACATGCTACTTTAAAAATTATAATTAATATTATAATTTAACAAATTACTATCTTAGAGAATAAAGTTATAAACTTTTACTTAAAATTAAATAACCATTTAGGTGGTCAATTTACAGAATTTTAAGGTATTGTTATTATTTTGGTTTGTTTTTATTGCACAGTTTTTTTTAATAGAATTTTTTTTTTATCTTCAAAGTAATATTTTAGCGTGAAATAACATTTTTGTAATAGGTGTTTATTTAGTCTGATTTTAAATACATTGTCATTTAGGATATCTTTTAGTTCTTGAGGTATTTACGGCCCATAAGGCAGACCCAGGAATTTCTCAATAATCCCTGTTTTCTAGTAACTCTACAACATAATACAGACTGACTGATTCAGAGGACGCAATGATTTAGCGGACATGCTCTGGTCGCATGTATAAGTAATTAGTCATATATACCATTTTCCATGGTCTTATGAATAAGTCAGAAAGCTTCGGATCGTGAGATTGTCAGTTTGACATGTCTTTACACGATACGGTATATTGAATACAGTGTAGATTGATAGAAAGGGAATTTTTAGCAATGTCACATCGTAAATTGAGGCAGTCAGCGCAAAAGCGGCCTACACAATAATTTACCCACAATAATTTTGGTTTGTAACCTAACTGCCGCATTAAGCCCCATATAAATAATAGTCTTCGTTCTTTTGGTAAGTCAAAGTCAAAGTCAAAATTATTTATTTCAATTAGACCATTAAAAAGGTAAGTACTTTTGAAAAGTCAAACTAATTGCACGGTTCCAAAAAGTGGGTTTTATGGAGAAGAGCCGGCAAGAAACTCCATAGATACTCTTTTAAAAAAACATGATTACAATATTAATCTTTACAACTTTGTTTTAAATAGTTTGACAATAATGCAGTTTGATGTGTAAGATTTATTCAGTACTAGCTTTTGCGACTTCGTCCGCGTGGAATAGTTACTTTGTTCCCTAGTTCTTCGCCCGCGATTTCACCTGCGTTGCCCCGTTCCTAAGGGTTGTAGCGTGATGTTTTATAGCTTGAAACCTTTCTCATGAATCACTCATTTTCCCAACATTTCCCTTCACTGCTCTGCTCCTATTAATCGTAGCGTGATGAAAAGTATACTATAACCTGCCCAGGAGTATGAAGAACAATTGTACCAAGTTTCGTTGAAATCCGTCGAGTGGTTTTTGTTTCTATAACGAACATACAGACAGACAGACAGACAAAAATTTTACTGATTGCATTTTTGGCGTCAGTATCGATCACTAATCACCCGCTGATAGTTATTTTGGAAATATATTTCATGTACAGAATTGACCTCTCTACAGATTTATTATAAGTATAGAAGATAGAAGAAGATAAGTAGGTGTTATATTTAGAAATCGTATCGGTAATCGTTCATTCTCCCAATAGGGCGAAACTAATTACAATTTGTGTGTACCCACAAATTTTTGGACTTGTGCCTTAACTGTTGCAAACGATTTAAACTAAAAATGTGGACTAGGCCGCTTTTGCGCGCACTGCCTCAATTTACAGAATTTTTGATTGTTAAGGGCATTACATCGCTCAAATCCAAAAAACACCCTATCTTTAAAGAAGTTTCTAGTGGAATCCTTACGTGCGTTTGCCATATAAAAAATATATGTTATACTTAAGGTCATCACAAACAAATTGTATTGTTTAAAAAATTTATAAAATTGCCCCAAGTTTGCATAATAATTGAAGTAAATTGGCCTTTTTAACCTCATTTGTATTTTTTCTCTTTAACGGCTTAATAGTTAGTCATTAATTTTATACCAAAAAAATTGTAATGAAGTAATTAACAATTTGTATTGTTTTTTGTTAGAGTTGGAACGCAACCTTATTTCATAGTACCACAGATTAACAATATTCTTGTTACTGAAGCATAAGTTTTCCCGCCTTTTTATTCTGTGGCTGTGCATCGAATTATCGAGAAACCGTTTTTTTTGTAAAAGTTGTACTCGTTTGTGCTAAGGATAATTATAATAGATTTTCTCCAAAACTGTCGTTTCTTATTTTATATTACGAAATTCTACATGGTAGCAGAGCGTGGTTGTGGTTACACGCTAATAAGAATCCGTCGTAACGTAAAACTTATTGGAATCAACTTTACTGACGCCCGGCGACTCCGAACAAGGCACGCCGTCTTCTTGTTGAAAATTTTCGTGCCGATTGCTGAAGTTGAAGATGTCGTCATCATCATCGTCACATTGGTTTAATTTGGAGAAACTATCAGGTCGAGCGAATTACAGCTCGTGGAAGTTTGGCGTTAAAACTTACCTACAACACGAAGATCTATGGGAATGCATAGAACCCGAGGATAGTACCAAACGAGTGGATGCCAGCAAAGATGTGAAGGCTCGGTCAAAAATCATCCTACTTCTGGACCCGGTGAACTACGTTCATGTTCACAATGCCCAGACTGCCAAGGAAGTGTGGCATAATTTAGAGAAAGCCTTCGACGACAATGGTTTAACACGAAGAGTTGGCCTGTTAAAAGATTTGGTTACAACAACACTGGAGAACTGTGGCAGTATTGAAGAATATGTGAACCGTATCATGAGCACCGCACATAAGCTCCGCAATATCAATTTCAAAATAGAGGATGAGTGGATAGGGATACTGATGCTTACCGGCTTACCTGACCAGTATAAGCCTATGATCATGGGCCTAGAGAGCTCCGGAATTGAAATATCTGCCGATGCAATTAAAACAAAACTTATTCAAGAAGTTAAATACCCAGAGCCCTCCGCGTTTCATACAAGTAAGAAAAAGCCTAATTCTACAAAGCCCAAGAATATGTATCAGAAGGGTCCACGTTGTTACAACTGCAACAAATATGGACATGTGAGCAAGTATTGCAAGGTACCCAAGAAGGCGCTTAATAGTAAGGAAGCAGGAACAAAGGATAAGAAGTGTGACAATTCTGGTTTCATTGCTGTTTATTCAGCTTCTACTAGTGAATTGGACGACCACTGGTATATTGATTCAGGTGCTGCAATGCATATGACTAACCGAAGTGATTGGCTTTATGATGTGAAGACTCCACCTGTGTCAAGGATCATAGTTGCAAATAAAACACAACTGCCTGTTGAGAGTACCGGTAATGTTAATATAAATTTAGGAGATAGCAAGATACAGGTGAGAGATGTTCTCTTTGTTCCTAATATAGCTGTCAATTTGCTTTCAGTAAGTGCCATGATAAAAAAAGGGTGTAAATTGTATTTTCACCATAATGGTTGTGATATTTACAATAATAAAGATGTCTATGTCTGCTCTGCTACTCTGAGTAACAATCTGTACCGATTAAATAATAATGTGCAAGCTAATTTGATTTGTACTGGAATTACAGACGAATCCATACTGTGGCACCGACGCATGGGACATCTAAACTTCAATGATTTAAGTAAACTGCCAAGCTGTGTTGATGGAGTGACACTGCCTGCCGCCAAAAATAAAAGTGAAGTAAACTGTACAACATGCAGTGAAGGTAAACAATCCAGACTGTCATTCAATAATGTGGGTTCCAGAGCAAAGCAACCCTTGGAAGTTATACACAGTGATGTGTGTGGCCCCATGGAGACACTATCAATTGGAGGTATGAAATATTTTGTTAATTTTGTTGATGACTTTACTAGAAAAGTGTATGTTTGTTTCATGAAAGATAAGTCAATGTGTTGAACATATTTAAAGATTTTAAAATCAGGGTAGAAAATGAGCTAGATAGAAAGATAAAAGTGTTTCGAACTGATAACGGCACAGAATATTGCAGTAAAGACTTTGAAACTTATTTGAGACATTGTGGCATAGTTCATCAGACTACTACACCATACACTCCGCAACAAAACGGTCTTTCAGAACGTATGAATCGAACATTGGTACAACGGGCTCGTTGCATGATATTTGATGCAAAATTAGATAAGTGTTTTTGGGCAGAAGCCATAGCTACTGCTGCTTATGTGATAAATAGATCTCCAACTCAGTCATTAGGTCATAAGACCCCGTATGAAATGTGGAGTGGAAGAAAACCTAATGTATCTCACATGAAGGTATTTGGATGTGAGGCAATGGTGCACATTCCAAAAGAGAGACGTCTGAAGTGGGACCCCAAGGCGGTAAGAATGATTTTCCTTGGATATTGTGATGATACTAAGGGATACCGGTTGTGGAATCCTGTCACACGAAAAATGATTAAAAGCAGAGATGTCATATTCATAGAAGGGCCTAATAAAGATAAATTGTCTTGTAAAATTTCAGATAATCAACCGAATAGCAGCAATATTGAGCAAACTGTACGCCTTGATATTAATACATGCTCCGACGAGCCCTCTACTCTCACAATGTCATCAGGAAATATTGACCCCGTAAGTGAGACCGAGATCATAGAAACTTCAAGTGAATATGACACAGATCAAGGTGAGCTGGATGATACATATGTCCCACACAGACCAGTGTCACCTTCAGAGAGAAGTAACATAACATTGAGGCCTCGTAATTTATCAGAACAGACCTCCAGCCGACACTTGAATGACCAAGATACAAGCAGCTATTTTTGCTATAGCAACCCTAATGACCCACAATCAGTTGAAGAAGCCCTCTCATCAAAGCAAGAAGCAGAGTGGAGAAAGGCTATGGATGAGGAGCTCCATGCATTGTCTGACAACAATACTTGGACTTTAGTTGAGCCACCACCAAATAAGAAGATCATACCCTGCAAGTGGGTATACAAAACTAAAACTGATCAGGCTGGGAAGATTGAACGTTATAAAGCACGTTTGGTAATAAAAGGCTACAAACAAAAGAAGGGAACTGATTATGAAGAAGTATATTCCCCAGTTGTGCGTTATACATCAGTTAGATATTTGTTAGCATTAGCTGTAAAATATGACTTTGAAATAGATCAAATGGATGCCATATCTGCTTTCTTACAAGGAGAAATCGATACAGAAATATACATGCAACAACCTCCTCTGTATGAAAAAGGACAAAAGGTGTGTTTGTTGCATAAATCGATATATGGATTGAAACAAGCGAGCAGATTATGGAATAACAAACTGGATAAAGTTTTGCAGGAAATAGGGTTTCAGCGTTCAAAAGTGGACCCATGTATATATTTTAATAGAGATTTAAAGATATTCATTGCAGTCTGGGTTGATGATTTGATACTTTTCGCAGCTAATAAGGATATTAAAAATAATATTAAAGAAAAGCTGAAATCACAGTTTAGTATGAAAGACTTAGGAGAAGTTAAGCAATGTATTGGATTAAATGTAACTAGAGACAGAGTCGCAGGCAAGTTAATGTTAGACCAAGAAAAATATATAAAAGAAATTCTCATAAAATTTGGCATGTATGAATCTAAACCAGTGAGAACTCCAATAGAAGTTGGTATGAAATTCACTACATATACTGAAAAGAGTACAGAAGATTTTTCATACTTACAGGCCGTTGGTTGTCTTCTATACTTGGCGCAGGCAACGCGCCCTGATATTGCTTATGCAGTGAACACTTTAAGCAGATTCAATAAAAATCCACACATGGAGCATTGGATAGCCATCAAGAGAGTTATGCGTTATCTACAAGGCACTAAGAATCATAAACTTGTCTATACGAGAGATAGTGCCTCGAAAACAATTGGTTATTGCGACGCGGATTGGGCGAGTGATGATCAAGACCGAAAATCCTGCACGGGTTACATATTTATGTTCCAGGGCGGAGGCATTTCGTGGAGCTCTCGTAGGCAACAGACGGTGGCATTATCTACAGCCGAGGCCGAGTATATGGCCATGGCTGCGGCAGCACAAGAAGCTTTATGGCTGAGGCAGCTACTGGAAGAGCTGGGGGAAAGCGAAGATGAACCTCTAGTGATTTATAGCGACAATCAAAGTGCCATAAAACTTTCTATGACTGATAGTTATAAGCCTAGGACTAAGCATATAGACATTCGTTTCCATTTTCTTAAGGACTATGTAAACAAGTCATTTCTAAAATTTGAGTTCTGTAATGGTAGTCAAATGGTAGCGGATATTTTAACAAAGGGTACACCTTTAAATAAACATTTGTTTTGTACTTCTAAAATGGGCTTAGTATTGTAAAATAAAATTCAATAGAAGGCTTGCGTTCAGGGGGAGTGTTAGAGTTGGAACGCAACCTTATTTCATAGTACCACAGATTAACAATATTCTTGTTACTGAAGCATAAGTTTTCCCGCCTTTTTATTCTGTGGCTGTGCATCGAATTATCGAGAAACCGTTTTTTTTGTAAAAGTTGTACTCGTTTGTGCTAAGGATAATTATAATAGATTTTCTCCAAAACTGTCGTTTCTTATTTTATATTACGAAATTCTACATTTTTATTTTCTTATTTCTTCGAATATTTTGAAATAATAAAGAAATACCTGAAACCTAAACCCCGCGTGAAGCACACCCGCAATGCCCGTGACTAACAAATACTAGCACAAAGACTAACTCCTCAAGGTCATTGGGCAATGTAATACCCTTAAGTGAGCAAATGAGCAGACGAGGCACCTGATGGTAAGTAGTCATCGCCGCCCATTTTCAAGTTTATTTAAATGTTTTCATTTCAAATAAACTTTTACAAGCGTTTATGAATCGTTATGATTCTAGATGCACGGTTCCAAAAGGTTGATTCTATGGAAAATAATCCGTCAAGAAACAAAACATGGACATCTGCAACACCAAAGGAGTTGCTGATGCGTTGCCGAGCCCCTACGGACTACAGACTGCTAGAGCTGCAGTAACCGAGGGAGGATTGTCCGTCACATGCACTTCAAAACACACACCAAGGTGCTTTACGACAGACTTCGACGTAAGGGTGGTCGCCAGCCAGTCAGACCCCAAGAAGTCCGAGTAAGGCAGACATTTTCTCGCCTTAAGGCATTATAGAAGTTTCAATATGTCTAGAAATGGTCTATGAGTTAGGGACTAGCCTAAATTAAACAAAATTTCAACCAATACATATTTTTAATCAAACACTTGTTTTTAAAAGATAAGTAAGTTTACAAATAGCTATCGAAATACGTCAATGGTATCATCCCCATATTATAAACATCCCCCGTATTATTGCTGCTAAGTGAGTGTAATGTATGCGATGCGATCACCCCCTGTCCCCCCAGATCACCCCCTTTCACCCCTGTTTACTTTTATTGCACTTTGCAATGAAAACGTTCGGCTTTTATCAGGGTTGCTAGATGATTTTATTTATTTGAAATTATTAATATATATTCGCGTTACCTTTCAAAATATGAACCATTGTGGCTCGGTGGAAAGTATAAATTAAATATTATATTCGGTAGGAACCTATCGTATACCTATCTAGGTAATTGTAGAATTTTTTTTTCCTTTTTGGAGAAAGGAAATTAATCTCGGAAAAATATAAAGAAATGGCTGTCATTAAGGTCAGGACAAAAGTAGACCGCTCTTTCGTCCTTCAAGACTAAAACGAATATTCAAATCGCACATTAAGTATTCAAAATTTATGAGAGAACCACAATTCCAATCAAGTATATCGCCTACCGCTGTATACATACCTAATTAAAATCCGTATAACTTAATAAAACAAACATTAAACTTCAAATTTCGCACAAAAGTTGACGTTTAAGTTAACATTGCGCCAAAATTCAAACTTAATTTTACCCCAAGAAATGGGTAAATATTTTTAGTTGGCAATACTGGGAGCTCGGTTCCCGGCAGTGTTATTAAAGCAAATAAACTGAAGAATTATTAAACAACTGTACTTTACGTTTTCAGTCAATTTCGAGGGGTAGGCAGAAGTGGGATGCATTATATTAAATTATATAGCCCTGTAAGTACGTACGTACGCCTGCGTATATTTTCACATCCAAATTTCCGACATTTCCGTTGTTTTTTTTTTAAATATTTCTGCCTCATTAGTCTAGTGGTCCGAAGCGCGACTGCTACATTAGAGGTCCTGGGTTCGATCCCCAGGTCGAGCAACGTGTTATTGGGTTTTTCTGTTTACGTCGCGGTAGAACCAGAATGAGATGATGGGATGAGCTTGACTCGTACTGCGTGGGTTGGATGCTGAAAACTCTCAACCGGGAAGAGTGGAAAAAGGAAAGGGAGGCCTTTGCCCTGCAGTGGGACGATCACGGCTCATAATAAATAAGTTATCTGTTGAAAGCATATTAATTTGTGCTCTCAGTTCTGAAGTAAGGCATCCACAATCCAATTATCTACTGTCTGTACTGTCAAAGTGGTCTTAAACGGTGAAGGAAAACATCGTGAGGAAACCTGCATGCCTGAGAGATTTTCTCGACGACGTGTGAAGTCTGCCAACCCGCACTAGGCCAGCGTGGTGGACTATAGCCTAATCCCTCTCATTCTGAGAGCAGACCCGTGCCCAGCAGTGGGACAGTATAATGGGTTGATTATGTATGATATGTATGTACTGTCAAGATTAAACATATAGTCAGAAATTCCAAATCTTGAAATTCTGGCTACGAATGGCGTTGTCTTTTTTATGTGATAGGAGGGCAAACGGGCAGACGGATCGCCTGACGGTAAGCAATTACCGCCGCCCATGGACACCCGAAACACCATAGGAGTTACAAGTGCGTTGCCGACCATTTAAAAGGGGATTGGGCTTCCGGTATTAGGTTGTTTTCGGCGTTTCGTCGTCAGTAAGGGAATGCATGTGCCATCTAGTTAAAAAATAGTAAATCATTAACGTGTTAACTATTTACTGAAATAAATATCATTAACTACTCTACCTCATTAGTCTAGTGGTCCCAAGAGTGACTGCTGCGCTAGAGGTCCTTTCAGTCCCCAGGCCGAGCAAAGTGTTATTGGGTTTTTCTATGAAATTCTCAGTAGCAGCTCGGATTCTGGATTTATGCCCGGTTAATGGCTATAGGCTCATCTCCTATTACATGGGACCTAAACATACCGGCGAACTGTGAGTGTAAATTAGTACGCCTCTGCCTAACGCTTCGGGGAATACAAGCGTGAAGGTATATATGTATGTAAATATTTTATTAAACATGTACCACAGCAATCGCAGCTTAACTTTGTGGATCCACTCATTATTCAGACACTTATTCACATATTATACAATGCTTAGGTAAACCACCTGCCATTAAAATATAGAAAATATTAAATCAAAATGAGATTTAATCCCCAGCCCATTATATGCTTGTAGGCAATAATTAGTCAAATCCTGGAGCGCTCACAATTCAACAAAACTCCTATATTCTGTACCGTTTAATTATCAAAATATAGCTTTGAGCTGTGTAGTGACGGGACACGTGGACGCAGGTATTAACATCGATAGCTATAAGGGGATTATGATAAATGATTTATCGATGATATCTTAAAAGCATCAGTTTTAGATTTGGGTATGATACAACATACTGGTGTAAGTTTTATGTTAAGTAAGCAAACTGAATGACTTTGAATGTTATTATACATATTTGCTTTCAAAAATAAATATTTTAATAATTAAACTCACCTGGTTATACCAGTCTATTGCTACATATGGATGTTTTATTTATAACTTTGTGACCCATATTAAAAATGGAAAAATATATAATATATAAGGCTTATAGGCATTTTTCCATAAATATAAAACATCCCGTTTACTTTGGTATAATGAAATGTCAAAGCTGGAAACTTTATCCATTTTCCGTTCATCAAGTATAATGCGTAATTGAAATAGGACAATATGAATAAATTTGCAATTATGACTAAAAAGGCAAGAAGTAGGCCTTTTTGTCATAATTGCAAATACAGCCCTGCTTAACAGAACCAATGTTACCTGCATCGATGTCGATAAAATTATCTTAAGCGCATCGCTACTCCGCCGGATCGATATCCCGTCGGTTACTAGGGCTACAGACGACGCGCCGGGGCCCGCCGATACCGGGAAAAAGCACACAACAGTCGCACCTGATGGTATTACTTGCAACATTTCAACCCCTGCTGATGAAATTACAGATTATTATTTAAATCTAGCTGTTACCCGCGGTTTTACTTGCGTCATAACGGCCAGTCCCAAAACAAATCTATCGTTAGATTTGCTTACTAGAGATTTTGACATTACTTGTAAGGACCTTGTGTCAAAATTCTAACTCTAGTTCTATCTAAGCAAATCTACGGACTGATTTGATATTGGGACTGGCTATAAAAGGATTTACTTACTATAACTTTGCTTTTAGGCGACATATAAACATGAAATATACACCAGAGTTTAAGAGTCCGGCGGACCGAATTTCTCTTACAAACATAATACCGAAATAAATCGTAATTCAAACCCGATTTAATCAAATTGTGTTATTATTCGGATTCCGATACCGTTTATCTAGGTTCCTACATTACCATTTTGTCCAAAATACTTCACTGGAAATAAATGTAAGCCAATGCAATTTTTGGTAAAATTATCAAGTTTGGAACGATTTTCCAATCTTTTATTTCCAGTGAAGTAGTAGTAAACGTAATAGTAATGTAGGAACCTAAATTAACGGTATCCAAATCCGAATAATAACGCAATTTGATAGAATATTGTCTGCATAACGATTTATTTCGGTATTACGTTTTTATGGGCAATTCAAGCTCCGTCGGGTTAGATTTCCAGTAATACAACTATGAAAACCGCAACCTATTTCGTGGAGTAGGTTTTACGTGACGGACGGGCGTACAAACATACAGATTACAGACGCACAAACAAAAATGCTAAAGATGTTTTTTTTTATAATTGGGAAGACACCTCAATTTATTTTTCTTAAAATAACTCCATGTACAGACACCAGCCAGTTACAATTTTACTGTATTAAGTATCTTAAATGATTCTATACATTAAAAGTATTATAGGTATATACGAATATACTTTTTTATATTATTTTGATATATCCTAATTGATACCCACAGTTCGCTATTATGTTTGGTCCCATGTAATCGGAGGCGAACACAAATCTCAAACTCCCAGCTGCTACTGAGAATTTCAAAGAAAAACCCAATAACACTGCTCGACCTGCGAATCAAACTCTCTAGCGTAGCAGTCGCGCTTAGAATCACAGATAAAACTGAACACAGTCAAAAATCGGGCACCTAATCCAATCAAATCGATCGGCCAAAAATATCTGGCACATCCACAATCCCGGCTGATTTGAATGGAAAGCCTTGCTCAATAATACAGACACCTGACCGGCGCAGTTGTCTAGACTATTCAACATTTAGTGAGCACATGAAGCTATGAAAATATAACTGAGGTTACTTGATGAATTTCAATTGTTCTCTGATTATTTACTTCATTTTTTCATAAATGCTTACTAGCAATGTGGGCGTGGGTCTCACATTACTAGTATTCTTGTTAACCCCTCGTGCTGAGCTAAATGCTTGTGTTACGAGTGGGTTCACGTCGGTAGTGCAATGGGTGGGTTCCGAACAGGCAACCATATGATCGCAAGTCCGATGCCCTAGCCATTAGGCTACCGCCACTTTTCCACCGAAGCTTCAATTACAATTCCAATCAATATTTTTTTAAATCAATTGCAACGTGCAATTGATTAATTTTAATTGCAATTAAATTAACTTCAATTAATTTTTAATCAATCAATTAATTGATTGACATTTTAATTTATTAATGCGCAACACTGATACATATAAATCTTACATATTAAATTATAATAATCTTGGCCGACAGGTACAACAAGTCAAGGCCTACAAGGGAAGGAAGCACGAAAAAACGACATCGATTCATGGTGGACATTCAGAAAACCCGAACGAAACGCTATAAGTCCACTTTTATCATGCATCGCTGAAATGTGGAATGCGCTTCCCGAGTGGATAGATAGATGTAATCTGGGTGTCTTTAAATCACGAGTGAATCGGTTTCTTCTTGGCAAGCGCGTTCCATCGTAGATCGCAATGTCGCTTAACATCAGGTGAACTGGCGGTCAAGCGTAAGCGTATCATGAATAAAAAAAATTATCAAAAAAAAGGCGTCCTGCCATTCCTTGTAGCACGAAATGCATGTATTGGGAGCTACTTCGGAAGTAACATACATAGTACCTAACAAAAAAAATCACAAACATTTTTTTTTCGAATTCTTTTCAAAATAAACACACCATCACCACTTTGCTTGACCTGTGAATCTAAATCAGTAACTCGATAAAAGCAACCACGCTTACGTCCACAAGGCCATTTAAAACTACCGGAACATAATATTCTATTCTCGTTTGTAAATAGAAAGTTAAGTTTATATTTTTAATTGATTCAGATTTTATCACACGCTAGCAGATTCTTCACCTAACTGCTAGTGATTAAAGTAACGGATGATATATGTACCAAATAAAACTAATTAAATAAATGGACCTCCCTCATCCCTTGGAAGCCTCTCGTAAATTTTATCGCCCAACTTTCAATCAAATACTACTAAAAGTGACACATAAAACACTAGATGTAAACTTTTAATGTGTTTTTTTTATCGGAATGGAGTGAAGTGTATGTAGATTTTAGACAAAATGTGGACGTTATGTACAACTTCTTCTTAAGAGTTCGGCGGACCGAATTTTTCTTACAAACGTAATACGAATAATATCAATACAACGCGATAAAATCCGTAAAAAGTAGTTTTATTTCAATATTTTAAACGTAATACCGATAAAAATACTGTATCGATCGATTTTTATACTTGTTACATCCTCTATTCCTAAATAATTTTAGGGTTAGCTTCAATTTTGATTTTAGTATCTACCGTATTGCGTTTAAAAATTCTGACAGTTGCTTTTATTAAATATGGTATCCCGTATTCTCTTAGGTAGAAATATATAAGTTAGAAAGGGATGACCTGTTTGTTTCTCAAAAATTTCTTCCCCGCAGATCTGCAAACCAATTACCAACCGGTACCGGTTGTCTTACTAACACCTTTGATAATTGTTAGTAGTAGTCAGAAGCCCGAAGAGCTTGACAACCAGGATATATTGCTCATAAAATGGCTCAAAAAAGCAACATCGTTTTGTGATGAACATTCCAAAACCCCGAACGAAACGCTCCACATTTATCATGCGTAAGTGCGCTGAATTGTGGAATGCGCTTCCAGAGTGGGTCTTTCCCGATGGATATAATCTGGGTGTCTTTAAATCACAAGTGAATCGGTTTCTCCTAGGCAAGTGCGCTCCATCGAAGAGCTGGCGGTTCACCAGTTCGCCCAGTTCGCCAGTTTGCGCAGTTCGCCAGTTCACCCAGTTCACCAGTTCCAGTAATTCTTGATAAATAATTAAATACAAAGGCTTCATGTTTTTTTTAAAAGCTTACTGGCAGTGCGGATCGCACATTACTAGTATTCTTGTTAATCCCTCGTACTAAGCTAAATGCTTGTGTTACAAGTCGGTTTACGTCGGTAGTGCAATGGGTGGGGTTCGAACCGGCAACCATTGCAAGTCCGACGCCCTAGCCATTAGGCTACCGCCGCTATTAATGAAGTATACCATATCAAAATTAAATTTAATCTTTCCTTAATCGCTTTGCGTGGAATCACTGCAGTTGGAATTCCAAACAGCTTTATTTCAGGTACTTTTAGATTTGAAACTGATTGAGTTGGATCTATGCATTTGTAATCAATGTTAATAAATAATTAAGCATTTCTTTTGCCGATACTTTTTTTGTTAGGGAATTTTATACTGTCCCATTTGTAATAAGTAAAAACTAATTACTAAACATGGAAGGACCGCTATAACGTATGAGGACGGATGGCTATGAATGTATATCTAAACACAAAAAAAACAAAAGCTAAAACAAACATACAATCGAATTGAGAACCTCCTCCTCTTTGAAGTCGGTTAAAAACTAAAACCCGACAACGACAACTTTTTAGTTGATTAACTAAAAAGTATAAAGAAAGTACACACTTTCCTTTCGTCCAATGTTTGTAATATAGGATTTCTTGTAGATATATCGGATTCTATGTATTTGGATTAAGACGAATCCAAAGACAACTCATTCATTAAAATCGAGTAAATTTTATTTATTTTTTGGTTCCCTTTTTATGGTTCCTCGGACATATTGATTAATTTTCCTATATATTAATGTTTAATGTAGGTATAAATATAACCATTTTAGTGTTATGAAAAATCAATCGACACCATTTTTGTTAAAATCTGATTAGTACCTAGTTTTTGAGCTAGGATCGAACATCCATACGATACATACGAACATACAATATAGGTACATACATAGACGGTTAAACTCACCATACCCTTCTTTTTTCGCAGTCGGGTAAAAATACAGACCTATTGGACATACCTACATGTAGATAATATTTTGTTCTACATGAAAATGGAATCTGTGATCCGTAGATGACAAATGTTAAGTATTGCGCCATTTAAGCCTTTCCAGATCTATTCGACAATTATAAATGATATAAGTATTTGGTGGATTAAGGAATCTACCAGATACTAAGTCATTTATCAATTCGGATACTGGAAATAGGTAAGGACCTATTTTCAGTATCTAGGTCCTTTTCGACAGGCTGATGGTAATGAATCGTTTGTCTGTCTGTCTGTCATCGCTCGCCACGGATTGTAGCAGTGCGCTCATTACTTCAAACTCTTTTGTTGGTTTGTGTCGGACAGCGGCCGAAGTTTCACACCTAAGATTTATTGTGTATGGATATGACATTGAGTGTTTAACCCCCGAAGCAAATAAGAGGGGAGTTATAAGTCTAACGTCTCTATCTGTGTGTCTGTCTGTTGCATCGTAGCTCCTAAAATAATGGACCTTTGATGTTTTTAACTATGAGAAAGCATCGCAAGCTGGTTGAAGTTAATCAGCTCTTTTCTAGTTCATGAAGAGATGTGAGCAACTTACACAGGTCTGATCAATTTGAAAATTGGTATCCTGTTACTTCAATATTTCAAGAACATGGTAACCATGATTTGAAACTGCAGGTTTTTTTAAAATTTAAAATTTAAAGTTATACTTTTTGGAATAAAGAAACAAAGAGTTGACCAAATTCTCAAAGGTAACTCAATTTTTAGTCTTGTGCTGTCCCTCTGACTGTGAAAACCGTCTTAAAATTGGGTATCATTTGAGTATTAGGCCGTGTCTTCAATTTCTTACTTATCTGTGAATATTTAAACACTAGATAACAATTCTGAAAATTGTTAATATTATTTAAATTGATAACTAGATCACAATATTTTTTAGAAAAGACTTTCGAGACTAATTTTATTAAAATATTATTTCATTAATTGAATAAATTTTTTAGATTGTCTTTTCAAGAATATTTTAATTTAATATCCTTGAAATTACTCAGAAAATATTAATTTAAATCTAAAAATAAAAACTATTGAAATGAAATAATATTTCTTATTATTTTATCGTTCAAACCTCTTTCAAGTGGGCCACTTCTCAGGGGCAGGTGAAATACCTCACTGGCCTAGTGATGGGTTTCCAAACTTAGCACAAACCTACAAGAAAATGAACCTTATAGACTCAAAAATAAGATTGATTCGTGTCCATCCGTACCAATAAATTCTATATAGTTAAATTCCATTCCATCTCTAAATAGTATGAAGGTAAGTCGCTGTTTTCGGCTGTCTTACTCCGCAACTTCTTCTAAACCACTTTTTCACTATCGTTTAGAGATTTTATCCGGAGGGTTTATATGTATAATTCATGCATATAAACGTAAACATAAAAAAGTAGAGAAAAACCGAGAATTTCAATTATACAAAGACGCGTCGCTAGTATACGAATCAAATAAAGACAGGCAATTATACACACGAAAATTAAATGTATCTGCATCAACCACAAAACCGCAGAACTCAATTAAACAATGACAATTGAAAATACAAAAATACCGTTGTTCTTATCCAGTCATCATTGATCCTGGCCGGTCAGATCGCGAATAGCCTCATCATTGATGCTGCGTCATTTGCCTTGAGTTTGTCTTTAGAATGTTTAGACGAGGCAAGACTGAAAAGTTTTTGAAACTTTTGAGCATAAACATAAATCCTACACGTTTGGCGTAGCGGCTGAGGTGAGGCGTTCTGGGCTCAATCCGCACACGGAGCAATTTTTTTTTAAATGGTTATTAGCAATGTGGGTCGCACATTACTAGTATTCTTGTTAACCCCTCGTGCTAAGCTAAATGCTTGTCTTACGAGTGGGTTCACGTCGGTAGTGCAATGAGTGGGTTTCGAACCGGCAACCACATGATTGCAAGTCTGACGCCCTAGCCATTAGGCTATCGCCGCTTCAAAATTTGTATGATCTACAGGTAGTTTCCGGGTCTGGGCATTTGTGCATGTGAGAATTTATGTTTGTAAAAGCACCCATGATACAGGAGAAAATCCTAGGGTGGAGGGTTTTTGGGAGGGTGCAAGGTTTTTTTTAATAATGATAAAACGGTATTTATTTAACTAAATTTAAAATTTTTTTACTAGATTCCGCCGGCCTATCCTAACTGACGATCTCTGAGTTCAAAGTCAGAGAATCATGGTCTATCTATAAGTCCAGACGGTAGTAGTAGTAGTGTTATCAATATTTACAACAACTTTAACTTATCATAACATCGTATCTGTAATCTCCGAAGGGTAACGTTAATACACCCACAGTTCGCCGATATGTTTAGTTCCCATGTAATAGGGGGCGAGCCTATTGCCTTAACCACGCTACTGAGATACTGGTTTCTGACACTTACGCGAATATTAGACATTGAAATAAAACTACTTTTTGCAGATTTTGTTGTATTGATATTATTTGATTCCCGACGATTTGGATCCTTTACAGCATCCATGGTCACGGGTAGACTAAGTTTTTGGACGTCTTAATGTTACAATTACTAACAGCTACCTTTTTACCATCTTTTTAATACCATACCATTTACCATAATTACCATACCATTTTTGTAATAATATGCCATAATTATTGGCAATCCGATTCACGCAGAACGAGCTCACCGTATCCTTCAGTCTTGCAGTTTTGGGCTTGGATTTTGATTTTATGGGATCTATAATGGGCTACTGAGAATTTCATAGAAAAACCCAATAATATTGCTTGACTTGGGAATCAAACCCAAGATCTCTAGCGCAGCAGTCACACTTATGACCACTAGAACAATGAGGCAATTTAATAGTATAATTGTTTAAGAAATTAAAAAATGTAGGTATTTTTATGTCTTCTCTATGCATTCTCAATTCTACAAAATCAAAACATCTCAGCTAGCCGCTCATACTTAACAATAGCAATTATTGTAGCACGCAGTCGATCGGTATCGATACTATATCGATATTATATCGAGAAGTATCGATATTATCGACACGATGACAGGTATCCGACTATTGTTCCGCTTTGATTATTAGTTAATCTTCTTTTATCAGTGCTGAGAACATTTAAATAGGAATTTGTATTAAAAAGAATTCTTTAATTTGTTGATGTTAGGAATGTGCTACATGCATTTGTATCTGCTTCTACATTGTCAAATACTCTGCTGCATAGTTCTGTCAAAATAAAGCTAACGTGAAATAACATAGCTCCGTGCTATGTTGTGTTCCTAACGGTGAGCAAGATCACCAGAGCTCCGCGAGGAAGCGTTGTGTTGGCAGTGTGTTTTGTTACCGCCGCTGTCATGCATGGCAGAATATCTCCTACCCTGCCAGCCCAACTATTCCTCCTTAATTTACAGTGTCGGCAACGCTCGAGTGATACTTGGTGTTCAAGCGTCCATAGGCTACGGTAACCGCTTACCATCAAGCGGGCCGTATGCATGTTTGCCACTTTGGTAGTATAACAAAAAAAATGCTAACTTTAGACTACGACACTACACACTTTACATGGGTATCTACATACATCTACGTCTTTCTCCCACAAGGGTAGGAACTATAGACCGCCATTTGCTTCGATTCTTGGTCAGCTCTTACTTGCTGTGGCAATCCTTCTTTTTTTAAGAATCAATAAATTAATCTTACACATCTAACTGCATTATTCTCAGCAAAAACAAAATTGTAAAGCTTAATATTGTAATCACGTTATTTAAAAAAAAAAAAGTATCTATGGAGTTTCTTGCCGGCTCTTCTCCATACGACCCAGTTTTTGGAACCGTGCAACTAGTTTTGACATTTCAAATTTACCTATTTTAGTGGTCAAATTGAAATAAAACATTTTGACTTGACTTGACTTGCATACTTCTGTTGCTTCTTCCACATTCATACATCTTCTCATACACACGCGCCGTTTGCGAGTACTACGCACCTGACCTTTTTGAAGGACCTCGCCAATAAGATCGGCGTATGTATGGGATGTATAGAAATAAAAGTGTATGTATGAGAAGATGTATGAATGTGGAAGAAGCAAAAGAAGTATGCAAGAATCGTAGCAAGTGGCAGTCTATAGTTTCTGCCTAACCCTGTGGGAGAAAGGCATGTGTGTATATATGTATGTAAAAGTGTCTATGACACTCGGTGTATTCCTATACACCGAGTGTCATAGATATTTGGTGTACACCCTCAGTGTATAATCTATAATGTCGTAATTTGAACCTTAAGGGTCCATCGGAGCGTGAATCACCCGCATAAGCGTAATACCGAAATTAATCGTAATCCAGACAATATTCTATGATATTATGTTATTATTCGGATCTAGATACTGTTAATCTAGGTTCCTACGGTCCTATTTTGTGTGCTACTACTTCACTGAAAACAAAAGACCGGAAAATCGTTCCAAACTTGGTAAAGTTATCAAAAATTGCATTCGCTTACAATTATTTCCAGTGAAGTATTTTGGACGAAATGGTGACGTAGGAACCTAGATTAACGGTATCGGAATCCGAATAATAACAGAACTTGATCAAATTATGTTTGAATTAAGATTAATTTCGGTATAATATTTATGAGAGAAATTCGAAATTCGAGAGAGAGACTCCTAAGTGTGCGTGTCAAAATTACAATTTCTGAAGTCAGGACCTCACTATCAGGATCCCCGATTTCGATTTATAAGCATACACGACATTTTTATAACTTTTATCCACCTAAGTATCGACATATTTTGACGACACGATTGGCGTAGCGGTTGAGCGATCGGCTTGTGCGCCACGTGTTGTGTGTTCGATCCCCACACGGAGCAAATATTTGTATGATCTACAGGTAGTTGTTCCGGGTCTGGGCGTTTGTGTATGTGAGAATTTGTGTTTGTAAACGCACCCACGATACAGGAGAAAATCCTAGTGTGGGGCAACGTTTAAAAAAAAACCTAAGTAATATTAAGATTGAGAACATAACTATTTGTTTTGGGGTTTTTTGCATTTTCCATTCTAAGATTATAAAGCTATTTTAGGAAAGGAAAAATTCAACCGGGGGCAGAATGCGAACCTGCGTCTCCTGGTTGGATACACCAGACGCTCTGACCTCTAAGCCACCGCGAACCCCACCCGCCTTATTGAAATTTTACCTTCACATTCTGAATTTACGTCATAAGATGACGTAGGCGACATCCAACCAGGAGACGCAGGTTCGAATCTTGCCCGGGGTTGAATTTTTCCTTTACTAAGAGAATATAACTGTTTATTTTTAACTTTGTAATGACACTGAACCAACTTTGATGAATTTGAGTGTAGGGATAGATTCGACCTTGGAAAAGGTTATAGGCTACCTTTTGTCCCAAAAAGTCTTTTGGAATACGAGTGAATCCGCGGGAAACGCTAGTTTATTAAAGATCGCTACCTACCTTACATGCCAAGTCGTCGAATATTGAATAATCATTTGTTCAAACAAAAAAAAATACTTGTGATATTTTTTCAGTCGACCAAATAGTTATTATGGCAAATTATAGTTTTTAGATAAATAATGAATATAGCAAGAAGTCCCGCTGTGCAAATACTGTGGGCGATTTAGGGTGAAAGCACCAGTTATTGACCACAACGTCCGACACCCAAATACCGAATTAAATTTTCTAAAAAATACCGGTTACAAATAGGTAGAAACGATGTAATGAACTTTTTACATCGTTTCTACCTATTTGTAACCGGCACTAGGTATATTATTAATTCGTTTATTAAAATCAAAACTAAAAATTACGTAGTGCGTAATAAAAATGACATCTTCAAGAAATATAAAGCAAAAATTGATTAAATTTATTAGTTTTATTTCCATAAATTATTGTTAATTACGAACCCAACTTAGTAAAAATGTGAATTAATTTTAACAGTTTACCAAAAGAGGGGCTAAAACGAATCTGTTACTGAAATTGAAACATTGAGTTCAACTGTTCAATATTCAAAATAAACTAGGGCTGTGTGTTTAGGCCGTGAATTACCTCTGACGCGGCGTTTGATCAGTAACCACAACTTTACAAACGCATCCCTAAATCAAAGAGTTCTCACTTTGAATTTCGTGCGGTAATGTATTTTCAACTTAAATACTATACTTTAAAGTTGAAACTATTGTAACGACGCTCTGAAAATTCGATTGCTACTCGTATATAAATCTTTTCTCCGAAAAGTGATTGATATGTATTACTTTTCATTAATAAAAAAATAAAATTAAGGTTTACTTCGCGAAATAGCATCTTTCATGTGGCTTAATCTTAAAAAAATTTGGTATGAGTTATTTGTTACTGAATTTGAGAAATTTACACGGCCGACAACTGGTGCAGTTACTCGACATCCGTCTTTTTTGCGGAATGATAAGTGATTCATACTGAGTCATAGCTCTCAGATATTCTGTTATTGATATTAATATTATATTTACTCTTAGAGTATGAATCAAACCAGCTATATTCTGGGACGCATTTTTGAGGGATAATCTTAAGTGTAGAGTCCAAATGAGCTAAGGGCTAAACAAAATACCGAGTGGACTGTACAAAACGGCGGATGATGGCGCAGCAGGTCCAGAAGAAATGAGGGGATGACCTTGACTTGTTCTGGAAAGATTCGCCCAGAAATTGTTAAAAAGCGAGGTATTCAAAGATTTTATGAAGGCTTTTCTCAATCTATCTATCTATCTTTTGCCATGCAGGGGAATGATAAAAGTTGAATAAAATACTTGTAAAATTAAAAAAAAAACCTACAGAATGATATTAAAGTAACTAGTCACACAATAACACGCGAACATCAATCTTTACTACCCCTGTTAATCAACAAATAATAATAATCATAATGATCTAAAAGCGAATTAGTGCCGAAATAAGTAATATAAAAGACAAAAATCTAATGTGAAGCAAATAAAAAAACCACCATGGAAGTATTGGGAGCAACAAGGCTATCAGATTTCTTATAATTATGCAAAAAATGTATATATATTAAAATTAATGAATTTATACCTATAATATAAATTTATATTTATTATATAAATTTATTATCTCTAGATGTCGTAAAATCCATTTATCGACATAGCTTCACTACACAGTTGTTCTACAACAAAGAAACATCTTAAACAAATCAACTATTATATTATTTCGGGTCAATAACGTTGTCTTATTCATACTCTATGGTTATTAATATTAATGTTGTATTGCAAGTAACAATCAGCTATGCAAATGTTCGATGTCGGTATTTCCTAGTATTTATGCTGCGATTCTAATTTGTCGGCTTGACCTACGAGTGTCATGTTTATCTCGAATGACATTAAACTTGGGAGAATTTGAGCTGGAGCCTAAGTCTATTATTTCACTTGCATCAGAATGGTCGTCGAATTACACAACAGCTGTCAGATTTCGTAGATAAAACGGACAATAACATTATTTTATTGGAGAGCCATGCTGCGGCACGAATGGCTCGACCGGAGTGATACCACGGCCTCACAGAAAACCGGCGTTAAACAACGCTTACGTTGTTTTCACCGAGTGAGTGAGGTTACCGGAGGCGCAATTCCCTTTTAAAAGGCTGGCAACGCACTTGTAACTCCTCTGGTGTTGCGGGTGTCCATGGGCGGCGGTAATTGCTTACCATCAGGCGATCCGTCTGCTCGTTTGCCCTCCTATGACATAAAAAAAAATATTTAAAATTAAAACAACCCCGCAACATGACTTTGTTACATTTTCTTGCAATATCATTGAAGTATCAGGATACCAAATTTCAAATCGATCAGACCTGTTAATACACACCGTACAGACCGTAATGTGGAATGTGCTTCCCGAGTAGGTCTTCCACGATAGTTGTAATCTGGGTGTCTTTAAATCGTGAGTGAATCGGTTTCTTTTAGGCAAGCGCGCTCCATCGTAGATTGCAGTATCGCTTAACATCAGGCCAACTGTCGGTCAAGGGTAAACCTATTACGGATCAATCTTTTTTGATATGACGAGGGCTTTTGATTTCGTTTCACATGAAATACTTTTGAATAAATGTGAAAGATACGGCATAAGAGGCCCTGCTCTCAGTTGGATCAAAAGCTATCTTAGTGAGAGAACACAAGCTGTGGAAACCACCTATATTTCGAAGAATAATAGAGTTATTAAAAATCAATCCCAATTTAAAGCTAATAATATAGGAGTACCTCAGGGCAGTATATTAGGGCCCTTACTATTTCTGATATACATTAACGACCTGCCTAACTCAGTAAGATACAAAAGCGTCCTATATGCAGATGACCTTTCCCTGATAGTACCATCACACCAAAAGCAGAATCTTAACATCCATATTAATAACGCAATTGAGGATGTAATGCACTGGTTGGAAATGAACAAACTTCAAGTCAATTTAAAGAAGACCAAATATATGACATTTTATAATAGAGTCAAACAAAAACTAGCGCTTGAAGTATCTTACAACAATCACATTATATCTTCAGAAGGTAAAATTACATTTCTGGGGATAATTCTCGACAACAGAATGTCTTGGGAATCACACATTGATAATGCATGTAAAAGAGTAAATAAATTTGTATATGCTCTATGGCGGCTCAGTAGGACGGTTAACCAAAAAGTAGCATTGAAGGCCTACCATGGGTATGTAGCATCGGTCCTAAGATATGGCATAACAGTCTGGGGTAACTCGGTTCACATTATGAAGTTATTTATTGCACAAAAACAATGTATCCGCGCCATCTGCGGAGCACCTCCTTTGACGTCTTGTAGACCACTGTTTAATGATCTAAAAATTTTGACCCTGCCAAGTATATACATATACGAAATCTGTGTACTGGTAAAACTAAACCCGGGACTGTTCACAAAATTTAGTGAAATATCTGATTTTAATACAAGGTACCCCGAAAAACTCATACATTTTGATACGATTAGAACTGAAATGTATTCTAGAAGTTGTTACCCAATGGCTATAAAAATTTTCAACAGATTACCAGCTGACATAAAAAATCCACTTATCAAGGTAAACATTTTTAAAAAAATATTGCTAAAATGGCTCATCTCTATGAGTTTTTATAGCCTAAAGGATTATTTTGACACAAAATCGTATAAAAGTTAATTTTGACATCCAAATAATTGTGATTTTCTTCATAGAAGTTTAGTGTTAATTTTAAAATTTGATGACAATCTTTTACTTTATATAACTATTGATGAATCTATTATTTGACATTGCAACAATTATATTTTAATGACTAATTTTATTGAACTGAAAGATATTCTGTAATTACTTTCTATTATAATTTTTGCATGCCAGCTCCTGGTGAAACATGTAAAGCTACTTCAACATTATGAAAGACCATTTTGTACCATGTTTTAATGCAAATAAACATTCATTCATTCATTCATTCATTCATTCATTCATTCAAAATAAATTGTACAGTATGTCAAATTCCAACAATGGATAATAAATTCTATTGTTTGGAGATTAAATTGAAAATCGATTAAAGAAATTTGACAGTTTTGGATAACATGTGCTGTTGACTGTACAAAGATCGCTCATTATTAGTGTCATAAAAAATCTCAAGGACACTCAGTGAGCTATGGAGAGACATAGGATTACTCTCCGCGGCCGAATTAGAAATGAGGACTTGAAGAGATTCGTATAAGAATTAAACTTGCAGATATAGCTCAAAGAATTAGCAAGCTTAAGTGCAGTGGGTGGGGCACAGCTTGTAGAACTGACGGCCGCTGGGTCAGAAAGGTTCTCAAGTAAAGAAGCTGAAATTTTCCAAAATTAAATTTAAAAAAATATAGTTTATAGTTTTACTTTGGACTTAAGTAATATATATTCTTTAAACTGTGTAGGCACCTACGTAACGGATGCGGCAAGACACAAAAGACCACAAAGCCCAAAAAAATTACCTGACATTGGCTTGCACATATTTCATGCGTAAAACCTTCAAATAAGGCACGCATTTATTAAATCGACAGAGCCTCTAAGACTATACAATAAGGGACTGCACACACTTAAGTGCAACGCACCTACAATTTTGTTTTTGTATGTCATCGCATCAACACACAAAAGAAAACCTCGTTTTCTTCTTCGAATTATTTTAGTAGAGACCCGGACTTTTTTTTAGTTACTATACCTATTAGAATCTAATCTCAGTATCATTATAATGAGCGTAACCATATTATTATAGTGATCGTAAGCGCAACTACAACGCTAGGCTATTTATTTATTTATTCATCTAACCAACAATTGTTTACACATTACATTTATCAATTAGATTAGCTATTACATACTTACACAAGTGTAACAATTAATTATAGGTTAACACCGCTTGTACAATAAACGGCTACTTAAATATTAAGTTAGATTTCCATTATATCATAAAGAACGGGTTATAAGTGACTTGTTATATGTTTATACCAGTAATATTATTATTAATGAGACCAAAATAAAGTTTCATGCTATGAAATAATGTAGAGATAATAAGTTAACAAACAAATATTTAGGCTAGGGTTCGATTCTCAGGACGAAAAGTGTTATAGGGGTTTTTTCTATTTTGACATGTGCGTGTTAATAGGCTCGCCACTTAGCCATTTATTACCTTTTTATTAAATTAGGAAACCTAAACATACTGGTGAATTGGGGGTGTATATTAGTTAGTAGGTACCTCAGCTTAGCCCATCGCGAAATACAGGCGGGATTTATGTGAATATACCTGACGTATATATATACCTAATATATGACGCCTGTATGAAGGGTTAGGCCAAAGGTTAAATCCAAACTCCGAGCTGCTACTGACAATTTCATAGAAAAACCCAATAACACTGTGGAGGGGCGAGGTGTGTTGCCTCACACACCAAAGGTCGGAGGATCCTCCGACCAGGCGGGTGTTTTGCCTGGCGGACCACGGCCCGACGGTTGATATCGGGCGATTGTATATATCCACGTTACGTTGCAAACTTCACTTGCTCAATTCAGGACTTGTCCGTCTATTTTCTATGTAGCGCGGTAGATGTCGCTACAACACTTTGCTCGACTTGAGAATCGGACCCAGAACCTCTAGCGTAGAAGTTGCAAATATGACCACTAAACTAATGAACATAACATACATAATATACCATCACGCCTGTTTTCCCCGAAAGGTTAGGGAAAGCGTCCTATTTACACCCACAGTTCGCAGGTATATTTAGGTCCCATGTAATAGGGGGCGAGCCTATTTTCATTAACCGGGCACATATCCAGACTCCGAGCTGCTACTGAGCACTTCATACAAAAGAAACCACACTGCTCGACCTGTGAGAATCGAACCCAGAACCTCCAGCGTAGCAGTCGCCACTAGATTAATGAAAATTTCACAGAATCTGTATTCATTACATTTCGAGATGTCTTCAGATGGTTAGTATTGTTTACCTCAACTGAACCTGTAAATGTGTGAACATTATGGCATGTCTGAGTGGACTCCTAATTTATATCCTGCTTTGATGATGTGTGCATTTTACCACATAGTTCATTTATTTTCTTATAATGACATCGAGTTCTCAAACACTGAGAACCTTCTAGTAATTAGCGACTTTGGTCCAACTTTGGCATTCAATGTTCACACATCCTCATATCGCAACATTATACCAGTGAAGATTGTAACACCATTTATCTTAAAAGAGTGTCCATGGAGTTTCTTGCCGGATTCTTCTCCATAGGATCAACCTTTTGGAACAGTGCAACTCGAATCATAACGTTTCATAAACGCTTGTAAAAGCTTATTTGAAATAAAAATATTTGAACTTTAATGAGGCCGTTAATACTGTTACGATATAATGAGTGACGTACCTAATGTCATCTTTTACTAATCTTACATCGGTATATAAAATATATCTTGACATGCCCGTTTAATGTTGTCGCATTAAGCGCAGAATAATATATATAATACGTCAATACATTCTTTATTAATAGTATTGTGACATTTGGTGAATTTTTATTTTATGTAAATTAACATAATGAGCACGTGTTAACATATGGGATGTGAGATTATGGTCAACCTGTTGTAACTGTCCACTATTGGACACGGGTGTCCTATTAGAATGAGAGGTTAGGCTATTTGACGACATTTCAACATTATTAAGTTGGTGGCTTAATAATTTTAAAACAAGAAACTGTTTCTTTGTTTTCCTATCCTGAGTTCAAAAACATTTTTTTTTCTTCATTTCGGAGAAAAAAAATTAAAAGAAAACGTGTGATGACGTCACTTATACGAAGGACGTAACTGCTAAAAATTTAATTTTATAGTATAGGATTGAACACAACCGTGACAGGCTGTGGTTCAGCATTTGCTGGACCCCTTTAAAGGATTCCACTATGGTTATAGCCTGCGGGCGGCTGCCTCGGGACTCCACCAAGGTCGTGGGATACCTGAGACTACAATCGCTAAGAATAATTTATTTATTTATTGATACATTAAAATGAACGGGCGAAGCCAATAACACTAGTTAATCAATAGAAGTTTGCAATAAATGCAATCATATTGCATCTATCTCATTAGCTTAGTGGTTCTAAGCGCGACTGCTACGCTAGAGGTGAATTTTCCTATGAAATTCTCAGTAGCAGCTCGGAGATTGGATTAACCATAATTTACATAGCGACAAACTGTGGGTGTTAATTAATATCACCTCTGTACCTTGGGTAATAAAGGCGTAATGAAATGTTATCATAAATTGTGATTCATCATGGCTATCTTACCCCTCCAGAAAATAGCCTACGTAGGTAACACGGATGTTTTCCCCTACCACTGGGTGTTTTTCCCTACGGCCAGGTGTTTTGAAATAGAAAGCCATTCAATATATGGGTATAGGTACTCCTGTCCCACAAAAACAGAGATCCCAATTAAATTACCAAATAAATTAAGAAACAATAAATATTCATGTAGTTTAAGTTGCACCATAAAATAAAATCTACCAAATTCGTAACATGTGACAACACCAACATCAGCCTTAGTTATGTTTGGCACCCAGCGACAGTTGCCAGTTGCCTCTGTATTGCTATTATTCCTCACTTTAGTAAATTTATTTACTCATTTTATTATTCAAGGTATTTGTTTTTTACTTATAATCTGAAAAAGATTATAAAATAGAATTATAATGGCTTATTCCGTTATTCCCGCCCGCACCAGGATATTGTTCCCAAGCGCTCCAAAACTAAAATTAAATATTATTATTTGTTTGTAAAATCATTTAAATATAAAAATCCTTGGAGCTCCTGGTAATGAATGTATGAAAAATGTATTTTAGAGCACAATAGATTTGGTGCGCATGGGAATACCTTCACGGATTAGACAAGGTTTTCTTAATATATACTAATCCTTACTAATAATAAAAACGTGAAAGTTTGTGAGTATGGATGTGTGGATGGTGGAAGTTTGTTACTCTTTCACGCCTGAACGGCTGAACGGATTTGGATAAAATTTGGCACACGGATACATTATAGCCTGGAATAAAACATAGGCTACTTTTTATCCAGGTCGGACCCAATCCTGAAGTCCACGCAGATAATGTCGCGGGCAGAAGCTAGTATATTATATACTTAATATATTGTACTGATGTAAAAGTTTAATTAGTGGGTAATTAACTCCTAAAAGGGCAAGTCAGGTGCAGTAAACAGTGCATAATTATGTAAATACGGCATCGACATTTGGACAAATAGTCACCATATACCTGCCAGAGGTATGTCCGGTGGTATATTACCATAGGTGAGTGGTGACAGGGGGAAATATTATGTGGTCGCGGCGTAGAGAAGAGCGCAGGTCCATTGTATAACGATAATAATGTAAAGTGACCATATATTGTACCTGTGACGTTTACTAAATATACTAATTTCTAAAACTTTAGAACTAAGACTGCCTCATTAGTCCAGTTGCCGTAGCGTGGCTGCTACGCTAGAGGTCCTGGGTCCGATCTCCAGGTCGAGCAAAGTGTTATTGGGGTTTTTTGTGAAATTCTCAGTAGCAGCTCGCAGTTCAGAATTTGTGCCCGGTTAATGGAAATTGGCTCGCCCCCTGCTATGTATAATGTGACCTAAAAATACCGGCAAACTGTGGGTGTACAGTAGTACATCTCTGCCTAACCCTTCGGGGAATACAGGCGTGATGGTATGTTCCAAAACTTTATTGCGAAATACAACATCAAAACGCACAGCACCTCACCGTGACCATAGACGCTGTAAAGGGTCCGAAATGTCGGGATTTTATAAAAACTGCGAATTTTTCTATCTCAAAACTTTAGGAGACATCATTTTAAAAATGTTCCCTACTGGGAACATTAATTATTATAGGTATTATTTAGAATGTTAGGTGTCTGTGAGTGTGATCTCGTGTAGGTATGAATACTTAATCCACATTTCTATCTTCATTTAAGTGTCGCATTATGCTCTCAACTTCTCATTGTATATTTATCATGCATACTCACGACATTACCTACAATAGCTGATTCTGGAGCACCCATATTATGTATACCGTTTTGTCAAGTATTTTTAGGTCCCATGTAATAGGGGGAGTGTTCACCATTAACCGGACACAAATCCTAATTCTCATCATCATCATAATTAGCTTTTATCAACACTCTGCACAAGACATAAGCGTCCTCCCTTCTCTTCCTCCTTTTTCATTCATCCCTGTTTTGCGCCAGTCTTATACAGGTCTTTCCAACACACTTTATCACAGGTCTTCTATGCCATCATGCGTGAAACTCATCATCACTGATGCTCCGAACTCGGGGGCCAACATAATCCTAATGATAGGTAGTGAGATCCTTATGGCTCCATTTTATAAGATCAATTATTACTTATAAGTACTTACTACATATTTGAGTTGACTACTTGGTTTAAACGTTGATTTGATTTTATAAGAGAAATACTCAAACAAAGTCTTAGGACTTCAACAATATATGGACAAATTTTATTCGTCGGAAAAAACGTGTTCTATATTTTTTTTTATATTTTATGATACAACGGAAAATTCGCTTGTTCACAAAAATGTAATTCCGAAATAAATCGTAATCCAGACAATATTTTATCAAATTATGATATTATACGGATTTGGATACCGTTAATCTAGGTTCCTACGGTACTATTTCGTCTACTACTACTTCACTGGAAATAAAAGTCTGGAAAATCAGTCCAAACTTGGTAAAGTTATCAAAAATTGCATTCGCTTACATTTAATTCCAGTGTAGTATTTTAGACGAAATGGTAAAGTAGGAACCTAGATTAATGGTATCGTAATCCGAATAATAACAGAATTAAATTGTGTTTGAATTACGATTTATTTCGGTATTACGTTTGTAAGAGACATTCGGTCCGCCGTACTCTTAATAACAAAAAGAAATCATGCTGCCCCATACAATGGAAACATACACCAACCTGTTTTTACCACTTAATCGACCAAAGGATCTATTAGCTTGAAATATTCACCACATTAGCATAACTTATGCCCCTGTCTCTGCTTACTTGACATCTCTATCTTGCTTAACTTAAAAAAATAGATGTCATCTAACATTTGTGGTTTAAAATATAAGGTATGCAAAATGTCTATGGCATTTTTTTGGGAATTGTAAACGGTTTGACAGGTTGATTTTTCTTTTATAGTTTTTGTAGTACTGTGGTCTTGTGGTCACTAACGCGGTTCGTGAGCGTAAGGTCCTGGTTTCATCTTTGTGGTAGAGAAAAGTGTTTGTATGTTTGAGAAATTTTCTTGATGGCGTGTCATGTCTTCCAACCTGTATAAGTCAGCATGGTAGACTGTAGCTTAACCCTCTCTCATTCTGTGAGGAGACCCATTCCTACTAGTGGGACGGTGTCATATCGGTCTAATGGCTTTGTAAGCGCGACTATTGAACGTCATTTCCTGAGTTTGATTCCCAGGTTTAGAAAAGTGTTATTTGGTTTTTCTATTATATACTTAAATATCAACTTGGAAATCTTAATAATATCTTAATAACTGCCTAATTACCCTAGTGGTCCTAAGCACAACTAACTGCTACGCTATGCTGGATTCAATTTCCAAGTCGATCAAAATTTTTTAATTGAGTTTTTCTATGAAATTCTGTAATGCTCGGAATTCAGATTTGTGTAAAAGACTCACTACTACATAGGATTTAAACATACCAGCAAACTGTGGGTGATTAATACTGTACAGAAATACCGGCGTAATGGTATGAAACGGTAGATCTTTTTTTATGGGATAGGGGGACAAACGAGCAGACGGATCGCCTGATGCCAAGCCTGAAGCCTGATGGTAAGCAATTACCGCCGGCCATGGACACCCGCAACACCAGAGGAGTTACAAGGGCGTTGCCCGCCTTTTAAAAGGGGATTGGGCCTCCGGTAACCTCACTCACTCGGCGAAACACAACGTAAGCGTTGTTTGAAGCCAGTTTTCTGTGAGGCCGTGGTATCACTCCGGTCGAGCCAGCCCATTCGTGCCGAAGCATGGCTCTCCCACGTTAAAATCTATGGATTGGTATCTTGTTATATCACAAAAACCCCAACAAACCTAGTTCAAATTCAGTCGCTAATAACAGCAGAACGTAATCAATTAGCTTAGCTGCGTTAGTACACATCAAACGATGTGATGCGCCAGTTCGAGTTACCGGTGTCGACTGAAAAACGTACAAATCGACACAACTCGCAATATTGTACCACCACGCCCGCATCCGATGGACAACACTAGTGCTTTTGTAGATTTAGGAACTGTTTAGACAGGACTTACATTTAGAGGTATTTTTAATGGGATAGGGGGACAAACGAGCAGACGGATCGCCTGATGGTAAGCGATTACCGCCTCCCATGAACACCCGCAACACCAGAGGAGTCACAAGTGCGTTACCACCTTTTAAAAGGGGATTGGGCCTCCGGTAATCTAACTCACTCGACGAAACACAACGTAAGCGTTGTTTGACGCCGGTTTTCTGTGAGGCCGTGGTATCACCCCGGTCGAGCCGGCCCATTCGTGCCGAAGCATGGCCTTAACCTTAAACCAAGAATGAAAACTACTTTCTCTAAGCGTATCTACATATCAATATGACTACAAGACTATTACCACATACCCGCTTCATTTAGTGTGGCAGGCGATGAATATCGGGAAGCAAGTTCTCAGCCACTCGCTTACAATGTTTATTATTTGTTTACACTTTCGTTCAGCACACCATTACACAATCGAATATACATACGACGAGGTAAGAACTCAACTACAGTTACAGGCATACGAGTAGCATTTGATAATAATTATAAAATGTGTTATAAGCGCCACGGTACAGTCAACTGAGCGGACTCACTCCATTTGCCGACTAGGCTCCCCGGCTTCAACGGGCATCCTGACCACACGCTTGCAGCGAACGCGCATGCCTGGTCAGCACCCTCAGCCGACATCAAGCAACTTGGTACAGCACACTGTACTTCGGCCGGTCAACAAACAAAGGCAGTCTCTCCTGCCAGGTCGACGTCGACGCAGCAGGCAGCTACTACTCAACACCGCACTCAATTAGGCTATATTGACGTAGCCCATAGGCCAGTATGTCATGTAAGTATACCTTATTTTTTTCTGCGTCCTATCTATTCTTTTGTAAATCTATCATCTAACGCTGATGCCTCGAAATGGGTGCTTCCGGTGGCGAGGCAAGATGGCCGCCACTCACTTCCGGCGCCCGTCAAACTTTACCAAAAGCCCGTTTGATGTTCTATCGCTGTTTTTCTTTCATTATTTATTACAAAATTGACAGTTTATTAAGAATTTGTTTATTCAATATCAAAGATAATTTACTTTGAGAATCGTGATTACCTATTTCTCAATTTCGAGAAACGGTGACTAACGATAAGACTCACAGGTTCATAATTAAACTTGAAAATATTAATGTTACTAGTGACGGTGCAGGTGGCGTGTCAAGAGCGCCAACCCGTACTCGGCCAGCGTTGTGGATTATAAGCCATATTCCTAAATTTTTGAGAGGAGACCAGACAATATTATAGAGTCCTACTGCTAGGGCTTGAAGATGATGAGTAAATTGAATATTGTATTTAATAAGTTAGAAATCTATGATTCACTTCAAGTCGGAAAACATCAAAAGCAACAAGATTAACGTATAACAGACCATATCAACAGTAATCTCATAAAGAAATCAACCATTACTAATTACATTACCGAACACAACAGCCATTCTGACTAGCAAAAGCATACATCTATTAGAGAAATAAAACGATTCATTAAACACATAGGTATCTCAACAAAATAATAGATATGGCAATAAAAATATCTTACCAAATCTAAATTCTTTGAAATTACAGAAATATTACTGCCTCATTAGTCTAGTGGTCCCAAGTGCGACTGCTACGCTAGAGGTCCTGGGTTGGATACCTTTGGTATCGTATATTGGTATGGTATGTTATGTTACAAAAATATTTACGTACAAGAAAAATTGCCTCGCTACTGCTACATAAAAGGTCCTGAGTTCGATTCCCAGGTCGAGCAAAATATTCTATGCAATTCTCAGTAGTAAATTGGAGTTTGGTTTTGTGTCTGGTTAATGGCGACAGGCTCGCCCCTTATTACCTTCATGGCACCTAAATATACCGGCGAACTATGAAAGTCATTAGCACACCTCTGACTAACCTTTCCGGGAATACAGGCGTGATAATATGTTATTAACTTACAAGAATAGCAAATTCCCAACTTTATACTTTTAAAATACCTGTATTGAAATACTATTATGTACCTTATCCCAACACGATAAGAGTCAGTAATTTTAATTCAATGCGACTTCTACACACTCATAATGTTTCTATGGTATAAACGCTCAAAGAGTTTCATATATCATGAGGTACAGTCAGACAATAAGTGTTCAATAGAATCAAAGAAATTCCGACCGGCCTTTACTAAAACTGAGGGTACGCACAAAAGGTTAACTGCAGCGGAAATTACGTCATCCACACCTTGTTTTGTTGGCTGTACCTTTAAGTGGACGGTGTTATGTCAATAGGTTGGTTAATTTTTTTGTGGTCAATGTCTTGATTCCTTCGTGATTTAGGGGTCTCCCAAATCATGGGAACTAAACATACTGGCGAATTGTGGGTGTACATTTGTTCACCTCTACCTAACCCTTCGGGAATACGGGCGTGATGATTATGTTATGTTATTTCGACATTTGAATCTATACTCTAGAAAAAAATACTTTTGAAATTTAGTGAATGGTGTACATTATTATTGATGGTCGTGACTGTACACAGGTTTTAGCAACAAATATCTTTGATTTTGACTTTGACAAATATCAATTTATGCAGAGAATTTCTCACATAAGCTGAATAGAAACACAATAATTGACTGTCAATCATTTCGCTGTTCTCTGAATGCTATTCACAGTATTAATAAAACAAATATAATAAAATTGTTACATCTCGCATAACCCCGTCCTTTTGAGGTGTAAGCGATCAACAAACCCAATCAGTCGACTCATTCATCCGCATAATGCTGTCCATCTTTTAACACTTCTTCACTTTTGTATTCCACCGTCCCTTTGTAAGGTACCTATTATCGAAGTAAGTGGAGCCATTCATTATAAGATTATTTTCGATTTGGTGGTTTGAAGGAAATATTTAAGGTATTATAATGTTGTATTTTTATGTTAACAGACCGCATCAAAAATAGCTTACTGCGCTCCAAAACCCAGATCGCCGACATAGGCCTAAAACTGCCAGCATAAAATGGGACTGGGCTGTTCACGTCTGCCGCATGTTAAACGAGTTATCAGCTAAACAAACTACCGAGTGGGTCCCATCCCTCGTAACGGTAGACGACATCGCGGCAGACCTAGACGGAGATGGCGGGGTGAGCTTGACTTCTTCAGGAAGTATTGGCCCAAAATAGCCTTGAGTCGTGAGGAGTGGAAAGAGGGTAGGTAGGCCTTTGCCCTACAATGGGACGACAACGGTGGAATTATAATAATAATGTTGTATCAGAGTTATGGAACGCAGCATGCTCAAAATTTAAAAAAGTACGAAAAGAAGAAACTGAGCTCTGAGCTGATGCTCTAAAGTTAAAGTTCAAATGGACAAGTTAGAAGAAGTCGCGCACCATTCATGAATGGGAGGAAGATGTAAAAAGATTACAGGAACACATTGAATACTGTGGAAGGGCGAGGTGTGTTGCCCCTCACACTAAAGGGAGGATCCTCCGACCAGGTGGGTGTTCTTTTGCCTGGCGGGCCACGGCCCAAAGGTTGATGTCGGGGGATTGTATATAATGCAAGCTGCGTTGCAAACTTCACTTGCGCGATTCAGGACTTGTCCGTCTAGTTTCAATGTAGCACGGTAGATGTCGCTACAATACAATTTAGTGAAGGAAAAATTCGACTGCGGGCAGTATTCGAACCTTTATCTTCTGGTTAGATACACTTGTGGGAATTTCATAGATAAATCCAATAACGTTTTGCTCAACCTGGAAATCGAACCTCTAGCGTAGCAGTCGCGCTTGGGACCACAAGACCAGAGGCAGTCTGGCAATAGGCTCGCCCCCTATTACATGGCATCTAAATATACCGGCGAATTTTGGGTGTATATTAGTACGCCTCTGCCTAACCTTTCGGGGAATACAGGCTGATGGTATGTTGACCCAATACAATTATTGGAAAAAGGCTAAGCAGTCTTAGATTAACCGTGGCAAGCATAGCCTAACTTTGCAGTTCGATTTGATCATCATGGCGATTACCTACCCATGACAAGCTATGAAAATGACTCATGCGATCAAGACACATAAATCGCGTCGACAAATCGTCATTGCATAGACATCCTTATCAAGTATTAGGTCGCAACCTGACCCGTGCATTCACACGACCAACACTGCAATCTTTTCACCATTGTGTACTGATAATGTAAGTAATCGTGTTTTATTATTTTATATTGGCCTGACCTGGGAACCGAAACCACGATCTCTAGCTAATGAGACGATTTAGAGCCACATAATATTCAAATATCGATACCAATTTTACCGATATGGTTCAACAGATATTTCTATGGCGTCAATTTATTATAATAATATGAAACAAAGCAAGGAACATAACCGACGTCACTTGCAGCGTATAGATGTCGTCGCGAGGGTCAGCGCGTGAACCGAGATACTCTTGATGGATAGCACCCAATGGTTATTAATGGTTTTCTATACCAACCTGACGTACAGCATGCTCCAAATGTACAATGTTTTAAGGAAACCTTGTCCGATCCGTGAAGGTATTATTAGGTATCGAGATTAAAAGTAAATAAGATAAAAATTACAAGTAAATTAGGTAAAACTTACAAGTAAATTAGGTAAAGTACATTAGGGAAGTATTCAGATTACAAGTAAAAAATATCCTGAATAAAATTTACTAAAGTGAGGAAAAATAGCAATACAGTGGCAAGGGGCAACTGTCACTGGGTGTCAAACATACTAAGGCTGATGTTGGTGTTGTCACATTTTAAAAATTTGACAGATTTTGGGAAAATTGAGGTAATTTGGGCACGACAATCGTGCATTTTAAACTTAATTAATATGTTTACTTTCGTTAATATTTTATCTTTATTTGATAATTTGATTGGCATACCTGTATGTGATTGGCATACCTGTATGCCGATTTGGATCGATGGAATAAGTCGTGAGGAAACCTGCATACTGTCTGAGAAATATTCTCGACAGCGTGTGAAGTCTGCAAATCTGCAGTAGGCTAGCGTGGTGGACTATAGTAGGCTATCATCATCACATCAGCCTATTGCCGTCCACTGCTGACCCTAGGCCTCCCCCAAAGAGCGCCAACCATCCCGGTCTTGGGCAGCTCGCATCTATCCGCTGCCAGCCACTTTCAAATCGTTGGTCCATCGCGTCGCAGGGCGTCCCACACTACACTTGCCCAAACGCGGTGTCCACTCTAACACTTGTCTGCTCCATCGGTCGTCTGTTCGTCTGCAGACATGACCGGCCCACTTCCATACTATTTCCATATAGTAGTCCCCCAGTAATAATGTTCAAATAAAAAAAAAAATGAATTTTACCTATTCATTATAATATTATTGAATACTAGCTTTTGCCAGCGACTTCGTCCGCGTGGAATAGTTACTTTGTTCCCTAGTTCTTCGCCGGTTTCACCTGCGTTGCCCCGTTCTTAAGGGTTGTAGCGTGATGTTTTATAGCTTGAAACCTTTCTCATGAATCACTCATTTTCCCAACATTTCCCTTCACTGCTCTGCTCCTATTGATCGTAGCGTGATGAAAAGTATAAGTAAGTAAGTGGTTTTTGTTTCTATAACGAACATACAGACAGACAGACAGACAGACAGACAGAAGACAAAAATTTTACTGATTGCATTTTTGGCGTCAGTATCGATCACTAATCTCCCGCTGATAGTTATTTTGGAAATATATTTCATGTACAGAATTGACCTCTCTACAGATTTATTATAAGTATAGATATAGATTTAAATGATAAACTATGATGAATTCTAAAATTAAATATAATTATGTAATTCACGCTAAACATTATTTGACATTTTGTATTATGATTTAACTACTATTGACTGCATCGTTTGACATTATATTATCATAACTAGTTCATAGGTGTCTGTAACATTCAAATATTTCCACACCATTTAAAAGCATCACAAATTTACGAACACAGCCTGTACAATACAGCCGGTCCCCAAATGATGTATAATGAAATATCGGCGACTAGTTCCCGAGTAATGTGTAGTATAGACGTACAGACAACTCGTATTTATGTAGTTGTGTTCCATCACATAAATCTACCTTGTTTTGTTTTGATCTGCTTTCTGCTGAAGTATTTTGTGTTATTTGGTTACTATGCCTATATTATGCAAGGTTTTAGTACCTTAGAATAAATATGGACTACTAGCGACTTGTCCCGGCTTCGCACGGGTGATTAAAATGATTAAAATGATATTTGTTTCTGTAAATAGATCATAAAAAGATACTTTTACAAGACAATGCTTTACATTTTTTTTAAACTAGATGGCGCCGGCATTTCCTAACTGACGACCTCTGAGAAGAAACACTGAAACAAACTCAGAGAATCATGGTCTCTTTTGGTGGATATTATTGTAGTTTTAGTGGGTATCCCTAATTTTTTCTAAGTAGTTAATAAATATAGCATATGTTACTCAGAGATAATGTAGCATTCTAATGGTGAACGAAAGATTTTTTCTCTGAATCTGTATCTATTGTAGTTTTTAGTCTTTATGGCGTCAGGAATCGTACTGACTAAATGGATATTTTCATGATCGATATTACCGTACTCAGACAATAAATGACCATCCTTTTTACCCGACTACAAAAAAGAAAGGGTATTGAGTTTAACAGTCTATGTATGTATGTATCGTATGGATGTTCGATCCTATCTCAAAAACTACTCATCAAATTTTATTTGTCACTATAGTATGACATTGCCTTGGGTAGGTACATTTTGATTGTCAAAAAATATGGAACTTCATTCGCGTGATCTCGTTGACAGTCAAACTAGACTTGATAATATGCAATGATCATATAACTGTGGTCGCTGTGTCTCTTTCTTCAAAAAGCCATTTCAGACATTACCCTACATTATTACTCACATATTTGCTATATAACTGAACTTTAAAAGACGCCATGATTCTCTAAGTTTGTTTGGGCTTTTTTTCTCAGAGATCATCAGTCAGGAAATGCTGGCGCCATCTATTTACAGAAAATGTATTGACTTGTATTCCTCCTTAATTTACAGGGTCGACAACACGTGAGTGATAACCCTGGTGTGGCAAGCGTCCTTATGCTGCGGTAACCGCTTATCATCAAACGGGCCGTATGCTGGTTTGCCACCTTAGTGGTATAAAAAAAGTGTCTTCTATACATATTTTATTCTATCATGCATTGCTCATAAGTGAGATTTTAATAGTTCACACATCATTAAAAATATTTTCATAAAATTCCACACGTCCAAATAAAAATAAAATTCTACTTCCAACAAAAAAAGGCGTGAATGATCAGTAATGCCCGATCCGGATATCGAACCTGGCACAATCACGAATCAAACACTTGTAGTTCATCAAGAACAATTAAAACAAAATGATTGTTTTACGGTATTAATATCTAACCGTCTCGTTAACTATTCAGTAACGGTACTTTGTTTTTCTGGGGTTTATTAAACTGTGAAAGCGTGTCAATACGTTTAGGCGTTTAAACCATACTTAAACACCTTACATGCCATTTTGAATTAAATTTTGAGGCACAGTTACTGGCTTGATAAAGATTTTAAGCAAAGGGTTCGTTAGTTCTCAGTTGTTTTTTTTTATTTATTAGGTCGGCAAACGAGCAGCTGTGCCACCTGATGGTAAGTAGTCATCGCTGGCCATGGACACCTGCAGCAGCAGAGGTGTTGCTGATGCGTTGCCGAACTTTAAGATCCCCTACGGACTGCAGGCTGCCAGAGCCGCAGCCATCGAGGGGGAACTGGCTTTTACGCGTAACGGTACGTAATTATATATAAATCCTTAGACTAATGAAGCAGAGTGTTTTCCTTCCTTCTTACCTTGTCGCAATGGGGGCTTAGTAACCATGGAGCCCAAGGTAAAGCTAAGTAGAACCCCAGGGAGAAGCCCCTAAGAAAGCAGCACCTCTCTTGCGGGCTTAAGCCAGGAAGCCCGCATTGGAGCGGCCACTGTAGGTTGCTGTGTCGTATAGAAGGCGCAGCAACTGAGGCAAGCCGCGGTGATGTATAAGGTGACACGGCGGCTGAAGGTGTAAGGGGCTGCGGCTTGAGAGGAGTGTTGGTATTACGGTGCGCCGTTCTCCCTGCCCTCTGCAACCGAGGTGTGGACGTCCGCGGTGGGATCGCGGATCATAGGGGACCGATTCCCACTGGCCGGAGAGCCCCGCACAACCGTCCCGCATCCCCGAAGCCGCACTGTGCATAAGGCGCATTTCCCCGCCTGACAAAAAAGTCTATCACTGCTGTAAGTACAGTTAGTTATTAATGTGCCCGAAGGTTATAACTCCATCTCACAATTAGAGGTCGAAAGTTCGCATCGAGTCGGGCAATTGACCGCAAGAAATACACACTACGTTTAGACCAATCAGAGGACAGGTTTATTATGTCGGTACTGTAATAGATGAAACATAATTAACACGTCTCCACTTAATCGCTATGTAATTGGCTGTGAAGTGAAGAAAAACATGCGCTTGCAACCGCTCTCCTTAAGAGACTAAGAAGACTGCAATTTATTCAAAGCTTAATGTAAAATTAAGCGCCTTTGTTTGTGGTTTTAAGCGCATTCCAAAGGGTTTTATTAGACAAAAGATTCCCTTCTACGAAGTCCAATCTATCTCTATAACAAAATTCATCTAAATAGCTTAAGTGGTTTAGGCGAAACAAATAGAAAAACTTGCTTTCGCTAATTAGCTATTCCCGCAGATTCACTCGCATCCCAATGGAATTTATACGATAAAAATATACTATGTCCTTTTCCCAGGTTCAATCTGTCTCTATGCCAAAGTTTATCAAAATTGGTTCAGGGGTTTAGGTCTGAAAACATAAGAAACAAACAGTTTAGTTCTTTTTTTAAATTTAATTTTGCATTAACGCATGCTAAACTTTCCCAAAAATATAAATTTTAGAAGAAGGATGAATTTTTCCGGATTGACGCAGGTTCGAACCCTGCCTGAGACCGACTTTTACTTACCGAATTAAGTAATATTAACTAATACAACGCGAAAATATCCGTAAAAAGTAGTTTTATTTCAATGTCTAATATTCGCGTAAGTGTCAGAATACCAGTATCATTTATAATATTGATAAGTAATATGGATTCCTTATTTCTAATAAGTAAAGAATTATGTATTAGGTCCTATGCAATACGGGCAAGCCTAATCTTTAACCTGGCACGAATCGAGACAGTTTTTCTAACAGAAAAATACCATAAAACACCTTGGGAATCGAATCCAGAACGGCACAATCAACGGTCGCGTTAATTTGGTGATTTTAATTGCAGTGGGAACAAAATAATCAATTTCTTTTTTTTGCTTCATTGATTAAGTAAGTGTACGAAATGTTAGAGTTAACAGTCGTTTAACTTAACGAGTGATTAACGATTTAGTGCAGTTAATCAAAGTTTAGTATCATCGTATTTGCGTGACGGTATCACGGCGAGCCCTTTGTACTAGCACGAAGAAAAGTGTTAAATAGAAATAATTAAATAATTACGCAAAGTCGCGAGTTTGCCCGCGACTTTGACTGCGTGGACTTCAGAATTGGATCCGACATGGATAAAAAGTAACCTATGCGTTATTCCAGGCTATAATCTATCTGTTTGCCAAAGTTTATCCAGATCCGTTCAGCTGTTCTGGCGTGAAAGAGTAACAAACATTCATACATCCATACTCACAAACTTTAGTCTGTGTGTTATTCCTGGCTATAATCTATCTGTTTGCCAAATTTTATCCAGATCCGTTCAGCTGTTCTGGCGTGAAAGAGTAACAAACATCCATACTCACAAACTTTCACGTTTATAATATTATTAAGGATAGTTTTTATAACGCATTTCTTCTTCACCGAGAAGAAATGCCATATAAAAACTATCTTCGTCTGTCTTCGTCAGTTAGAAAATGGGGCCATTTAGTATCTACTTATTAAAAAATTCAAGCATCATAAGAAAAAGTGCCTTTATAAGATCTTGACTTAGCATCACGCTTGTATTCCCCGAAACGTTAGGCAGAGGTGTATTAATGTACACCCACAGTTCGGTATGGTCCGGTATGTTTAGGTCCCATGTAATAGGGGACGAGCCTAATAATAACGGGCTACTACTACTAGCTACTGGGAATTTCATAGAAAAACCCAATCATTTTAAGAGAGGTAGGGCATAGTGGAATCGAATAATTCCACTCACAATTGGAGCTGCTCGACTGGGGAAGCACCTCCACCATACAGAAAATCGTAGCCAAATATCATAGCTCCGTGCTATGTTGTGTTCCTAACAGTGAGCAAGGTCGCCAGAGTTCCGCGAGGATGCATTGTGTTGGCATTGTGGGTGACCGGTGGTGATTTGTTACCACCGCTGTCATGTATGACAGCATGTCTCCTATGCTGACAGGCCAACTATTCCTCCTCAATTTACAGGGTCGGCAACGCGCGAGTGATACCCCTGGTGCTGCGTCTATAGGCTACGGTAACCGCTTACCATCAGTACATATCGTACTGTAAGCTTGTTTGCCACGTTAGTGGTATAAAAAAAAAATTTGCTCATCACGCGAATTGAACCCAGGACCTTTAGCGTGGCAGTCGGCTTGAGACCATTAGACTAACGAGGAAGTTTCAATTTTTTTTTTATGGAATAGGTGGTCAAACGAGCAGACGGATCGCCTGATGGTAAACGATTACCGCCGCCCATGGACACCCGTAACACCATAGGAGTCACAAGTGCGTTGCCCGCCTTTTAAAAGGGAATTGGGTATCCGGTAACCTCACTCACTCGACGAAACACAACGTAAGCGTTGTTTGACGCCGGTTTTCTGTAAGGCCGTGGTATCACTGTGGTCGAACCGGCCCATTCGTGCTGAAGCATGGCTCTCCCACGTTAAAATTATTTATTTACAGAAATATAATATTAAACTCACCTGAAATCTAACTCTTTCATTCCAAAACCACTTTTGTAATCATCTGCCCGTCCAATCAAGCGTTGTGTCCTTAAAAAAACGTAACCTGTGAAATTGTCCGACATAAACACAATTAGTTGGTCATTGTGGAGACTATTGTGGTCGGAATCAATCCGACACGCCACTCATAACGCCAAACTTGTTATGTTATTGATGAACGAAGTGAGAAATGTAATACATATTCACTGGTTCTGCCAAATTCAATTTTTTTTTGCATTAGGCAGATCTATATAGCACAATTTAGGGTTATATTAATAAGAGAGGCAGGGCATAGTGGAATCGAATAATTTCACTCACAATTGGAGCTCTTGGACTGGGGAAGTACCTCCACCTTGCAGGAAATCGTAGCCAAATAACATAGCTCCGTGTTATGTTGTGTTCCTAACGGTGAGCAAGGCCGTCATAGCTCCGCGAGGAAGCGTTGTGATTCCATGTTGTATTGCTTTATTCCTTCTCATAGGTAGTCAGTTAGGAAATGCCGGCGCCATCTATACAGGCAAGTGTGTTTTTAGTCGTTATAATTTTTTTTATACCACTAAGGTGGCAAACAAGCATACGGCCCGTCTGATCGGAAGCGGTTACCGTAGCCTATAGACACTTGCAACCCCAGGGGCATCTCTCGCACGTTGCCGTCCGTATAAATTAAGGAGGAATAGTTGGGCTGGCAGCATTGGGGACATGCTGCCATGCATGACAGCGGCAGTAACAAAACACTGACGTTCCCCCAAACTGCTAACACAACGCTTCCTCGCGGAGCTCTGGTGACCTTGGTCCATTAGGAACACAATATAGCATGGAGCTATATTATTTGGCTACGATTTTCTGCAAGGTGGAGTTACTTCCCCAGTCGAGCAGCTGACATACCCTGCTGCTTCCCCTACCACGGTATGAGTATGGTCAACAGCATGAGTCATGCTGTTGACTCATGGTCTTCAATACTGTCAAATTTCTTCAATCGATTTTCAATGTAATCTCCAAACAATAGAGTTTATTATCCATTGGGGAAATTTGACATTTGATGTGCTGTTAACTGTATCTACATACGTACACTACAGTAACTATTTACCGTATGGTTTTTGGTCCACAAATCCAAATTACGAGCTTCTGCGAAGAATTTGATAGAAAAATTTAACAGTAGTGGATTACCAATGCATCTGAGTCCACCACTGACAAATCATAAATTAAACTAGATATTATCCTACTTTCTTAGTAGAAGCTCCTCCAAAACCCAGGTCCTAAATCCGCCACTGAGACATAATATAAAACTTTACTTCACCTGGGAACCTAACCCACGACCTCTGGCTAAGCAGCCGCGTTTACAATCTTGTGAGTGCGGCGGTAAAAGCTATTAATGACTCAGTAATAGCGTATGACACGCGGTATGCGGTGTGCTCACAGACGAACAATACGCACGCTGCGCACGCGCACACAATGCATTTCGGTTTCTACGGATGTGCTCTCTGTTAGACCATAGCGTAATGATATATTTGTTGCTTTATTAATCATAACATACAAATGTGCTCGAGACTTACTTGTGGCTTCTTCTCTCAGTAGTGAAGTCACGAAGGGCCGGCTTTTTGGGGGATGTCTTTTTTTATGAGATAGGAGGGCAAACGAGCAAACGGATCGCCTGATGGTAAGCGATTACCGCCGCCCATGGACACTCACGACACCAGAAGAGTCACAAGTGCGTTGCCGACCTTTTAAAAGGGGATTGAGCCTCCGGTAACCTTACTCACTCAGCGAAACACAATGTAAGCGTTGTTTAACTTCGGTTTTCTGTGAGGCCATGGTATGGACCGAATGGGCTAGCTCGACCGGAGTGATACCACGGCCTCACAGAAAACCTTTACTAAATAAGGGTAAAGGATAAAACCATAACAATATAAGATTTAAGGAGGAAGTAGTATTTTATATATGAAAAAAAGTTAGTTAGTTTAGGCAAACTCATATTGTTAACATAATAATAATAGGTACATCGTAGATGTACTTATGTATCAATATATTTTAGAGCTATTTTTTGTGTACAATACTAAGTGTAAGGTGGTTCATTGTTCTGCAAAAGAGCACCTCTCGCCATCTCGCCATCTCGAATTAAGTAATAGGTACCTAAATAACATAACATACCATCACGCCTGTATTCCCCGAAAGGTTAGGCAGAGGTGTACTTAATGTACACCCACAGTTCGCCAGTATGTTTAGGTCACATGTTATAGGGGGCGAGCCTATAGCCATTAACCGGGCACAAATCCAGACTCCGAGCTGCTAATGAGAATTTCATAGAAAAACCCAATAACACTGCTCGACCTGGGGATCGAACCCAGAACCTCTAGTGTAGCAGTCTCACTTGGGACCACTAGACTAATGAGGCAGTCCTAGTTAAGTAATAGGTACTTTTGTATTATAATTTCATTAAAAAAATTATAAAAAAAACCGGCGTCAAACAACGCTTATATTTTGTTTCGCCGAGTGAGTGAGGTTACCGGAGGCCCAATCCCCTTTTAAAAGGCGGGCCATCAGGCAATCCGTCTGCTCCTTTGTCCCGCTATCTCATAAAAAAAAAGTATTTTATTAAACCCACAACTCATTTCGTGTAGAATTCCGCTCTGTACTATTACAGATCTGTGTAACTGTCAGCCATGTTCGACTATCATTTCGACATAGTTTACCAGCGCCGACAGACAACCAGCCTCAATTACATGTATAATTGTGTATAGAAATATAATTAATGGGTTACATTGTTCCCAGTTTAATTGAACACATTCCATTACCATTGTATGGCCAGATGCCTAATGTCATGTCCAAGTAAATTGTCTTACAGTTTGACTAGTGACAATGGCAACAAAAAACTCCATACAAATACACAAAACATCTTTCCTCGGTGGTAGGGCCTCTTGGTCTGACTGGCTGGCGATCACCCTTACGTAGGAGTCTGTCGTAAAGCACCTTGGTGTGTATTTCGGCTTTTGCCAGTTCCCCTCGGTTGCTACGGCTCTAGCAGTCTGCAGTCCGTAGGGGCTCTTAAAGATCGGTAACGCATCAACAACTCGATACGACGATTACTACTTATCACCAGCAGGCTTACTCTTGAACTCAATTCCGATTTATCGACATTGGAATTGTTATTTTAGTAAAGGAAAAATTCAATCGCGGGCAGGATTCGAACCTACGTCTTCTGGTTTGTCAAACAAGAAGACGCAGGTTCGAATCCTGCCCGTGATTAAATTTTTCCTTTACTAAAATAACTTTATAACCTTAGCATGGAAAATGCAAAAAAAAAGATAGACATTGGAATTGTGACGTTTCGTCTAGTTTCGTACTCTTGAATCCGAGACTAGCGCCAAATTGTTTCAATATTGCGCGCTGATTGAGTGAACTAAATAGGATTGGGAAATGACCCAACCATTGGCCAATCAGGGATGCCGATACAAGGTTAACGGATTTGTGCTCAAGAGTACGAAATCGCCCGACAGCCAAATTGACATTGGAATCGGATCACGTTTGGATTGGTAAAACAATAGTTATTTAATAGTAAAGGAAAAAATTCAATCGCGGGCAGGATTCGAACCTGCGTCTTCTGGTTTGATACACCAGACGCTCTGACCTCTAAGCCACCGCGAACCCTACCCGCAGGATTGAAATTTTGCCTTCGCATTCTGAATTTACGTCATAAGGTGACGTTTGGTGACATCTATGAGAGGCAAGTTACCTTACAATAGTTTTCAAGAGTAAGCCTGCAGGTGACTCGTCAGCTCGTTTGCCGACTTAATCCATAAAAAAGTGGAATGATGCAGTGGAGTGCAATAAACGTATTGGGTACTAGCTTCTGCCCGAGACTTCGTGTGCGTGGATTACGGAATTGGATCCGACCTGGATAAAAAAGCCTATGTGCTATTCCAGACTATAATCTATCTCTGTACCAAATTTCATCTAGATCCGTTGAGCCGTTCCGACGTGATTTATGCAACAAAAATATCAAACATACATCCTCACAAACTCTCACATTTAAAATCGCCCAGGACGTCGTCTGCGTGGTCTTCAGAATTGGATCCGACCTGGATAAAAAGTAGCCTAGGGAGCCAATAACCTAAATTTTCTAAATAAAAATAACAAAATGGCAGCGCCCGTCAAATAAAAACTTCTACAGGCAAATTTTTGATACCTTGGATTAAGTTATTATAATTTTTGTTACTCGCTGATGCCTGATGTGTCTTTCTATTGGTGAATTTTAAATCGGTTTAGTAGTTTAGGCGTGAAAGCGTAAAAAACAAACAAACAAATTCACTTTCGAATTTATATTAGTTAGGATTAGTAGGATTGAACATACCATCACGCCGATATTCCACGAAGGTTTAGGCCGAGGTGTACTAATGTACACCCACAGTTTGACGGTATGTTTAGGTATTGGTAGCGAGCCTTTTGAGAAAGTATTTAAATCTTTCGCATTTTCCCAACAATGTTGTGGTCGGTCCAGTCTAACCAAACGCAGTTAAATCTCAGTATTTTACAAGAAGCTGTGTGGTCTAATCGACCACACCGTTAATCGTAAGCTTACACAGTAACATTAAAATAATTATAAATAGCGCATGCTGTGTTTTATGACATAACCAATAATAATATGGAGACATTAAAACTTTGAATAAATATTAGCTTGTCCGTTGATTTGGAAGCTCGACATAAATTTATTTTCATTTATTTTGTAAACAGTGCCAATTAATGTAGATAGTAAAATTAAAAAAAAAACATCCTGTATGTTGAAGGGTCATCGCTAAATCAAAATTGATAATATTGAACATTATGTAAGTAGATACCTACTTACCTAATTTATTTTGATGTTATTTTTTAGTAAAGGAAAAAAATCAATCGCGGGCAGGGTTCGAACCTGCGTCTCCTGGTTGGATACACCAGACGCTCTGAACTCTAAGCCACGCGAACCTAGTTACTAAAAAATAACTTTATAATCGCCGGTATGTTTAGGTCCCATGTTATAGGGGGCGAGCCTATAGCCATTAACCGGGCACAAATCCAGACTCCGAGCTGCTAATGAGAATTTCATAGAAAAACCCAATAACACTGCTCGACCTGGGGATCGAACCCAGGACCTCTAGTGTAGCAGTCTCACTTGGGACCACTAGACTAATGAGGCAGGCAAAATATCTACCTACGTCAAAAAAAAAAAATAAGAATGTTGATGGATTAAGTCGGCGAACGAGCTGACGAGCCACCTGGTGGTTGGTAAGTAGTCATTGTCGCCCATGGACACCTGCAAGACCAGGGGAGTTGTTGATGCGTTGCTGACCCTTAAGAGCCACTACGGACTGCAGACTGCCAGAGCCGCAGCAACCGAGGCAAATTGGCTCTTATGTGCAAAAGTCGAAACACATAACAAGGTGCTTTAAGATAGACTCCGACGTAAAGGTGATCGCCAGTCAGTCAGACCCCAAGAGGTCCTACCACGGAGCATTTATGATACCTAAATCGAATGGAATGGAATTATTGTAAAGAAGCCAATGGTTCAACCATGTTCTCATATGGACATCTGCATTAGTTATTTTATTTAGATCAGAAAATAGATGATTACTCATAAGTAATCATCTATTTTCGTTGTTTTAAGTCCTCAACTCCTAAACTATAATACCGTTTTATTTAGAAATGGGTATGAGGCGTCTGACAGTTGACATGAACGTTTGACGGGTATGACGTTTACACCACACGACAGCACGAGGCAAAGGAATAGGTTCTGTAATTCCTTATAACAAACTATAAATAAAACGCACACATCAAACACTGGAAATTCTCTTAGCTTGAGCTCAAAATAGTTACTTAATACTCAAACTACGTACCTACAAAACATCATCTCTGGCACAGTATAATATAGATTTTGTAGTGTAATTAGATACCTAAACTGTGCCTCTGGTATGATTTGGTAAGGACTATCCCGGCAGAACTGGTTCATTGTGTAGTGGTCCTTAACGCGACTGATACGTTCGGTAGGTCCTGAGTTTGATTACCGGGGCGAGCAAAGAATACTTATTGAGTTTGTCTTAGTAATGGCCACGCTCACTGAGGGTTCCGTACAAATTTGTAAGTTTTTATGATTTAATTACAAATGTTGGTATAGTTTTCCGATTTTTCCCTATACTTGTAGAGACTCGTAGGACTCGTAAGACGGTATTACTTGCCAAATTTCACAGGTCAACGAAAAATGCCCTCTATACTTTGATTCCCTTGAGGGTGCTGAAATATACGTTTGCGGCATTATCGGCTGTGTCTTTTATAAGTTACCTATAACTTTGATTTTTTCACAGCTTCAAGGGACTGTAGACCTGCGTATATGGTTCCCGAGATAAAGGGTCTTGACAGACAAACAGACGGACGGACGAACGGACAACAAAGTAATCCTTTATGGGTTCCGTTTTTTCCTTTACCCTAATAATAGTAGGTAATAGTCGTGTCGTACCCGTACAGCATGATCTAAATTAAAAAACGCATCACCCATACTCAGTTTTGGCATGAAAATGATTTAGCCGACGTCTGTCCTCTTACATTTATGAATGTATTGCCCGAAATACACCCACAGTAACCAAAATAACTTGATCTCCTAATCCATAACGCGATAGTAAAGGTAAGTATCAAGTTATATTGGATTTTTTTTCTTGGTTTACGAAGATCGTTACATTCATAGATTATATTTTAGGGTTGTTTAGTCGATTTTAGTGGCAATTAGGGGGTGAAATGTGAGAACGTAATGATCGGTAATAGCCAATTAAAACACAGTAGTAATGCTTGGTTAGGTAACACTATTTATCGATTTTGGGACCATTTTCTGTTTAGATGGCGAAGTGACACGTAATGCTTAAGTATTTTTTTTTTTAATTTTGTGTAGGTTTGTCATTTATTGTGAAGATTGATTGAATTTATTTGACTTAAAAAAAGGAGGAGCCTCTCATTTCGGATGTATTTCTTTTGTTTGTTGTGAATGTAGCTTAACTTCGTCGATTGTGAACCGATTTCGACTTATTTTATTGTGATTTAAGTATATAATATATGGTTTATACGTACTGTAGAGGTTGCCGCAAAAAGGCGACATCATTGTGGATTGGCTGCTTTTAAATCAAGAAAAGAATAAACAATCTCTTGAATTTTTATGAATTTGACGTAGAACTGTTTTGTCAGAAGAGTCTTGATAGACTTGTAAATGAGTTAGGGCTTCGCCCCAAAATAAATAATAAATATCCAGGTTTAATTGAAAATCTAAGTTTGATTAGTAGCACCCCCCTATATCCCCCTATAGTACCTACCTACACCAAATAATACTTGCAAGTCTGTTTGATTAAAATTTCTTTTCCTAAAAAGATAATTATTTACATATGGATTGACTATAGACTACGTTGTCCTTGAGGCTCTTGCAAAAGTCAGAAAACGCAATGGCGTGGTTTATTCGTGGTTCAGCAGAGACAGTCGTTTCTGATTATGTATCAAAACTATTCCAGAGCAAGGTAAAGCAATTAAAAATAAAACAAAATGAGTATGCAACAACTTCTAACGTTAGAAAGGAAGTTTTACTTTGGTAATTTGATTCGGTGACATCAAAGAGTCTATCGTATCTATTCTCGGCTGCCATCTTCCCGCCATGTGTCAAAATGTGGCGCGAAAATATTGTAATTAGAACGTTATTCTCGGTTTGTCTGTGGCACTAAAAAGTTTCATCAAAGTTCGTCTATGAAACAAAAATTTGAATATGGAAACATTAATTAGCTTACCACCGTCATTAATGTGTGTGGTCCTTCTATCTCAGGCAATTATAGTCTCCCATTGAAGTAGGCAGAGACTATAGATTTCAGACACACCACTCTTTCGCTTCATCTACGTTCATAAACCTCCTCATCCTTGTGCATGATCATGTTTTATGATGATCATGATCATTATATTAAGAGTCCAGCGAACCGAATATCTCTTACAAACGTAATACCGACATAAATCGCAATTCCAACACAATTTAATCAAATTCTGTTTTTATTTGGATTCCGATACCGTTAATCTAGGTTCCTACTACACCATTTTGTCCAAAATACTTCACTAGAAACAAATGTAAGCGAGTGCAATTTTTGATAACTTTATCAAGTTTGGAACGATTTTCCGATATTTTATTTCCAGTGAAGTAGTAGTAGACGAAAGTAGATCGTAGGAACCTAGATTTTAACGGTATCCAAATCTGAATAATATCACAACTTGATAAAATATTGTCTGGATTACGATTTATTTCGGTATTTAAGCGTCCGCACATTAGGTACCTGCACCTATTTGAAAAGTCTGTCAGAAATTTTCTGACGCTGACGCGCTCACAGGATTACACTGCGTATACCTAATTGTAATTACCTACTTAGCTTTTATACTTGCATACTGAAATTGACATAGGTATTTTGCCGATGTATTATATACAATGGGGAACATCCTCACGATTGTCCGTAGCCAGGGGAGGTGGCCTGATCTGGTCCCTCCCTGGATGCCAGACGTCTAACGCTTTGCTTGACCATTCTAGGATACCAGTAGTTCTTCTTGTTTCAGTTCTGACTCATGATCTGGTCGTGATATGCCAGCCTAAGTGACGGAATAGGTAAGCTATCTTATGGTCCAAGGCAATGCAAGTGTCTCGATGACCCGCTCCAGTTTTACCTACACCTTACACCTTCCTACAAATAAAATAGGTATCTTTTAGGGTTCCAAAAACTTCGTTGTCTGTCTGTATGTCAAGATTCGTTTTATTGCTTTTGCCTTTTGGCGCGTCTGTCGCACGATCACTTCTTGGTTTAGACATAATTTTACTGAAGCACCTACATATTTGCTTTATGAACTAACTTTTGTCACCAACTTTTGTCCAGGGGCCGTATTAATTCTATCATTTTTAGGTTGAAGAAGAGGCTATTTAATATGTAGAGCGGTATCTCTTTCTCACAACATAAAAATGATGACGTTAACACGTTATAATACGGCCACTGTTTTGACCTTACTAAATTTCAAGGATAAAAAGTTATGTACCTACTTACTTATGTAATTAAAAAATCAAAAATCCCGACTGCTAAGGAAGATGGAAACAAGATGATGGACTTTGGAGTTAAATATAAGACGATAGATGCCTCCGACTGCATGAGGTTGGTCATTATGTTTTTTCCATCTTGTATGTCAGTTAGGACTTTTTATTTTTAAAATTAACTTTATATATTTTGTACTCTACAGTGTTACTCTCACAATTGAGACGAATCTAATAATGTCTCTCAAGTTAAAATCCATCAAGTCTTTTAGACAACAGAAGTAGGTACTTACAGACCTACCTACATACATACTTACACATGAAAAACATAACCATCCTTCTGGCGCAGTCGGGTAATAAATAAACTGCATATAATATATTATCTACTTACTTAATTAAAAAAAACTAATTAATCATCTAAGGCTTACCTATTTTGTATAAAGGAAAGTAGGTATATATTTGTGATCGGGTACAATATTCATTAAGATAATTTTATTGAAATGGCATTTTTTGCATTTCTACGACGGACTTGTTTCTGTTTTCTTACCTAAATTTCACGAATTATTTCATAAAAAAACGGAGAACCTCATCATCTACCTCATCCATTATTTGAATTCACCCACTGCTAAGTAGGTAGGTATAAATATACAGGTAGTTATATATTGAATTGCCCATTTTAGAATTATTATTTATTTTAGTGAAACTGAAACAGGCTTTACAGTGCCATCTGTTGAATTCTAAAGGACATTATATATTATAATATTGGTAAAGTTATAAAATCATAGATGGCGCTTCATTCATATAGTGTTAGCCATTTATATTCGACTAAAAACATATTAGTATAATCAATTTTTTTTATCGATTACTGCCAACATGTATTAAAAAAAAAACCTACTAGTATAATGTGAGTCGCACATTACTAGTATTCTGGTTAACCCCTGGTGGTGCTGAACAAAATGTTTCGAACCGGCAACCACATGATCGCCAGTCAGTACAGTAATTAAATATGTTTTCTGTATCGATACTGTACAAAGATTTAAATCCCAAAGGTTTTTATAAAGCTATTTTATAAAGCATCGAGCGTTATTATTCTCATTAGATTGCAACTCTTTTTAAGCGACTTAAGCAATGTTGCTTATAAAGAGTTGCAAAAACTTAGAGAGCTCTGTCAGTAGAACAATGAACAAATCAGTATAATATAACAGTTAAACGTAAGGCTGATATAAAAAAAAAATGCAAATTATGTACATAGTGCATAGAATGTAATTTAAACAAATTATTTCTTACGGAATACTTACCTAAATAATTAGTCATAGATAGGCAGAAAAAGCTGATATTATGACTAATTTTTGTTTGACTTTGACTTACATATATAAATCTACTTAACCATTTTCAGTTTACAAAAAAAAATGTGTTTCATTACAAAATAAGAATTTGAAATGGCAATACTTACGATGGCAATACATCGTCTCTGGGTGCCAAACATACTAATGCCTGTGTTGTGTTTCGGAAAGTTATAACACATTACGAATTCATATGCGATAACCCTCGAATGTTTACGAAATTCGTAACATTACGTTCGTAAATACTCAAAACACTATATTAAAATAACAATACAATGTTATTTTAAGTTTTTAGTGTTATGAGTACTTAAATTATTATTAATTAAAATTATTTTTACTCGACTAAATTATTTCATTGTTCTACTTCTTGACATCACTAAACTAAAACGTCAAATTTAATTGTCAAACAGAAACACGTCAACGAATACGGGGATTGCATGTTTTGTTTGAAAATTTCATAGAAATACATTCAAATTACTATCGAAATGGTCCACACAACAATGGAAGGATCACTATTTGTAAGTAACCTATAGTTTTTTGGTAATAACTATGAAATAATCTTTACTTGGATGCTAATTCTGCGAATCATTTTTACAACCATGTTTCCACCGCTGCGATCCAACTTCCAAGCAATGTAAGGCAATTCTGACCTTATTGAGGTCGTAAACCTAAATTAGAACTGCTTCTACTCCCATAATTTTTTACGAAGAGAAAGGCCCATAGTAGTAGGTACTTACTAAAACTTTTATCCAGTGCTGGAGTCATTTTTCATGTGGCAGGGACTGATTTCCCATCGAAATGCTAAGAAGAAGAAGAGCAATTGTTAATAACTAACCTATTAATTTTCTCCAACTTAAGGAGCCCACCCTGTACATTGTCAAAGGCATGTGCATCCTAGACAATGATGGCAACCGCATCCTCGCCAAGTACTACGACAAAGATGTCCTGCCCACCGCCAAAGAACAGAAGGCTTTTGAGAAGAACTTGTTCAATAAGACACACAGGTATTATGACATCATTATTAATTATTCTTGAAGAACAGGTACCTACAGATCTCTTAGAATGAGAGGGATTAATTATGCTATAGTCCACCATGCTAGCCTAATTTGAGTACCATACATCTGAGGGCCAAGTGTGAGTTTCATTTCAATGACTCGATTTTACGCATTGACAGTGTTTGGCATGCTGATTGGTGATTTCCGTGACCATCACCACTCCACCAATCAGAAATCTGAACACAGTTGATGTATAAAATAGAGTCTGTGAAATGAAACTCGACATCCAGCCTAAGAGTGAACTGAGATTAAATTATTCTTTTGCAAAAATGTATACTCACATTTATTTCTATGAGATTATATTATGTTTAAAGGAGTATATTTCTCTAATCCTATTAAGAAAAGGCAAGTCTTGTCTCATGTAGGTCTTGGGCATTAATTCTTGGTTTCAGTTTACTGATTAAACAGTGTTTCTGGGTGAAATTGATAGTAATAACCAGTGAGTGAATGAAGTGCCAGGTTAATGGCAATAGACTCAAGATAAATCTCTGATTGGAATAGTAGGGCCAATTTCCTTTTCTTATAGCTGGTAACAAGCTTATAACCCTTTGACCACTATGTCAAAACAAAATAAATGTGCACTCAGCGCCAAGCGTCCGAATTTACTATAGAAATTGTCACTCAATCGTGACATTGCACATTATGGTTTGTTGTCTATATATGACTGAATAACATAGAGTGGTTTAAATTATGATTATTAGAATCCTTGGTTCCCAGAAATATATTTACTACTGGGTGCTCATACATTTTTTTTTTCATTACATGACAGATAAATTGAATATAGTATACATAGAATATACATAGTTTTGCTAATGAATTTTTTTTGTAATCCTGTCGTCGTTGTTTGGGAATTTTAGTGATTCTTACAAATCTAATAAATCTTGTTATAACTATAATTTCAGAGCAAATGCTGAGATCATTATGTTGGAAGGTCTAACATGTGTATACAAGAGCAATGTGGACCTATTCTTCTATGTTATGGGCAGTTCACATGAAAATGAGGTAGGTTCAACAATTTTCACATTTTACCAGAGAGAAATAGGGGTGAAAGTTTCTAATCTCATTCAGTCACACAAACACTCGGTAATCGAATACAAACTTTCTTCAACAAAATGGTATTATTTTTAGTGATGGGCTGAAATTCACGACATGTCACTCTCAAAAAAGCGCGGCGAAATTGCCGGAACGAAGTTCGGTTTTTTTCTTGTTCGGAATTTTTCATTTTTACGGAATGTTCGGCCGAAGTTCGTATTAGGTTCAAACCACATTCGGCCCATCACTAATTATTTTATTAAATAAGTTTTTATCATAACATCATTTCTAAGTAAAACTGTGAGAAACAACAAGTTGAAGTAGAAGAAAATAACAACATACCATCACGCCTGTAATCCCCGAAGGGTTAGGCAGAGGCGTACTTAATGTACACCCACAGTTCGCCGGTATGTTTAGGTCCCATGTTATAGGGGACGAGCCTATAGCCATTAACCTCGTACAATATAGACTCCGACTTGCTACTGAGAATTACATAGAAAAACCCAATAACACTGCTTGACATGGAGATCGTTGCCACAACCTCAAGTGTAGCAGTCACGCTTGGGAACATAATTATTTACAGATAATAAAAAAGATTAATACAATTATTACAAGTCCACTGTATTTGCATATTCCAGCTCATTCTGCAATCAGTATTGAATGCCCTGTATGAATCAGTCAGCATACTACTACGGAGGAATGTTGAGAGGAGAGTGCTACTGGACAATCTGGATGCTGTCATGTTGGCCTTCGATGAGATCTGTGATGGCGGGTATGTTTCTTATCTTTCGTCGTGTTTATTAAACTTATATCTTTTTGTCGTACTGGTCATAGATTAAGGAAAAATAGATCTAATTATGCACCAAGAACCGTAAACTTCTATAGTTTCCTTAATCTGTGGCTCTGGTAGATGGCCATGCCTGTTGTGTTGCCAGCTCCCCTTTTTTGTTTTTCTATTTTGCGCAACCTTTTGCTAGGTACTATATAAGTTTTTGATTGTACAGTTGTATTTTGATTTGTTGTGTGTCATAAGGGCGAAAATAAAAACATTTCTTTCTTTCTTTTCGTCCAACAGGTTGTTAAGCTCCCAAAATAATGGTTGCGGTATGCAACGACTGGCCCAAATCACAATGCTGTTGTATTGAATCAATTGAAACTAATTGAATTGCCTTTGTAATATGTAATGGGTTCCTTGCACAAATGATTTTTATGTTGGTGGCAGTACCTGCACATTGTCAACTTGGCGTGTTAACAATTTTATTGTTCTGCCTGCGTTTCCTTATATTTACGTTTTACTAAGTTTCTCTAAGTGACGGTATGTATTATGACTTCTTCTTTTGAGAAAAAAATTTCTCTAACGATAATCAAAATTGTCATTAAAACACTTTAGAATTGTTGTTGTTGTTGTTTTTTACAGTTTCAGTTTTGTCTAAATATGAAATATGCCAATTCTTAGGTTATTTAGTGCCATTGCCTGATCATTGTTTTTATCACTACATAGTATAAAACAAAGTCGCTGTCTGTCCGTCCCTACGTATGTTTAAATCTTTAAAACTACGCAACGGATTTTGAAGCGGTTTTTTTTTATTCAAGAGGAAGGTTTTAAGCTATTTAACATTACGCTATGACTCTTAGGAATGGGTCAACGCGGGTGAAACCGCGGGCGGGCCGCTAGTTATAGATAATTATAAGTAACTCAAATATCTGATCATAATACACTCGTGTTTGGACTTTAAGAGACCATGATTCTCCAAGTTTGTTTTGGTGTTCCTTCTCAGAGATGGTCAGTTAAGAAATAGCAGCGGCATCTAGCTAAAACTATGTAAAACACTGACTTATAAAATTCAATGACCGTATTATAGACACAATGTAAAATTGATTGTCTTGGGTTCTAGGGGTTGGTCCACTCGTAGTGTTGTTGAATTAAAAGATGTATTTACAGAAAAAAAAATCTTCTTCTCTCTCAGGCTTGATTTCCTCCTACGCTGACATGGGTCGCTGACGTCGGTCGAGCGTACCGTCAGTGGCGTATGTAACAGAAAATATGTGGCGGACGTCAGCGTCGCTCCGCGGTGTCTCATAGACACTCATAGTACATTGTATTATCTATACGCTCGACCGACGTCAGCGACCAATGTCAGCGTAGGAGGAATTCAAGCCTTGACTGCTTCTTTGATCCCTATTAGATTAGAAAAATATATTTAGATGCTCCCTACAAGTCTATGGCAAACACAGAACTAACTTGTTTCCTACTGCAGAAGCAGAGATATGTAAAAATGTATTCTTCAAAATCTCTCTTCCAGCGTTATCCTGGACTCGGACCCCACTTCCATCGTAGGGCGCGCCGCCCTCCGTACAGACGACGTCCCACTAGGCGAGCAGACAGTAGCCCAGGTAATGGAACACGTCAATAAAATGTTCTGGTAGTTTGTGTATGTCATGTAATGCACTGCAGCATTGGGCATTCAAAAATTAAAACTTTAATCAATTAAATGATTAATCAATTGCAATTGAATTAATTTTAATTGCAATTGATTAATTGATTGAAATTTTAATTGCTTAGTGCCCAACACTGATGCACTGGGGTTTGGTGTCATGAAGTTGATAGTGCAGAAAGCATTAGTGCAGTTGATACCTAAAACAAGCCAGTGATAGGCTAGTTGACTGTGAACAGGGTTATTTGTGAAACACTAAAAACCTTGCAGCAATACAATGTGCTAAGAAAACCCTGTCTGACCCGTGAATGTATTATCCGGTACTATTAAATAATTGTTTTCACTTAAAAAAAATAAGACAAGGAAGCTATAATGGCAATACTTATGGTGGCAGTGACACCGTCGCTGGGTGCCAAACCTACTAAAGCAGATGATGGTTCCACACATTTTAAAAATTTGCTTGATTTTGGGGTAATTGCAGCAATTTGAGCGCGACAATCGTGAATATTTAAACTTCATTAATGCCCCTTTCGGATTGGACAGGATTTTCTCAATGTAGTGTATATTCCTAACATTATAAACAACAACTTTTGTTCTATGTATTTTTAAAAAACATAATAAATTTACCAAAAATTGGTTTTTCTACCGCACAAAGTTACTAAAGTGTGGGGCGAGTTTTTTTTAATTAAATTATTTTCATATGATTTTTTTTAAACAAAGTTTGTTGTTTATGATGTTAGTAATATAATCCTGCGAGGTTGTTAGTGTTTTACAAATAACCCTGTATTTTTGGTCAAAAGTAAAACAAAAACAAAATTAAAATCGGTTCAAAAATAAGGAAGTTATAAGCATTTTAATTTTATGCTAGACAGAGAGCCTGCTATAGTGGTTTGTGACGTCACATACCAATACACTATACAAATACTATACTAACACTTGTTTTGTGGGAAAGAACAGAGCCGATTTTCATTTTTTTTCTTTTTCAGAGTACCAATTATATTTTTCACTAACCCTGTTATTTTTTAATAAATCAAACACCAGTCAACTAATCTATTTTATGTTTTAGTAGTTTGTGTATGTCATGTAATGCACTGGGGTTTGAGTGATGAAGTTGATAGATACAAAGAACAGTAATAATGTAGGCTATTTTTACGACAAAACGAGGCAACTGTAGATTGTGCATGTCATGCAATACACTGGGTAATTTTGTCTCAAAAAATCCTTTGGGTGCTTACGAAACTGGGAAATAGCCAGTAAATTATAGAAAGAATAATAATAATTCATAATAATAATAATTATAGTGGAATTGATTGAATACTAAAATCTAGGTACAAAATTATCTCAGTTACCAAATTTTTTGTCTATCAACTTCGTCATTAATTTTATTTACCGTCTATTTTTGTGTTTGTTTTTTTTTACTCTGATTCGATCACTATTCGCGATCTCAATCGATACTCGGCTCTTTGGTTTCGAAAATGCGCCCTATCAACTATCGATAAGAAATAAAGAACGTAAAAATCCGATTCACAGAGAAATGTCATAACATAAAACTTCACGATCCGAACCGTTAGTTGGGATTTAATAATAACCATAATTATAATCGCGATAGTATTAATATTGTTAAAAATTAGTTTAATCTCAATGTAATTATTCGGAATTTATTAATTTTAAAAATCGTAGGGAATTTGAAAATACTCGTAGAACTATAATTGGTGTTATTTTAAACGTGTTATCGAATTTTAGCCACCTTACTTTCTTGCAAAACATGGTAAGTATTTAATAAATTTTATAATATACTTTTTCTATAAAATTCTCAATTTGCATTTTTATCATTTGCACTTTGTTGTTTTATTTTTTTATTTGGCGATACTTACGCTTGAGATCGCGTATATTTATCGAACTCTCATTAGGATTTTTTTCTTTTAACATTATATCATAAAATATAATTAGGTATGGTTGTTAGTTAGGTACTTATTTTCTATTAAAAAAATAATACAAGTTCATGAATGTGTAAGTATGGAAAAACTTACTATTTAATAACATTAAATATTCATTAATTTGTTCGAATTCAAACATAACAAACGAATTTATTTAAAAAAACATAGTATTTCTTTTTAATGTCTGGCAACATCATTATGTGGCGTATATTTATTTATGGTTTTTGTTGGCAACATCACTTTTCTTTATTTTGTATTAAATGTTTATATTATGTAGTTAGGTAAGTAACTATTAATAATATTGTATTTATTATAATAAAAATAATTATTAATAATTCCGTTATATTTTTTGTTTAATAAATTCGCCATCATACTATCACTTTTTGTTTTTTTTCTGGTTTGGCACTTGAGTGGTGGTTTTCAAACAATTTGCGGACACAGTACACAATTTGAGTATCTACTTACCTATTTAAAAAATATTTATTTTATTATAATATTTACTTGGTACTTTCTATAGTATATATTCACTACAAATTCTAAACAATACAATAAGTTTTTCTGTACCTACTTTTAACTAATACCTATATTTTTTCAAATATAATTTATTAACCGTCGCACGTAAATCATGGTTAACAAACAACGAATAACAAATTATATTTTTTTTATGCCGATTCAAACTTTTTATTTATTAAAAATTTCAGATACTACAGAACATAATGAATATGTAAGCGAACCCGGGGCAAAAACTTATATAATACATACGTAAAACTAAATGTAACTGTAGTTATTTAGTGCTTATTAAATTTAATTTACTAACATTTTAATTTTTTTTATTTAATTTTACTCATTGGCAACCCTTTTACATTGGCTGTATCGCTTTTGTTCCTTTGACGCTTGGTTTTTAGGAAGAGTTCTGTCATTTTTATAAAAAAAAAGTTTGCTTGTTACTTCATTTTTTTTTCAATTCAATGCATACATTTTATAAATATTAGATATTTTAAGATGGTGTAGGCCGAACGCTTTGTATCATTTTGCTAAAAGCAATAAAAGTAGTTAGACTACATTATTAAGTAGGTACAGTTCGAGTTATGAAATTGTGAACCTCTGAAGTTACCGAAATAAAACTACTTTTTACGGATTTTATCGCGTTGTATTGATATTATTTGATTCCCGACGTTTCGGATCCTTTACAGCATCCATAGTCACGGGTAGACTAAAGTTACTTTTTCCAAACATCCATGCAGGTAAAGTCGCGCAAATAAAATGTTATTGTGTAAAATAATTATCATGAATTTATGACTGTCTTCTGCGGAATGCAATATACATATTTACGAAACGTATGAGAGAGTGAGATAGCACATGACGACCACGCATGCGTACAAGTTCAGAGGATTACAGTTACATTTCCCGTACTGTTTGTGAATTATTGGTATGACCAGTGTAAATATAAGAATTAGGGGGGCAACCAGTTTTAAAAATCCGGCTAAACAAAGGATTTAGCAAGGAAGATGTAAATATTAAACAAGGCATGGCTTTCGTAAGTAGCTATTTTATATTTACATCAGTCGCAGTTCGTCTGCAAGAGTCCGATATTACCCTCCGGCTTTCCCGTAGGTTTTATACCCACAATTACAACATAATGTACTAGTACAACATAAACCCTACTGGTCCTTTTAGCTGAGATATAAGAAAAATAAAAATCGATAATTATCATAAAAAAATAACAAAAATATTTGTTTAGATTCTGGTATAGCTTCTGATAACTCGGCTGAAACGACCTCAATATCCCAAAGGGTTGTTATAGTACATAGGTACCCATAATAGGTATTAATTAAAAATTATTTATTAATCAATTGCAATTTGAAATTGTAATTGCTTAGAGCCCAACACTGATGTGTCACCTCAAGCTATTCATATCCAGTTTAAGCTGATCTGTCATTGTACGGAAAGGTGATGACGTCAATGTGAGGTTAGCTTATAATGGTAAAAAGTATGTTTAACGACATGTGTATTGACTAGACAAAATATTTGGTGTCGCCACGTCTTTATTATAAAACAAACATAGCGTGAAACGGCATTAACCAATTAAATTTTCAATCAATTACAATTTAATTGCAATTAAATTAGTTTGGTTGCAATTAAATTGATTGCAATTGATTAAAATTGTAATTCTTTAGTGCCCAACACTGCGCTAGACCAATAAGCCGGTAACTTGTTACACAAAAAAAAAATCCCGTTTAGATTGTGTAAATGCAAACTCAAATGTTGAGAATTATTTCTGTACTAGGAACTAGGAATATCTGTATTCAGAATCTGATATCAGTGACGTAATTGTACTTTTTTCTCACTATTTTTGTTCCAACGTTTTCCATTATAATTTTACTGTAATATATTCTATACCTATGTTAGTTTTTCTTATTTCCAGGTGTTACAATCTGCGAAGGAACAACTGAAATGGTCGCTGTTGAAATAAAACCAATTTGCATTTTAAATACAATATATTATTCAATATGTTTCTTTAACAGTTCTTATGTAATTCACGGGCATACGTATAAAGTACACCGTCAGTTTTCAGTTTTGTATAATGAAAACTGAAAAATACATAGGTAGGTACATTTTATTAGTAAGTACGGATTGTATGAATAGAAATATCGATTAAAGTATTGACAAAATACTAATTACAATAATGGTTTAAAACAAATATTTTAAATACGGAAACTGGAATATTAAATGGGGTACAATTGTCGCCCTTCATCAGAAAACATAGTTATAGGCATATAATATAATCTTTTCTTGCAATATTTATGCTTCGCACTCTAATGGCGTATATATTTGTACATAAAATAACGATGTGGCGATGAGAGCATCAAATGGCCGAAAGTTTCGAAATCGACATAATAAAAATATCGATAATTTTATCGAAATCGGCAGCATTATTCTTGGCTGACTAGGCTAAAGCTTCCAGTGTACCCAACTGGCGGAGGCAGGTTTGTATCCTGCCTTACCCTAATTTTTCTTTCGCTTAAATATATTTGAAAACCTTAAAAAATGTTAAGGAACTTATTGTATACATTTTTCTTCTAACTAACGGTGTAGCTTTACAACTAAAATAGCTCGCTCGTGAATGAAATATGTAACATAATTTATCCCATATTTACTTGGTACATCTTTTTCTTAAATCCTACGTGATTAAATTATAATTATTTTGTTGAACATCTACATGTAATAGTGAAGAAATATTATTTTAAATAAACTATATTTTTAGTACTTAATTAGTATAATATTTTGTGCTCCTAACGTCCGTTTTATACACTCTTCAAGAAAGATAATCTTTACATAGTAACAAAGTCGCTGTCGCTGTCTGTCCGTCCATACGTATGCTTAAATATTTAAAACTACGCAACGGATTTTGAAGCGGTTTTTTTTAATAGATACGGGTGATTCAAGAGGAAGGTTTTAAGCTATTTAACATTACTCTACGACTCTTAAGAATGGGGCAAAACGGGTGAAACCGCGGCCGGGTCGCTAGTTCTTAGATATATTTATATGTAAGAATAATTTCGTATAACCCTAACAAAAAGGATGAACAGACAAACTGCCCATGTCATACCATCTCTCTCTACCGTGTTGGGGTTTTTGTGACATTTCTTCTTACCAGCAAAAACACGGAGGCGGTGATCGGCGAGCGTTTTGGCGGCTTTATATATTAAAAAATAACGTTAGAAAATACTACTAATAGTCTTATCTTGGGTAGGTAGCTCAAGAGATAGATGGCATGCACCAAAAAGGCATCGGCAGATATTTGTTTTATTTATTTAACGATGGCGCAGGAGCAAGTCACTGAACCATACGCAAAATGGTTGCGGTTTAGAATTGACCGTTTTCCGCAACTCCACGAGATAATGCGTAGTTCTCTTATGCGCCAATAATGCCGTCAGATGTTTGTAATTCTAATTTTTATTTGCTCGTGTTATACCTACTTATTTTATATACATACCTTTTCCAAATGAATTATTTGAAAGGGTTTAAAAACTAAGCAAATTCCCGCTTGAAAAGTAGCAATTATATTTTTGTTCTACTTATTAATCTGGCACAGATTTTTTTAATTTACCTAATATTACTAACTACATCGCTTGACCTACATACCAGATTTGTCCCAAATTTATTGCGAAAAAGGTTATTTAATAATTTATAACCTCCAACCGTTTCCATCAGTTTACAATTGGTCAGTTTTCGAACTCAACCCGAATTCGTCAGCAGTAGGCGTTAAATTGAGTTTAGAAATTTGTTTAAATGCCGGATGGTTCTTGTCTCGCAGTAACTTGAACAGGACGTTCTCTGAAGTGCCCACAAAACAACCCAGGGTTTGAAGGCGCTGAAATTGAAACAAGGTTTGTGAAAAAAAGTTTTATTCAACAATGTTTTACATAGGAAAGTGTAAAAAGATACTTTTTTTTTTTAATTCTTTATAGCAAAGGAAATGATACTGAAATCTATAGACCCGACTTGGGAAATTTTAATGTAGTATAGCAGTGGTAAAATCTATACATATAAAATCCTTTGTCCTGAATAACTGACTGACGGATCAACGCACAGCCTAAACCGCTCATCGTAGAGACCTAAAACTTGGATGGTGTGTTCTTTGTATGACGTAGGCATCCAATAAGAAAGGATTTTTGGGAATTCAACCCCTAAGGTGGTGAAAGTTTGTATGAAAGTCGATAATTTTTAGCGGGTGAAACCGCGAGGGACAGCTAGTTTAATGTAAAAACTCGATGTAAAGACAATTGTGGACATAAATGTTTCAGGTTCGTGGTCTACAGAGTGCCTAGTGTGTTTCACTCGATTTAACGCATCGACTGCGTTCGGCTCTCTGATTGGTGGAGAGTGGAAAGAAGTCACGGAAATCGCCAATCAGCACGCAAAACGCAGTCCATGCGTAAAATCGAGTCGATGGAATTAATCTCACACTTGGCCCTTAGGTTAGTGACTTTACCTGTGCGGCTGTTCGGAAAGGTACTTATAATTAATCGTGTATTTTTGGAGATCTTAATAAAATTTAAGATCAAGGAAATCCTACTCTTCTCATTATTTTTCTGACCATAAGAAAGTCGAAGTCAGGTTATAAATTTCAGTATAAACCTACCTATACATCCAGGTTTAATATTTTAGTGTTACTCATCCTATTATCTTGTGGGGCAACATCCTTATAAGAAAAAAATAACATACAATCTGTATCGTCAGACTTTTAGATAAGTACATAATTATAAAACAAAAAAATACTTGAGAGGTGTCAAGGGACACCCGGATGGAACGAAGTTCCTTTCGATTAATTAGTGAAGGAATTGTAATATTTTTTTTTTTAATAAAATTTTATTACAATTCCTTCACTAATTAATCGAAAGGAACTACTATCTTATTAGAGAGAGGGAGACAGGCAGAGAAACATGCGCACGCCGCACAGCTTACAATAGCTTACTATAGCAAAGTGTCGTGACAACTTTTCGTAAGATTTTTTTCCGTCTAGCCCCCTTTCACAACGCGCGATAAGGAACTTCGTTCCAATAACTAATAAGTAATGTACCATGGAATGGAATGTTAAGTTAACATAATATTTTTGTACTTAGAAACGAATATGCCAATCCTTATGACCCTGTTATAAGGCCAGGACAATCAATCCATGCATGCAGGGAATTTAAAATGATTACTGTCATGCATGCATGCATGAAAGTGCATCCCAATACTTATTATTGCTCAAATAAAGTTAAAAATAGAGTGTATGATATCATCATCTCGAATAGAAATAAACATTATGAAAAAGACATAAGAATTCGATAAATTTTGTTGGTTATGTCGAAATTTTCGTCATTTTCATACTTTATTTTGTTATATGTCAATTTGACTGTTGCGATTGCATTATGGTTGCAAATATGGTATTTAATATCGATTCTTTACCTAAACTGTCAGCAATGATGCTTGCAAAAAAATAATCAACAAGATTTTTATCATTTTCTTCAATAATGCTCTATTATGCACATACACAATTATATTGCTTTACTTACAAGGACGTACAATAAAATTGTAAATAAAAAAACAATTATATAATATGTCAAGATTACAATAATTACTCATACAAAAATTATTATGTGTCCCAATAATTAAAATCAAATGTTCAGGAATCACATCCCTATGATAACAATACTGCTTTTTACAATTTGGATATTTTAATATCAAAACCTAGTGTATCTACAGTGGGCTCCTTATTCAGTTTAGATATATGCTTGAACTGAGGATGCTGCTTATCCCTCATTAGCTTGAAGAGGACATTCTCTGAAGTGGAAATGAAACAGCCAAGAGATTCCATGCGCTGGAATTGTTAAGATTAATTGAGAAATCATGGATTAAAATGAGAAATTGTGATGTGATGGCTAAGAAATGTGATGATAAGCAATTCGAGATTGAAAAATAAAAATGCCCAAAGGCCACATCCTTTTTTTATTGTAAAAATATAACAAACAAGCATATGGGCTGCCAGATGATATGTTGCAACCACAGCTTATAGACATCGGGAACACCAGTAGTGTCACTAACACATTGTCATCATTACACCTCAGTTGATAAGCCTCGTATCCCCAGTAATTTTACTAGCTACATTGCCCTTTCAAACTGGGATACAATAAGGCTTATGTTTAACTAATCACCAGATTTAATCACTTTATATTGCCAAAAATAGTAAATGATCACCAAAATAAGTTCTATGATCACCAAAATAAGTTCTAACCTAAACCAAATTTGGTGACCATTTATCTATTTTGGTAAGCATTTTGGTGATCAATTTACTAAATTTGGTTGTCATTATATTTATATCCATACAATAATGTTAGTCTAGTACATTATTGCGGTAAGTGGTTTTTCAATGGTAAATATTAATATAAAAAATTGGTGTAAAGATGTTTCGCGTTTGTGATTATTGTCTTTACAAAGTTCGATACTTTTGCACGCAAAACGCTTTTTTAAGCGAATATTACCTGCTATCGTATTATCTAGGCTCGTGATAGCCAAGTGGTATGACCGTAGGACTGCCAAGTCAAAGGTCTCGAGTTAAGGCACGCACCTCTGACTTTTCCAAGTCATGTACGTATTAATAGTTAATTATCACGCGCTTAAACGGTGAAGGAAAACATCGTGAGGAAACCTGCATGCCTGAGAGATTTTCTCTATGGCGTGTGAAGTCTGCCAACCTGCACTAGGCCAGCGTGGTGGACTATAGACTAATCCCTCTCATTCTGAGAGGAGACCCGTACCCAGCAGTGGGACAATATAATGGGTTGATTATGTTTTGTATAATTATGTTATTACCTGCTCTGTGCAGGCATTCGGACTGGCTAACTGAGACATCCACAGTTATTTTGGCCATCCTACTTGTAAAATCTGATATATCCAGGATTGGTAATATAGTTTTATTTCATAGTGGATATGAGCTTGTTTAATAGTAACATAGCAACTACCACTAACCTGTAGAGCCAGTCCCCTGTCCATTAGTGATCTGGAGGAAACTCCATCAGCCAAGATATGCACCACTATATCTTCATTCAGCAGGTCTATCACTGTTTGTTCTATGCATACATGGGCCTGGAATTTTTTAAGAGTCAATTTATTAATTTACTAGCTTGCTATCTTAACTGTTGTTTCTTTTTTAAATTACCTTCCTGAGCTTTGCTACACATTGTTAAAAAGACTCCCCCCAACAAATAACCCAAATAGCAACACTAAGGTCTGGTAAGGATCCAAAAAAAGACACTGAACAGGGGTGCAAGGGGGGATATTGAACGCCAAAACCTTGAACTCTCTGCCTGCGCCAAGCCATGATAACACAAGCCCAAATGTCAGTCAAAGACAAACAATAGGATAACAAGTTGTGCAGTGCTTGACCAAAATGTTGACATAAATTACATCAAACGAATTTTTCGATTTTAATATTGTTGAAACTTTTTGCGAGACCGTCGGTTGCCGACGTCATAGACGCTTATCGCCACCAGTGATTACAAGGTATCATGTTAAAATTAAGCATCACATTAACGTAATTTATTTGAGAAAACATTGTGGATGGATTGTCCATGCATTCGTCATAATATTGTGTATTTAAATGTATGATGATGTTATTGTCAGTTACCAACTAAAATAGAAAATTATACCTTATGTACGTAAACAATTATAATTACTATCAATTAATCAATTGCAATTTTTTTTTATGGGATAGGACGGAAAACGAGCAGACGGATCACCTGATGGTAAGCGATTACCGCCGCCCATGGACACCCGCAACACCAAAAGAGGAGTCACAAGTGCGTTGCCGACCTTTAAAAGAGGATTGGGCCTCCAGTAACCTCACTCACTCGGCGAAACACAACGTAAGCGTTGTTTTACGCCGGTTTTCTGTGAGGCCGTGGTATCACTCCGGTCGAGCCGGCCCATTCGTGCCGAAGCATGGATCTCCCACGTGAAGGGCAATTAAAAAAATTATACCATCATGACTGTATTACCTGAAGGATTAGGCAGAGGTGTACTAATGTACACCCACAGTTCGCCGGTATGTTTCGGTCTCTGAGCTGCTACTGAGAATTTCCTAGAAAAACTCAATAACACTTTGCTTGACCTGGGGTTCCAACCCAGTACCTCTAGCCTAGCAGTCGCGCTAGTAATTATGCAATTATTATTTAATTAAATTAAAAAAAAAATTGCCATTAAAATTAATACAATTGCAATTGATTAAAACTTTTGATTTAAATTTGAATTGTTTAATGCCCAACACTGGTAGGTAGGTACCTACCTCAATTCCAAACAGCACCACAGAGCAAAGTTCAGGCACATCTTTCTTCAGTCTTTGCTGTAGCTCCGGAGTGTACATAGAGAAGCGGGTCTTCTCATACACCATGGCTGCACCATTCACATTTATATCCTTGGTAGTGTGACCGAGACCCTTGGGGTACTGTTCAGATACATAAACTGGTATTTTGAAATGTTTTGCTGCTTCCATCTGAAATTGTAAAAAGTTTCCTAAAGAAAAGTAGGTATTTCTAAAAGAAAGTATTCAAATAATTCTTGTTCTGGGCAGTCAAATAAATATGAGATAGCAGAGCTTTCATGATGTCTTGAAGGCTAATATTGCCACCTTTGATGAAGCACAATATCAATCATGGGGTGTAATTTCCAGTATAAGTTTTTTTTATATAGGATAGGAGGGCGAACGAGCAGACAAATTGCCTGATGGTATGCAATTACCATTGCCCATGGACAACCCCAACACCATAGGAGTCACAAGTGTGTTGCCAACCTATTGAAAGGAGATTGGGCCTCCGATAACCTCACTCACTCGGCGAGTGATGAGATCATCGGACTTACACTACACAAGGTAAGCGTTGTTTAACGCCGGTTTTCTGTGAGGCCGTGGTATCACTCCGGTCGAGCCGGCCCATTCGTGCCGGAGCATGGCTCTCCTACGTGTAAAATCTATGCACGTGTGTGTCTATGTCGACTATGAACTAAGTGTAAACATGTAAGTTCTTGCTAGACGTAGCGGTAAACACTTACGTTAAACATGTCTTTTTTAGCGGCAAGTACCTCACTTAGGTACTTTACTTATCACACGAAAACACATCTCGCCGAAATCTTATCGAATCAATTTCTAAATCCTAAGAGCAGATTACAAACGGATAACAACAAGATAATTACGTAACTATCAATAAAATCTTACCATTTTATTCGCAACTTTGACCACCTCACTGAAATACTTTATGTGCGGTCGGAAAGTTTCTTGGATGTCACACAGTAAAAAAGCTGTTTTCTGAGCCTCTAAGGCTCCTAATTTTAAGATGTTACGGGCAGCCATCGTTTAAATAAATATTTATCACCGGCAAAAACGAAACAAAGTACAACTTGTTTTCATAGCAAGTGCAATAGAAATGACAAATGACAGTTGACACAATGAAATTGACAAGTCATGGTTGACAGTTGACAATTTATTCTATGTAATCTTGACAAGATCTGTCATACCTACTTAACGGTCGGGCGGGTACTTAGTACAAGTTACAAATTGTTTACAAATACTTACGTATGTATGTTTAGAAATATTTAATAATTTGAGTAGCAATTATGTGTTTATATTAGTAAAATCGATATTATTACGAGTATTTTGTACGCGCCTGACAAAATGGTTTGAAGGGTACTTACTCGTAGGTACCACGTGTTGCTATCATAAATGTGTAAGGCACTGACTAATTTTCTACTTCTCATAAAACAATTGTAAACATATCAAAATCATTTAAATAAAAGCTGTACAGCTACCCTCCACAAATCTAAAGGTTCGGGTTGCTACCGAGTTTGTCCGAGCAGAAAAATCCATTATAGGTAGATACTTCAAGCATTTAGCATCTGCGAATTGGAAAAGCTGGCTAGGAATTAACAGTCATAGCAATTTCATAATATGAACAAAAGAGACGTGTACCTATCGTAGTTATTGTACTTACGTTTCGGAAATGTTTTTGCTTGAAATGTGCATTATTACTCAAAGCAAGGAGCTCAGCGGACTAACGGTAGAGTGAAAAGGGCCGCCAAGGTCCGCCGCGGGCCCCTGGTCCGGGGGTGCCTCAAAATCTCAAGACTGTCCTTTTTGGTCAAATCATTATTGATATCAGTAACGACTACTTTAAAGTTTAAAGGATGCATGTACTTTTTTACGTGAATAAACTTTACTACGGGATTACTTAACTCAAAAATCGCAAAAAATATTCGTCTATTCGTATATCATAGACATAGGCCCCCGCACGCGCTATGACTAGTAGGTACGGGGGCCCCATTTAGCGTTTCCGCCCGGGCCCCCGAGGGGCTTAGTTCCCTGATGGTAGAACACGCCTGTATTCCTTGAAGGGTTAGGCCGAGGTATACTACTGTGCTTACATCCACATTTCGATATGTTTAGGTCCAATAGGGAGCGAACCATTTTGCTATTAACCGGGCACAAATCCAAAATTCGAGTTGCTCCTAAGAATTTCATAGAAAAACCCAATACTTAGCACATTGCAATCGGAACCAGGACCTCTAACGTAGCAGTCGCGCTTAAGACCACTAGACTAATGAAGCACATTATCAAGTAGGTATTTACATTCCACAAAATCAAAACAGAAAACTAATTTACACGGGGCTTTTACCGCATAGAAATACTTATAGGGAATAATGGTTAATAACATCAAACATAATTGAATTCAAACCCACGCCACGTAGGTAAACCAAACTGAAACAATAAAACAAAGAAAAAATAAAATATCTAAAAACCGCGTATTCCAAGTCAAAAATCACCGCGAGCGCAGACGTATCATTACCAAAAGTCGGGCACGCAATTTCTCAAAAAACTATTCCTCATCCAAATCTCTAATTTACCGAAAAAACTGTATCATTCAAGACCCTTTTTTACTTTTTATTTACGAACGCGTGACTTTTGAGTGACTGTTTTTCGCCTGAGGCCGTATCCGAACGCAACTGCGGTTGAAAAAAAAACGAAGATGGCGCCCGTCCGATCGCGTGCGCTGTTCGGCGGGATGGACTTTTAGAAAAAAAATCATTCAGACATTTTACCTGTGACGTCGGTAACACAAAGTGCTATCAAATAGACGTAGGTCAAGCGAAATTAAAGAAAGTTGAGAGCAAAAAATAAGTTGGTGTTGCGGAAATATGAATTGTTGTCCTATTTTGATACTCTGTTTATGTGCGAAGCAAAATTTAAAAAAGGAGGTTTCGATGCTTTTTTGCTTTTTAATTGATAAAATTAGAAGTCCAAAAAGGGAAACTAGATACCTACTTACGTAGATGTATTTACCTCTAGAATTCTAGAAAGTACTTACGTATTTTTGTTTTGGGTATGGAAAATCCTCATGGATTTTCTTCCACTTAGGGAGATGGTAGGATACCTATGTCAGACTCATACTGATTAAATACAGCCGCACTTACCTTCTCTATGGTCAGTCAGTGTAGGCCACAAAAATGGTATTCACGATATGCACTACGACCAACCCTTAGATAGGTATCTGATGAATGAGAGTTCAGCTTATTATACTCATAATGTAATTAAAGCATGTTTTCTAGCTGTGTCTGTCAACCCAATGTGGATTATCCAAAGATGGTAAACTTTGCCCTCCAGCTTTGAATTGGTGCTGATCTTGGAAAGCTCAATACATTCACTTATTTTAAATGCAGTTATATGGCAACGCGTACACTAGGTAAGTTTAATTTCACACTGGCAGGTTACAGTATGACCAATAAACAAAATTACTCATTTTTATTGAGGGTAACAGTGGCGCCACCATGCTCTATTAGGACGAAGCCGCCGGGCAAGCGGCGCGTGCTTTTAAAAGATTTTTTTATCTGTATCATAATAAAAACAGCTTATAATTACAGGCATTAGACTGGTTTACGTAGTCCAGAGGTTAATTGTGGGCCGGTTTAACATTTTTGAAGTCTAGATAACTTAAAGGAAGGATGCTTTTTGGTACGAGTTTTTCACTTTTTGTAAGTAGACTTGTGATGTAGTCAACGGTAGCGAAGGGTTTATTTTCACAAGAACAAAGCTGTAGCCAAAAATGCTTATTATAATTGATATTTGGGACTAGTAGTCACTAATAGTGATAGTTCAAAAAGAAAGACGGTAGGAATTGAGTTGTACCTAACTATGAAGCTCTCGAGGCTTTCTTTCGAGCAGACGAGCCACCTGATGGTAAGTAGTCATCGCCGCTCAAGGACACCTGCAATACCAAAAACCATAACCTGCTGGCGCGTTTCCTAGCATCTACAGTCTTGAGGACTTCAGACTGCCGAAACCGCAGCAACCGAATGGGAACTGGCACTCACGTGCAAAAGTTGAAACACACACCAAGGTGCTCTAAGACAGACTTCGACGCAAGGGTGGTCGCTGGCCAGTCAGACATCAAAACTAAGAGGGCCTACCATCAAGCAAGTTTTTTTTTATTAACTAGGTCGGCAAACGAGCAGACGAGCCACCTGATGGTAAGTAGTCATCGCCGCCCATGGACACCTGCAACACCAGAGGATTTGCTGATACGTTTCCGAGCTTTAAGAGCCCCTACGGACTGCAGATTGTTACGCGCAAAAGTCGAAACACACCAAGGTGCTTTACGACAGACTCTGATATAAGGGTGTTCGGCAGCCAGTCAGACTCCAAGAGGTCCTACCACCGTGTAAGTCAGATATTTTCTCGGCTCTTACGAGATGCCTATCTGAATAGCAGTGAGGAACAAGTATTCTAACCCGTCTCCACACGGGATATTTTATAAGTCAGATATTATATCGCCTCTTACGAGATGCGTAGGTATACGAATGGCAGTGAGGAACTGTGTAATGGCATAATCAGCTTCTGTTTCTTAAATAAATCAAGGTTAAACCTACGTTATGTAGGCACTTACGTTATTAGAATATGTTTGATCTATCCAAACTTACCATACAACATCTAACACGCTCAGCGCCGGCGCCGTAGGCGTGTCAGCCAGCAACGCCGAAGTGTCAGTGGCGCCAAACCTTTCCGCTTTGGACTTTTTACTTTTTCTATTTTCTTTTTTTCGAGACGCCCCGCGGCAAAGGCGTTGGCGCGGTAAAAGTTATGTTCCAATAATTTAATTAAGTGGCCGAAATAATTTTGGTGGTTTTGGATAGATTTTGGATTTGCGAATCACGATTTTAGTCACTTTTGGTAGGTAAGTACTTAAGTACCTACTTACCTACGTATTTGAATAATAATCATTTTCCCATACCATATTTACACGTCATATGTAGGTAACTACCTACATGACAGAATATAAGATCAAAATGTTTAGTTTTAGGATCTTCATAATATATTTGTAGGTACTATGTATTATAAAGCTTACTTATATCATTTTCAGGCAAATAAACAGTATTTAATTTTTCTTCTTTGCGGAATATGAAATCAAAGGCTTAGAAAAATAAAGTTGAAAATTAGCAAGTTTACTTATTATTTGTTTTCGTTCAGCGTTTTAGCGAAGTACCTACCTAGATAATTATTTTTGTCGGGCACCGAAAACTATATCTAAGTAAGGACCTATGTACTTTATAAAATAGAAGTAGGTAGAGTTATTTTAGTTAATGAAAAATTCAATCGCGGGCAGGATTCAAACCTGCTTTATAATCTTAGCATGGAAAATGCAAAAAAAATCACAAAAAATAGAAGTAGGTATTTACTGAAATAATAAATCTAATTTCATTTAATTCCTTCCCTTCAATATGTATGCAGCGCTCGGTGCTGTTGGTCATGAGCTTGGTCTTCGACATGTTCATTTTCAGTCCAACCTCGAGGCTCGCTTTGCTGAGGTCTTCGAGCATTGTTTCCAGTTCCGTGGCTGAGAAAGAGAACAATACAATGTCATCGGCGAAACGAAGGTTAGTCACGCACTGAAAACGCCTGGAGGGGCTATTGAGCCATGAAGGACCTATTGAAAGACCTATTCTAAGAAAACTACCTTTATGCCTGAAACGTAAGCTTATGGATATAATTATTATGCATTCTCCCCATCCTCACATACGGTGCACAAACTTGGTCTTGACTGTCGTTCAAAGGTCCACACTCGAGGTTTGCCAACGAGCGATGGAGCGCAGTATTCTGGGAGTAAAACTCATTGACTGTATACGGAATACTTAATAATACTGCGCTCCAAGAGATTGGGTGGCTAAAACCGCAGACAGAGCGGTTTGGAAGGAGGGAAGGGAGGCCTTTGCCCAGCAGCAGGACGAAATAGGCTAGAAAAAAAAGAAAAAAAAATCTCAAAAATAGACACGATTTTTTTCTAATAAGCACTAAGTACCTACAAACCTAAGTATATAATGTACTTGTTAAGAGGAACTTACTACATACGTACTTACGTACCTACATTTCTTACACATTTTTTTTCTAATTCAAACCGACAAATCATTGGATTACCGTAGAAAACAAAAAACACTTTTACCGTCATCGAAAAGAAGAGCAAAATCCAACGTTTCCTGTTTATAATTACTGCTTTAATTACAGTGTTAGGAAAAATGTTCGCGCCAAACAATGGACAATGCGCCACCAGCTTACTTTGTGATTACAAATGTCAATGAGAACAGTTTTACTGAATTGTTTTTGCTCTTTTGTGTTATTTTTCTGTTTTGTTGATCGATAAATTAACCCTATCTCAAATTCGATAGTTATGTAGTTATTTTGTTTTATTTTTCTTTAATCTTTTTAGACACAGAATCGAAGTTCAAGCATTTGATAACGTAGGTATTTACCTTACCTATCTACGAATAAAATATTTTTTTATATAGGATTAGATATTATAGCTGTCTCAATATCCCCCTACTGGTGTAGTGGGTTTAGTGCGATTAGTACCTACGATTATTTATCTAGATTCTAGATAAATGAGATCAATAGAGAGACCTATCTTTTCTGTTCCAAGGTAGTAAGAAATAACAACATTAAGTATTGTTAAAATCCCTCAATAACCCGTTGCGACATCCATGGCTAAAAGATATGACCAAAAAGGTCATATCTTTTTGCGATGGATGTCGCAACGGGTCGCAAGATCTCCACGGTAAAAAAATACTATTGGCATTGGCATTGTCTGCACACGACCTTTGCTCATCAAACAACGTTCATCATAAAAAACAACGCCCGCCTCACTACGCGTTCCCGCGCAAAGCATGACGCAACCAAAATGGCGAATTAAAAAGTAATTAATCTTGGCCTCTTCCGTTCTGAGGCTCATTTCTTTATGTTTTATTGCGTGTGAAAGCGAGTTAATATTTAATAAATCATCTGTGTGGCATGTAAACTGCCTAATACATGTAGTTTTACGTAGGTAGATATAAGTACTTAGACACATTGTAGAAATAGAAAAAGTAGGATTTGAAAAAAAAATACCTAGGTACATAACTAAGCTGAAAGAAAGTTACCTATAAAATAACATTTTTGGAGTGAATAGTATTGGTACCTACTTATATGGTCTCACTGTGATATGCGTCTGAAGAGAGCCGAAGATAGGAAAGGTTTGTCGGAAATAAGTTTCAGAATCGTTCCGAATGGCTGCGGATGGAAAATCGCTTAATAATCGCTATATTATGTATTTTTGTGCAAAAATATCGAAACCAGTAGAAAAATTAGGTCAAGAAAATAATTATTAACAAAAAAAGACTTATATGAAAGCATCAATACTTTTCGTTTAAAAAATCAAAATGGCGTTTCCCTCCATTTATGAACCATAGAAAAATTCAAGCTTTATTCATTCGCAAATACAAATAGAAGCACAGATATTTTATCATACAGCCTTGGGCTTTGTAGACATGCGATAAATCATGGATAACTTTAGTAGCCGCCATACTTTTGTAATGATTGATTACTCATTGTTTCTCTAGGTACTTGTGTGTGAGGAAATCACTTTTTTAGAGACACTTATGTAGATAGTTTTGTTTAGATATATTTAGGTTATGAGACTGATACGTATACATAAATTGCGTATTGGTTGCCTCGTATCATTTTGCAGGGTCCTAGCTGACGAATAGCCCAACTCTAACAAGACTAACGGCCAGTCCCTATAATAAATCCGTCGATAGATTTGGTTACTAGAGATAGGATTTTGACATAAAGTCCATACAAGTAATGTCAAAATCCTATCTCTAGTAAGCAAATCTATCGGCGGATTTGTTATACGGACTGGCTGTAAATGGCTATCCACTTAAAATTTAAAAATACAATAACTAATAAAAAGTAAAAACGCATAGGTTAATAATAATATGAGTCGGATAAGAGTGAAAAATTTTATTTTTTATTTTTGCGTTTATTGAGATGCCTGTAGTCTTCTGTCTTGGTTAATATATGGCTCTAACTCTAATGGCCAGTCCCTATATTAAATCCGTCGATAGATTTGTTTACTAGTGATAGGATTTTAACATAAGGTTCATACAAGTAATGTCAAAATCCTACCTCTAGTAAGCAAATAATATCGTACGTAGGTCTTTTAGACATGTCTAAAAGACCTACGTACCTATTAATAAAGTGATAAATGAGTTCTTTTTAAAATGGTGAAGGTACCTACCACCGAATAAAGTCAGATTTTCTTGGATAATACCTTCGGGGTTTTCTGGGCCCATACCAATCCTAAGGATAAAACTGCTTGTATGTTATTTATTCATTAAATTTTACAATAATTAATATCGAATTCCTATATTGTTATGAGTACTTTTTTATTATTTGTAAAAGGAAATCGAATTTGAATGTCTAAATACAAAATAGTATCTTGTCCTTTCAACCTCTGGCCAAATAAAGTTGGTTCACGTCAAATCATCTTCCAACTTGGCACTCCTGTCATCCACTACTTAATATCCATTATGGAAATCCTTAAAAAATAAACACCTACCAGGTAGCCGCGATGAAGATGTGAACTAAATCACTAATTAAAGGTGGTCGGTAAAATATATTTATTCGGTTTCGTAAAGGATTATGAACTTAATTGTTTTAGTTACAAAGTTGTTTTTTTGTTGGACAGCAGAAGTCAAAATGACTATCAGTTTGAAGTGGTATTGTTGCTGAGTCAGCGTTACAGTGGCGAGCAAAATTACTGGTTCACTTGTGAGAATACATAACATACCATCACATCTTTATTCTCCGAAGGGTTAAGCAGGGGTCTACTAATGTAGGCGCACAGTTTGTCGGTATGTCTAGGTCCCATGTAATAGGGTACTAGCCTATTGCCATTGACCGGGCACCGATAGGACTACGGGTGCCCGGTCAATGGCAATTGGGCGCCCATGAATTCATGAGCGCGACTACTACGCTAGAGGTCCTAGGTGTGATTCCTGGGTCAAACAAAGTATTATTTTTTTCTATGAAATTCTCAGTAGCAACTCAGAGTTTGGGATTTGTGCTCGGTTAATGACAAGACTCGCCCCTTGCTACATGTGACCGAAATATACTGGCGAACTATGGATGTAGATACCTATATTAGTACACCTCTGCCTAACCCTTCGAGGAATACAGGCGTGATGGTATGTTTACGTAATTAAAATATTATATTTTGGCTTCGACTTTGTATGACTACCTAATTCTGTCCGCCAGTGTACGGCGCCTGCGTGGAAGCGCCAGTCATCACAGCGGCCGGCGCGGGCGCATCGCTCACAATGAACTCTAATGTAATTTGTTAGCTCATACTTAAGTACATTAAACTTGACTGAGATTTTTAGAGGAAGTGATTTTTTTGAGAACATTCTATGAATTTTTCAGGGGCACCTCGATGTTAGAATTTGTGTCAAATGAATGTACCTAAGAGGGAGTAAGTTTTTATTGAATTTTTCTATGATTTTTTCAAAAGTATCTCGGAGTTTGGATTTGCGAACGGTGAATGGAAATACGCTCGCCCCCTATTTCATAGAACTTATAACATACCGGCGAACTGTGAGTGTTAGGTAAGTATATAGACTAATATTATAAATCTGAAGAGTTTGTCTGTTTGGTTGAACGCGCTAATCTTAGGAACTACTGGTTCGAATTGAATTATTTGTTGGATAGTCCATTTATCAAGGAAGGTTATTATAGGCTATATAACATTACGCTACGCGTCTTAGGAGGCGGAAACCGCGGGCGGGTCGCTAGTTTTATCTTAAAGGTAGGTACTTACTAGGTATTCTTATGCTGGGACCGAGGGCTTAACGAGCTCGCCGTGTCACGGAAGCAACTGGGTGTACTGATAATTGTCAATATGAATGATAGTGACTGCCCCAAGGATTGATTAGCGTAGATCGTTTAAGATTCACGTGTGTCGAGCCCAAATTCCCGCAATAACCCCAAAATCTAGCAATTTTCTTAAATCTAATGAAAGAATCATGAACCTCAGTATGTTTGGCATCCAGTAATAGTGTCACTGGGACTATAATAATATAATAGTAATAAAATAATCAGGGATTTTTTTTTAAATAATCAGGACTGCCTCATTAGTCTAGTGGTCCCAAGCACGACTGCTACACTAGAGGTCCTGGGTTCGATCCCCAGGTCAAGCAAAGTGTTATTGGGTTTTTCTATGAAATTCTCAGTAGCAGCTCGGATTCTGGATTTGTGCCCGGTTAATGGAACATGAATGAACTGAAACTGTGGGTGAATTAAATGAACTGTGGGTGTACATTAAGTACGCCTCTGCCTAACCCTTCGGGGAATACAGGCGTGATGGTATGTTAAATTTTTTTTTAACTGGGCTAAGTTAAAATCTTTACTAATATTATAAACGTGAAAGCTTGTGAGTATGGATGTTTGTTACTCTTTCACGCCAGAACGGCTGAACGGATCTGGATGAAATTTGGCACAGAGATGGATTATAGTCTGAGATAACACTTAGGCTACTTTTTATCCACGTCGAATCTAATCTGAAGTCCACACAGAAAAAGTCGCGGGCAGAAGCTAGTGATTATATTATATAGAGCCGGAACTCGATACCTAACAATGCATTCACGGGTTGGACAGGGTTTTCTACAAATTGGGAAAAAGCAATTGAAAATTTAAATTTGCGACCTAAAAGCGATCGCTCGCCGTTATTCTTAGGCACAATGACTTTATTATACAATCACCATTGAATGTCGGAATAATATCAAATAAAATTATATCAATAAAACATAAAAACAACAACGCTACACAAATACCGCTCTGGTTCTGAGTACCGCTTTATGACTCAGAGGGCCGCGGTTTCGATTCCCGGAAGATGCAGTTAATCGGTCTACACCTTAAGGCCAATAGCGGTAAAAAAAGTTTATTTTAGATTTAATGCCGTTGTAGTTTAGTGGCAAGGAATGGTACTGAATGGTTCAAGATTCGATGATGTAGATCACGCCTTTATTCCCCGAAGGGTGAGGCAAAGTAGGTACTAATGTACACCCACAGTTCGCCGATAATAAGATCCCAAGTAATAGTGAGCGAGCCTATTGCCAAATCCAAACTCTGAGCTGCCACTGAGAATTTAATTGAAAACCCAAATAACGCTTTGCTCGACTTGGGAATCGAACCAAGGACCTCTAGTCATACTTAGGACCACTAGATTAATAAATAACAGTTAACGTAGGTTTTACGTAATTATTTTGTTATCTAAACAAAAAAGAAAGCTTCATTTTCCAAGGTCTAAAAAGTGAGAGTTGATTTGTCATTGCGTTAGAAAGAGCTAGCTAATGTGCAAGTGAGACAGCTATATTCCTCCGTTGAAAGCAACGGCGCGGCTGTGCGGGCGCCATGGACCTTATGTACAGATAGCAAACAAAATGATCTGAAACTAAACTTTCATTGACTGCTTCATTGTCCAGTGGTCACAATAGGCCCGGCTTCTCAGTAGCAGCTCGGAGTCTGGATTTGTGCCTGGTTAATGGCTATAGGCTCGTCCCCTATAACATGGGACCTAAACATACTGGCGAACTGTGGGTGTACATTAAGTACGCCTCTGCCTAACCCTTCGGGGAATACAGGCGTGATGGTATGTTATGTTATGTCCTTCACCGTTTAAGCGCGTGATAATTAACTATTAATACGCACATAACTTCGAAAATTCAGAGGTGCGTGCCTTGGATTCGAACTCGAGACCTTTGACTTGGCAGACCTTCGGTCATATCACTAGGCCATCACTGCTAAGACCTATATTTGGAACCGTGTAAATAAACAGCTATTGACATTTCAAAAGTTCCTTTTTAATGGTCGAATCGAATTAAAATATTTGAATTTGAATTAATGGATTTTTTCAGAACTTCAATAGGAATACTAGGTCATATTATGATAATTATATTTATTTCTGAAAATAAATCTTTTAAAGACACTTTTACAAGTTAATGTTTTAGAATTTTAACTAGATGGCGCCGGCATTTCCTAACTGACGGCCTCTGAGAAGGAACACCAAAACATACTAAAAAAAAACCTGGTCTCAAGCAAATATGTGAGTTACAATGCGGAGCAAAGTCTGAATTATCCTTTTGAAAAAGGAGCTCTGGGTAGACCAGACCAGAATACGTCCCTAGATTTTTTAAAGCCTGTTCTGCTAACGGTACCTAAATAGACAACTTCAATCACGTCTGCGAGAGGAAACGCGATTGTTTTTACGTCTCTGACGAGTGTCGCTACACACGGGGCTGTATTTGCATACTTATTTTTTTCCAAAATAATAACGTTATTTTTAAAGACCTCCAAGCTATTTGTTGTGTATATGAGAGCCCGGAAGGGTTTACTTGACTTGTATGCTCTGTCTTAGATCCTATTTGTGCATTTTATAAGGCAAGATTCGGGTCAAGCGCTTCCAAGTAGATAATAGATACTTAGTTATAAAATACTACATACATAACATACATACATAATGAACCCATTATACTGTCCCAATGCTGGGCACGGGTCTCCTCTTAGAATGAGAGGGATTAGGCTATAGTCCACCACACTGGCCTAATGCGAGTTGGCAGACTTCACACGCCATCGAGAAAATCTCCCAGACATGCAGGTTTCTTCACGATGTTTTCCTTCACCGTTTAAGCGCGTGATAATTAACAATTAATACGCACATGACTTCGAAAAGTCAGAGGCCTTCGAAGAGTCGTGCCCAGTGAATGGCAATAACCTCACCGGCTGTTACATGGGACCTAAACATACCGACGGGCGTACATTGGAGGTATCTCCCTGCCTAATCCTTCGGGAAATACAGGGACATATATTTTTTTGTAGATTTCTTGACGCTTAATCCAAATCCGTCAACAGAATTGTCCTAGAACATCAGAATTTGGAGATATACCAATCTCAAAGAACTAGAAATAGGGTCTTTGGCGATATTTGGAGTAATTTTTTGGTGACATCAAATTTTTACGGTCATTTTCAACTTAAGCATCAATTATACTACTTTTCTCCTTTCAAATCCATTTTCGTTTGCTTTGCTACGAGTTTTTATTTTTCACAAGAAATCTGCAACAAATTTGTCTTAGGTAGGTACTCCTGCGGAAAAAAGTATTTTGTTTAAATTGAAATTATAAAATGACACCGTGTGTTGCGCGCATGCGTGCTACGCCGGCCTGTCATTACGGCCGCGCAGACGCAAATCATATTATCCCCGATACATTGAGATTATATACAATTATGTGCCTACCCGCCGGCCGGGCGACACGCGAACCAAACGATTATATTATGTTACTGACTTATGTATTGGTATTTTTATGTATTTCTGAGATTTCTGTTAGAAAATAAGAGGTATTGTTTAAGAAATGGAACCCTTTGATTTGAGCGTTTTGTGAAGGGATTTCTTCTATGCAAGAAAATCGGCTGAGCCGTATGGTTTTGCACCACAGGCACGACATCGACTTAAAAAAATATTTTGTTAGAATATTACATTTTTTCCCGTTTTACCCACAGTTGGGCACGGATCTCATCTCAGAGTGAGGAGTTAGTCTACATATCTATCCATAGTCCATCACGCTATCCTACAAAATATCTAATAATAGATAATAATAAGTTTATCTACCCCAATCAAATCAGTTAAAAACATTAATTTTATAACTAACATTCCAGATCGTTCTGTCCAGATTTCAAAAAGTCAAATACTTTTCTAATAAAAAACATAAATTATAAAAACACACAGTTTTGTCTGAATTTACAATTGTCCGGATAACATTTCCAGTTTTTATATAACTACTGACCTGGGTCCTATTAAACGCTAGGCGTAAGTGCGGCAGCCCAATGCGAAGATGGAGAGACGAACTTGACTCCTACCGAAAGGACTGGCCCTTACTAGCGGAGAACAGAATTGTGTGGAAAAGGGAGAGGGAGGCCTTTGGCCTACAGTGGGACAATACAGGCTAGATAGATAGATTCTGACTATCACAAACATTAAAAAAAAATGATTTTTTTTTAAATGGGTCCTGCCGTTCTCCAGTAATGCGTTAAATTTTGCACAATAAATTGCACAATAATGCAATAAAAATCAAATGCCTTTGATTTTTATTCATAATATATAAATCAATGACATTATATAATTAAAATATCATTAATATACTTAAATTGATATTTTATCATACAAAGTAGGCAAGTAGGTAGGTACTAAGTAATATTTTTTTGTTCAAACTTAAGGTTTGAGTATTTAAATTTTACCGTAACAGCTACAAAATGGATCAAACATTTTGAGTTTCAACATAAAAACAGTCACAAGATATTCCACAGTAGCCATTACAAACATAGCTCCCTTTGTTTTTTTTTTAAATAAACCCTAGTATACATGGTCATTCAACCCTATATTGAATAGAGGAATCATCGATTCGGAAAATCGGATTTAAATATAACAATGAAAGATTTTTACACGTGAATTGTGCGGACTCTAGAAAGAAATATTACTTTACTAGCTTTTGCCAGCGACTTCGTCCGCGTGGAATAGTTACTTTGTTCCCTAGTTCTTCGCCCGTGGTTTCACCTGCGTTGCCCCGTTCCTAAGGGTTGTAGCGTGATGATATATACATTGATAGCTTGAAACCTTTCCCATGAATCACTCATTTTCCCAACATTTCCCTTCACTGCTCTGCTCCTATTGATCGTAGCGTGATGAAAAGTATACTATAACCTGTGGTTTGGGCTGTGCGTTGATAGATCGCTATTTCAGTCAGTCAGTCACCTAACGTAAGAGTAGACAAATATAATCAGAAAGCTCCGAACTGCTAAGCTATCGGGAGTTACACGTGTTATTGTGAGTAAACCATAAAAAATAGACATTTGCTGTCGTGGAATATTTTTTATATAATTTTAAGGAGAATATTTCCGTCATACATGATTTCTGTGTAGCTTTGACCATTAAGGCTGCACACGCGACGGAAGCTTAAAAAATGGAGTAAGTTCTCCTGTTTTCCCAACATTTCCCTTCACTGCTCTGCTCCTATTGATCGTAGCGTGATGAAAAGTATACTATAACCTGCCCAGGAGTATGAAGAACAATTGTACCAAGTTTCGTTGAAATCCGTCGAGTGGTTTTTGTTTCTATAAAGAACATACAGACAGACAGACAGACAGACAGACAGACAGACAGACAGACAGACAGACAGACAGACAGACAAAAATTTTACTGATTGCATTTTTGGCGTCAGTATCGATCACCCGCTGATAGTTATTTTGTAAATATATTTCATGTACAGAATTGACCCCTCTACAGATTTATTATAAGTATAGATAGAAGAAGAAGATTGAGATCGGAGAGAATAGAAGACAAAAATATTGACGTTTATAAACCAATCATACCATCACGCCTGTATTCCGTCAAGTGTTAGGCAGAAATGTAGGTATTATGGTGTACATTATTTCATTTCTGCACAGTTCGCCGGTATGTTTAGGTCCCATGTCATAGAGCATATGCCCTTTACTGGACACAAATCCAAATTCCGAGCTATTGATCTTTATAAGCCAATCATTAAGTATTTTTCAAAGGGTTAAGCAAAGGTGTACCTACTAGAACCGTGTTTATGACGTGGGAGAGCCATGCTTCGGCACGAATGGGCCGGCTCGACCGGAGTGATACTACTGCCTCACAGAAAACCGGCGTAAAACAACGCTTACGTTGGGTTTCGCCGAGTGAGTGAGGTTACCGGAGGCCCAATCCCCTTTTAAAAGGCCGGCAACGCACTTGTGACTCCTCTGGTGTTGCGGGTGTCCATGGGCGGCGGTAATCGTTTACCATCCCATAAAAAAAAAGTGAAACATGGAGGTCCTATCATAAGATAGACACCCCACCTAATTTCAATCCCTTTGTCTTTCTACCATAATTTCACCAAAGAAATAAAAGACAATAATAATGTCCAGTAAATCATAAACCAAGCTGAACGGTATATTTAAATAAATTTAGCAAGGCCGTCATTTCTTTGTCGGGCGTTCAGGTAAACCAATTTCTTTCGAAAGTGTACGACAATAGCTTAAAAAAAATTCGCAATTTGACAGTTGCATGGCACGTTAAAGACTATGAATTGTTTTTTTCTTCTTATAGAAATACTGGCTAAGTTTATTGGCATGATTCCTACAGGGTCCTGTTACTTTTTTGAGGTGGTGAAAGAAGAGAAGTAGAGAACTCTGCTGTAAAGTTCGTCCAGATTGTATCTGCAAAATATTCTGTCGCTAAGCAATCATCTTCCTCCGAGCCTTTCCCAACTATGTTGGAGTTGGCAGTGGCGGACTAAGCCCCTCGGGGGCCCGGAGCGGAAACACAAAATGAGCCCCCCTAATAGTCAAAGCGCGGGTGGGGCCCCTATGAATATGACATTTTGCGATTTCTGAGTTAATTCTGTAGTAAAGTTTATTCACGTAGAAGAGTAAGTACATGCAACCTTTAACTTTAAAGTATTTATTATTGTAACCCTTTGCTTGATCCTATAGAAGGTGTAAACAAATAAAAATTCAACCATGAATCTGCTAGGAATTTGACCAAAAAGGACTTCTCGAGATTTTGGGGCGCCAGGACCGGAGCCAGATTTTCTTAAATCATAGTTAAAACACTCTAGATCAAGTCACCTTTGGGGTCGTTCAAGTATTACGTAAGCAGATTTATTACGTTTATTTACTCCCCTTGTCAGCAAAAGTAAGCAAAGCTCAACCCCCCCCATGCTTACGTAAACATTTTTATACATTATTTGAGGGAATTCCCGGAAATGCGTTTCGTTTTCAAACATAGACAATGTGTGGATTGCCATAATTATGTGTAAAAAAGTGAGTAACAATTGCTGACGTAATCACCATCAAAACCCCCCCACCCCCATGTCATCAAAAATAAGCAAAGCATAGACTCCCCCGCCCCCCTATAGTGCTTACGTAATACTTGAACGGTCCCTTTCGAACAAAAAAAAACAGGATCAAAATCGGTCTATTCGTTTAGGCGCTACGATGCAACAGACAGACACACAGACACGTTGATACATAGATACGTTAAACTTGTAACACCCCTCTTTTTTGTCGGGGGTTAAAAATAAATATGGAGGACAACTAGACTTGCTATTATAACTATTACAATGTAGTGCAGTCGTGGCCGAGTGGTTAAGGCGTCTGACTCGAAATCAGATTCCCTCTGGGAGCGTAGGTTCGAATCCTACCGGCTGCGCATATTTTTGCTATGTTTCGTTATATGTATTTTTCAATTGAAAAATGTAGTATTTGTTATTTTTTTATGCCCCTGTTAATAATCGTAGATACTTACATAAACGAAAGAAAAAATTTTGCGTAAAGACCTGATTTAATAAAATCTTATTTTTTTTGTCTGTATTTCTCGAAGGGTTAAGCAGAGGTGTACTAATGTACACCTAGGTCGCCGATATGTTTAGGTCCTATGTAATTGGGAGCGAGCCTATTGATTTTTTTACTACTAAGGGCTGATATTTCGCCAGATAACTTTTAATTGAGGAAAAAAATTGACGTTTGACAGATTTTGTTTAGAAAAACTGTCAAAAATTCGAATTTATTCTTCCGATAAAGGTTTTTTTTTATGAAATAGGAAGGCAAACGAGCAGGCGGATCGCCTGATGGTAAGCGATTACCGCCGCCCATGGACACCCGCAACACCATAGGCATCACAAGTGCGTTGCCAACCTTTTAAAAGAGGATTGGGCCTCCGGTAACCTCACTCACTCGGCGAAACACAACGTAAGCGTTGTTTAACGCCGGTTTTCTATGAGGCCGTCGAACCTGCCCATTTGTGCCGAAGCATGGCTCTCCCACGGTAACCGGTGATGGAAAAATCGGCCCTTAAAAAAGTAATAGGTACTGCATGCATTTGGGGAAACGAGATCATCGGGTAATACATCCTTTAAGCGGTAATTAAATAAAGCACATTTAACCATTTACCATCCATCCATCACACTACACTTACATATTGTTACGAGCTGGGGTTCGGGATAAATTTAATTAACACCAATTTCACCGAAACAACAAATATTTTAATTAACTTGACAAACACACAACAGAAATTACTGAGAGAGTCACTACAGTAACACTTATCGCACTATAATGTCGCACTTGTAATCACTTAACTTCGCTTCGATATTCACTTCACCGTGTTCAGAACTAAACTGCCCCGGCCGGCCCTCACGACCTGTATTTATATGAGTCACGAAGATTCTAGAATCGAACATTCTCGATAGGTCCACAAAATACGAGTAGGTAAGTACCTAAGTACCTACTTATAAACAATAGACGATAAAGTGATCGTCTATTGTTTACGGTCATTCACCTTGAACCCGGCTTTTCTTCGAATGTTCTACGTGCTTCTACGACTTATCTAGAATCTTCGTGACCCATCTCCGTACTAATAGCCACTTGGCGTAACACTACCCCTTCCTAAGACATGCTCGTCCCGAGCATCATTAGATCCGTAATAACGTGCCAAACGATCCACATGAACGATCTTCGGAGCACCTCTTGGCCCTTTTTGTATCCGGTAGGTGACGTCGTTGATCTTAGTCACGACTCGGTAGGGGCCGTCCCATTTTGCTTGTAACTTGGGTGACTTTCCTTTGCTGCGAACCGGGTTATGTAGCCATACTAATGAGCCCTCATCGAAGACTTTATTGTTGATCTTGCGGTCATAACGGGTCTTCATTCTCTCAGAAGTTTGTTGGCCCGACTGCCTGACATGCTCATATATGTCATTCATTCTGGTACGCAAGTCGTTCGCATAATCAGTCACACAGCAGGGGGTGTCTGGAGGGATGCCGGTGATGAGATCTGCAGGCAACCGTAGTTCTCTTCCAAAGTTCGCGAAGGCTGGTGTCACCGTCGTACTTTCGTGAACTGCACTTCGATATGACAAAAGGAATGGCTGGATATGCTTATCCCAATCTCTCTGCCTACTTCCTACAACTTTTGCTAGATATCTTTCTAAGGTCTGATTAAACCGTTCGACCATTCCATCAGACTGTGGGTGGTAAGAGGTGGTTCTGGTTTTGTGGGCACCCATTATTCGACATGTTTCCTGGAATATTTGAGATTCGAAGTTCCTTCCTTGGTCGCTATGAATCTCTAAGGGTACTCCAAAACGACAGAAGACTTCATGAACCAACTTATCTGCGACCGTCGTAGCTTCTTGGTTAGGAATGGCGAACACTTCCGGCCATTTTGTGAAGTAATCCATCACAACCATAAAGTACTTGTTTCCACTTTCACTCTCCGGGAATGGTCCTGCAACGTCAAGAGCTATTCGTTCCCAGGGCGCACCAATGTTGTAGACTTTCAATGCACCTCTACTGCGCGTGTGAGGCCCTTTTACAGATGCACAACTAGTGAATTTCCGACACCAGTCTTCAACATCGTCCCGACAGTGGATCCAGTAGAATCGCTCTCGAATCTTCAATAAAGTCCTTTTAACTCCTAGATGACCTCCCGAACATCCGTCATGGTAAAGCTGAAGGACATCTGGCACCTTAGCTTTAGGGACTACCATCTGTAGATGACACTTATCTCCCTTAGCATTTTCCCATTTACGGCACAAGACACCATCCTGTAACAACAGACTGTCCCACTGTGCCCAATAGCTTTTTGTGACTGTGCTCAATGCCGCAACGTCACTCCATATCGGTTTAGGGGCACCAGCTTTCATCCACTCGACGATCGGTTTAACATCCGAGTCAGTTTCCTGAGCCTGCTGTAAGATTTGTTTCCATTCGTCACTAAGATCAGTTTTCAACATTCTCACGGGCGCTGCTTCTTTAGCCTCTTGCCTGGAACAGTGCTTGCATATTTCCGAACAAGGTCTTCGTGACAACGCATCTGCGTTACCGTGAGATCTCCCACTACGATGTTCAATTACGAAGTCGAATTCTTGGAGAAGCTCGATCCATCTTGCTACTTGTCCTTCCGGGTTCTTAAACTGCAATAGCCACCGCAGTGCAGCATGATCCGTTCGCAAGTGAAATTTTCGTCCCAATAAATACTTGCTGAAATGCTGCAATGTTTTAACTATAGCGAGCAGTTCTCTCCTCGTGACGCAATAGTTTCTTTCTGGTTTTGACAGCGATTTACTAAAGTAGGCTATCACGACCTCTTGATCACCTTTTCGCTGTGACAAAACACCACCAATTCCAGTATTACTTGCGTCTGTGTCTACGATGAATTCATTTTCAGTATCAGGGTAGCCCAAAATAGGTGTATTGCACAGACGTTTCTTTAATTCTTGAAAAGCTTCTTCACAGTTTGCGTCCCAGCAGAACTGTCTCTTTTCCTCAGTCAGTTTGTGTAGAGGCTTCGCAATGTCCGAGAAATTCTTCACAAATCGTCGATAGTAAGAGCACAAGCCCAAAAATGCTCTGACTTGGGTCTTATCTTTCGGAACCGGCCACTCCTTGACAGCAACTATCTTCTCAGGATCCGTTTCAACACCCTTTTCAGACACTACGTGTCCCAGAAAACTTACTTGACGTTTGAAAAATGAACACTTTTTCGGACTTAACTTTAGATTGGCTCCTCGGATTTTTGATAGCACTCGTTCGAGATTTTGAAGGTGGTCATCAAAAGTGCGGCCCACAATGATAATGTCATCCAAGTAGACCAAGCAGGCGTCTCCAATAAGGCCAGTGAGCACTAGTTCCATAAGTCTTTCAAACGTAGCAGGAGCATTGCACAGTCCAAACGGCATGACTTTAAATTGCCACAGCCCCTTTCCCGTAGAGAAAGCAGTCTTCTCTTTGTCCTTAGGGTCTATTTCCACTTGCCAGTAACCACTTTTTAAGTCCAGGGTTGTAAACCACTTCATTCCCGTCAGAGTATCCAGCGTGTCATCGATCCTTGGCAATGGGTAACTGTCCTTTTTCGTAACGTCGTTCAATCGTCGATAGTCCACGCAAAAGCGCATACTGCCATCTTTCTTTTTCACCAACACCACAGGAGAACACCATGGGCTAGATGAAGGCTCTATTACACCGTCTTTCACCATTCCGTTAATCATAGTCTCCACTTCTTTCTCTCGGGCAACTGGCATTCTTCTAGGTCGCTGACGAATTGGTGACTCATTGCCAGTATTAATTTTGTGCTGCACCAGTCCTGTCTTTCCTATATCGGCATCATTTGAAGAGAAAATGTCAGCGTACTGGAGCAACATCTTCTTAGCCTTGTTCGCTTCTTCATCAGAAAGATGATTTCGACAGCCTTCCAAGAGAGCGCTCACGTTAAACTTTGGATTTTGAACGTTATTACCAGTACACTGATCACTGCAATGTCGCAACCAGGCTATTTCTTCACAAGTACCCATCAATGTGCCCTTCTTGATCACTTGCTCCTTATCGCTTGCATTGAGTATGCGTACTGCTGATACATTGGTAGCCTTCACCAGCGTGCGTGCCATCTTCCATGGCAAGTCATTCTCCAACCTCTCTAGGAGAACACATCGATTTTCCTGCCCAGCATTCTGCGGTAGAGCTACTGGAACGAGTGTTTCCGACTTAGGAGGAAGAACTATTTTCTTCAGGCAGAACACTTTCCCTGATATTGCCCCTTCCATAAAGATCTCTTCAGAACCGCACTTCAATACTCCTTGGTTAACGTCGATCTCACAACAATGTTTCCGCATAAAATCCAATCCCAGGATGCAATCATCTACTATATCGGCAACGATGACATTATGCCGATATATTCTGTTACCAAGTTTCAACTCCACCTCCTTCTCGCCTTGGACGGATATGTGCTGGCCAGTAGCTGTTACTAATTGTATGCACTCGCGGTCACTGATGCAGTCCCCAAGAACCCGACGTGCCAGCTGAGAGTTCACGACCGTGCGAGAAGCTCCAGTATCTAGTGTCAGCTTACAGGGTTTTCTATTTACTTCGCCTTTGATGATCAGGCTGTTCCCGTCATGGGCTTGCGAGATCGAAATCCTTGGGACTCCTTCCATACCAGCCAGCACCCGCCCCGCAGTCCTGGCTTTTACTCGTTTCCCTGCTGCTCCTCGGTGGTGGCATTCACCACCCTTACTGTATCATCTTGTGTCTTTTGTCGCCACGTGGTTCCTTTTGGGCAATTAGCTCGGAGGTGACCCTTTTCTCCACAAATGTAGCATCTAGGCGATGCTGAGCCATCCCTTCGACTTCCGCTGCGTTTTGGACATCCTGCCTGAAAATGGCCCTTTTCCCCGCAGAGGTGGCATATTGGCAACACGACTTCTCGGATGCGATGAGTCCGATGGTCCTGTCTAACTGCCTCTACTTCTAAGGCATGGGCTAAGGCGTCTTTCAATGTCTTGTGGTGGCCAAGCCTCACAGCAGCTCTGACTTCAAGGTCACGAACTCCGTCGACGAACGCTTGGACCAGATTACCATCGATGAGCGCAGGTGTAGACTGGTATGCTTTTCGAACCAGCTTTTCAACTTCCACGGCCCACTGCTGTAGGGTCTCGGCACTACGCTGTACCCGATCCTTTAGCTGAGCACGAAACACGTATTCCAGATGGGCGTCACCGTATCTTGAGTCCAACGCCTCAATCAACTGGTCGTAGGTCATGTCCTTGCCGAGGGCCTCCAGTACTGTCAAGGCCTGGTCGCGGAGGCATAAGGTGAGTGCTGTCTTTGCCTGACCGTTGTCCCATCCGTTCGACTCCATAAAGGCTTCAAATTGCATTTTGTATGCCGACCATGAGGAGGTTCCGTCAAATGGCGGCACTTTAAATCCACGTAGGGAGGTCGTTATGGGTGCAACATTCACGGAAGTCGCAAGTACGTTTCGTGCCTTTAGATCACCTAACGCCTTTGTCACGTGAGCAATCTGTTCCTCAGTTTTACAAATCCGGGTCTCGTGCTGTTCCACCTGCTCCTTCATAACACCGAGCTGTTTGCCAAGAGTCCCATGAAGGTCTTTTATGAGGAGCATCTGTTCCTCTTGACGTCTGGTATGCTCCTCTTCCCGACGTGCCTGCTCCTGCTGACGGCGGGCCTGCTCCTCTTTGTCGCGTTGCAGCTGTTCCCGCAGTTGGTGTGCCTGCTCTTCCTGACGGCGAGCCTGCTCTTCCTGACGGCGAGCCTGCTCTTCCTGACGGCGAACCTGCTCTTCCTGACGGCGTGCCTGCTCCTGCATCATTGCCATCAAGGCCGCCAGGTCTACCGTTGGTGCTGGAGAAGTTCCAGATGGACCAGCAACTGGGTCTATAGATGGTTGCTGATGACCCACAGGTAGTGCCGGAGAATCTCCAGATCGTCTCTGATCCATCTCTTGCTGCCGCTGACTTCTAGTACGGATACCTTCCGTGTCTTCCTTCGGTAAAACCGGCATAATTTATCCCACAACTTCTGACACCAAATGTTACGAGCTGGGGTTCGGGATAAATTTAATTAACACCAATTTCACCGAAACAACAAATATTTTAATTAACTTGACAAACACACAACAGAAATTACTGAGAGAGTCACTACAGTAACACTTATCGCACTATAATGTCGCACTTGTAATCACTTAACTTCGCTTCGATATTCACTTCACCGTGTTCAGAACTAAACTGCCCCGGCCGGCCCTCACGACCTGTATTTATATGAGTCACGAAGATTCTAGAATCGAACATTCTCGATAGGTCCACAAAATACGAGTAGGTAAGTACCTAAGTACCTACTTATAAACAATAGACGATAAAGTGATCGTCTATTGTTTACGGTCATTCACCTTGAACCCGGCTTTTCTTCGAATGTTCTACGTGCTTCTACGACTTATCTAGAATCTTCGTGACCCATCTCCGTACTAATAGCCACTTGGAGTAACAATATCTATAGTAAAATTGTAACTGGCAATTGTCTGTACAATAGAAGAAAAAATATGAGGCGACTTTATAAGAGTAGATAATAGAAGATACCAAAATAAGATTTATCTTTAGAATGTTCGTTTCTCTGTCTGTTTGTATGTTTATACGCGCATAACGTACAAACTACTTCGCGAAATTGAATGCGGTTACAACATTATTAAGTACTAGCTTTTGCCAGCGACTTCGTCCGCGTGGAATAGTTACTTTATTCCCTAGTTCTTCGCCCGCGGTTTCACCTGCGTTGCCCCGTTCCTAAGGGTTGTAGCGTGATGTTTTATAGCTTGAAACCTTTCTCATGAATCACTCATTTTCCCAACATTTCCCTTCACTGCTCTGCTCCTATTGATCGTAGCGTGATGAAAAGTATACTATAACCTGCCCAGGAGTATGAAGAACAATTGTACCAAGTTTCGTTGAAATCCGTCGAGTGGTTTTTGTTTCTATAACGAACATACAGACAGACAGACAGACAAAAATTTTACTGATTGCATTTTTGGCGTCGATAGTATCGATCACTAATCACCCGCTGATAGTTATTTTGGAAATATATTTCATGTACAGAATTGACCTCTCTACAGATTTATTATAAGTATAGATAGATATAGAAGAAGATAGAAGATAGAAGAAGATAGATTGTAGGTCTAACTTATAATCTGGTGTATGTTTCCTCTTGATGCCGATTCATAGTAGGTAAGTAAATACTTTTGGAAATAGAGTGAAACCACATTTACTATAATACTTAATTAAACCAAGTTTAATCATTAAACTTGGTTTAAGTAAGTATCCTCGGCTCTGCTAAGGAGGCCTCCGTTACAACCCTAGTTTAATGTAAACAACTGAATTTGAAATCATCACTGCAACTTCATCAATCTTACTTGAAGGTGGAATACAGTTAAGCCTTTAAGTAAAAAAAACAATAAATCAAAAAATATCCTCACTATTACCAATATTTTGACACAAAATTGACAAAGACATCACTACTGACCACTCTAAGGATGTGATGACGTGACAAATTTTGGATTTTTTATCGAAATGCATTAGTGAGTGTGCACTTTTCGATGACACGTTTTTAGAACCAGCTACTTCATTTTGGCAAGTTTTTTTTAAGATTCAAAATGCATTCGAATAAGATATTTTCGTGTTCATCCGGGAATAAAAACGGATGGAGTAAATTTTTTTTATTGGAAATCACTAGAATAATTTATGTATTTTTTGTATAGCTCAAAGTCTCTTCCAGAACCTTCTTTACAGTTTACGCCTGTATTCCACAAAGGATTAGGCATAGGTGTACTAATGTCCACCCACAGATTGCTGGTATGTTTAGGTCTCATGTAATAGGGGGCGAGTTCATCTGGGTAGGCAGCAGTATATTATGTCGGACATGTACCTACCGACTAGAAACTGCACTTACGAGTACCCGCCCATGTCTTAAGGGCATTCGACATCGCTCAAATCCAAAAAACACCCTAGCTTTCTAGTGAAAACCTTATGTGCGTTTGCCATATAAAAAATATAATATGTTATACGTAAGGTCATGACAAAGAAATTTTATGTTGAATTTTTTTATAATTTTGCTCCAATTTTGGATAATAATTGAAGTAAATAAGCCTTTTTTTAACCTAATTTGTATTTTTTCTCTTTAACGGCTTAAATTAAGTTAGTCATGAATTTTATACAAAAAAAAATGTAATGGCAATTTGTATTGTTTTAATATTTTTGAATATTTTGAAATATTAAAGAAATACCCGAAGCCTCACTAGCACCCCGCGTGAAGCACCCCTGCAATGTCTGTGACTAACAAATACTAGCACAAAGACTAAATCCTCAAGGTCATTGGGCAATGTAATACCATTAAAATTGGGATTTGACAGGGCTTGATATTATATCATAATAATAATAAGGCTCAATGTGGCGGGCAGGCTGTGCCAAGTTTGTTTATTAATACGTAAATAGTAAATTCTACTTTATTACCTTCATAATAGAAACAGCAATATTATAAACAGTAAAAGATTTATTAACTTTACCTTTAAAACTCTGGTATCTGGTAGCAAAGGTATATCTCCATATGTCCAAAGGGACAATCAAATAAACAATAAAACGTGAAACGCAATTTACTTCGGCACATTTGAAAATGAAAACCTAAAATAGATTTTCTTTTCAAAATTATCATGCTAAGTTATTTTCGACACTATCCCTTTGTGTTAAATATTAGAAAACGATGAAGGTATTTCAGTGGGTGAACGAATAAAATGGTAAAGCTATAAAAACATCGAAGTCCCACTAACAAGGTGAGTTTTAATTATTTGAAATTTTGTGTTAATTTAGTTTTTTTTTCGGCTGAACGCGCGGTGCCTTTGCGCGGCGGGCTCTTTGTTTTTTTTTTCGTTTGTATAATCTGTAAAATGGCATGTTAGCGCCAGTTTAGTTTGGTTGATCTTTTTTAAATTATAATCGATATTAAATTGTGCATTTCCGCTTGTATTTGTGATTTTTTCAGGCCACCCAGTGGTGGTGTCTTTACCTAATAGACTTTTGTCAAATATTTATTCAATCGTTTGTCTTAATTAGGCCATTAACTACATTATATTTCTGTTATATTATCACTACTGTTTTATGTCGGGACTCGGGGATCTTTGACGTATATTGTCCGGTAGATACAATTCATCGTAGCAGCTGAAAGAGTTCCACTGCTAAAATATGGCCTGCACCAAAGACAAAGGTCTTGTCAATAAATCATCATTAATGTACACAACAATTATGTATGGACATATACTTAAAAAAAATTAAAACCATCCTTTCCTAAACCATTATTCATCATATCATGTATCTTCAAAACCGAAAGTCAAATCAAATTAATAAGGGATCAACTAGGAAGAAAAATAATTTTATAAGATTAAAAAAAAAACATCGAATCGGCGAATATAATAAATACTTATTATACTTGTGATGCGGAGGAGTTCTTTGATGCCCTTTTTTAGTTATATTTATTTAGTTTTATTTTAGTTAGTTTAATAATTTATTTATTATAATTTAGTTTATTTTAAATTGTTATCTTATCCGTTATCTTACAAAATGTACAGTAGAATTAAGTTCAAGTTCAATTTTTTTTAATTCAAATAAGCTTTTACAAGCGTTTATGAAACGTTATTGAGTACGGTGCCAAAAAGTTGATCCTATGGAGAAGAATCCGGCAAGAAACGTCATGGACACTCTTTTAAAACCCTCTTTATTTTTTAAATCGGCTATAATATCATATCGAATACCAGATTCACACCACCGACTCCTCAATGATAACATCACTCATTTAAGCGTTGAAGGAAAACATTACATCGTGAGGATAATAATCAAGCATACAGGCCGCCTGACGGTAAGCGGTAACCGCTACCTATATACGTCAGCAACACCAGTGGTATCACTCGCGCGTTGTCACCATGAGCCCTCCGTTGGACAGGAACATAATAATGCACATATTTACATACCATCACGCCGATATTCCCCGAAAGGTTAGGCAGAGGCGTACCACGAACCCACAGTTCACCGGTATATTTTAGGTCGCATATAATAGGGGCGAGCGTATTACTTTTAACCAGCCACAAATTCCAAACTCCGAGCTGCTACCGATAATTTCATAGAAAAACCCAATAACACTTTGCTCTACCTGGGAATCGAACCCAGAACCTCTAACGTAGCAATCGCGGTAAAGACCACTAAGCTAACGAGGTAGAACACAATAAATGAGGTGTTAGTGTAGCCACAGCAAAATTCCTTTGCTCACATGATAGTATTTATTCCGAGGGGTTAGGAAACAGTGTCTCACTGCCATTTAGATAGACATTATGTAAGAGGCGTGAAAATATCGTAGTACCTCGGCAGTAGGACCTCTTGGGGTCTGACTGGCTAGCGACCACCCTTGTGTCGGAGTCTGTCGTAAACCCTTGGTATGTTTCGACTTTAGCGCGAGGGAGGCAATTCCTCCTCTGTTGCTGCGGCTGTGGCAGTATGCAGTCCGCTATTAATGCTCGGCAATGCATCAGCAACTTCTCTGATGTTGCAGGTTTCCATGGTGACCAGGTTACCAACGGTTTTTTATTGCAATATTTTCATTTTATGAGTCTTTAGACGCCAGCAACAGCCAGCGCAACTTGAGACCTCAGTTGTTTAGTAATAAAAAAAACCGGGCAAGTGTGAGTCGAACTCGTGCGCCGACGGTTCCGTACCTACCCATTACACTGCCATAATAAAATTGCTTGTAAGACCTAGCTTTTTGCCAAATTTCGTGATTCTAGGTCATCGGGAACTACCAATACTACCATATAGGTTTTCCACCCAAAACCTATAGGGTACTTCTGATTGACCTAGAATTGTCAATTTTGGTTAAAAGCAAGGTCTTACAGCACAAAAGGGAAAATTCCGAAAAAAAAGGTAACTATTGTTGAAAATTAAGGTAACTATTACAAGCTTTCGCGAAAATCTAATTTTACCCATATCTTTTTATCGTGTTGACTAAGGACCTTGGTTTTTATAACCTACGTAGGTACTATAGACCTCAGTATCTGGTATAAATTTCAATATGCTAGTTCGACCCGTTCCTGAGAAAATCGTTGGTGACATACGGACAGACAGACGGACAAGAGAGTGATCTTATAAGGGTTCCTTTTTTTACCTTCAGAGATACGAAACCCTAAAATAGTTATACGTGACGCCATTAATTTTCCCATAGATTACCACAAACTTCATGCTATTTGTGCATCATTATCTATTTATTTCCACGCAAAAGGATCATGGTCATGTACCAATTGCATGCACTTGTTTACATAAATGATTTGATCGTTGAACAAAATGGTTTGCGCACGCGCCGTTACTGTACCATCTATTAGTCTATGGGGCCGGTTATAGCATTGTCATGGTTATTTTCGTTGCCATACATACCATCACGTCTGTATTATACGGTATCTTTAGGTCCCATGTAATAGGGGGCGAGCCTATTGCCATTAACCGGGCACAAATCCAGACTCCGAGCTGCTAATGAGAATTTCATAGAAAAACCCAATAACACTTTGCTCGACCTAGGGATCGAACCCAGGACCTCTAGCGTAGCGGTCGCGCTTGGTACCACTAGACTTATTAGGAAGTCACTTCATTGCTTATATAATTTAAGTAAGGTTTTTCATTAAGAAATACATAACATAATCAACCCATTATACTGTCCCACTGCTCGGCACGGGTCTCCTCTCAAAATGAGAGGGATTAGGCTATAGTCCACCACGCTAGCCTAGTGCGGGTTGGCAGACTTCACACACCATCGAGAAAATCTCTCAGGCATGCAGGTTTCCTCACGATGTTTTCCTTCACCGTTTAAGCGCGTGATAATTAACTATTTAATACGCACATGACTTGCCTTGGGTTCGAACTCGAGACCTTTGACTTGGCAGTCCAACGGTCATACCACTAGGCTATCACTGCTGCATTAAGAAATACTTGTTTTGAATTTTTTTATTGTATTAAGGCATGCTAAACATTTGATTTGCCGATATAAATGTAATACCAAAATAAATCGTAATTTAAACAGCCTTCCCTACCATTTGAAGCGGCGGTAGCCTAATGGCTAGGGCGTCGGACTTGCAAGCATGTAGTTGCCGGTTCGAAACCCATTGCACCATAGGATTGAACCCACTCGTAACACAAGCATTTAGAATAGCACGAGGGGTTAACAAGAATACGAGTACTAGTAATGTGAGAGTAAGCCGCCGAGCTGATATTGAAAAACTCATAGAAAATCCAACAACAATTCGCTCGACCTGGGAATCAAATCCAGGACCTTTAATTAGCGTAGCAGTCGCGCTCAAGACTCACTAGACTAATGAGGCAAGGAAAGTTTATATTTTTACAAAATACTAACCTCATTTATTTACCAGACTGGTGCCGTGGCTGAGCGATCGGTTGCTGCAATACGGGTAACTGGTTCGACTTCGGGCACATAAAAAAATATTTCTATAGCCTACAGGTAGTTATTCCAGGTCTGGACGTGCCTGTAACTTAGTATTTGTTTATGTAATCCTATTCAAGAAACAACAAAAATAAGCTAAAAGTTTCGCAGCCGGTAGGATTCGAACCTACGCTCCCAGAGGGAATCTGATTTCGAGTCAGACGCCTTAACCACTCGGCCACGACTGCACTACACCTTTAAGGTTAGAATAGCAAGCCTTGTTAGGGTAATTACTAGGTTACTTAATAGTTCGTAGGCACCAGCCTTCCACCAGGTTTTATAAATCAAACCTTCATTCTATTACGCCTGTACTCCTCGAAGGGTAAGCAAAGGTGTACTGCTGTGCACCCACAGTACTCCAATATAAGGGGGTGAGCATTACCATAAATCAAAACCCAGAGCTGCTGAAATTTCAGTTTCATTTATACTGTAGTAAAGCCAAATAAATTTTTTTTTTGAAGTTTTAGGAATAGAATCCAGGACGTCTGGTAGGTACTTAGAGAAGTCGTAATTTATTCAAATAAACAACGATACACAATTGATAATATATTTAATCATAAATTCACGATGATAAACAGATAAGTATGGATCCATTCATAGCGATGTATGTATAATTACAGATAAAATTAAATTCTAATCATCATCGTTAACAGTCCGGCGGACCGAATTTCTCTTACAAACGTAATACCGAAATAAATCGTAATTCCAACACATCATCATCATCTTCGGCTTTCCTTATCCAGTCGCTGCCAGCTGCCTTCCGCAAGTCGTCACTCCACCTGGCCGGCGAGCGCCCTACACTACGTTTGCCAAGACGCGGTCTCCAATCGAGAACTCGTTTGCTCCAGCGTTTGTCGGTTCTCCTACAGATGTGACCGGCCCATTGCCACTTCAGCTTGCTAATTATTTCCTTTTCCTTCTATTATTTTTAAATTCATCAAATTCTTTTGTTATGCGGATTCCGATACCGTTAATTTAGGTTCCCACTATACCATTCGTCCAAAATACTTCACTGTAAATAAATGTAAGCGAATGCAATTTTTGATAACTTTACCAAGTTTGGGACGAATTTGCGGTCTCTTATTCCCAGTGAATTAGTAGTAGACGAAATAGTACCGTAGGAACTTAGATTAATGGTATCCAAATCCGAATAATAACATAATTTTATAGAATATTGTCTGGATTACTATTTATTTCGGTATTACGTTTTTGTGCGCAATTCAAGCTCCGCCGGACCCGTAATACCTATTATCTATAGACTACTTAATATTGTGCTTAAAATCACAATATTAACACAGCAAACAATATAAAATATCAATAACATGAAATAAATTTGCAACCCCTTTTGAGCACATCACCTGTATTGCAAGTCCAAAAAAAAAATTGCAAAGGGTCTATTAGACCTCCCCGTAACAAAGGAAGAATGAGGTCGTATTATCGAAAAAAAATTGCAAAGAGCCGACTCATTTTGATTGTCATTTCGCTAATAAAAAATGATGGACTAGCTTAAATAGATTTACAAAGAGACCGACAGGGTTCGGAAATGATCGGAGAGCTTCGGGTATGTTCGGGTGTCTTCGTTGGCGCATGGCGCTAACTTATTCTTCCTTTGTGTAATGCTTATGCTTTCTTTGTAATATCCCTTGATACTTTTCATGGCATAAAAGACATTTGCATGGTTCAAAAGTTCCGTTTGACTAAATTGTAGGAATACAAGGGTTGTTTAACTGCAGGCTTATGCTAAATAGAATTTACAATGGGTATTTAAAACAAGAATCATTGCATTTTATAAAAATAAACAGCAATCATTGCATAAAATCTTTTATCCACATTTTTTTAAACTGCTTTTGTTTGACAGTATAAAAATAGGTCCTTGAACTGGGTAAGATTAATTTAGTGATTCAATTTAATATTTTATAGGTACCTACATGCTTTTTTAAGAAATAAAATGTCTTAAACCTAAGCTCATTGAGGTAAAATTACTCCAGTATTAGAGTAGAACCATGGTCAACAGCTCAAAGACGGCTTAACATTTCTTTTATCTCTCTATTTTTTACGCTCGATTAAAGCATGTCTGTTTTTTTATATCTATCAATATTGAATTCGGAAATATATTTAACTATTACAGTTTGAAAACCAACTCCGACGAATTAAAAAAAAAATATAATTTGTTCATCGAAAACGCTTTTCGAGAAATTATAAGTTAAAAACTAAAAAAAAAACATTAAGAAATTTCAAACTATCCCATGGCACAGTAGTTAATATAGTTTTGTCCTACTTTACGAGCATATTATTCTTTCTGTTATTTATATTCTGTGACATTTATTATTTGTTACCAACCTTTTTGTTGGTCCCTTTAATTTTATGAGGCGTGAAACCTTTTTTTGAAGGTTTACGACACGCTTTTGTGGTAGTGAACACAATTAGGTTTGCTTTGGACTTTTAAAACTAATTATGGATCAGATTGTAAAAATAGGTTAAGTAATCAATTTGTATTAGGTTATTGGTGTGTTTTACTATTTTTGTTAGGGCCGGTGTGGTTTTATGAGTGCGAAGTAGATAATATTATTTTTATTAACTCATCCAAGCGAAACTTTAATAATAAAAATATTTAAATCTATGATAAAGAATCCGTGAATTAATTTATTCATTAATTGACGGACAGTCTAATAGACTTCACCTCAGTCTATTATCAAATTAGGAGAAAAGAGTGAGTAAAATAATTTACCTATTTTTAAATAATCCAATGATTTCTTGTCAAACCAAATTATTAAACCAGGTGATTTTTAAATGTGATATAAACAATTAAATAAAGTAGAACTAACACCTTATTACACATAATGACAGCAAATTGCAAAAGCATAATAATCAAATCATAATAAAGCAATGTATTTCTTTTTTTTAATTCACCCTTTTCCACGTAAAATAAATCTATAATATAAAAATGAATCGCAAAATGTGTTGGTAAGCGCATAACTCAACAACGCCTGGACCAATTTGGCCAATTCTTTTTTTTAAATGTTCGTTGAAGTTCAAGGATGGTTTTTACGACAAGAAAAATTCGAATAATTTCCGGAAAATCCCTAAAAACAGCCCTCTTCTTTTTCCCATACAAACGATTTCTAACTAAAACGTAGAGTCAATTTGAGCTTTATTGCTATAGCATAAAGTTCATATTAAATTACAAGCACTCATTGTTGTCTAAGCAATGTAGGTGTGTTCCTAACGTCAAAGAGTCAATCTTTTTGACAGGACGAAGTCTGTCGGGTCCGCTAGTAAACAATAAAATTATAATGCGCTCCTTCCACGTTCCTATTACAGTTTCTAGGAAACGAAATTTGAATTTCGAACAGCTTTATTGTCCAATAAAGCGGCTTGAAGCGCCATTACAGATTATTATGTTATGGCTTCAAAGTTTTGTATCTCATTAAGGACTTTAATGATTTTGGGTAGCGCTTTATTTACAAAAAAAAGGCTTTTATGTAATACAAAATGTTGTCAGAATTAAAAATATTCTTTTTTTATTAAACTGTCGTAACCTTTCTTGAATATGTTTTGAAATTCGATCAAAATGGCTACCGGTACTTTTTTTTATTGTATCTTCATTCCATGTATCTATTTAATAGCTTTATATTTAGAAAAAAAATCTTAAAAAAAAAGTTAAACCGACTTCAATAAAACAACACATATGAGCACTAAAAATCTTAAAATAACGGAATTACATAAATTTAACTTATAAGGACAAAAATCCTACTGACCTGTTTGAAGTCGGTGAGTCAGATATTTCTCGGCTCTTACGAGCTTACGGCTCTTATCTGAATGGCAATGAGGAACTGTATTCTAACCCGTCCCCGCACAGGGAAATGGTTAAATATTGTAATAAATTTCGATAGAGCGATTTAATAAAATTAAGCTGAAATGTTGTCTTAGGATATTGCCCAAGCATTCCTTCCAATTTCTCTAAACAATTCAAAATGAGATTCTATCGAAAAATCAGTATTATCCCCTAATTTATAATTGTTGAGGAGTCTTGTGCCTTTAATCATCTCAGCTCATCAGCTTTAGAAGATGACTCCTGGACGCAGACACAGGTTATCTATACTTATTATAAATCTGTAGAGAGGTCAATTCTGTACATGAAATATATTTCCAAAATAACTATCAGCGGGTGATTAGTGATCGATACTGACGCCAAAAATGCAATCAGTAAAATTTTTGTCTGTCTGTCTGTCTGTCTGTCTGTCTGTCTGTCTGTATGTTCGTTATAGAAACAAAAACCACTCGACGGATTTCAACGAAACTTGGTACAATTGTTCTTCATACTCCTGGGCAGGTTATAGTATACTTTTCATCACGCTACGATCAATAGGAGCAGAGCAGTGAAGGGAAATCTTGGGAAAACAGGAGAACTTACTCCATTTTTTAAGCTTCCGTTGCGTGTGCAGCGTTAATGGTTAAAGCTACACAGAAATCATGTATGACGGAAATGTTCTCCTTATAATTATATAAAAAATATTCCACGACAGCAAATGTCTATCTTTTATGGTTGAATCACAATAACACGTGTAACTCCCGATAGCTTAGCAGTTCGGACCTTTCTGATTATATTTGTCTACTCTTACGTTAGGTGACTGACTGACTGACATAGTGATCTATCAACGCACAGCCCAAACCACTGGAGGGATCGGGCTAAAATTTGGCATGCATATAGCTACTATGATGTAGGCATCCCCTAAGAAAGGATTTTGATAAATTTCGACCTACAATGTAGGGGTGAAATAGAGGATGAAAGTTCATATGGAACAAAGTAACTATTCCACGCGGACGAAGTCGCTGGCAAAAGCTAGTAAAAAAATAATAAACACCATAAGTGCGTATAATTTTTGAGGATTTCCTTCGGTTTCCCTGGGATCCCATCATCATATCCGGAGATGGTGAATATGGGACTACCTTCGAAGTATACTCTTTGTATACTCAACATAACGTAATCAACCCATTATACTGTCCCACTCCTTGGCACGGGTCTCCTCTCAGAATGCGAGGGATTAGGCTATAGTCCAATACGCTGGCCTAGTGCGGGTTGGCAGACTTCACACGCCATCGAGAAAATCTCTCAGCCATGCAGGTTTTCTTACGATTTGTCTTGGCATTTCTTCTCAGAGGTTGTCAGTTAGGAAATGCCGGCGCCATCTAGTTAGGTATAAAAATTTAAAAATTGACTTGTAAAAGTATTCATAAAGGATCTATTTACAGAAATAAAATATCATTTATCATTAGATGTTATCCTTCACCGTTTAAGCGCGTGATAATTAACTATTTAATACGCACATGACTTCGAAGTCAGAGGTTTCGAAGTCGAGACTTTTGACTTGGCAGTCCAACGGTCATACCACAAGGCTATCACTTCTGCAATACTCTATCAAAACAAAAAAAAATCAAATTGTTCCGTTATTGACGAAGATATAGGTGAACATATATAAAAAAAAGATACATACAGCCGAATATAGAACCTCCTCCTTTTTTTAAATTTGAAGTCGGTATAAAATAAAATTTTACGTGACGTTGATCCAACTTGAATTGATTAGTGGGAAAACAATTTTTAATTCTCAAACAATTTCTTTAGTTGAAACATACAACACTCATCAAACACACAGATGCTTGCGTAACTACTAAATACCTACTTTTGTTCCACCAACATGTATGGCAAGTGAACTAATTAGGTACTATTACTGTTTACCTACACTAGATCAACTAATATTAAGTATCAACTCATATTAAAAACTAATATATGATACTTTAAACAAGAAAATTATACAAAACAGGCAACAGCATACATTTATATTGTATATATTGTATATATTTATACATTTTTTTAAATCTTTAAAATTTTATTAACAGACGCCATTTTAAAGTCGAAACGCGACATAATTGAGCAAATTGCCTATTAAACAACATTTAGTGTCAACACGGGTTAATAAAGAGAAACAAGGCTGCCATGACCGTTAATAATACGTTCCAAATTTGAAATTGAACCACTTTCCTTCAATATTTTCTAGTAGCAATCGGCCATATTGGTTTTAAAGAGATGTTTCCTTCAACTTTTCAAAAGTTCTTTCCTGACTGCTGCCAACGACATCTACAACTTGGCATTTATTTTGCTTTCAATCATTATCTGCCAAAACGCAGCTATTGTTAGCTGCCTGCATTTCAAAACGCGAAAAGCTGCGTTTTGAAAACTATTCTAAGATAATAATTTAATATCACTGACATAAAACACACTGCCTGTACTTATAACTATTTTGTCGACTGCACTAAGTATTTATCGAATTTAAGAGAATACGAATTTCGATATCTCAGTGTGGATTCAGCGTTCGAAATACCCTACACTAATATCTCTCAGAATATCATAGATATACTGGGTCCTACTATTAGTAAATATTCTATGCTGCTGGCTAGAGCTAGTCATGCATTATTTATGAATTCTAAGGGTCGGCGTTTCTATTTCCTTTCCCTAAAAGGCTTGTGTCGCAGCTATGTAATTAGCGTCTAAAGTAATCGTGTTTATGACAAGACAACGGACATTGTGTCAGAATTAAAGAAACAAAAACATTATATATATGAACACATGGTTTATTTATGTTGAGCTTACATAGATCTATTAGGTATTCTTAGAAATGTCAGTTTGACACTGTCATCATTATGACGATTTGACATCGCTGAGGGTAGGTTAATTGGATTCTTAAGTAGGATCCCTGTTTATTGTAGGTATACGCAACAGTTTCTGATATTTTCAAGATATCTACTTCTATACTAATATTATAAAGAGGAAAGATTTTTATGTAAGTATGTTTGTAATGAATTGGCTCAAAAAATACTGGCCCGATTTCAAAAATTCTTTTGCCGTTAGAAAGCTACATTATCACTGAGTAACATAGGCTATATAACATCACGCTACGCCTCTTAGGAACGGAGCAGCGCGGGTGAAACCGCGAACGGGTCGCTAGTAGTTAATAAATTTCATTTCTTCAAAGCAATTTTTTATACTTTTTTTTAAATTTACACGTTGGTAGTTATCGCCGCCAATAGACACCTGTAACACCGGAGGAGTTGCTGATTCCTTGCCAGCTCTTAAAATTCTCTACATACGCACCCTTTGAATGATATCTAATAATGAATAATTTTATTTGTGTCAAGATTTTTCAATGACGCGAAATGGGAAAACCTTATTAAGACTAATAAAGTACCTACCTACTGCTTAGATGTACGCGGGAGAAAAATGCAGGACTTTCTAGCATTCTTGAAGACCAAAGTGAAGAATGGCAGGATGGACCCTATTCCTGAGGCGGATGGTGCGCTAATGAAAGTGACACAAAAAAAAACTTGATTTAAACGGAATTTTTATACACTCTGATCTGAATTTTAAATTTGGAAATTAATGGTTTTAAACGAGCGAATGTGGAGAGAGGTCTTATAAGTGCTGACTGAAAGGTGTACAATCGTAGAGGCAACAAAGTTATTACTTTTTTATCGTTTAGAAATCCATAATTATCTATGGATAATAGCAGCCGTCGGGGGAAGGTGCAGGGTTGTGTAGGTACCTCCCGGTGTACTTAGCTTGAACTTTTTCTTAAGCAATATTAAAACTAGTTAAATAACAATAAAACCTACATAGAAAAGTACTGGTTTGTGACACTTAAAAATTAGACATTAAAATAAAACTAGATACTTTTACGGATTTTATCGCGTCGTATTGTTTTTTTTTTATTTAATGCAACCTATTTTGTTGCAATAGGTACTATTTAAGTAGTTTGTTAAGTGTTCAGTAGGTACCTATCGACTAATAAGCGACGAGTACCTATTTTTTAACCGTCAGTAAAGATGTATTTTATCTTTTCATGGAATGGAATAGCTATCAAATCGCTATAGGTATGCACCTACCCAATTAAATATAACACATAACATACCATCAAGCCTGTATTCCCCGAAGGGTTAGGCAGAGACGTACTTAATGTACACCCACAGTTCGCCAGTATGTTTTTAAGTCCCATGTTATAGGGGGCGAGCCTATAGCCATTGCCACTGAGAATTTCATAGAAAAACCCAATAACACTGCTCGACCTGGGGATCGAAACCAGGACCTCTAGTGTAGCAGTCGCACTTGGGACCACTAGACTAATGAGGCAGTCATTAAATATAATTCTATATTTAATATTCACTAATTAAATATAATTTTGATTAAAAATAGCAATAACTAAAATTCCATCTATTTTTGGAAGTGAAATAAAACGAGATACCTACTTTTAAGGTTCTATAGAATTATGTTGACATTATTTAATTCACGACGTTTCGTCCCGATAGAATCCGTAAAAAATAGTTTTATTTCAATGTCTAATATTCGCGGAAGTATCAATAAACTATAAATACCTATATTTGAATGAAAAGAAAATAAGTTTAAATTATTTTAGCTGTTAAAATACATAAAAAATCCCGCTTAAATAACTTTAATGAACGTCTCTAAATGCGTGATAGTGATGATCCATCGCCGCTTTTCCATCGAGTTGACATTTAGCCCGCCACAATATTATGACATTTATGACAGTTTGACATCGGCTAAGGGGCTTATTAGAACGCTAGTAATTAGTTTTAGGTATTCGATCGAATTGCTTTATTATGGCTGAAATAAAAATAGAGAAATGAATAAATACCTAACATTTCGGGAAAAAATAATTTCGAAATATTAGTAAGTACCTACCTATAAAGATTAAAATTTAGAAATTAAGTATCAATAAATTTCGTAAAATTATTAGACTTTCACGTTACATACCTACATACCTACTTGTGTATTAAACATTAAATAGATTAGGTATAATTTTTATTTAAATAAAATTATATTCAGTAGTTATTTAATTTTATCATTAGCTTTGTTAATGTTTTAACCCTCTCATTCTGTAGAGGGTCGTGTACCTACAAAAGTTTTTATAGTTACATTAATTTGTTTTAATAACTGCGATTTAAATAATGTTGGTATGCTTAGTAGGTAAGGATTTTACTACAGTCATCATAGCTCTCTCTAATTAGTTAAATCGGTGGCAAATTAAAAAACATGCGTTGACTGTCAAAAGTTTTAAAATAAACATAATTTAAGGCTAAGGTTTTAATAGACTTAAAATATAAGTACGGCTATATTTTCTAGCTAATTGGCTTTTAAAGTTGTCAAAGTTTTACCATAGCTTTGTTTGACAAAAAATATAAGTAGGTAGGTACCTACCTAGGTATACGGTACATAGCAATTATACCTACTAATATAAAAAAATGGCTCAATAAATAAGTTAAGTATTGCAATTGGAAAGACTTTATGTACTTAACTAAAAATTCATTTATGAAAAAGTTAAAATCAAAGTAAGGGCTACCTACTTAGGTACAGTCCGGTATAAAATTGTTTCGTAGGTAAATAACAATTAAATTTATAATTCATTAATATCTATAGGTGTTTTTGCTTTAAGTAGATGCTTAGGTATGACTACATACAATACCCAAGAAGGATTTAAAATCAGTGGTAGCTGTGGTAATGCTCTATTCCACATAATGTTTGATCCTCAGTTGAAGTGAAGCTTCTGAACATTAAAGTAATAGATAACAATCGAAAAATACCTATCTATCATCGTCAAAACATTCCAAACAACACAAGTATCAGTGCCTCCTAAAAAAAAAACAACGAACGCATTACATACGAGATATAAAACACAATGACATACAAACAGTCACACAGCACAGAGTCAAAACACTCACGAAAAATTAAAAAAAATATAACCGCACTCAAAAAAAACCCTACGGCTTTAGACTCGATTGATAGCCGGTGTGTCTCTGTCTGTCTGTACCCGTGTAGCCGGCGGGGCGTGGCTTCCATAACAGGTTACCAAAGCACTGAACACCGCCAAAAAATACCCATAAAAAACATATAATAGTAACCCTGGCGCCGACGATCGATCTTACATTGCCAACCCGCGATCGCTGCACGTACGAACGAAAAAAATCGCGCCACAAACGCCAACCAATCAGAATGCGGCTCCTCCTTTGTAAAATACCGCCTCGGATTAGGCCACGCCCTAGATGCCACAGTGGCGCCACAGTACCCATACATGTGGCGAGATAAAGAACTAATTAGAAAGAGATGGAGCTACTCTGGGCCGTTCGTTTCTCGCACAATTTCCCCCAACCGATCATTAAGTGCTTAAATCCAACAGGAGTTGGTTGTGTCGGGTTTCTTCGGAGGGGTACGCTATTAAAATATCCACAAACATTATCTTTAATTGGACAGAATTTTGTGCTTGTGTGCGTCGGCGAGCTGTTTTTTTTTCGAAGCCAGTGACGATTCTGTTTTTTCGAAACTTGATGACTGTTATCATTTGTGTTTAGTGTGTGGTGATCGCCTGTGATTTTCTATAGTTTAACTCTACGAATATTATGACTCGTTTAGACTCGATACAGGGACCAGTGTTGTGATTAAAAATGACATCGGTGACGTAAGATAATCGCCGCGAAAAACGAAATCGACTATCGATAGAGTAAAATTGGAAAATGATGCCACGTGCTCCATAATTGCTGAATCGTAATGCATGGATCGCTAATTGATAGGCAATTATCATTCTGTCCTTTTCTTTCTAATTGCTGGCAATAATAAATTTGATTGCTACGCCTCCTCTAGTGTTGTACCCAAACCGTTGCAATTTCTTTGAAAAAACAAAACGTTTCGATTTCAAATTCGAATTCGACCAATCGACGATTTCTTAATGTTTTCGAGATTATAAGTGGGAGAACAGTGTAAGGGAAAGACAAGTGATACTAATAATAGAAAATAACTTAAAATTGTGGTGTTAAAAATAATATTGTGAAAAAGTGATGCTGTGTAATATCGCTTAAATTCTCCAGAAACCGTAAGTACATTTTCATATTATCCCCTTATATTTTAAGAATTAATAAGTACTACTTGGTAAAGCTATTTGCGGATTTTAAAGTCAGTCCGCAACCAAAAAAAAATATATTTTATCCTCCAAAAACTTGTGGACTGCATTGAAATAGCTCCGTATCTATGCCACCTCTAGCACAAGATTCCAACATACAAAAAATCTTGATTTTATTTGCGAAAACCAACAATTTATTGCCAATTAATTTAGGCCTAATAAGACGCTTATTGGAAAAAACTGATATTCTGTTGTGATAATCAATTTAAAAATCTATTGATTTCCTTTAAATGTTCTTCATTGTTAAGAAAATATGTGGTCTTCTTCATAAACATGCGAATGGCACCCTAAAATGGTTTTGGCCAATCAAAATTTAAGAAAGCACCCATCTTATTGGAGATTAGTTCATATTTTCAACTGTGTAGGTACCGTCTATGCTATAAAAGTAGTTTAACAATTCGGAAAAGCATCAAAATTTGATTGCAATGCCTTAAATCGAACAAAACTTTATAAGTTGTCGTAAATTGGAACTCACTGTTCGAAAATTACAACGCGCGCTAAAGCTTTCATTCATTTCTCTTAAAATTTTCAGTAAATCCCTTTACCTCCTATTTTTCGTATAATAGAAATTTTGATTGATGACAGCATGTAAACTCACAAGTTCCGAAAAAAAGGCATTATAGGTATAATATACATATATATATATATAATTCTAAAAAAAAACAAATCGTTTGTTTTAATATATAACATAAAAATAATCGACAGTTTTGTGTAAAAAGAAACTCGTGTGCAAACCAAACATTAAAATTACACTATCATATATGACTTTTAAAATATTCATCCGTCTCGAAGGACCAAAATCTTCTCAGTAGCTTTTAAAACCACACTAAAAATACACATCAACTTGAAGCAGTCGAAAATTTAGTTTCATAATTCACGAAGATGAATCATGAAATTTGTGCTTGTCTGACATGCACATCCACTTTTTTATGCCTATCATAAAATTTTGATTAAATCTTCTTTAGTCATTGCTATCATTGCTATACAAAGAACTCGACATATTTGCTTCAGTAAACCTTTGACAGGTTATTGTCAATATTTGACTTTAGATATTCTTTCGTCATTCTATCAAATCTAAGTAATATGAAAACTTTTTAGCGTTACTTTCATGCTCTTTCCAACTGAAACTATCTGTGATTTTGTATTCATAAGTGCTTATTAAGGATTTTAATGCTTTTTTTTTGCAAGAAAAAAATCCTTGATTGAAATCCTTTTTTGCAAGCATTGTTACTTTGATCAGAATTGAAATTCTGATTGAATTTAGATCATGTTTAGTAGGTATTATTTAGTGTAGGTATCTGTCTTTCATGTCACCTTTCAAAACATCTTGTCAGCGCTTTTATGACCTCCCGTGGAGTTTCACTGCAGGTAACGCAGCGATTCCCGACACCTTTAAATCATATTTCTATTAAAGGACTCCAAAAAAGTTAACAAAAGAGTTGCATTCGAACTTTCATTTGGAATTTCTTTTTAGTGGTTGTCAGTTTGCGAAATGTCGACAATCTTAGCAAAAGTGATAATAAGGTAAAATATCTACGTGCAAATAAAAAATATAATTATAAACAACTCTAATTTCTATTATATTGCTTAAATTTTTCGTATCATCTACGCTATGACTTCTAATATTGTTTTTGTTTAACTCGGGAATTATATTATATTCAGAACACTAACAGGTTAATTCATATCGACCTGCAAATGTCAACTGCATATAATTAAATTTGCGTTATAATATCTTGAAACGAATAAAATCATTATCTCTAGTATATGAAACAGTAACCAGCAAGGCTATTTATCAATCATCGCGGTAAGATCATTATAATTACTTTTAGACTAACCACTGGTCCATGATTTATTCTGCTGTACATTTTCCTTGTGCGCGGTATTTGTATAAAAACTAGAACCTAACTTTATGCTCGCTGTGTTAACACAAAAACCGTAGGTTCAAAAACCGCTCTAAATGATAATGAAAACTGTGCCAAAATCTAATTATTTTGGCATTGGTTTAACTTTTAATAGCTCATAAAATATTTATATTAGCGCTACATCTCTTACTGAAATGAATTATGTTAACTCCACACTTTTTTATTCAGACCAAAAAAAGTTTTGTAAAGGCTATAGAATTTGCTACAAAAGATACTTGACAAGATATTGTTGGTTTTAAAAAAGATGGTCGATGTGAATGCTATCATTAATCCCTAACTGATTTTTGACTGATTGACTGAAACTGACTGTAGGGCAAGGGTACTTGCATTAGTGCGGTTTTTAGTCGTAAAAATTCGATATACTTACGCTTTCTGTAGCAGCTGATGATCTTGAGTAGCATTTGAGTATTCTTCCACCAGTCTTCTAAGGCGACTCTCTGACCCTAGATTCAGTATTAACTTTATAATCTATCGAGAGTTTTGAGTCATTGTAATATTATTTATAAAGCACTAAACACCCTCAATGACAGCTTTCAAAAATGTATTTAACTTCATGCATGGAGTTTTCAACTTGAACTCTAAACACAAATAGACAGAGGTGAGATCTTCGTTTCAAGACATTGATTAAATACGTTAAGTACTGACCTTTAACTCCTAAGGTTTTGAAACATCATTATATTTTATCACTGTTATTAGAGCCTTTGAGTAATTCCAACTGGGTCGTGTTTCTAGACAATATTTAAAAAAAATCACACCCGTATTTTGTAAGTTAAAGTAGTCGTGCCTAAGATTTCGACTGTTTCTCTATCTACAGCCAATAATTGGATATTGGGTTTGAGGAAAGGCCTGGTTCTAAAATCCTAGTGCCTGGGATTCGAAGTCGAAACATACGACTGTCAGTCCAATGATCAATCACTAGGCTATCCCTGCTCTTCCATAAAGTCTATCCTTAAGGATTTACATTTTAAAGGTGAAAAAATTTATATTCTTTGTCTATTTTTTTGTAATAATGTGCCAAATATTTGTCCATTTTTGTAGCCCCCTTTTGTTTCTGCCAATACTTTCTTTCTCTGAAATCGCACCTTTAAATTTGGTCGGGCGTAATTTTTTTTCTTAGACTTTGTCTCTATTTCAATTCATTAGCATAGGTCCTTCAATCAATAAATATTAAAGATATTGTCGATTTCACGTGTAATCACATAATATAGTTTTTATAGCAGCAATTATTGTTAAGAACACCGGTTTATCGAAGACCGATGCTCGTTTTAATTAAGCGTTCTCGTATTCATAATTTGACCTAAAGTTCAACTCTGCAATAGGTACTATTAATAGTTCTGAAGCTTTAAAGGTAGGAAGAACTTTATCTATGTGCAATTTTTGAAGAGTCTAGCTAGATACCTAGTAGTAAAATGCAGGCCAGTTCTACCAGAACTGTAAAAATCCAAGGCAAACTCTTCAGAGAATTCGAATTCAGAAATCTGTTTTGTTTTAAAAAATATAGTTACTGCAGCAAGGAAACGTTTTTTGCGTTAAATTACAACCAGACTAGAAAAAAATGTCTCTGGATTACACTCATATTTGCCTCGAATGGAAATTGAATCCATGATACTCGGCGTATCCTCGGTATATTGAGCTGACGAACTTCACCTACACCCATTGCCAGTCATTGATTTTCAAAAGTGAATTGACTTCCTGAAGATCTTGTGTAATCTAGGTAAATCTTAAGGCGTTATATTCAAACTAGTAAATTTTAAAGCAACCTTTATAAAAATAACCAACCCTACCGTAACTTCAACAATCCGTATATTAGACCACGTTACTCACAAATACTTTTCAACCTTATTATTAAGAGCATAAAGTTGAAAAGCAATCACAATATGTACGTTTGACCCGTTTACTTCTAATTCTGTTTCAACCTCAGCACGTCTTGTATCCAATCAATAATGTACTTCTTTTTACTCAATACCCTTTCGTTAAAATACTCTAATAAATATTTTACCTTCCACGTAATGATTACTATTGCCTCTAATACATGTTTTCAGTTCATTCAAATCATTATTATTGGGATTTACGAAGACTTTGTCACCTGAAATGGGGTTATAAAGCTAAAAATAGGTGGATTCATCAAAAATTTATTTGGAAACTATTTTTAGATTAACTCTTTGGTTAGAAATGGACGCTTAACCTCATTTATAAAGAAAAGTTTTGTTAGTAGAATAGTGCATATCACTATGGCTAACACTGACTCAAGAATCATCGAGGTATAAGGTTCTTGCAGTGACAGCATGAGAAAAAGATTGGGTTCTGTGGCGTTTACTATGATGGCGTGGCGTGATGATGATTTAGTCTGACCAAAATGCGACTGAATATCTATATTTTACATAGGTAGGTAGAGCGAAAAAAGTTTATATTCTCTCCATCGCCTAGTACGGAGTCAGTTTTGATAGTTGGTTTACATAAATATCGGTATATTGGTTGTGCATGGTTACCCATCCCAATATTGCCCGCGGCAAGTGCGTCTTAACATCGCTCATCTTTAATCTATGGTATAACTAACGCACATTAAGAACACATCAATAAATCAGAAATGTCACAAATAAAAACATTTATATTTTGATTTTCACTGATAACCCTCCGCTACCACTAAATCAATAGTTTAGTCAGTCAGTCGAGTATTTGACGTGCTATCGCGACTAATAGTCATCACTTGACGTCTCTATCTACTATTGACGTGACATATTGATACAATGGCTACTTAGACAACACTTGTGTTTGATCCCGGGTTTAGCTGACAGTTTTTTTTTGTCAGCTTCAGAGATCGTATCTATTACTTACATTGTTTTTTTTTTGTATTTGTATTAAACATTTTTTTTATGAATTAATCTAGTAAGATTACTTCCTCGATGCTGGTAGGGGAAGTTGCGTACCGTAAGAGCCTCGAATAATTTCCTAGAGCAGTGTTATATCTTGTTGGTAATTACGATTAAAAGCCGGCAGTTTGGATATGTGTCTGTGCCTGGTAAAAGAAAATAAATTTGTATGTATTAAGACGTATATTCACTAAATGGCTCCGGTATTTCCTAACTGACGACCTCTGAGAAGAAACACCGAAACAAGCTCAGAGCATCAGTAGCCCAGACAGTAGTAGTGGTATCACAACTATAAAATAATATGTGTGTTGATGTAGGGCAATATCTGAACAGGCCTTTTGAAGGAAGAGCCATAGCAGCCTTGAATTGACTTGTCCTAACGACGGATGGAGAGAGTTATGCTCGGAGTCTCTCTGAGGGATAAAATCCGAAACGAAGTTATCCGTCAGAGAACTAAGGTTACCGACATAGTCAAAGGATCAGCGAGCTGAAGTGGCAATGGGCCCGTCACATCTGTCGGAGAACCGACAAACGCTGGAGTAAACGAGTTCTCGAGTGGAGACCGCGTTTAGGCAAATGTAGTGTAGGGCGCTCGCCGGCCAGGTGGAGTGACGACTTGCGGAAGGCAGCTGGCAGTGACTGGATGAGAGAGTGAAAGCCGAAGATCGGGCTCTGTGGCGTTCATTAGGAGAGGCCTACGTCAAGCAGTGGACGAACATAGGCTGATAATGAACTGACGGCACGCATACAACAGTCATCGTGTAGCTCAACCGTTATTAAGGGAGCTCAAAGACCCATCGCACGACGATACCAGATCAACAAGACATTAGGCCACATAAAATACTCAAGACCATCAGATTTAAAAAATATATAAATAGGCTTTCATTAGTTTATGAAACCCTTGCTTGGCGCTGGGGACACGCTTTTTCTGTTTTGACGTACGGTTAAATGGTTAATAATCGATACAGCTTAACGTTACAAAATGTATACTAATATTATAAAGCTGAAGAGTTTATTTGTTTGAACGCGCTAATCTCAGGAACTAAGGGTTGGATTTGAAAAATTCTTTTTGTGTTGGATAGTCCATTTATCGAAGAAGGTTATAGGCTATATAACATCACGCTACGCCTCTTAGGAACGGAGTGCAGCGCGGGTGAAACCGCTGGCGGGTCGCTAGTTTAGAAATAAGATGGTGTCAACCCTGACCAGACTGGTACAACTTTATAGCACGGAAAATCCTTATGGGTTGACTGCCACCCAGGGAGGCTGAACGGTATGTCGGAGTCGTACCAACTGAAAACCGTATTCCCTTGCCCTAATAGTCAAGGCCATTGTGTATTTGGTTCAGCGTTTGTTGAACCCTTCAATGCTTTACTACCCCTGAAAAGCCCTTAAATTTAAAACCATAAAGATGAATACCGTTAACCACCAATGTACTTCTCTTATATTATAGCGTAATATAGAAGCATACATTTCAAAATACATTCCGAACATGTCGGCTATTGTTCAAAAGAAACATCTAACTTCGTCCTGTCAATTCGGCAAGACAAGTACACAAAAAATTACCATTATTATAAAATTAATGACCTGCCTAACGAATCGTATTAAATTAAAGAATTTAATTGACACACCACGGTAGCTCTTGATTATTAGATAGAGATAGAGATGTTTCAATCGACCTTTGTAGTGATGCGCTTCTCGATCGGTATTCGATTGTTAATCGAGTTGAAGGATCGATTGTATTCATCTATCAAATACAAGTAGTGAATCGAAAAGGTTTTTTGTAAGTTTACAGTTTCATAATAATAATGATGATGAATAATAGTGAATGAATTTTGGTTTAAGTAGATACATTTTTAATGAAACTTATAAAATAGTAAATATTTTTAACGTGTTAAATAATAAACTATCTCACATCAAATCTACAATTCACACAGGCAAATAATTACAATTATAACTCGCAAACAAATCGTCAAAGGAAATCGACTGATATGACTTTATTCGATAACTATTCCCTAACTCAAAAAATCGACTAACACAACTCGACTACTATGCCATCTCTAGCTGCGCGGGAGCACAACAACCCTCCGTAATTACCGCGCTTTCCTTTTAAGGTTAATAAGACAAAATGGCGACATTTGACAAATGATTTATTGATGTTCCCGGAGCAAATGTTAACTGGTATCTTACGTAGGTTTTTCTAAAGGAACATAACTTGTTCCTTCAGAAAATGGTATGCTGTTATTAAATTTTTATTTATAACTTCACGCCTTGTTTTCTTTTATGGGACTGATAGAACATAAAATATGGATGTTGAAAATATTTGACAAGATGTAAGGCTCGGGACGAAACAAAAAATGCAAGGATTGTAGCAACTTGTGCTCTGTAGATTCTGACTACACCTATGTGGAGAAGGCGTGTATCTGATTGTTCTATGTGTGTGTATCTCTATGAAAATCTTCAGAGAACCCAGTAGCGTGGTTGTGTAAGAAATATCTTATAGTGTAGTTATAGGTACTTGATTTTTTTAATGCGGTGAGTACCTATGTACTATCGACCAACGTCATATCTAGCCACCTTAAGGACTATATTTGCTTGCAGCCTCGGCTGCTATTCCAGTCCTTACCTACGCTTGTCAACCAATAGCATCGTCCTTTCTATGAAGTCGAAATCGTATCTCTAATCATATAAACAAAAAAGATATTGAAATAAAACTACTTTTTATGGATTTTACCCCGTCATATTTATATGATTTAATTCCTAAAAGCCAACACCACCGTGTGCAAGGAATTTTGTTTTCAAAATGGCTAGTAATAGAGATGGCTGATAGTACTTAAACAAAGCTGTTTACTACCTACTTATATTATCATCTCTAACCTTTTCCTATGTTGGGATATGGCTTGCAATCAATGATGCCGCTGAATAATAGTATTTTATAGAAAGCGATTGTCTTTCGCAATCAATTTCTAGGCAATACTGAAGGATAAACCGATTGTCAGCTTTTTTTTTAATCCCGGTATGGGATATGGCACCACACTTTTTGTGTATTTGCCAGTGTCAAGTATATGGAGTAAACAAGTAATATTTATTAATTCCCGTCATGGGATTATAATATATGGCGCCACACTTTCTGTGTTTGCCAGTGTCAAGTATACAAAATAATCCCCAGTAAAACAGTGGAAACTTCACCAAGGCATCGATGGAGTTTAGGAGTGACCACAAAAGTCACGATTTTCAATTTTATATCATTTGCCTACACTCGCACACGTTCACGAACACTTAATGGTTAACTATCCACTATAATTACACATTAAATTTAGGAGAAACACAAGTTTTGGAAAATAATATAAAACCGACAAAGTGCACTTTACATTTTCCCGCCTAAACTCCGATTGTCAGATTTATCAGGCTTCTAACTAGTAACTAACGCTTGTCATTAGGTGTTAGTATGACAATGACAACCGGGTAGGTACTTACCGGCGGCAAAACGAACTCTGAAGTGTAAAGGAGTCTGGATTATAAAGAATGACCTGACCGCTGCAAGTACAGTATAATCTTGCAGATTGATTTGATTTGATTGATTGATTGATTGGCGAAATTGGGATTTAAGTTAACCCATTCAATGCTGAGGCCGTCCATCGGCGCCTCGATTTCAAAATTAAATATCCAGGTCAAAAGACGATAAAAAATGTTTGTAAAGTGCTTACTTTTCTAGGATGGCGTGGTGGTAATGTACAGAATTTCTGCGGCGGCAATGAATTGGTTATTAAATGGGACCTAAACATACCGGCAAACTCTGGGTGTACATAAATACACATCTGCCTATCCTTACGAGGAATTCAGGCGTGGTTATTGTTGGATTTAAAATCATTTACCAGTTTTATGCAGCTCTAAATTCTTTGACATTTAAATGTTAATTTACAGTTTATAAAGTAGGAAATATCATCGTTGCCATGACGAATTTTATTTCAATGGCAGAATTCAATGTGTTTTTTTGTTTCTTAATTTTATGAATAAAATAATTTGCGATCTTTGATGAGATTTATCTAAATATCATGTCAAAATATCAATACGCGTTTTGTTGATGTTTTTGGAGTGATCCTCCTTAGCTCTTTTCTACTGACTTCGAAAAAGGATGGTCAGGTTCTTCAACTGTATTTTTTAACTCCCGACGTAAAAAGAGCGGTGTTATACGTTTTTATTAACTTGTATATCTGTATTTCCGTCTGTTGCATCGTAGTGCTTAAACGAATGAGCCGATTTTGATTCAGTTTCTTTTATCTGAAAGGTGACTTGATCAAGAGTGTTCTTAGCCACGATTTAAGAAAATCTCGCCTGGCGTTTGAACATTATCAGTTATTTTCTGGTTCATGAAGGGATGTCACCAACTTTCACAGGTCTGGTCAGTTCGAAATTTGGTATCCTGTTACTTCAATGATATTTGCAAGAACATGGTAACCACGTTTAGATGATGCGAGGGTTTTTCAAATTTTAATTTAATGTTCTTTAGTGACTAGGTAGTATGGTTCGCGATATTTTCGCTGATTCATAAAGAAATTTTAGACGTTTTTATTATTATCTGATAAAAGATATTGCAGAATCGGTTCTTTTTAAATTAATGAGTCTCTAACCATCTGTTCTGAAAAAGCACCACAAAATACTTGAAGTGGGTTTTCTATTCATAAAAAAAAAATGTAATTCAATTTTATATATTATTATTATGATTATTTTTACTTTACTTTACTTTATTCTTTATTGTACACAGAAAGTATAATAACATAATATTTACAAAACAAACAATGTACAAAGGCGAGCTTAACTCAAAATTGAGTTTTCTACCAGCAAACCTTTGAGTGATCGTTGCTAAGTGGTGATGGACAGGGTATGCGTCAAGTGTAGTACAATGGACATTTAAAAGATAAAATAAAATAATAAATAAAGAATTGCATATACGTATAATAGGATATAAAATAACCTTAACTACATACATATATAAATACAATATACAAATATACATAAATATCAATAAATGTTCTTAATTATTATATGGTTTGGAGAGAAAGTGCTCCTTTATTCTCCTCTTAAAAACGATCGAGAACGAAAAAATTGTTGTCTAATAACAACATTTTTTTATGGGATAGGAGGGCAAACGAGCAGACGAATCGTCTGATGGTAAGTGATTACAGCCGCCCATGGACACCCGCAACACCAGAGTAGTGCGTTGCCAGGCTTTTAAAAGGGGATTGGGCCTTCGGTAACCTCACTCAATCGGCGAAACACAACGTAAGCGTTGTTTGACGTCGGTTTTCTGTGAGGCCGTGGTATTACTCCGGTCGACCGGGCCCATTCGTGCCGAAGCATGGCTCTCCCACATTGTCATCCTCAATCATTCATTACACCTGAATCCCCGAACTATCTCTAGTTTAGTGGCCCTAAGAGTGACTGTTAAGCTAGGGGTTTTCTTGGGATCAATTGAACTCGACCTCTGGCTCGAGCAAAGTGTTATTGGGTTCTTCTATGAAATTCTCAGTAGCAGTTCGGAGTTTGGATTTAATAGGCTCGCCTCCTATTACATGGAACCTAAAGATATCGGATGACTGTGGCCGTACCTGTACATTAGTACCTGTATCTCTGCTTAACCTTCATCTCGCTAGTGATGTCTCTGTAGGTACTAGTGTTAGTGTCTATAGGCTGAGGTTGCTGGCGTCTATAGGCTGAGGTTGCTGGCGTCTATAGGCTGTGGTTGCCGCTTACTATTAGGCACCACGTTGGTATGTTGTGGTCACCTTATTTAAACAATCTTTTAAATTCAACTGTATGTCACTTCCCTGCTCAATAGCAATCAGAGTAAAGAAAAAGAAATGACTATGTCTTGGATAGCATTTTATTATCTCACGCGATCTAAGTAGGTACAACGCACGCCATCTAGCGGTGGTTACTCGGAAAATGTTGATGACTATCGGGCGTTTCTTTTGTTGGGATCCGATTAAACGATAGCCTGGTTAGGTGGTCTGGTGAAAAATTAAGGGCTGAGTTGATATTCCAATCTTATGCCTAAGTGTCTTTGAAGAAATTGAAAAAAATATAGTGAGCGTATTTCGGATGCCCACCATTTTTTTCATGACGTACTTATAATTTTATTGCTCACATGGTAGAGTTTCCTGTTTCCTTTAAATTAGTCTTAAATTATATTTAATTATTATATATTTTTTTTTTACTTCATGGCGCCGGCTCTTCTTACTGGCGACCTCTGAGATGAAACACCGAATCAAACAAGTACATAGAGTATAGTTACAAATAGCATACCATCACGTCTGTATTCCCTTGGGTCAAGCAGAGGAGTACTAGCAACCACATTTCAAGGGTATGTTTAGGAGTTTTTAGTCCCATGTAATAGAGGGCGAATTTATTGCTATCCCATACTCAGAGTTGCAACTGAGAGATTCATAGAAAAACTCAATAAGTAACACTTTGTGCTCGACCTGGGGATCGAACTCAAGACGTCTAATGTATTAGTTGCGCTTAGACCACTACATTATGGAGGGAGTTTAGTTAATTCGTTAGGAATATTAGTATTTACACACAAGTTACATTAACGGACAGTAAAACTTACCGGGTTAACATATTAACAGCTACAATGTTAAATAGGGATTACTTCTATAACTATAAACGTCATTACAATGAATAGTACGCCACCTGCGCGTGCGTTCCAAATGTCACAGTGAACTTATTACTGATGCGAAATTGTATCCATGTTTAATCGGATTGGACAAATTAATATTGTTGTTGTCTATTAATTGGTAGGTATCATAATATAGGGTTGTGTTCACTGCACCTTTTAAGGGATTGTTTTTATGATACTTACTCCAAAATTTATAAATAGGTACATACATACATAATCTCTAATCTGTTGGGTACGGGTCTCCTCTCAGAATGAGAGGTATTAGGATATAGTGCACCACGATAGCCTAGCCACACGCCGTCGAGAAAATCTCTCAGGTGTGCAGGTTTTCTCACGATGCTTTCCTTCGCCGTTTAAGCGCGTGATACATAATTAATTATTAATATGCACATAACTTCGAAGTCAGAGGTGCGTGCCTTGGATTCGAACTCGGGACCTTTGACTTGGTAGTCCTATCGTCATATCACTAAACTATCACTGCTTGCATAAATAGGTAGGTACATATTTATTTATATTTTTACGACAGCCTCAAGGGTCTAGTGATTAAAAAAGCTGAAAACTGATGAGCGTCGGGACTGGGTACGATTCACACGTTGAACAGTGTAAATTCTTCGGAAATTATTAGGAATTCTTAGTGGCTGGTCGGTATTAGTTCGGTCCTTTGCACTGCGTAATCGGGTTAAAAATACGGTACCTAGATTCTTAACTTAAAAAACAGTTTCGGCATTATTTAGAAGTTGTCGCAACCCTATAAAAGGAATTTTAGTTTGAAATAACGTGCGACAACATGTAGAGTGACGTATAATGTAACAATAATGTAAATGTCTTGGTCTTACATCTATAATTGCACAGCAGGACACTTTTATAGTCTGTGCAATTTGAGCTTAGTTGTTGTTTTAAATTAAAGAAAAAAAGGTTGATTGTTGTTTAATAAAAAAAGGATCAAAATACAAAGTTGGACTTGCTCACCAAAGGTTGGTTTGCAAACCGTAGCTTTTTTATAACGATTTTATGCAAACGTATTTATTTTCAGTTGTGAATATTGTCGAGATTTTTACTGCCGTGATTAGATTTACCTTACGTGAGTTAGTTAGTTATAAATGGGGGGCAGGGGGTGGAGCTGTGAATGAAAATCTCAAATATTTGTTATCTTTTATTCTTAAATTTATATTTACATTTTTTTTTTGTCATAAATTTGATTGCATCCCGAGAGCTCTGGAGCTCTTTACCATTATTACCGGAATCTCATGGGCATTACTGGAGGGTTGGAAGCCCTAGCTGTGATCATAGAATGTGATACATACCTACAATTTATGAAAAACCGCAAATAAATAAGAATTTGGCTGAAAGATTGAATGATCAGCCATAGGCTATAATAATGTCATTAAGCAGTCTTTCTGACATTTTAACCTGACAGTAGATAATAAATTAAGACATTAAGACAAGATGATAATGATTAAGCTTTGATAGTTAATGATGTACTTAATTGGCGTCATTTATGCCTAGTTTTATTATATAAATCGATAGGTTTAAGTATCGATATCATTCTATTGTTTAATTCTTACTATCTTGTCATTTTGATAATGTCATTAAATTTTATTGCTGGCAGTTATGGTTTAATAATTAGAAACAAATTTGTTATCATTATTTGTTAAAGAAGAAATAATTCATTGATCTCGATCTTCAGCGCGGCTGGCGACCCTTAAATTTCCAGGTTACTGGACCTTAATTAGGTTATAGTGTATTGGGTTATTGGTACAGTGGATTTTTCTAAGAAAATCTCCTCTTAGCTGACTAATTGTGCCCCGATAATGACATGGTATCCTCAGTGACGCATTAGAAACGTTCTTTTAGATTGGATTTTGAACTTAGGACCAAAATTTTAAATTATGACCTGAAAATTTTGGTCCTAAGTGCCTTAGCAAATCCTAGTCGAACTCTATCTCATCAATTGGCGAACATAATAGACCGACTTCAACCATCACAATGTTACCTACTGTTACACAAATAGGTAAGTAGGTACGGAAAATAAATTGGAAAATAAACTCTAGGTAGGTACAAAAATACGTATCGATTTAAAACTAAGTACTGATTTAGGTAAAAAAGTAATCTTGTCATTACCCTTCAAACCTTCACTTTCTTCCACAAAAGTGTCATGAAATGTTAATCAGCCCATTTTTTGTCGTCGTATGACGTCTAAAGATTAATAAAACAACAATGACTATTATTCGCGCCCTCTCTATTGTGGCCGCCATTACGCTGCGCTGTCAATGAGGTTAATACCAAAATGGCGGCGGTGACACGCGACCATGTTTACTGATTTACCGCGCAAATTAACATTATATTATTTATTGTTAGGGGTTTCTGTATTATGTAATTTTATCGATGTTATTATTGGGATTATAAACGTTTGATACTTTAAGGAACGAAATTACTTTTAATTATACACATTTTCCGTGTTATAAGGTTTTGAGAGTCTCTACTTTATATTACCGTGTTCTTAGGTAATGTTGTATGGGAGCGCGAAATGATAACACGAGACAAGAGTTCAAGTAGGATGCTTTAATGCGACTAAACTTATTTCTAATTGCGGGCGCAGCCGCACGTAGGCACACACACACCAATGCATTATTCACTGTATATTATAAGCTTATTCAATACCCATACATGTGTCCCTACAAGGTAAAACGCGGGAAAGTCCAAGTTTTACCTTGCATCTTATAGGACTTTTTGAGACAAAAGGTAACCTAAGCCTTCCTTACGTTGCAATCTATCTCCTTGTCAAATTTTATCTATATACGGAACAAGCAGACAGATAGTTACTTTTGCATTTATTTTTCCCAACATAACCTAAATGTCGACTGTAGAATTACCATTCTTTTGTTAATGTCCTAAAATGACAAACAAGCGTATGGTAAGCGGCAACCGCAGTATTACGCCAACACCACTAACTCACACGTTAAGACCTTACTTAGTTGTTACCTAAATCTCTTAAGCCCAGTTATTTCACTGGTGACGTTACCCTACGAATCGGAACACAATAATGCTAGTACATTATTGCTTAGCGGAATATTTGTAAATGCGGTGATAGCAACGAACTCAAACAGCAGCAGAGACATATGACCTTAAATGGCGATTTACGGACCATCATCAACCCATTAGGTACACAGACTGTCCCACTGCTGCACACCGGTTTCCTCTCAGAATGAGAGGGATTAGGCTATAGTGCACCACGCTGGCCTAGTGCAGGTTGGCAGAACTTACAAGCCGTCGCGAAAATCTCTCAGGCATACAGACTTCCCCACGATGTTTTCCTTCACCGTTTTAGCGCGTGATAATTAACCAATAATACGCACCTAACCTCGAAAAGAAGATTATGATTTCGATTTATGCATAGTGAAATGATAAAACATGGCTGGCTATGTTTAAATTAACTCTAGATTTATTATTACTGCCATCTCCCCATCCGGGAAGCTGGCAAGTTAATAGGCGTTAAAACCAGTTATGCCAGTATCCTTTCTAGTTGACAATCTTAGTGCTATGAGGTTAAAAAACCTCATGGATGGATCTAGTACTTTTACTTTCATCCCATTCATTAATTTCAAAAACCCGAACGAAACGGATTACGTCCACTTTTATCATGCATACCGCTGAAATGTAGAATGCGCTTCCCGAGTGGGTCTTCCCCGATAGATATAATCTGGGTGTCTTTAAATGACGAGTGAATAGGTTTCTTCTAGGCAAGCGCGCTTCACCGTACATCACAGTAACGCTTAACATCAGGCGAACTGGCGGTCAAGCGTAAGCCTATCAAGAATAAAAAAAATCCTAGCCAGTCTGCCAAATTGTAAGTCTTGGCTTAATCTCTCTCTCCCTAGTCTAGTGGTCTTAAGTGCGACAGCCGTGCTGGAGATCCTGGGTTTCGATTCACAGGCCAAGCAGTGTTATTAGGGTTCTCTATGAAATTTTCAGTAGCAACTCGGAGATTAGATTTGTGCAGGGATAGCCTAGCCCCCTATTTCATGGGATATAAACATACCAGCGAACTGTGAGTGTAGCTGTATATAAGTACACCTCTGCCTAATCCTTCGGACGATTCAAGCGTGATGGTATGTCAGACTTTCCGTCACTTTGATCCGCGTTCGTTCGTGACAATTCAATCTAAAGTTTTATAGGAAAAATCTCGGCAACAAAAACGCTGTGTCGTGTTTCATTCGACTTTGAGTGACTCGCCTTGAACTGGTTGGAGTGGCCAGTAATGGTAGATTGTAGGTACGTCATGCTGGCAAAATTTTATATATTTACATACATAAAGAACTATAAAATGATTGTTAGATGATTTTTTTTTATGGGATCGCGGGACAAACTAGCAGACAGATCGCCTGATGGTAAGCGATTACCACCACATGGACACCCGCAACATCAGAGGAGTCACAAGTGCGTTGCCGGCCTTTTAAAAGGGGATTGGGCCTTCGGTAGCCTCACTCACTCGTCGAAACACAACGTAAGCGTTATTTGACGCCGGTTTTCTGTGAAGTCGTGGTATCACTCCGGTCGAGCCGGCCCATTCGTGCCAAAGCATGGCTCTCCCACGTATAAAATAAGACAAGAGATAAGGGATATTATCGACGTTTCTTTATGCCTGAAAAATATAACGTTGGTACTACTTATAACTTTCTATATCTACAACAACAAACACAAACACACAACACAGCATCGCATGTTCCCAATTAATAATGACAATAAAAATCTTACGAGACTCGCGTGCTGGCCGCATAGGTTTACGTTCTACGTTCAAAAATATGAAATTCGACATGGGTTTGAAATTCGAATACAGTTATGATATACGGCCAGATATTTTTTTCATATTTAGTTGTTTTTTTTATTGTGATTCGGCGTGACGGTACAGGGAGATGAGACTCGTCCTAGTTTTAGTAATGCCGATAGGTTTTAGGTCGTAGAATCTACTACTGAGTTTGTCTCATCTGGATTGGTAAATATTCTGACGCTTAGCAATAATATTGCGTTCTTGTTAATGATATTAACCTAATATTATTTTGTTCCGGTTTGATCCAGTGAAATTAAATGAGTTAACAGATCTGAAGACGACAACGCGCTAGAAGACCGTCTTACTGAACTTCTTCTTCTTCGGGTGCCTCTCCATTACTGGAGGTTGGTCGTCAGCTCAGCGAACTTCTCCCGATCTTGTGCCAAGCGAAACAGATCTTCGACGCTGGCAATGCTGGTTCACTCGTGGATGTTTTGTAACCATGATTTCTTTCTCTTTCCAACACGTCGCTTTTGTCTATTGTGATCAATTGGAGAAGTTCGTATCTCTCATCATCTCACGGCACTTCAAATTTACTGTCATACTGATTCGAAGTTCAAATAATGACAGTCAATTCGAAGTTGAATAACTTATAGGCAAAATAACTTAGTACTAAGAGGCGTAATAATCAGCAACGATGAAACAAAAACATATGAAGGAAATAAATTGATATTTGTATGAACTCATTGGTATACATGGCACATTTCTACTTTATGTAATGGTCGTAGTTAATTTACGCGAGCACCGTAAAGATTAAACTAAGCGGAGTGTTCGCGAATCCAAGCTTGTTCGGTAAATGTTTGCTGTTTTTTTTAATAAAAAAAAACGTGGTATATTGTGGCTCATAGAAATTCCTTTCTAAAGTTAAAACTTTAGATACTCTAGCCAATATCACCAAAATTTGTTTGTATGTTATTAAAATACACAGTCGAAGTCTGGGAATAAAATTACGAAACAAAAATAGAATTCCCTGACAAGACTCAATTTATTTATAGTTATAAAGAGATTATTTCAGAGCACTCTAAAAATTGAAACCTAAAAATAACATGAATATGAAGAAAAATACGCCAAAGACGAAAGTAAAGAACAAACAGAGGAAGAAAATATGATTAGAATTTTAACTGACGTAACAACACCAAGAATGATTCCTACAACGTTCGCTGCGTAAAAGAAATGCATTCCCATTAAAGAAAAGTCTAGAAAAAGGTTTCAATTAATAAATAGCGTCCGACTCTATAGTTCTTCCTATTCTCTATAATTACCAGGTCTAGGTTAGACATGGCGCCAATTTTTTTTCTTCTCTCTTCATAAAACCGACGACATTGCAACAAAGGGAATAAAGCATTTGTTATTCATTCTTTTCGCTTCACTTGATTGATAATTTTATTGTAGATATACATGTTCCATAGTTTTTTTGTTCATGTTAAGAAATGTTGGAGGATATAAGGCTTCGTCGTCAAAGACTTAGTGGCTCAGCCAGAATGTGTAGTTTGATCACCGTATCGGATATAATTATCGACCAAAAAGGTGCCAAAATATTGGTCTTCCTTATGAACAAATAAATATTACGTCGACCGCTCCATCGATATTATATTACAGACTCGTATCAAAGGACCAAAGTGTCTTTAATTTTATTAATGAGTAATTGACAGCCTTGCTTCCTAGAATCTTATCTTATAGAATCTATTAGGCTAAAAATACTAAGATTCTAGGAAGCAAGGCTGTCAATTACTCATTAATAAAATTAAAAACACTTTTGGTCCTTCGATAAGTTTGAAAAGTTGTCCTTACTTTTTTAAGTTTCAAGAGATATTGAAGCAGCTGTCATATACTACGACATTTAAGATATCCATCTTAGATCAGTGGTATTTGAACATCAATATTCATGAACCTGAAAATGTACACTTTTGTTGATGGTCCTTATTTTCATTTTAATATTTTTATTACCTGGAAGATATTGCACTCTGTGGACATCAAGGGATATATTCTTGCATACAATGTTGTCTATAGACTGAAACCACCAACTGTGAAGCTAAGAATTTTCTTCTATTTTATTATTATTTACACTTTTTTTTGATCTCTTGCAAATTGACAAGATATTCTGAGAAGGATTTTATTAAATTAGAGAGATAGTAATTATAATGGTAGCATAAACAGATGAAGGCCTATCATATACATAATAGGATAAAATTAGGTGTGGCAGGATGGTGGTGATGATGATGATGAAAGTGATTTTTGTACTTGGATTGATGATGAATATTTAAATTGCATATTTTAAACTACACTTTTTGAATTACCTATGAAATAGGTAATATCTTAAATATATTTTAGACGGATTAGATGTTGCTTTTGGTAAATAAATCAGGACAATACTAATCATTCGTGGTAAAATATAACCCAAATGGAATCATTTCAAGAAAGAAATACTAAGATTCTATTACAATTGATAGAGGATTCAAAACCAGAGGAGATTCAAAGAGTTGAATAAAAATTCCTAGACATTGATAAAAACAGTGCAGCGAAAAAGTCACAATACGAAGCTATAATCCCGACAGTAATTAAAACAAGACTGCTAATTAAGAAGATGATAATGTTGAACTTAAATTTTCGTAATTTTTAAGGTTATCGCGACATCATACGATACCGACAGCGTATTAATGAATTTTAATTTATTCTTTGAATAAATAACAATAAGGTAATTAGCCAGATAACAATCTACGATGAAAAATGTTCGTGAATCATTTGTACTTTTTGCTAGTCTTGATTTTACGTTAGTTATAAACATGAGATTAGATGGATGAGTTGATTACGATTGAAGAGTTCTGATTGATTATTATTTATTTATTTATAATTTTTTATTTAGTTAGTCGAAAATGGTTTCTTTTTCATCTTTTGTAAAATTTACTTTAAATAAAATAACTGTCTGTAATGTTTGTCTGTTACCATTTTACGGTTAAAAAGTTGAACATATTTCGAAAAAAAAATGCAAGGAATTACATGACATCCTGAAGAAGCACGTAGGCTAACTTTTGTCGGAAAAGGGTTTTGGGGTACGAGTAAAACCACAAGCAACAATATGTCAAGAAGTCTTGAGATATTCTGGAAAACAATGGCATCATAATGAGCATTCCATCAGCCTTACCCTTTTTAAAGTCGACTTCAATCAAATTCCAAAGATTACAATTTTTATCAAAATTCGTACATGAAACTAAAAACCCATTCGAGCATGGGACATCGTCTAATGAATACTTAATACTATTTTATGGGGCACCCCATTATTTATGGGTTTTTTCCATGTGTTCCCATGAACCTTGCGTTACGGATCAGTGACTTTACGTGCCCAGAGTACTTAGCAAGAGTATAATAGTCTAGATATGTTTGAAGTCTGAATAAGACGTCGATAGATTGATAGTTCCATTTTTCAAATGTAACGTATCTTTTGGTATTCGCAAATTGCTCATCTTTCTGTCTTTTAAGTTGTTACAATGTAGACATATTTTAAGTTATATTTTTCATTTTACTAATAACATTAAATATAATTAAGTCTAAAATAAAATAAGATATTTTGATTAAAAATGCTGCCATCACTTTTTGTTATTACTATTGCATTGTCTCTGATAGCGAGGATGTATCTAGCCTTATTTCAACATTCTCACCAGGAATATCAAACTTCTCAAACCCTCAAACAGTTTGTGATTCGTTAGGCATGAAGGTTTCACCGCAGCGTTTTCCTTCATCTTTTATGAAATAAAACCTTTTTGTATTTGATCTTCTCTTAGTTCCTTGTCAATTTGTCCTTTTCCTTAACAGCTTCTCATATAACATTTATCACCAAATCCCTAACAAATTGAATTCTCCAATACAGTGTGATAAATATTTTTCAATAAAACTCTACACCAATTAGTTATGGCTAAACATTATTATTACTAACATGAGCAATCAACACGACTAACAAACAGAGAAAAAAAATAAAACGTTTTGACCCGACCTTTGGCGGCGCCGCGGAACACTCGGAAATGGAAAGAGATGGAGATATAGGGAATGTGGTGAGAGTGAAAGGGTTAATGAATTGGTAAGTAGGGTTGGTGGTTAAGGTGAAATTTGAATAAGGAATATTTCTTATTAAATATAATATAATGCATCATCTACTTGTGACTGTAGCGGTTGAAACTTTCAACGATTAAAAGGATAAATTTGCGTTTGTTTTTCGTACGTGTACCTAATGTTTATTAGAAGTAGTCTTTTATCCCTTATCTGTCGCTTTAGCAGTAGGAAAAATAATAGACAGGAAGTTAAGGAATTGATTTATAATATTTCTTACCTTTGTAGACTTGCAAATTCAGACTGTTAATAATCCTAGCATATTGCTAAAGACTTTCAATAATTACAATATTAAAGGAAATTAGCAAAGAGTAATGAGGTGATAACTAAACAAATTCAAAAATCTAAATTCACGAATAACCTTTCTTAATAATTTAACAGCATCCGAAAGGCAGCCCTACCAGTAATTAACACAAAGATTTTGCCGAAAAGGGATTTTTTTTTCATCTTAATTCATCGAACCATTTGTTTTATTCTGAGGCGCTGTTTCCAGTTAGTTTTGTGAGAAATATTGTAGACTTGTATCACTGGTTTATTTAGTTTTTTCTAGAGAACATCAATAATAAAATATAATGAGAGCAGACCACACGAATGTAGATTGCGTTGGCTATTGAGTTGTTTCGAAGTGTTTAATCATTTAAAAACTATTGTAGAGAGAACTTAAGCTTTTAAATCGTGAGTCACTTTAGTTTCGTTCTTATACAAACAGTGAACACCCATGACAATCGTTACTGGTAATCAGAAACCTAAAACTTCTGACACAAATTGTTGATATTTAGTCACATACCTGCCAGCTGGTTAGACTGGAGGCTAGTCCCAATATTCTTGGTAAAAGGTTTTTATCTAAGATAAAATTTCATGGTACTTTCGACTATTTTTGAGAAGTTTAAATGGCAGTCTGAGTACTTGGTCTGATATTCAAACCATTGAAAAAAGTTTGATATGATGAGTAGTTTTTTTATTCGCTGTTATTTGACTGTTTAGCTTTAAATTGTTTTTGAAGCTGAGAGTATCAGTTACATTTTAATTCCCAGATATCGTATAGATATAAAATTTAACCAGTTATAAAGTTAAATGAATTCTGCTCTCCCCTACAAGGCGACATACAATGTTCGTCCACTTATTGAATCAATTGACCGTGTCGACTAAATTGTTTTAAAGAAAACCCACAACTTTTGACCTTTAGTAACCTCGTGGGAGTGGGTGGTGTTTTTTTAAAACAATCTGAGGTAAAATATCTTGGGATTGTTCCGTATTCATGGTTTCCTGGTCGTGTACTTTCATTTCTATTGATCTTCGTACACAAGGACATCAGAAAAATTGTTTACGGAGCAAAGGACCAAAAATAAAATTATTTCAATGGAATTGATTGGATGAAATAAATGGTGGTGGAATAAGTTAAATGTTTTGAAATGCATTAAATAAATAAATAGAGCATGTGAAAATGTATCTGTAATAAATAGTGCATGATGTGCTTATCTGTAATAAATTGTTACACTAAGCTAAGTTCATAGCTATATAATATTGTAAATGTATCAGTGTAAACAATTGTTGATGAGCCAATAAAGATTTAAAAAAATCTTAAGCCGTTATTAAGGTATCCCATTTTTTTGGCGTCGGTGAGTGTGTGGTGACAATGAATCTGGTGTAAGATTGCGATCTAATGGATCTTAGTAATTCTAAATTACAAATACAATGCGCATTATTTTGCGGATTTTGGAAAGTTGACTGCCACTATTCCCTCTATTTCCATTTAATTTACTCATGGTGGACGGAACCCTAAAACACCAAAACAGTTACGGGTGATTGCCTTGCCTCGAAATATGCGCAAGACTCGAATATTTTGTAATCATTGTATTTCCATCATGGCTAGCTATATTGCTTTATCTATATTTTGAATTTGTTTTCATGTTTATTAATTTTTTACTACATGATTAATTCATGTAATGAAAATAAATTCGTTATTTTTTGTAAACTGTCAATCTGTAAAAGCAATCTGTTTCAGATAAATAGAAAAGTTAGTTGACCTCAAACTATAAATATTAATACAAAATTTACAGCAATATTATATAATATTAACATTTTTTTATGAAATCTAACCACATTTTCCTTTGTTTCAGGCTAACCCAGCGGTCCACTACCCACGCAGACCATAAAATCCCTCAAAATTACCCGAATTCAATCCCCCAGCAGCAAACCATCCACCCTGAGTTTCACAGATCCATTTGGGCCTCCCCAGTCTTCGGACGGGGGGGGCCCGTCTACCCCCCAGCCGGCCCTCACCACACAAGACTCGATAGATCACCAACACCACCACTTGGGGGGCTCCCAAACCCCCCACGACATATCAAACTCTGCAAACTCCACACCTACAAACGTGTCCTCGAAATCCGCGTTTATAGAGCTTCAGCAACATGGCTACGGTCCTTTTAAGGGGGGGTATCAGCACCCCCACCATTTTGGTAGTCCTGGGGGGCAGCAGAATCCTCATGAGGCGTCAGGGTTCCCCAGTCCTAGATCGTTAGGTTATCCTTTTCCTCCGATGCACCAAAATACCTATGGTTATCATTTAGGGTCCTACGCGCCGCAATGTGCCAGTCCGCCTAAAGATGGTAAGATAAATTTTGGTCCTTTTATCCAATCTAAGTATGATAAAGCTTATTTTATTCATGTGCCTACTGTAGAATTAGATTCGTTCTGTAAATCTCTATTAAAAAATGCTATCATTAAAATTAATTTGGTATCATCTCAAGGATTTTCTATAAAATTTCTTACTTACTAGATATACGTTACAATTTCAATATGGACTAACTTATAGAGTGTTTTGTACAGAAAGTAGTTGCATTTTTTATGAAAAAGGGTTTTCTAATTCCATCGCAACATAATACCTACTATTACAACATCACAAATTCAATTCAATTGTTCTTTAACACCTTCGCGACAAAAAATAAGCTATATTTTTTTAAATTACCCTTATTTACCTATCATTACAGGTGTCTTATGAAATACCCTAATTTTACTAGTTCAACCCCAAAATTATCGTCACTTAAGTTTTCTGATCGTCACATTATGGGCTCAACCATCATTTTGAGGCGTCAAAATATGAATATTATGACGTTTCAGAGAAAACTCCTTCGTCAGTAAAAAAGGAAAATGTCTCCTTTCTTTAATATTTTATTGGGACTTCGGTGAACTTTTGTATTCTTTTGGTCCTACGATACGATTGCGTTGCGATTTATGTATCGATCGGATAGTATAAAAAGTAATGAATTACATTATTATGATTATACCTATTTATTTAATACGTTACCTAGATATATGTAGGTATACAAATACCTATATATTTTTATACATACATTAAAAAACACGTATAATAATTAAAAGTGATAATTGTATTTGATTTATTACTAAAAATAAAAATAAAAAATGCATTTGTGAATTAAAAAGAAAAAAAAAAGTCGTGATATCTAAAGTAGAATGGAACGACAAAACACTAGTAATTGTAGTACGGATACGGAACTGCGAGTTAATATTTAATAGAGTCCCCTACAGCACAGTTCAGTCATAATTAGGGTTGTTACAAGTGTAGAAATTGTCATCGATATTTTATTTCAATAAATTGTAGAGTAGAAGTAACTCGGACGAATTTTTTAAAGAAAGATAAAATCATTGTTTCAATTTGTCTTGGTCTGGGAATAAAAACTATTTTGTTGTATTTTTTTTTATAATCGTTTTATATTCTTTATTTTTTTCTCTATAGTAAAAAATGGGCTGCTTTTCAAGTGTTTATTGTTTAAGCCTAGTCCTTTTGATTTTCCTAACATTTTTCACTGTATTTTTTCTTCCCAGATCAGCATGGAAATGTCTCTTTTTCACATCTAAACCACTACTTAGGTAAGAGAATCATCATCATCTTAATCAGTCATCACATATTCTATCCTATTAGCATTGAAAAGTACCGTTGGTAGTAGTTCTATTACCAACATTACGGTATGCTTCCATACATTTCATACGCGCAGATCTTCAGTGGTAAACTGAATGCTTACAATTATGAGGAATACCATCAATTAAACAGCTTCTCTGGTGTTCGAGGCGGTCAGCAAACAGTTGCTATCAAAACACAAAATAAATTACACTGCCCAGCCTAGAATTCGATTCCATTCGCTGTCCTTATGCTCCACAACCTCATATTCAGTCCTAGTACTTACCTACTTAATTAACTTCTTGGTTTATTTATTTATTTATTCTTCATGTACAGAAGTATATAAAGGCGGTCTTAATGCCTTAGGAATTTTCTACCAGACGACCTTAGGGTGTTGCAGAGACGATCATAGTAGATGCAATAAGAGAGTAGAAGTAAAACGAAGATTTACCCAAACTATTAGTACTAACTAATATGAGTGTAATAGACAACCCTAGCTTGGCAATAATTTTTTCCACACGCCAGTGCCGCCTGGCGGCTTCGCGCATGAATCTTTTATTTGTCGCCGCGTTCGCAACCAATTGGAGGGCAGAGTTTGAATTTAGAATGAGTCGCGATAGTTTTCTAAGAATTTTCATTCCTTTTCTTTGATTGGCCATGTATGGTAAAGTGCATTTCAAATTATTATGACATATTAAATATTAAACCCAGTTTCAACTGTCATAATTTAGGTAAGAACTTCTTGAATGCTTCTATATTTAAAACTTTTTTACTTTTTAAAATTTACTTTATAAAACCACAGTTAACTCTGTGTTAACTGTGGTTTTAAAACATAATGATGTGTGGAAACTGCGAATCTTCATGAAGTTGTCATATGAACATTGAAATAAAGTACATAATTATATGACTGTTTGTAATGCGCAAGCGCATTAGTAAATTAATGTCTTATCCAATCCGTAGCGAATACTAAGCTGCTTTGCTTACAATATTTCAAATTTTCAATAAATGTGTTTGCGTGCGTATAATAATTATGATTAGCTAATTAAGTAATAAATTACCCATAATCCACGCTTTCATCATTCACGGGTTAAGCATAAACCATGATATTACAAGATTTGGATGTAGCCAACTGAGCTACCGAGGAGCTGATGTGATGAGACCTTTAAATAACATAACATACTATTACGCCTGTAGTCCCCGAAGGGCTAGGCAGAGGCGTACTAATGTAACACCCACAGTTCGCCGGCGAAGGTTTCATGTTATAAGGGCGAGCCTTTTGCAATGGCAAAATGCTCAAATCCCAAACTACGAGCTGCTACTAAGAATGTCATAGGAAACCCCAAATCAGTACACTTTGTTCGACCTGGAAATTGAACCCAGGATCTCTGGCGCATCAGTCACGCTCAGGACCACTAGGCTAATGGACATAACCCTCCTTCTAGCAGAGTCTGGTAGAAAGAACAATAATATATTCCTAAAACTGCAAAAGGATACTTTACATAATCACTACATAGTATAAAACAAAGTCGCTGTCGCTGTCTGTTCATCCCTATGTATGCTTAAATCTTTAAAACTACGCAACGGATTTTGAAGCAGTTTTTTTTAATAGATAGGAGTGATTCAAGAGGAAGGTTTTAAGCTATTTAACATTACGCTACGACTTTTAGAAATGGGGTAACGCGGGTGAAACCGGGGGCGGGTCGCTAGTTATCTATAAAATTAAGCATAATCTTAGGTAAAATATAAGAGAATACCTACCTCTAAAATAACAACACAAATAAGATTAAAAATAATAACCCCAGTATCAGTTTCGCTTTCAAGTGTGCCATCCGCGAAAAAAAAACGACACGCAAACCACAGACAATGTAAAAAAACGCTAGATAACTTTTTTAGGCGTCAAAAATTTCGTGCAAAGGACGTACATACTTTGATTATATTGATAGGTTCCGACATGCGTTTTCCTTAGGTCTAAAATCAAGTAAGGATGGCAGTTTGCTAAAGTACTGTATGTACAGTAAGTAGCACATGCTAACTCCCCGCTTGTGCGTTCTCTTACTCTGTTAAATGCACTTCTGACATCTACTCCAGAGCGTGATCTGTTCGTATCTAGATGGATGAATGTGTGCCAGGAATGTTTGAGATTTTGTGAGAAGATGAATAAAATATGAGAAATAATATTACTCTTTGTTGTATACTATTTTGATATTGTTTTATATAATATTTATTGTTTATTCTTTACTCATTTCTTTCTTTTCCTTACTGTAATGTTGTGTATGTGTATTTAAAATAAATAATTAAATAAATAGTGATTGTTACTGATTTTCTTCGTAGATTTAAGTGGTTATATTTCGTACTATCGCGCTTATATTCCGCGAAGGGTTACGCAGATTTGTACAAATTTACTATCCACATTTAATTAATAAGTTTTAGGGTTCATAAAGCGAATATTTGAGTTTTTTTTTTATAATTTTTTTGAAGCGAGACTTTTAACTTTGCTTAAATCCAGTTTTGTAAAAATAAATATTGCTCGACCTGGAAATCGAATAATGACATAACGTAACATCACGCCTGTATTTCAAAAGTTAGGCAGAGGCGCACTAATGTACACAGTTCACCGATTTCTTTAGGTTCCATGTAATACGGGACGAAGCAATAACCGGGCACAAATCCAAACTCCGGCCTGCTGTACCTACTGATCATTTTACGAAAAAATAACACTGCTCGACATGGGAATCAAACCCAAGACTTCTAGCGTAGCAATTAGAATGTGGCAGTTATTGACGATGATGACGATACGACGATGACGATAGACGATGATTATATATAATAATTAACAAAAATGTAAGGTGGCTGTTAGTAATTGTAACATTAAGACGTCCAACAACTTAGTCTACTCGTGACCATGGATGCTGTAAAGGATCCGAAACGTCGGGAATCAAATAATATCAATACAACGCGATAAAATCCGTAAAAAGTAGTTTTATTTCAATGTCTAATATTCGCGTAAGTGTCAGAAACCAGTATAATTATTACATTTTATACTTTTATATTAACTTAGCTGTTGGCTGTTGTTTCACTCATGTCCCAAAAAGATTAACATACTAATAAGTCCGTTTCTAGGCGGCGCATCAAGATGACACATACACCAGATTTTAAGTTAGACCACTAGCAATACAACAGTGAAAACTGCATCCAATTCCATGTAGTAGTTTTTGCGTGATGCGCGTACAAACATACATACAAAAATTCAAATTATTTTGGCTGTTGCTCTAATAAAGACCCCCATATTTGTTTTTTTTAAATATCTACAGACATCGGCCTGTTACAATTTTATTATAGGTAGGTACAACCCTATGCAAGGTCGATTTTCACACACGTACAATCATTTCCGAAATGCACTATTCAGGTTTCTAAACCCTTCCTCTCTTGAAGGTTCTAGGTTTTAGGATACTCTAGTTAGGCCGGAAATGCCTGTATCTACCCGGTTGATGCAGTGTTAATACATTAGATTTTTGTCGGTACTAATCGCTATTAAAGATCCATGGTAGGAGGACACATCCATTTTTGTGGAAGTCTTTGGGGCTTTGTTCAAAATGTACCAAGCACACCACGGTCACGACCTGGTGTCAGATTTCTTTATAAAAATTCTATATACAGTTGCAACACCAGGGGTATCACTCGGGCGTTGCCGACCCTGTAAATTAAGGAATAGTTGGGCTGGCAGGATAGGAGACATGCTGCCATACATGACAGCGGCGGTAACAAAACACCACTGCGAACACAACGCTTCCCTGCTGCGCTCTGGCGACCTTGAACACCGTTAGGAACACAACATAGCACGGAGCTATGTTATTTGGCTACGACTTTCTGCAAGGTGGAGGTACTTCCCCATTCGAGCAGCTCTAATTGTGAGTGGAATTATTCGATTCCACTATGCCCTACCTCTCTTTATTATTAGTCACTTTATCACTTAGCTACGACTCCACGAGTCCTGTAATACAAACAAATAAATACGTAACCAGTTTAATAATAATTAATTAATCTCGATGTAAAACTACCCTACAATTATAAATTTAATTCTGTAACAAACATACGATCCTATAATTAACGAATTGTGACAATTTAAACGAAGCTATAAATTTTCATTTTGACCCTACGGTCTATGACCAGTTTAAATTGATCCGTATTACAATACCATAACTTGAATACTAGAGCTCTCTTATTCCCCAAGACTTAGATTTTTTATGGGATAGTGGACAAACGAGCAGACGGTTCGCCTGATGGTAAGTGATTACCGCCGCCCATGGACACCCGCAACACCAGAGGAGTCACAAGTGCGGTGTCGGCCTTTTTAAATGGGAATGGGCCTCCGGTAACCTCACTCACTCCGCGAAACACAACGTAAGCATTGTTTGACGCCGGTTTTCTGTGAGGTCGTGGTATCACTCCGGTCGAGCCGGCCCATTCGTGACGAAGCATGGGTCTCCCACTCTTCGTGATAAAGTCATATAACATATAACAGCCTGTATTCCCCAAAGGGGTAGGCAGAGGTCTACTAAAATGTAACCCATTAGTCTGTTCCTAAGCGTAACTGCTACGCTAGAAGTCCTAGGTTCGATTTCCAGGTCTAGCGAAGTGTTACTGGGGTTTTTCTATGAAATTTCTTAGTAGCAGCTCGGTGTTTGGATCTGTGCCCGGTTAATGGCAATAGACTGGCTCCGTGTTACATGGGATCTAATTATACAGGATCTACATTGGTAAATCTCTGCCTAACCCTTCGGGGAATACAGGCGTGATGGTATGCTATGTCATAGATACAATTATGTATGATAACTTTTTAAATTTATAGTTTCCCCTAAAATTACATTATTAATTACATAATTAATTTCAATAAACAATAATATGATCTCTTGTTAAGGCTTGAGAGATTTATCTCTATGTATTAACGAAGTAAAGTAATCTCTATATGTATAAGAATAGAGTTGAACATTGAAAAGTAAATTAGCGAGTTGACAATTTTATTACCCGACCACATTAAAGGCAATATGACGGGTTATGTTTTTTGATGTTATGGATTTGTTTATGCTTTTATAAATTAAGAGGGCTATAATAATAATTGTTAATAGACTGTTTAACGGAAGGTACTGGTATCGACTCCAGGTCGATGAGTGTTGTTAGGTTTTTCCGTTAGAAAATTCTCAATAGCAGCTTTTTTATGGGATAGGAGGGCAAACGAACAGATGGATCGCCTGATGGTAAGCGTAATTTTGCCTTCACATTCTGAATTTACGTCATAAAATTTCAATCAGGCGGGTAGGGTTCGCGGTGGCTTATAGGTCAGAGCATCTGGTGTATCCAACCAGGAGACGCAGGTTCGAAACCTGCCCGCGATTGAATTTTTTACTTTACTAAAATAACTCTACTACTGAGAATTTAAGAAAACAAATAACACTGCTCGACCTGTGCTTATCATCTTTAAATACAATAAAAAATCTGCGGAATACCTAGATTATTTAATTATGAGTTTATAATTATAATATGTGTCATTTTGGGCAATTGTATGTTTTGACAGACAATTTGTTTTCATTGTTTTGTCGTAAATGTCATCATAAATTAAATGGTGCTTGACTTTTTAAGGCGATAACAATCTAATTTAAAAGCGTTTTGTTTTTAGTGGACATGGTTAGTTAAATAGTGATGGTTTATTGGTTACAGTGCTGGCTCGGCGTGTATCGTGGTCAGATTTCGAATCCAGAGCATGCATTTCGAATACTTACATGCGGATTAGAAATTAATTATGATTTGTTTTAAAGAACATGACAAGTTTTAGAAAACATCGTCAGAAAATCTCATAAAAAAGAAAGTCTAAAGTTGCTTAAGTCTATTTGACTAAACCAGACTATATATATCCTAAGGGGAGGTCTGTGCTTATTAGTAAATACAGTGGCGACCAAAAGTCCATAGGCAATCTCACAACGCAATAGCTTGACGTTTGGTTTGACTTACGACCTTCTATTTTCATGCATCATCACTGTCGTCATTAAGTGATTGACTGGCTGTATCGAGCTCGCTCATACTGTTCATAGCAATGTAATCCTTAGCGTGCTTATGGACTTTTGAGCGATTACTGTACCTAGGACCAATAGGACAGTCCTGGATTGAACAATTAACAATCTCAATATTCCGTTTCGTGTTCATCTAAAACTCTCACAAATTCGAAACTTAAAAAATATTCGAAATTCAAAATCCAAAAACAGAAAAAAGGTACAGTCATGTTAAAAAGCGCTTAACGTAACGTTCGACCGGTCACACCCACTGCGCGTACGCCACGAAACGTGCTCTATTTTGTTCGTTAATTATATTTTATTATCTTTGCTATACTCGTGCGCACGTTTTTACTACAAAATTAATTTATGAGATAATTGTGTCAATCAGTCAAGTGAGTAACGTAAATGTCGATTTAGCGGCAATTTATTAAATTTATTACTTGCTTATTAGATGAATATGAACAAATGAATGATTTTTAAATTATATATCGACGCTACGACAAGTATGCTTGCAGAAAACAAAGAGACAGACGAAATGATCCTTATTTTAACAAAATGTTATCAAGACTGCTTATATTAGCAAATTTAATAAAAACCCCAAACTTTTATAAAAAAGTACCGGCACACTCAATGTTTGTCTGAACAGAAAAATGCTCTATCTTGTGGTTGCCAATATTATTCTCATATTGAAGTGTCAGGATTTCCAAACTCATACCTCATTCTCCTGCATCCTAAGTCTTGTCTTGTAAATGAGACAAGACTTAGGATCGGAAGGACTTAGCTTTGATATTCTGACCTTCATTACAGTGAAATCTATACTTTAGGTATTTTTTTTATGGGATAGGGGTGTCCCCCTATCCCATAAAAAAACGGGCAGACGGATCACCTGATGGTAAGCGATTACCACCGCCCATGGACACCCGCAACACCAGAGGAGCCACAAGTGCGTTTCCCGCCTTTTAAAAGGGGATTGGGCCTCCGGTAACCTCACTCACTCGGCGAAACACAACGTAAGCGTTGTTTGAAGCCGGATTTCTGTGAGGCCGTGGTATCACTCCGGTCGAGCCGTCCTATTCGTGCCGAGGCATGGTTCTCCCACGTATACCACTAATACCCTACTTAAAATTACATTTGTCTGTGTAAATAATTTTAAAGATACTTTTACAAGACAATGTTTTATTTGTTTTTATACTCGAGGGCGCCGGTATTTTCTAACTGACCACGATTCTCCGAGTCTGTTTCGGCGGATGACGAAAATTGTTACTAGTAGCAATATGTGAGTTTTATAATGCAGGGCCATGTTCGAGATCACCTTTTGAAGACATGGTCATTATGGCTTTGAGTAGACTAATCCGAGCTGATGCATGCATCAGTCATTGTTCAGCTCAACCATTATCTAGGATCATAATCTTGTAAAACCAGGTCAAATTTTAATCCTCAGCTGAACTCACCAACACCAAACCCCATGACTGGGCGTGATGGTACCCCGGAACCTTCCTATCAAACAACTGACGCTCGCCCTAAGACATAACACATAATTATACAGCGTCTAGCATTAATTACTGCTTGAACATCATTTTTATCGAGTTTTTAAAGAATTTTTAGCCCAGAGGGCAGCACGTGTGCGGTACAGTCGCGAGGTATCGTGATAAGAGATTATTTATTACTTATACACGAATTTAATGTGGATGTTAGAGACGAGGGATACCAAAGTAAAGATGGGTTGATTGTGTTTTGTTTATTATAGATCAGCAGTAAGTTCTTTGATTAATCACGAATATGTTACACATTGGAAAATTTATCGAGATCTATTTGCACACCTTTTAAGGTAGGATGTGGTATTAAGAGCTTTGTTATAACTATGTCGTCACCTCATGTATATCCATATTCAGTCAAATAAATGATTTGATTTCATTTCATTTGATCTAATATGGTATTTAAATATGAATTGTTTCTTGAGCACTTTTTTAGCCAAAAATCTTGCGTTACTGTTTCTTATCATTGGAATTTCTATGTTTTCGTTTTGTAATAAGTCTTATTTCAGCATACATAGTGATAACGATAATGCGATATTGAAGACGGGACCACACACTTATATTAGGTATATAAATCTACTGCAGGCACTGCTTCTGCTTTACGAGATGCAAAGCACGCATCAATTCCACGTAGATATTATTTATATTTTATGTAAAATAATACTCATATTATAAAAATATAGGCATATATAAATTTAAATATGAATAGGTACTAAAATGTATTATCACGTGCCATAAGTATTAGCTAATTAACCAAAGAGTATTCATAAAATTTAAAAGGATTATTCACACATCAGTAAAATATGCAATTTAATGTTTAATACTTACTTATTTGCAAGAACTTTTGTCGTTTTATTTATTATACTAGCTTCTGTTCGCGACTTCGTCTGCGTGGAATTCTTGAGTAACAAACATTCATACATCCTCACAAACTTTCACGTTTATAATATTAAATTGTCAAAGGGATCTCCATAGTAACCAATTTTTTTTAACAAATAACAAAATACTAAAAATAAAATAAATAGTAAAATAAAAATGGCAGCGTACGTCAAATACTTAATGACTTTTAGGCCACTTACCCTTCTTATTTTCATACTGTTCCACTGCTAGGCTGTAGGCTGGGATAAGCAGTAAACGTTGAAAGTAAATGTAGAGTTAATATTAAATTATAGAAAGTAAATAAAATATTAAAAACACAGACGACATTATTAAAAAAAAACCTGTTATGATGTTTTTACAACAAAAACTTATGATTGAAAATTGAATGTAGGTTTGTAATGACCGTTTCTTGTTTCCGTTTCATTTCATTGTTGTTACTTAATCAAAAAATAGAATTGTGTTTAGTTATTGTCAAAATTAAAGTAATTTTGTGATATAGATAAAAAAATGATCGACTTACAGAATCAAATCTCACTTTAACTCTGACATGTCTCTTCACTCACGAATATCGAAATTTTCAAAACAAAATACGTCATCAAAATAAGTTTGATGAAAACTTCTTATGTTAATAAAATATGGTGGAAGTAATTATAAGTTGATAATTTGATTCCCATACTACAGCTATTCTTTAATAAAAAGCGCGGTAAACGTTACAACGGGAAAGAGTGAAGTATTTTTTCTTTTTTCTTTACTCAAAATGGACGCCGCGATTTTTTTATTCTTGTCGTAGGCGGGACAGACGAGTGACTTAAGTGGAACTTTTCTATGTATGCATAAAAAGTTGTCATAAATTTAGAAATATTAACTTAACTTTAATGAATGTAAGGTATCATCCACAGGTAAAGAATATAATATTACTTTTAGTTTTTTCTTAATAAATATTTGTCGTGATTATACGTGAAGCTTATAATAATATTTATCTTAATCGAATTAGCAAGACATTTTTTTTATCTCCCTATATAAAAACATATTTTGAACAAGCGTGGACAACTTGTTTAATTGAATCAACAAACGGACATAATTATTTAATTATGTTCGAAAGTCAAGTAGTAATCAAAGTACAGTCAAATACAAAAATTACTAAACGCTTCAACCGATATCAGCCGCTCGTCTGTTCATACAATTTTTCTTTTTTTTTTCTTTTCTTCGTATCAGGCAAAGGGTTTTATTGTTTTTTAGCTGGTACGTTTTACGTTCAGTTTTTCGGTAGGCGGGTTATGGGCGGAGTACAGACGGTATGGTGCGTGTGTGGCTCTGTTTTAGTTTTAAATAAGTATTAGTCACAGATATTTTATAGCGCCAAAAGTTTTGAATGCAGTTAGCTATGAGTTATAAACCGAATAAAATAAATATATTTTTATATAAATTATGGATTAAAGAAATTTGTTAAGTATACCTACTATTTCCATTTTTAAATGCTTTTGTAATTATTATAAAGAAATTCAGAAAATAAGGTGCAGTTTCTGGCTGATAATTACGTAAAACTAAGTATCAATCAAAAGAACAAATATATCTTTATATATATAATTCTTCTGTGAGTGTGTATGTCACTGAACTTCTCTCAAACGACTGGACCGATTATGATGAAATTTTTTGTGTGTGTTCAAGGCGAATGGTTTAGATCAAACGACTGGACCGATTTTGATGAAATTCAAGGGGATCTGGGAATGGTTTTGTCCGCTGTCCGCTGTATTTCGTTTTATACGTAGCGAAGCACGTACCGGGCCGCTAGTTTGTTTATAAAATACTAAAAAAATATCGATGTTAGCTACATATTTGCGATGATCTCAGAGCTACCTGCTCTGATAATAAAATGTTATAGTTTAGAATGAAGTACCATGGCAACGAAACCGTGATTTCACGATTTTATTCGACTTGGAAAAAGGTTGCTCTTAAAAAAAAAATATTATTGGTAAACAATTAATTTATCCACATCACTACTTATCGACACAACATCAGCACATCACTAGTGGCTGGAGGGTGTGTCGCGGCCCGGGGCATCGCATTGTTTCGTCTGTATGTATGACGGACGCCGATATGTACTATACATACATACATTTTGTATGGGACCATGGGAAGCGCTTGTTGTAGTTTTTTGATGAATGTTATGTGAAATTGTGTGTTCATAAATCGTTTGGCTTGTCAAGTTGACTGTACATCATGTGACGCATTGAGTAAAACTAGTAAAATTGACAGAAAGATAGAAACCAGAGTAAATTATACAATATTTGACATTAACGTGTCAAATCTTACTAAATGACTAACTGCCACTGTCTAGTGGTTCGAAGCACGACTGCTTCGCTGAAAGTCACTATTGGGCTTTTCTACGAAATTCTCAGTAGCAGCTCGATGTATGAGATTCGTGCGCGGTTAATGGCGATAGGCTCGCCCCCTATTTTATGGGACCTAAACATACCGGATAACTGTAGGTCTATTAGTACACCACTGCCTAACCCTTCGGGAAATACAGGCGTGGTGGTATGTATCCTACTAAATTTGACATTTACTGACGTGTTAAAAAAGGACCTTAGAGCACAGGATACATTCTAATCTGAATAAAAAAAACCTTTTGCAGTAACTTTTGTACAATCCCACACGAGAATGAAAATCTATAAATTTCGATTCTTTTATAAAATTGTTATTTGCCAACGTCGGACTTGCGATCATGTGGTTACCCGGTTCAAAACCCACCAATTGCACTACCGACGTGAACCCACTCGTACTCGTAAGTATTTAGCTTAGCACAGGGAGTTAACAATAATACTACCTACTAATAATGTGAATCACACATTGCAAGTAAGCTTTATTTAAAAAAATGTACAATATTAGGTAATACGGTGCAAGTGCCTCAGAGAACATGTTACGTTGCTCCCGGTTGTCATACGCAGAGTCTTTAAATCAATCGTTAATGATAGCCTGACTAGCTTAACAAAGAGTTTCCTTAGAATATTCGGTATTGTCCAGAAATTAAGTTGAAGAGTCTGATGACAATCGCTTCGTGTAAAGTACAAATTAGCAGCATCAGTTCAGACTGGAAACTCAACATAGTAGGGAAAGACTAGGATGGCCTAAGATACTTAGCTTAGATTGAGATACGGGTCAGTATCACTCAGAGTTCTATATTTATTTTAACATTTGAACTCGGTTTATGACCAGCATAATCTATACAAATCAGCATAGAGCTTCACGTAACTGTTAGCTATTGACCAATGACAAGCAGGCCCCTCATTTTCATTGGACACTATGTGCCCAGGGCCCCGCGATCCTAATAGGCCCCGTAGTTCCCACCGCTTTTGTTTTGCATTTGTTTTGTCACTCCCCATTATCCTAAAGTACCCAAGGCCTCCAATAGGTTAAAAACGGTCCTGATGACAATATTGGTTTGGTTGCCTCAGGTAAGTTAAACTCCAAATTAATAATAATAAATATGAAAGCGGTACTCCTGGATACGGTGTGTATTGTTAGTTGGTTTTTTGGGTCAATGACCACCGGTAGCTTGGACTCTGTTCCCGATACCGGTGGACCACTATTTTTCTTATAATTTTAAATGTTTTTATTGTTATTTTTATAAAAATACTAGCTGACCCGGCAGACTTCGTCCTGCCACATTGTTGTTTTTATTTAATTCCGAGCATTTTCATATTTATTCACCTTTTAAACCTTCTCTGGACATCCACAATAATTCAAGACCAAAATTAGCCAAATCAGTCCAGCCGTTCTCGAGTTTTAGCGAGACTAACGAACAGCAATTAATTTTTATATATATAGATAGATTTGAAAATGTATTTAAACATAAATTTATTGAATAAAGGAAATTCAAATATTGATCCATTGTTACTGTAATAGTAATAACCTTCATGATTAGTTTTACATTTATATTTTATTTGTAACTATTGAAAATTTACATTGAAATAAGGTGATGGTCCCCAAACTAGGCAGCGCCTGTCTCTTGAGGACTTTAAAAAGATGAAAGATTCCAACCTAAGACACTTGACGTATCCATTCTTACAACTTCCACTTGACCCTAAGTTATTAAACTAGTGCATCCAACTGGAAGTATTAATATCACGCCGTTGATTTACGAGGCCCGGCTGCGCAAACAGTTTTGCATATCTACCGGATCTACCGACACTGGCCATCGCTGGCGTTTGAATTTGTAACTGAATTCTGAATTTGAAAATTAATGTTTTTGTATTGTGGATTTTAAATTTTATATTTGGAAGATTCGGTTTTTATAGCGTACTTTTTTTATATAAAATGCATAGAGTCGTTATAATGTGAGCGTAATTGATGACTGCTTTAATTGTTCAATTAAAAAATATCAAAAGTTGATGTAACATTAGTATTCAAGTGAAGGATGTATTCCAAAATTCCATTACGCTAATAATCGCAGGCGCATCTAAACAAGAAAAAAACGGTCTCGCGTTCGATTTTTAAAAAGCGCACCAAAAGAGCCGCGGACAATTCCAAATTCAAAAATTTTCCACGCCGCGCGTTCGGATGCCGAATAAAAAAGTTGAAGTGCTTTCGATATTAATATGCAGTGCTGAGAATCATGAGTTCTTGTTAGTGATGCGATAGTGAATAATTTAATCGATTATTTATTGATAATAATAATAAAAAAACACGGTTGTGTTTTATTCACTGTTTTCAAAAGAAAAACTACTAACCTTTTTCTCAATTTCCCTTCCTGTGTGGTTTTTAAACTTAATAAAAATCCACAAACCCTATGTAAAAACATTATTTCTAATTATATCTACTGGGTATAAAGTAATTCGTGCCTATTATAAAATTATAAAACAACTTTACAGATAAAAATCTCCGAATAATCGACTAACTGAATCGATTCACATCGTTATTTCGCACCACTAGCCCAGATATAGCACGCTTACCAAAAAGCAGGGTGTTGGTCTTACGGCGATCCGATGTAGCGATATGAACCCAGTAATTACAACTTACCACTGACTATTATCAAGTAGCGGAGTGCCTTTCATATATTTTACAAAATGGATGGCCATGTTTCACGGCCCGACTTATGCGTTGAATATTTATATTGTAGATTTATTGCGAAGTTTTATGTGTTGATTTATAGTGGGTACGTGTATATGAACGTATGCGATGTTTGAATTCGGAAGGAAAGTTTAGCAGTGTTCGATTTTGGAGGTTTTTATGTTTGAATTTTGAGAAGCAATTATTAATCGGTATTTCGAATATTTTTATCGATATTTTTAGGCGATTTTATTGATGATTTATGCCATGAATTCGTTTCTACTTTTTAGTATTTTTATTCTTATTATAAACATCAGGGATATTAAGACGTGTACTCATGCCTTTGTTAAGCAGAAAATTACATGTTTTAAGTTTTCTTGTTAGTTATTAGATTTCATAACAGTAGGTAGGTTTTTTCTTATGTTTAGTTTCACCTGTAAACTCCTAGCAGCCGTGACGTACATAACCGATCGGAAACCCGTACCTACCAAACGTACGTTTTATTAATTAAAACCATTTCGGCATTAACGTTTAAAAGCTCTTGATTGATTTTTATTACATCAATACTACTATAAGTAATCGGGTATTAAATTGAAAAGTATCACCTGCTGTCTCAATGTAAAAATTACTTACTGAGGAAATACCTACTCGTAATTATATTTATGAGGTGCACTTTCTTGTGTATCTTACTGACTAGAAAACAAAGTTTTTTGGTTATAGAACATTTTATTATTAATGTAAAATTGTGTTGTTGGTATGCTTGTATTCCTGTATTTAATTCTCTTTGGTAATAATGCAATTTTTATAACTGAAAAACTTAGATACTTCTAAAAAAACTAAATATCGTATTCTAGTTTTGTATTAGTTATTTTACTTTATGTTTTAGTTTGTTGGTTTACTTCCTATGAGTATGGAATTTGTAGGAAGTAGGTACTTTTTACATTTTTGAGAGGGATCTTTCTTATTAACTTATCAAACTTCACAATTTATTGTTTCTTTGCCACGGAACAAAATCGCGTTAGGGAACGCGATTTTACGAATAAAAAAAATAACTAGAGCCACTTCTTCCACAGAAAAATGCGGCCTATCAGACGACCCCGGTCTCCGCGTGAACGGGAAAGGCAAGAAGATGCGGAAACCCCGCACAATATACTCCAGCCTTCAGCTTCAGCAGCTGAACCGGAGGTTTCAGAGGACACAGTACCTGGCGCTGCCTGAGAGGGCCGAGCTAGCTGCCAGTCTAGGCCTAACGCAGACACAGGTTAGTGGTAAACAATTTTCAAGGTTATTTTAGTGAAGGAAAAATTCAATCGCGGGCAGGATTCGAACTTACGTCTTCTGGTTAGATACACCAGACGCTCTGACCTCTAAGCCACAGCGAGTCCCGCCCGCTAGATCAAAATTAGCCATCACATTCTGAATTTACGTCATAAGGTGATGTTGACGACAACTATTGAAAATTATAATCTTAGCAAGGAAAATAAAAAAAAATAACAAAGAGATATATTTTTGTTTGTTCCAAAAGCTAAAGACAAGGGTGGACAATTTTTTGTCAACACAACTTTTGTCGACTGAAGACATTATTATCTTAACCGTTGTCTTTGGTCTATGGTTTTGGTTGGTTTGGTTTATTCGACAAAAATTACATTTCTCTAGGAAATGTAATTTTTGTCGAATAAACCTTTGTTTTAAGTATTTTTGACAGGTACAGTGTATATTAAAGCTTGATAAATTAGCAACCAAGGACAACGGTTAAGATAATAATGTCTGTGTATAAAAATGTGTATAAAAATGATTTTAAGGACTGAAGAAAAAGATTATTTAATTATCATGTATGAATTATTAAGTAAATATTTCAGCAGCGTTGTTTTAATACCTGATACGAATTATAAGGAAAACAGGGGTCACAGTACGAATTAGGAAAATATTTTTGATGCATGACAATAACATTAGAATTAAAAAAAAAACGAAGCTCAGTCAGTAATTAAATCAACTTAAGCAATCTTACGAAAATAAGTAGTTCTTATGTAATAAAAAATCCTATGATCGGAAATCTAACCACCATTTATTGAATGTACGTTGCAACTATCTAAGTATTTACGAATACTACTTAAACAAAATCATTTTTATTTTACAGAGAAAAAAAATAAACTTAAAAAAAAATCCCCACACATCGCCAGCGTTATAATTATGTCACACACCTAGTAATTATCCGCAAGTGTGTACATTCACTACATTTTTTATCTCTAAATCAGTGTCCATCTAAACATAGACCTTACGACTATTAAAATAGCTTCTAAAATAACTAAACAACTTACCCACCTTATGTCAGTAACGTATAATTAAAAGACAAGGAGGTTTTTTTTAATATCTGTCACAGATAACGCACTGCTGCTCCTAAGTAGTAATTTCATTGTGAATAGTCTATGGATTTTTTACGAAATAAAATATGCTTTGTATATTTTTTTTTTTACTTTCGGTAGACACGGCATTTGTTTCGTGGTCATTTTAAAAAAGAACTGTGTTATGCAATGTTAGGGTGGGAAAAATGCTAATTATTCGCATCTTACGTTTTTTTTAATTATTTCGCTAAAGGAAACTTTAATAGTTATTGTTATTTGTATTGACGCTAGTCTACTGCAAAATATTCTGTCGTCAGTATTTTAATGACAGACATTTTAGGGTAATATTTGCCGCCAGGGTAAATCGGACCGCTATCTCGAATAACAAGTTAATATATCTATCCTTTTCTTTTTTTTATGGGATGGGGCAAACGAGCACACGGATCACCTGATGGTAAGCGATTACCGCCGCCTGTAGACACCCGCAACACCAAAGGAGTCACAAGTGCGCTGCCGGCCTTTTAAAAGGGGATTGGGCCTCCGGTATCCTCCTGGCCTCCTCATTCACTCGGCGAAACACAACGTAAGCGTTGTTTTACGCCGGTTCCTGTTAGGCCGTGGTATCACTCCGGTCGAGCCGGCCCATTCGTGCCCACGGTGTTCCACGATATTCCACAGTATCCCGTAATTTTATTTATGATTACGGCACCAACAAAAAAAAAATATAACCCAATAAAAATCATTACCGACATAAAACCTTACCGGATCTTACCGCAATCAAACCGCGCCCATCATTACTAAAAAAACCCTACCATAGACAAACGTATGCGTTCGGAAACCATATTCCAATTGGCTTCGTTCGTAAATTGATTCGTCATGTGTCACCGTATGGAATGAATAATCGTGGTCTGGTCGCTGTGGACCGATAAAGGGATGTAGCCTACGTAATGTATAGACTCGGCTTTACTTTGTAGGTAGTTTCATTATAAATCAAAACCTATATCAAAGATTACGACAATTTGATTTTAAAAAAATATGTATAAATAGAAAATAAAGATTGATTACACACATTCTATGTAAAAAGGTAATATAAAAACAAAACTATAAAATTAACATGATCATGAACTTGATAAGCCAAAGGTTAGACCAAAATAAAAGTACCTAAGTACAATAAAATTATACTTTTTAGGATAAAGATATTCGATATCAATTGCCGTAAAATAGTAAAATCAATTCACAAAATTATACTTTTTAGGATAAAGATATTCGATATCAATTGCCGTAAAATAGTAAAATCACTTCGATTACCTACTTTTTTGTTAGTTTAGGAGCTCATTCTTCTTGTGCATCGCTCCTCTTGTATATAATATAAAAAACCGGTCTTGTACTACAAAGCAAAGCCTCCTGCCGCTTTTCTTCCACTTCTCTCGATTTGAACATCCTGCAATATATAATATTTTTTATTCCATATAATTACTGATATTTTTTAAGTTTAATGAAGGCAAATATAATAAATTATATAAAATAACATCTCACGAAAAATGGAGGTACGACTTGATTAGAATGTTTGAGAGGAACCAAAAAACCAATTTTTTTCTTGTTGACACCTGTCAAATATGTGAAATCAACATAGAGTAGCGAATCTGTATTTTTAATATCATACATGACATATTTGCAACATAAAATCATTGTCGTGTAGTATTGACATTTTAGAAGTCGCGTTTCATGTTGTATTACAAAAACGCAGTATTGATTGGTGCATGTATGACAAAACTGACTGTGGCATGCAACACATTGACATTTTGTAACAGCTCAATAACCTGTTTTATTCAAATATTCAATTACTAACCTATTGTGCGCGATTTCACTCGCATCCCAAGAGAAAAAATGTAGCCGGTGCCCTATTTTTTCCTATTGCCTATGTCTTTTTAAGCATTTGCCTACTAGACAAATTTTATCTATTAAATCTTTTTAACAGATTATGCGTGGAAAAACTTTCACATTAATAAATTTCTGTGCCTAAATAAACTTTTTTATTCCTTATATTAAATAGTTGCACACTCTGTTCGTTCTTATGTTAAACTTAACGGTATAAAAACTAAGATCGAAGTTAATTTTATTATAATTTAATATTTCTCAGTTATTGTCTGTGGGCCGGACTTTGATGAACCCCGCATCGATTTAGGGATGCGCGGTAATCGAGAATCGATGATATCGATAAACCTGATATTATTATTGTGATGATAGACAGATCACTTTATCGCAAAACAAAATAATTGTAAGGGGTTTGAAATAAAGATAGAAATCTCTTAATATACAAAAACGTAAACAGTTTTTGTCTTGCGCAAACCTTTGTTTAAAAAATATATATTTTACGTAAATCATTTAAGTGGCATATTTACACATAAAATTATAATTTATTGTTATCTGAGTTAACTAAACTTGTTTTTAGTTTAAATTGTTTATGCATTTATGTTTTAATAATTATTATGTAAATTCCTTGTTGTTTTCCTAATACATATTTTAATTAAAATAAAATATTTATATGCGTTAAAAATCAATTTTACGGTTATTTATATGTAATAAATTTTTAAATGGAGACTAAAACATGTTTCATTGATTAAACATACAATACTGCGATTTATCAAACACAAAGTCACATTCATATGTCACAAAACTGCTTCGAAACAATAGTCTCAATAATTTCTATTCTCATAGTCGATAAATCGATACAAATAGTCGAGTCCCAACCCTACAATATAACCTATTCGATTCGATTCCACGTTAAAATAAAAAAAGACGGAATTGAACTCGGTACTATTCCAGTCTTTCTGACAAAAACTAAACAATCTAATCTGAGATTGCATTACTTAGAACATAATTAAGTTTTCACTGTTACTTGCAAGCAATTTTGAACCTTCTTGCTCACTATGATAAAGGTTTATGTGACCGTAAATGAGTGTTGGTAGGTGTAGTTTTTGTCATTGGTAATAAATCATAACATTTGTCTTAAGGTGCTGGTGATGCTCTATTGTATCTTAAGCTGAAAATTTTTCTTATTAGCTGCCGTGCGGTGGTTCCTTAATACAGCAAAGATTATTAGTATTGTATTAAAATTAAACACAACGACAAGTTATGTGTTTGGGAAGTTCTATCAATCGATTAGTTATCAATTTGTAGGCGATAAAGTTTCTTTTATTTAGTCGAGATTAGGTCGGTGTTAATTCGATTATTTGTAATGATCAAGTTTTTGATTATTTTTTGTCACATCACAATCAAGTATCAAGTTGATACTGAGGTAGACTGACCGGGGTGAGACGGACACTCATTTAAAATAACGTCAGTTCGTCAGCCTTGGAATGTCCTTTCCAATCCTCTGTTAATATTAATAATTTTGAATTGCTAATTTTCTGATGTTGAGCACTAGCATAACTAGGGCGGTGCCTGCAATGGTCAGGCACAGGACGCAGACCCTGGAGGGGCGTAAAAATGAGTCCAGAACATTTATATTATAAAATGCTAGTAACTAGCTAGTAGCACTGGTGTTGAGGACAAGAGGAGTTCGATATGACCTTAAGTATTCTTGGCTACTTCTCTGGTACCTTGATATTTTATGGGATAGGGGGACAAACGAGCAGACGGATCGCCTGATGGTAAGCGATTACCGCCGCCCATGGACTCCCGCAACACCACAGGAGTCACAAGTGCGTTGCCCGCCTTTTAAAAGGGGATTGGGCCTCCGGTAACCTCACTCACTCGGCGAAACACAACGTAAGCGTTGTTTGACGCCGGTTTTCTGTGAGGCCGTGGTATCACTCCGGTCGAGCCGGCCCATTCGTGCCGAAGCATGGCTCCCCCACGTTAGATGATGTTTTTCTGGTATAATGATTGAACGTACAAACAGCCCAAACGCGGCGTATTTGTGTCTACTAGGCATCGAAGGTATGCATATATTCGACGAATATCTACACTGAATTAACTCTTCAATACGAAAGAACTTTTGTCCATAGTTTCATCAAAATTGGTAGAATCTGTTAAAAAATATACAAACAGTCAGATAAACTTTATCAATAATAGTTAACCTTAGGTACTCAGTTCGTTTAGTACTTAATCCTAATTTAAAAAATGGAGTAACTTTTACAGTTTTAACATAAAATACATAAAGTTACAAACAGGTTAAAAAAAAAAACATTTTACTTAATCCGACGGCAGGAAAGAAAAATACTTGTAAACTGTTATAATTTAAAAAAGGAATGTAGAACCCGTACGTTAATGAGAAACGATGTTTTTAATTGCTCTTATGCAATGGGTTTAAGCTTATAAGGTCAGTCTTTTTTATCGATTACATTGTGTTGCCTTGTAACGAATGAAAAAAAGAAAAAAAAAATCTCATGATTGATTGGAGTTGAGTTGAAGATGCAATTTTTTTACTTATAGAACGCGTGAGTTTTAAATTAATACTTCAACGGCTTGAAGTCATGGTTTTTGAATTTCGAATTAGTGTTAATTACCTAACATCTTGCATAGGTTTTCTAGAGGGGTAAGTACCTAGTAGCAACTTCTCGAGTAGTGTTTAATTACACTGAGTGAAATTATTGACATAAAATCTCTAACTATTGCAGGAGAATATATACTTAAATAAAAATTTGTAAATAATATAAATGTTCGGTAGTTCAAATCTAAAATCGAATATTTCACCGATTGCTTTTAAATTTTGACACATCGTTCCATTCGGATATGCGGGTGTTTCTTTAGACCACCAAAACGTGACCGGGTACAGCTATATTATAATAGGTAGGTTATTAAAACGCAAAAATACTAAAAAAAATGCGTTCTAGAAGTCTTTACTACACACTATTACCAAACCGTACAATGTGGGACAGCTTGATTAAAAATTGCTCAATACTATGTTTTACCCAATAAAATATTGGATGCGTAAAATATTCTGTAATGAGCGTATCATCGATTCTCACAATGTCTGAACAGAATCGGCTTCGGTTCTTACGTTTAATTTAACGTACTAATCGACTATTTTGGTTTTAACGCGCTTGTGGCACTGCACTATTGTTTTGGTACTTAAAAACGTTGGAAAATAAGAAGATTTAAAATTGGAACAGCAGTTATTCTTAATTCAAATCGGGATTATGCGTACAGGTACTTATGACTTGCCATTACAATGTTTTTAATTTATTTCTAGTATCTATGTCTATTAAGTACCTATACCTAATACCTATTATAAAAAAAGCTGTGTTTAGTGCTCGTAAACGCAACTACAACGATAGATGTTGGATTGCTAGGACGAGCAGTGTGATCTATGAAATTCTCAGGAGTAGCTCCGAGTTTGAATTTGTGCCCGGTTATTGGCAATAGGCGAATTGTGGGTATACATCAGTACCTACACATCTGCCTAATCTTTCATAGAATACTGATAAGATGATTCTTCTTGCCTAACACACGTTTCAACTTAAAGAAAATCTCATGGAAACATTTAGTTTCAAATCAGTGTGTGAGAAAATTATTACTGTTAAAATTTCTAGCAATACAGAAAAACCCATAGTGCACAACGCGGAAATTAAAGGAAAATAAGGCATTTCATATTATACGCAGACGTACTGACAGTCCGGCTTGACGTAAAAAATCCCATTTGATCACAACGCGTCAAGCCAAATGATGATGGATGGAGCCAAGTTAATTCGTTACCATGGCGACTGTGACGAATCTTCAAACTGTGTTATGTTTCATTGCAGTATTCCTCTTTGTATTTATTTTTTATATGTAATTATTTGTGTTTCTATTGGTGTAATGTTTTTTTGATTTGTATTGTGGCACCACTATGCCTTGAAGTTAAAAAATATGAGTGCGTATTATGACGTTACTTTGTGGCTGTTTCCCGCGTTTTCACTCACATCTAAAACTACATTTTGAGATAAAAAGTAGCCTATGGCCTACTCCAGGGTCCTATTTATCTATATAGGTACTATACCAAATTCTTCAAAATTGGTTCAGCGGTTTAGGCGTGAAAACGTACCAGGCAGACAGACAGAGTTACCGTCGCATTTATATTCTGATATTTTTAAATGGAGATTTCGTGTTCTACATCTAAACAATGTAAAAGAAAAATAGCTATAGCTGTACATAAATTAAATACTATATCACGTTAAACAAATTTGATCGGATTATGTTGGGTAATTTTGTGTAAAAAAATAGACCGTATATCTATTTTTATAAAGGTGTTAAATAATTCGATTGCCATTTTGAGTTAACGGATCTACTATCAGCAAGTTTCAATATAAGCTATTATATTTTGTCTAATGTTTATAGGTGTAATGATTGTAATTTTATTTATTTGAGAAAAAGATCAATTATATGATGCTATTATTTATTTTTTATATATCCACGCGACTGAGACAAATTATAACATTCCATTGCAATGAATAGGTACTAATCTTGATTGTGCTTGCTTTATTAAATGTTTTTCAATAAAAAAATAATGAAGCATGACTTTTTGAGGGAAATCCCATGTAGAAGATTTAATCATTTGAATTTGGAACTGTAGAACGTCGTCCATTGCCAATATATTTTTTATTTTTCCGTAACCTCACTACATAACCTCTTTTCGTTTCGGGCAAGACTTTCAAAGAATTCTATTTACAAATATACATAACGTATCTTAGAACCTGCCAAGTCACTATCTCAAACGTTAAGAACGATGACTTACGCATTTTGTGTACCTCCTCTGATTGGCTGTCAAAGTCGACCCGACAACCAATAGCAGCTCGTCAAATGTCATGACTGTGCGGTTTAAGAACAATTGTTCGAAAAAAGAACGTGCTTCCGTTAAAGTGGCAATGCTTCTGTTTTTTTTTATTGAAGTTGTCTATTGAAATCTTTTGTCTGTGGCCGAAAGATAGTTTCTTTTGTTGTCTGTGCGGCATTAAATATAGATGGAATATTATTTGATTAGTATTGATTTAAAGTGCGAATGGTAGGTATATTGTGCAATTTAATTATTTTACAATCTCTTAAACCCATTAGCTGGATATGGGTATAACACGGTTCAAGGAAAGTCCTAGTCTAACGGCCATCCCAATAACAAATCTGTCGATAGATTTGCTTACTGGAGATAGGATTTTGACATTACTTGTATGGACCATATGTCAACATCCTATCTCTAGTAAGCAAATCTATTGACTGATTTGATATTGACTGGCCGTAGAGGTCACCATTCTATTTTAAAGACCTGGATTTTACGGACCTGTTAACATGCCAAAAGAAGTCATGACTCTGAACGTATCTAACTATTTATTTTTTACACAAGTTCTGGATCCTGGTTTTTTAGGAAGAAAAGTAGGAACGTAGACCTGTATCAACAAAACCTCGGAAAAAATATTTATTTATTTAAGGCCTTGGATATAGATATCGATATTTGGATTTGGAGGGATTTCAAAATCTCAATAACATGAATAACTTCCTTGAAGCCTTCTTTAAGCGAGAATTATAATTACATAACATAAACATAATCAAGACATTATACTGTCCCACTGCTGGGCACGGGTCTGCCCTCAGAATGAGAGGGATTAGGCTATAGTCCACCACGCTGGCCTAGTGCGGGTTGGCAGACTTCACACGCCATCGAGAAAATCTCTCAGGCATGCAGGTTTCCTCACGATGTTTTCCTTCACCGTTTAAGCGCGTGATAATTAACTATTTAATACGCATATGACTTCGAAAAGTCAGAGGTGCCTTGGGACCTTGCCTCGAACTATCACTAGGCTATCACTGCTCAATTGAATTATAATTATCATGGTTGGATTCTTTCATCGTAAACTCTTCTACAAAAGACGGATTGGCGGAATGACGGAATGACGGATATATTATTTTCTAGAAATTAACTTATTAAGTAAGAAAGAAACTAACTAAATTATTGAACTTAATACATGCTGCATTAAGTTCACTTTAATTCTGTAAGTACCTACTATATTTTTCCGCACACGGGTTTCCAATCAACGAAACCCATCGTATCTTTATTTATAACAATTAAAACAAAATTGGTTCCATTGCGACCAATTGTCGTCAATTGGTAAGCGATTTTCCAATTAATTTAATTGTTGAGTTCTTTTTTTTTTAAGTTTTACTGGCCTATATTTTAGCTGGCATGTGCGGGGTGTTTGCTTTATAAACGAAGCGTGTGAAATTCAGCCTCCTTTAATAAGGACAGATCAGTTATCTAGGATAGGAGATTCAATTGTATTGAAAACATAAGGATTTTCCACACAATAAAAATAAACAAAAATGTAGGTTACATCAACTCTCATAGACACGTTGCAACTTGTTAATCGAATTAAATAAAGAGTGTTTATAAAGTTATTTTATTAAAAGAAAAATTCAATCACGGGCAGGATTCGACCCTGCGTCTCCTCGTTGGATACACCACACGCTCTGACCTCCAATCTGAATTTACGTCACCAGGTGACGTTGGCGACATCTATGAAAAGTAAGTTACGTTGCTTCTCAACTTCTCAAAGAGTGATTTTCAAACTAGGAATAATTGTAAAATGTATTAAGCTAAGTACTTCCGTTTTCTATTTTCTTGAAGCTGGCTTGAAGGGTTCATATCGCATTAACACACATTTGCTTTAAAAAATCGCTTTGTAGGTACTTGGTGTTTATCGGTCTTAAAAAATAAGCAAAGGCTTCCCTTGTTGAACAATGTTTTGCTTTAGGTATGTATAGTTTTTATAGAACAGATAAGGACCGCCATTGTGCATAACTTTGGTTTAATGTTCTTTTTATAATTCAATGTTGTGTTATTGCAGAAAAATATCGTCATAATAACTTAAAATAAAGATTCCTCTACAATACCCACCATCCAACGTGTTTTTAACCGTGAAACGCAAAGAAATCTAAACATCAGTTATTTTTATCAGCAGGTTTGCATGTCCGTTATCAGTAAAACGTGTATCTAAACCGCGCCTTTGCTACTTTCGATTTTACTTGTAGTTTTATTTCCTGTAAGTTGGTAGCACTGGAATGAAGCATGATGGAATTTGAAGGAAAATGATCGTGTGTTTCCCGCCTTATATTTTAGGTGATAAATGATTTTTTTTTTCGAAAATATTTTCACTTAAAAAGCGAGGATACTTGTGTTTGTAGCAATACGAAAAATGACAAATTTAATTAATCTACTTTAAAAATGAGGAGATTCTTCATTCAACTGTATATTTTGTTGTATTATGTTAAGCGATATCTTCACCGATCATGAATCGATTTTGATGTTTCTTTTTTAATCTGATAGACTATAATTTCCAGTTGGTCTGTTGATCCCATATAAATTTGGTTGGTGTCTGATTATCAGTTCTGAAGATACACTACAAAATATCAACAATTTTGAGGTGTATCTTAGTCAGTTTTCCAAAAAAGTTAATAATTTTTATTCACAATTACAATTAACTATTAAGTTGCAAAAAAACACAATATAATACAATTAACATAATTATTAATCTATCACTAATGTAATTTTGACTAAGTAAAATTGTGTGCGTTTACATCCAAGGAGATTTAAAAGGGTAAAGTATTAGAGCGGGAACATTTCATTACTTATACAAAAACTTTGATCCCGATTCGATTTGATTTCATTCTTCGTCAGGCTGACATATGACATTGACAGAGAGATTTGTTACAGTAATAAGTAGCAGGTTATAATTTTTTTGGGATATCTATTGGTCTATCTGCGACCAATAGATATCCCAAAAAAAATATTAATTATTATAATGTTATATTTTAAATGGCCATTCGCCCATGATTATACGGGACCTAAACATACCCGAACTGTGGGTATTAAGCGAATACCTAGACCTCTACCTAATCCTTCGGGGAATACAGGCGTGATGCTATCGTTCAATTCCCAGGTAGAGCAGTTTATTAGGTTTTTCTATGAACCTCTCAGTAACACTCGGATTTTGGATTTGTGCCCGGGTTCGTCCCCCATTATGTACCTATATGGGACCTAAACATACCGGCGAACTGTGGGTGTACAGTAGTACACCTCTGCTGATTCCTTCGGGGAATACAGGCGTGATGGTATGTTATGTTTTAAATTTTTTTAATCGGATCCCTTCTCAGGAAACTGCACATATCCACGTTTTTTTTTATCTAAGTGTATATACGCCGTTATTCAGGAAGTTTGATGTAAATAATATTTAAAATCAAACGCTGATTTTATTATGATTACAGCTGACGTGTAGGTGTAGGCAGGGATATTGAAATAAAACAAAACCTATGGCCACGAGCGATTCTTGTGCAAACACGTTGTAATAGCGCGGACAGAAGTGATTTACAATTTATTTTTTAATACATTGCACTATCTTTTTATTTCATTATTAAATAGGCAAAGTCGTACGTCCTAGTATACCCACATGGTGGCCCATTTATAGTCGTCCAAAAAATAGTTTTGGCTAGAAGTAATGTACATACCCGAGGTTATGTATACGAGATAATGTATAATGTATACAGAGATAATGTATACATCCACATGTCCATGGGCAACGATGACGGTGGTGGTGAGTACCACCAGGGGGCTCGTCAGCTCGATTACCGACTTAATCAATAAAAAAAATACACCCACAATTCACCGGTATATTTAGGTCCCATCTAATAAAGGTCACAAATCCCAAACTCCGAGTTGCTACTGAGAATTTCATAAAAAAAAAACAATAACACTTTGCTCGACCTGGAAATCGAACCCAAGACCACTAGCGTAGCAGTCGCGCTCACGACAACTAGTAGGTATAACTAGGCAGTAACTTTAAACAATATCAAAATAATGAATATTTTTTTCGTCTAAACCGTGCTGTTATCGACTATACAATATCCAGTTAGTTCAGTAGTAAAACCTTAACGAGTTGCCGGCAGGTGGCGCCAGCTATTATTAATATATCGTGGTACATAAACACTAGTTTAGGCATCCGGGTTTACTTGTTTCAAATTACAATTTTAAGTAAGGACATTGTTTTTAATAAAATTTTAGTGTAAAAAAATCCTTTCGCTTTCTAGCCTTAGATGCTGCCCGCGGCTTCACTTGCGTCCCAAAGGACTTTTGGAGACAAACGGTAATCTATGTGCTTCTGCAAGGACCAATGTATCTTTTTTTGACAAGATTTATCAAAATTCATCGCAATTGGTGCAGCAGTTTTGGCATGAAGACGTAACAAACAGAAAGACAGAATTACTTACGGATTTTTTATATTTAGTAGTGCAGTTTTTCTTCTGCAGAGTTCAATCATCAACACCAGATAACCAGATATTAGACCAAAAGAACTAATTTTTATAAGCCAAGTGAATCCTATCGACTGAAATTAGAAAAGGAGAGAAAATCAGAAAGTTTCCTAATTTCAGCCAAACGCAGTGATGTAGCATTTTAAGTGCTGCTTGCTAAATACACAAACAGTTAAACCATTTTTTTATATAGGTATATTGCGTCACTAGGCGGCCCCCTGTGATCTAGTAATTACTATCGACATACATTACGTCATATCCTTTAGCTAAGCGACGCACGGTGTCTTGTGTGTTTAACGATTTTTTATACTTTATTTAAAGGTATTATATATTTTTTTCAGAAAGACAAAATACCTCCCAACGATGACTACCTATAGAATGATGAATATAGCTGCTCAATATGAGGTTCTCTGTTCGATGGGGCGCTGAACTATTGCCATTAACCGGGCACAAATCCAAACTTCGAGCTGCTACTAAGAATTTGACAGAAAAACCCAATAACACTTTGCTCGACCTGGGAATCCTACCCGGGACCTCTAGCGTAGCAGTCGCGCTAAGGACCACTAGACTACTGAGGCAGAGAAATTACGAATTTAAGTGTTTTTCACTAGTTACCAGTCACCGCATACATCCATACTCCTTTATATAATTAAATGATGATAATTATAATAATACTTATTAGCGCCCACTCAAGACGGGATTCAAGACCTCACGCTTTGCAAGCGAGCTTGCCTTGGCTAGTGAGACTGAAGGTATCAGCAGATAAGGTCTAATCCAGTCTAGGTCTTAGCCCAAAACTGTCGCCTGCATGATATAGCGGTTAATACGCACGGGATATTACTTGTCTATCGCTGCGTGATCTGTGTCGTGTTCCTTCTGTCGCTGGGTGATTGGATCCCAAAGATGTAGAGGCCTTATCATGGCTGCTTTATTTGTCTTTACAATACTAAACGTTGTATTAACAACAACAGAGCGATGTCTAGTGTTATGCGTCAGCTTGACAAAGAAAAAAATCGAATCGAATCGGGCTCAAAATTGTTGTCTAAAAATGTTCCCAATTTTGGTCAAGAAATTTTAAATTTATTTGCTTTGTAAATAAAACGAATCGATTTTATTACTCTGAACTTTCGTCTTCTATCTTATGGTTACAACATAACAGAACATCACGCCTGTATTCCCGGAAGGGTTAGACAATAGTTTATTATGTACTTCCATGGATCGTTGTTATTTTTCTGTACGTATTTCTGCTAATCTTCCTGTACAAAATTATTTGCTTCTACTTCGCTTTATAACATACCATCACGCCTGTATTCCCCGAAGGGTTAGGCAGAGGCGTACTAATGTAAGTACACCCACAGTTCGCCGGTATATTTAGGTCCCATGTAATAGGGGGCGAGCCTATTACCATTAACCGGGCTCAAATCCAGACTCCGAGCTGCTACTGAGAATTTCATAGAAAAACCCAATAACACTTTGTTCGACCAGGGGATCGAACCCAGGACCTCTAGCGTAGCAGTCGCGCTTAGGACCACTAGACTAATGAGGCAGTCTTACTATCTACTTCTTAGTTCTACGTCTTACAATCTTACTTCGCTTTATATTTTTCTAAACCAGTTTTAATGTCTTGAGGGATAGGCAAAGCCAGTTTCTAATTAAACCACTCATAAAACCACATTTACCAAAATATGAAGCGTGCAAAATTGATTGCTAAAATAACAAATTAACCAAAACTAAATACACAACATTTTTCACCAATCTAAGGATTAAAAAAAAATACACCCGTTGATTGGGCGAACTTTAAAAAAATATAACGGAAAAATACCAGCATTGATCAGGATTGACCTCAAATATAAAATGTTTAAAAAAACGAGTTTTGTCTGCAATTAAAACGTTTTCACGCTATCGGGTCAAGATAATTGATTTTACGACCAATCCTCCGTGTTCCATAGAAATTTTTACTATCTTAGACGATTCGTGGGTAAAGAAATGGTTGTGTATCCATTCGATTGTAATTAGGAAACCACAAAACGAAGTATTTTTTGCAAAATAGGTATCACGGGAATTTGAACAGGAAAGTACGTGAATCCGTAGAAAAGGGTAAAGTTATATTTATTTCTTTAATTACCCATGTTTTACCCATTTTTGTGTTTTTTACCCTAATATTTACCCATATTTTGAATTAATAAAAATTGGACTGACGTCGAATCCCCACCAAATATCTTGAAATTTTATTATCGCTTTAAAAAAAAAATTCAGTATACTGTAACGAGTACCTATCTACACTAATATTATAAAGGGAAAGATTTGTACGTAACGAATAAACTTAAAAAATACTGTACCGATTTCAAAAATTCTTTTGCCGTTAGAGAGCTACATTACCGCTGAGTAACTTAAGCTATATTTATTACTAGAAAAAGTTAGGGATCCCGACTAAAACTTCAATAATGTCCACCCGAAGGCGGGACAGGCCTCTAGTTTTTAATAAATCAAACACCAGTCAACTAGGTAATTAAAAGGTAAAATAAGATCGGACACAAGAGGAGCCAACCACCCATACATCCCGTCTGACTCGTTCTCGTGAGTCATTCTCGACATTTATTTTGCATTAAGTACCTGCATACATTGTAGTATATTCACAATATTTCTATAAAATGATAAGTTGATTTAACGCCTTTATCATTTATAGAGATTAATACACTAGATTGACTAAAATAAATAAGCATGAGACACTAGATTCGATTCGATTCTCAAATCGGACAATGTGTTACCGAGTTTTTCTGCTAGCGAATAATTCTTACTAGCATCAGGAAGTTTCCACTGGCAGGTATCTTAGGAACTGCCTCATTAGTCTAGTGGTCGTTAATGTGACTGCTACGACCGAGGGTCGATTCCCAGGTCGAGCAAACATTTATTTTATTGGGTTGTATTGGGTTTTTCTATGAAATTCTCAGTAACAAATCGGTGTTGGGATATGTGCTTGGTTAATGGTAATAGGCTCGCACACTTATATAGGACCTAAACATAACGTCGAATTGTGGATGTAGATACTTTAGTTCACCTCTGCGTAACCATTTGGGGAATACATAATATAACTTGTACTTGGTAGGCCCAATCCCCTTTTAAAAGGCCGGTAATGCACTTGTGACTCCTCTGGTGTTGCGGGTGTCCATGGGCGGCGGTGATCGCTTACCATCAGGTGATCCGTCTGCTTATTTGTCCCCTATCCCATAAACAAAACTTACCTAAGGCTTTTTAAAAATGTTAATAAACAAAAGTCACAAAATTAACTAAATTTCCATTTCAAAAGTACATTTTGTAACTTTGTGTAACTAACAAAACTAGCTATTACTGAACTTAATTAAAACTTTCGAAGTTTCCAGAACTTTTTAATTACATACGACGGACGGACAGTATGAAACTACTATAGATATTCTTGTGAATTGAAGGAATTCATTTAAAATTTCTTATGTGGGTACTTGTTTTTAGAACTTTCGAACTCTCAATGGAAACGGCACGTTTGGCGTAGCGGCTGAGCGATCGGCTTCTGCGCCACGTGTTGTGGGTTCGATCCCCACACGGAGCAAACATTTTTATCATCTACAGGTAGTTATTCCAGGTCTGGGCGTTTGTGTATGTGAGAATTGGTGTTTGTACGCACTCACAGTACAGGAGATAATGTTAGCGTGAGGCAACGTTTTTATATACATACATACACTCACGCCTTTCTCCCACAGGGGTAGGCAGAAACTATAGATTGCCACTTGCTACGATTCTTGCATACTTCTTTTGCTTCTTCCACATTCATACATCTTCTCATACATACACGTCGGTTGCGAGTGCTACGCACCTGACCTTTTTCAAGGATTTCACCAATAAGATCGGCGTATGTCCTTCTAGGGCGACCTCTGCCGGCGCTGCCACTGACATTCGCCTTAAAAATTCCCTTCGTTAATCGTCTTTCATTCATTCTTTCAACATGTCCAAACCATGTGATTTTTTTTATTTAGATGAAATTAAAAATGAATAGCTAAGTATTATCGAAGCGTGGGTTATACTATGCAGTAAACTTCTGGGTAATACCGATATCCCTAGGAGAGACTGATTGTCAGGTTTTTTGGGCTTCTGACTACCACTAACGTGTTCGTATAACAACCGGGAACGATGTCGTCACTCGCCCTACAAGGAATCTTGATGTGTTAAGAATGGTCATGCATCTGTAGACTAACCGTGGAAAGCACAGCTTAACCTTTCAGATCGATAAACGACTAACAACTAAATTAATATTCTTTCGTGTTCACTCTGCCTCATGACCTCCAGTTAAGAATCCATAAAAAAGGTGTTCTGTTCATAATTACAAATAGGAAGGTAGTTTGATAAACAGATAATGGACCAAGGACGTGTGAGGTGTCTCCCATTGTATGGTAATGTACGGACAGAAGATGTAGGGTGACCATAGATTACAGAGGAAGTGGGACAAGTTCTTAAAACTTTATCTGTTTGATGTCAGAGTATAGTGTACTAGAGCTTAGGTATTCAAATATTTTATTATTGACAGTCACGGATACTGCACACAATAACATAAAAAGAAACTAATCAACTTATAAAATAAAATTAAAATAAAATATTGTGTGCCCAACGGCTGTTCTAAATAGATCTAGTTCAGTTATTTTAGTGAAGGAAAAATTCAATCACGGGCATGTTTCGAACCTGCGTCTTCTGGTTAGATAGTCCAGACACTCTGACCACTTCATTAAAATAACTTTAAAATCTTAGCATGGAAAATGCAAAAAAAAAATCACAAAAAGATAGGTCTATTTCAGCTAAACGCCAGACCACAGGGAGCATGAGCGTCCTCTTAAAATGAGAACAGTCAAAAATTCCTCATTTCTTAAGGCTTTTATTTCATTTCTTTAGATTGACTCGAAGATTTAAGGCATCAAAAAATTACCATATTTCACATATAAATAACTGTCCCAAGCATTGAAATTTCATGGTCACCGCGTCCGTTTCGCAGTTTGGTTTAGTAGGTAGCAGCAGGAAAGACAGATAAAAACTCGCCACGCCGGTGCCAAGGGAAAACACACTGCACTTGCTACTTTCACGACTTTAAAACGAAACTGAGGTAAGCAGCATGAAAGATTTTTTTACTGATGAGATTTTGGCATAGCGGCTGAGCGATTGGATTCTGTGCCACATGTAGTAGTTTCGATTCCCGAACGGAACTAATTTTTTTATAATCTTTGGTCAATAAGAGGAAGAGGAAGCGTTGTGTTGGCAGTGTGGGGGACCGGTGGTGTTTTGTTACCGCCGCTGTCATGCATGGCAGAATGTCTCCTATGCTGCCAGCCCAACTATTCCTCCTTAATTTACAGGGTCGTCAACGCTCGAGTGATAGCCCTGGTGTTGCAAGCGTCCATAGGCTACGGTAACCGCTTACCATCAGGCGGGCTGTACGCTTGTTTGCCGCCTTATTGGTATAAAAAAACAACTACATTTAGTTAGATTCTAGTGACCTACTTCCCATAAGGCCTAACACACACCTGCGCATCTTAACTTAAAATCGACATAAAATTAATTGTAAATTAAAACTAACAAGTTTAATCTCACCTTGCAATTAAGAATGCTTGCAATATATAAAATTTCCCTTAGTACGGTTTGCAAGCAAGTTTCGCAGACAAAAACTGTAATTTTATTTACATTTTTATTGGAAAACTTGATGCGCTAACTGTACGCGCAAAAAGCGAAAAAGTATATCATTGAATATCTCGCTGATGTCTTGGTAATTAAAATTGAGCTTTAATTATATGGTAATAGCGTTGAAATTAAGTTGTAGTGTCATGTTTTAATGTATTACCTTCATTTTATTATGCCCTTAATGGGATCTTACAAGCATTTTACCTGTGTTCGCCTGTCTTGTAGAGTCATGTACTTACTATACACAAATATAGGAACAAATTCTTTATCTTCAAGCCTTTTAACATTTAGATGTAGGTACCAATGGTATACAAACATTTTTAAACAGCTCTATGTTTTAACTATTTCGCTGATCCACTCAGACGATTTCCTAATCTTAAGTTTACACCAGCACCTAGCCTGAACCTACTAGGTATCCAGTAGAAAATATTTTATTCAGTCCGGGAATCAAACTCGCGCCCCGTTGTGTAGAAACCAATGGCACAGTTGAAATTGTCAAATCATAATACCTATTGGAGATAGGTACATAATGATGAAACATGTTTATGTAATTGAGTAATACATGTTGACGCATTGAGGTATTACATTCAATTTACTAGAGAAACTACTTCATACAATTGCTCTACAAAGATTATTAACTTTACATCTTCACACATTATTCATTTATTGATGTGCACACTAAATAATAAACAGGTTAAAATAGCTTAAGACTACAAAGTGCCCTACTATCAAGCAGTTCCTGAGACTAATTAATGCCAAGAATTAATTATATCAGTGCAAAATCAGGGGACTAAAAGGTTCAAGCCCCCTCCCACTACCCACCAAATGCATCTGAGTCCACTCCTGTCATATCACAAATTAAACTTGATATTTTCCTATTGCCATGATAAAGCCATGCTTTATTACGTGGGAGAGTCATGCTTCGGCACGAATGGGCCGGCTCGACCGGAGTGATACCACGGCCTCACAGAAAACCGGCGTTAAACAACGCTTACGTTGAGTTTCGCCGAGTGAGTGAGGTTACCGGAGGCCCAATCCCCTTTTAAAATGGTCGGCAACGCAATATATAAAATTTCCCTTAGTACGGTTTGCAAGCAAGTTTCGCAGACAAAAACTGTAATTTTATTTACATTTTTATTGGAAAACTTGATGCGCTAACTGTACGCGCAAAAAGCGAAAAAGTATATCATTGAATATCTCGCTGATGTCTTGGTAATTAAAATTGAGCTTTAATTATATGGTAATAGCGTTGAAATTAAGTTGTAGTGTCATGTTTTAATGTATTACCTTCATTTTATTATGCCCTTAATGGGATCTTACAAGCATTTTACCTGTGTTCGCCTGTCTTGTAGAGTCATGTACTTACTATACACAAATATAGGAACAAATTCTTTATCTTCAAGCCTTTTAACATTTAGATGTAGGTACCAATGGTATACAAACATTTTTAAACAGCTCTATGTTTTAACTATTTCGCTGATCCACTCAGACGATTTCCTAATCTTAAGTTTACACCAGCACCTAGCCTGAACCTACTAGGTATCCAGTAGAAAATATTTTATTCAGTCCGGGAATCAAACTCGCGCCCCGTTGTGTAGAAACCAATGGCACAGTTGAAATTGTCAAATCATAATACCTATTGGAGATAGGTACATAATGATGAAACATGTTTATGTAATTGAGTAATACATGTTGACGCATTGAGGTATTACATTCAATTTACTAGAGAAACTACTTCATACAATTGCTCTACAAAGATTATTAACTTTACATCTTCACACATTATTCATTTATTGATGTGCACACTAAATAATAAACAGGTTAAAATAGCTTAAGACTACAAAGTGCCCTACTATCAAGCAGTTCCTGAGACTAATTAATGCCAAGAATTAATTATATCAGTGCAAAATCAGGGGACTAAAAGGTTCAAGCCCCCTCCCACTACCCACCAAATGCATCTGAGTCCACTCCTGTCATATCACAAATTAAACTTGATATTTTCCTATTGCCATGATAAAGCCATGCTTTATTACGTGGGAGAGTCATGCTTCGGCACGAATGGGCCGGCTCGACCGGAGTGATACCACGGCCTCACAGAAAACCGGCGTTAAACAACGCTTACGTTGAGTTTCGCCGAGTGAGTGAGGTTACCGGAGGCCCAATCCCCTTTTAAAATGGTCGGCAACGCACTCGTGACTCCTCTGGTGTTGCGGGTGTCCATAGGTGGCGGTGATCGCTTACCATCAGGCGATCCGTCTGCTCGTTTGCCCTCCTATACCATAAAAAAAGTATTTCCTTAGTATTAGCCCCTCACAAACTGACGTCCTGAATCCGAGACTACTTATATCTACTTATATCCACTGATAACAATTCATCTTACGAGGGATATAAAGACATGTTAATAAAAAAGCAATAGTTTATTGCTAAAAAACTACATTACTAAAATGTACTACTCATTTTAAGGTATCGTCTCTAGCACTTATTACCTCAATGTGCCGTCGTATCTAGCTGGATTATACGACTACCCACATCGATGTCATACATCAAACTGGCATGTTTTTGTCATGTACCTACTATCGGGGTCCAGAGGAATGCATTATGTATGGTAATTGAAAGTACATACATAAATTAAACGCACGTAATTATGATGATCCTATCTTTTAACTATGAGTTGGAAAAACAAAAATATAACTTAGGTAGTTATTTTTATTGTATTTCGTGTTGACGTATTTTAATCACTTGTTAAAATATTCATTGAAATGAAATGAAATGAAATTATTTATTCTGCAAGTAGATCTTTAGAGATACTTTTACATGTCATGGTTTGGTTTTTTTTTTAGCTAGATGGCTTCGGCATTTCCTAACTGACGACCTCTGAGAAGAAACACCGAAAGAAACTCAGAGAATCATGGTCTCTTTTAAAGTCCAGACATGGAAGAACACTTATAAGTGAGTGGTACGATGTAGTGTAATGTCTGAAATGGCCCTTTGAGGAAAGAACCATAGCAGCTTTGAGTAGACCAGTCCCAACTGACGGCACGCATGCATCAGTCATCGTGTAGCTCAACCGTAATTTAACCATTGTTTTAAAATAGTTCGAACTCAGGTAGGATTCGAACCCTGCGTCCTTTAACCTAGAGTGTGGAAGAGAACATCACAGGCAGTGGTCTCCGTAACTTAGTTGACTGATGCGTTTGGTGCATTTTACTGAAAGGACGCAGATTTGGATATAATAACAAATTTCGCTAACTTAAATTTCTGTCTTTAAATCTCCAAAGGCGGTGGTGTTCTAATGTACACCTACAGTTACCCATGTAATATATTAATTGTACCTGAAGAATGTAATACCACTTATTTTAAAAGAGTGTCCATGGAGTTTCTTCCCGGATTCTTCTCCATAGGATCAACTTTTTTGGAACCGTGCAAATATCAATAACGTTTCATAAACACTTATCTATACTTATAATAAATTTGTAGAGAGGTCAATTCTGTACATGAAATATATTTCCAAAATAACTATCAGCGGGTGATTAGTGATCGATACTGACGCCAAAAATGCAATCAGTAAAATTTTGTCTGTCTGTCTGTATGTTCGTTATAGAAACAAAAACCACTCGACGGATTTCAACGAAACTTGGTACAATTGTTTTTCATACTCCTGGGCAGGTGATAGCATACTTTTCATCACGCTACGATCAATAGGAGCAGAGCAGTGAAGGGAAATGTTGGGAAAATGAGTGATTCATGAGAAAGGCTTCAAGCTATAAAACATCTCGCTACAACCCTTAGGAACGGGGCAACGCAGGTGAAACCGCGGGCGAAGAACTAGTTTGAAATAAAATTTGAACTTGAACAAGAAATAATCCTAATTGCCATTAACAAGAGAACATCTCTTATCAGCACTGAGAATTGAATCGAATTGAACCCAGGACCAGAAAGCGTAGCAGTCGCGCTTGGGACCACTACACTAGTGAGGTTCTATTCTAATATGAGGTTAAATATTTTCTACACTATATAAATACTCGTATCTACATATAATAATAATTAAATAGAAAGAGGAAAGATTGATTGTTTGTAATGAATGAACTCAAAAACTACTGGACCGATTTTAAAAATTCTTTCACTAATAGAATGCTACGTTATGACTAAGTAACATCGACTATATTGTTAATCGAGTTAAACATAACGATACTTTAGGTCGCGAGTAAAACCGCGGGATATACATAGCTAGTTATGAATAAATCCGAGAGCCATACAAAAAGGTCTTGTGGTTTCTATGCTAAGGCGATTTCTAATATGACCTTGCTGGATCTAAGTTACAACAGCATGTAGGTAATATAACTTAGATTGCTTAAGAATACTTGAACTTAGAGAAGGACATAACTCGCTATGCTCATTTCTCGCTTAGCATCGTCATTTTAGTATCGCTCGCTAGATCAAAGGCTACGTGACTAAGTAATAACTACGCTGATCAATCGATGTGCAAGGTTAAGCTACCACGGTTTGTGCATGGATGGGTGACCGGTGACCATTCTTAACACATTGAGACTGCGTGCATCAGAGAGCACGTAAAGCCGGTCCTGGACATTATATATACTAACACCTAATATATGATAATAGTTATTGGTCATACCATTACGCCTGTATTCCCCGAAGGGTTATGCTGAGGTGTAGGTACAAACACCACAGTTCGATATATTTAGGTCCCGTGTAATAGGCGGCGATCTTATTGCCATTAATCTGGCTCACACTCTACTGAGAATTATAGCAAAATCCAATAATGCTCTGTTTACCTGAGAACCCATTACCTCTAGCTTAGCAGTCGAGCTTGGACCACTAGACTCATGTACTATTAACCAGCTCCTTATATGTAAGTACTTAACACTTAGACGACACGATTGGCGTAGCCGTTGAACGTTCGGCTTCTTCGCCACGTGTTGTGGGTTCGTAGCAAATATTTGTGTGATCTACAGGTAGTTGTTCCATGTCTCTGGGCGTTTATGTATGTGAGAATTTGTGTTTGTAAACGCACCCACGAGACAGGAGAAAATCCTAGTGTGGGGCAACGTTTTTTTTTTAAAAAAAACAGTTTACTTTATGAGCTCAAGATCTTTGAACAAAGAACATGTCCATGTCTGCTGCTATCGTATCTCGTATCTTCAATCCTGCTACAGTTGGCACTGTTTTGACTGGCATCCGTCAGCGCGGAACCGTTTGTGTACCTTAACTTCCGCTTGTCACAATGATATGAATAACTGACGATTTTTGATATATAGGGCGTTAATATTCGAAGTCGAAAAATTTTATATTTGAGTCTTTTTTTTCTTTAAAAACGTTACTTAACTACTTTCTATGAGTATGTACAGTCAATAGCACATCAAGATATCACAGACTGTCTTTCCCGAATGGATAATAAACTCTATTATTTGGAGATTAAATTGAAAACCGATTGAAGAAATTTGATAGTTTTGCACGCCATTATTGATGTGCTGTTAACTATTCTTGTGATTTTCGTAGAACTCGTGGACTTTTTCCAGGATTCCATCGTCTCAATCCTTCTCTCGGATGGAGAAGTTGAGGACATCGCCAGGATTTTCGTCTAAATATAATCTATAAGGATGAAAGTCCTGACAGGCAGCTCACAGACGAAACCGCTGGTGGTAGGGACTTGAAATTTGGAGGGTGTATTTGTCTTAATTTTTCTTGTAATTCAACCACTTATGTAAAGGTTAAAAATGGGTGAAAAATTTTGTATAATAGTTTTATGTTTTGGAACGGTTTGATCGATTTTGTTGCTGTTTGTCTCTATAGAGGTGGACACCTTATTCTTACCCCTGTATCCCTTAGCGATATTTGGTCCCGATAGGTGCCTGTTGTCGTCATCCTTTGAGATGCTAGTTAAATGAACAACAGCTAGGGCGCAAGGTGCGTTCCCTAGAGTCTTTTTGACAAAAAAAAAATTGCCACATAATATCCATGGTCGCTGATAGGATCCATAACATCGGGGTTTAATATCAGTAGGTACAAATACGATAAAATGTGTTAAAAGTAGTTTTAATTTAATGTCATCTATTCACGTGTCAGAAATTGGGAGAAAAAATACATTTTTGAGTGCAAGTATGGAGTAATTACAAATTACAAATGACAACAAAGTTCCTACTTAATACTAAAGAAGTTGGTTAAACAGCACTCTATACGGCAACATGTCAAACAATTGCACTACAAAAATCACCACTATTGCGACGGAATAAGGACGGTCCAGAGGGACTAAACTGTATATATATAGCTACATAATTATGTTGCCGTCTGTACTTTTATAATAATAGTGGACACGTGTAAATAAAGGCGACTAAAAGAACCATAGAATGGCCGATACATTTTACATATAATAACTAGGTATAAATTGCGTGTAATATTTTATTGGTTTATCACGCGGTTGAGTCAGTCCGCATCTTGGTTGATGGTGGATCTAGATGCATTTATTATACCAGGAAAATATACAGTACGGTTAGCAGAAAAAGTAATATTTTTCCATAGTACAGGAAACAATGTATTTTTATGTAAATTTTATGTATTCTTATGTACTGGTTTCTGACACTTACGCGAATATTAGACATTGAAATAAAACTGCTTTTTACGGATTTTATCGCGTTGTATTGATATGTAAAGGATTCGAAACGTCGGGAATCAAATAATATCAAAACAACGCGATAAAATCCGTAAAAAGTAGTTTTATTTCAATATTTTTATGTAATTAAAAAGAGACATTTGTAAGTAAATGATAGAATTTTGGGCATTCTAGACTACTGAGACATATAGTTTTTATAAATTGTAATTTAAAAACTAGGCGGATTATTTTGCTGTCCTTACAAGTTGCTACGGTGACTTATCACATTTGTCAATGTGTGTGTAATTTTACACAAACTGTCACTGTGTGCGTGTTTCCTGTAATTAAACGTGTCCTATACAAGTTTTCTTACTGTATATTGTGTATTTATGTACATATTATTATTATGTATCTAATATTACAATAACTGTCCCAATCGTGACAGGTGCAGACTACTGAACATGAGGCCCTAAGTTCGATTGCCAGTTCGAGCAAATTTCTCGATGTCCGATAAAGCAAATTCTGTTATTAGGTGTTTCTATGAAATTTATAGTATCTACCACGGAGTTTGGATTTATAGCTAAGCCATAGGGAATGCCGCTGACCAGTCACAAATCTAAACTCCAAGGGAGATACAAAAAATTGAACTAATTTCAAATCCCAATAACAGAGGAAAAAAAATACTTTTTTAGTGTTGTAAAGAGAGGTTGGCAACATCTCGTGCGCCTCTACTGCTACCTTTCTCGTGAAAAAAAAAAGATAAATGATAGTAAGTGCAAAGCGTTAATACTTCAAGTAGTATCTAACTATCTGCGTAACGGATTGACCGGGCGCGCCACACGAATATTTGCAATTGAATACTTGCTTGAAATGATTTATTTTCGGTTTTTTCGTAAAATACCGATCATAAAGTTATTTTAGTGAAGGAAAAATACAATCGCGGGCAGGATTCGAACCTGCGTCTTCTGGTTGGATACACCAAACGCCCTGACCTCTTAGCCACCGCGAACCCCACCCGCCTGATTGAATTTTGCCTTCACATTCTGAATTTACGTCATAAGGTGACGTTGGCGAAAGCAAGTTACTTTGCTTCTCAATCAGGCAGGTGGGGTTCGCGGTGGCTGAGCATCTGGTGTATCCAACCACAAGACGCAGGTTCGAATCCTGCCCGCGATTGAAATTTTCCTTCACTAAAATAACTCTTAGCATGGAAAATGCAATAAAATCATAAAAAGATAAATACCGATCATTCATGCCTAACTGAAGACAACAGCTTAGTTTGCACTATCTAAAATACAAAATAAGATTATTTTTTGGACAATTTAGATCATTGAAATAACATGTTAAAATGAATAAGTAATTTCGATTTGATGCTTGTTTTAAAAGTCATCTTGTTGTCTAGTTATTATTTTTGTGTTAATAGTATTATCAATCTAGGACCTAGGTATTCTAGCTACGACAAGAAGGCTTACGTCACTTCCTCCGGATTTTCCCTTAATAAACACCTGCTCAATAAGTATGCATGACTTAATATCTGTATTCTGTAATGTTTGTTCGATAAAATCATTGATTTTTGTAAATGCCTATTTTTTCTGTAATCATTATCACTAACCTATTATACTGTCCCACTGCCGGGTACGGGTCTTCTCTCAGAATGATAGAGATTAGGCTATAGTCCACCACGCTAGCCTAGTGCGGGTTGCCATACTTCACAAGTCATTAAAAAATCTCTCAGGCATGCAAGTTTCCTAACGATGTTTTCCTTCACCTTTTAAGAACGTGACTATTAACTACTTACTAGAGATCCGCTGGGTTATACCCGCGCTGCTCCATTCCTAAGAGGCGTAGCGTGATGGTGAATTATAACCTATAACCTTCCTCGGTAAATGGACAAAAAGAATTTTCAAAATCGGTTCAGTAGATCCAGAGATTAACCTCACAAACTCACAACCTCATTATAATATTAGTATAATGCATGATTTCGAAAAGTCAGTGGTGTCTTTGATTCATACTCGAGACCTTTGACTTAACAATCCCATGGACATAGCACTAGGCTTTTGTGCTCAGCTCAGATTCCTCTGTAAAATGTTGATGAGTTTCTCAATGTAGAGCAGAAAATTTAAATAGAAAATGGTGTATGTCATTATTATTACGAGGTACACTAGCGCTTGCCGCGGTCATCTTGTGGATGGGCGACCATTCTTAACACATTGAGACCCCTCCGTGCCTCAGAGAACACATGAAGCCGTCGGTTCCGGTTGTCATACGAACATCAGCTAACAATTGTTAGTCGCCCAAAAAGCTTGACAATCAGTCTACCCTCCGAATATCGGTATTACCCAGACATCGTGTTGCGGAGATCTGATGACAGTCGCTACTTGTAAAATAGTGATATTGAGCTGCTTCTGGTTAGACTGGAAGCCGACCGCAACATAGGCAAGGATGAGGATGATTTGTTGGAACCGTAACATTGGACATAATCAACCCATTACATTGTCCCACTGCTGGGGACGGGTCTCCTCGCAGAATGAGAGGGATTAGGCTATAGTCTACCACGCTAGCCTAATGCGGGTTGGCAGACTTCACACGCCGTCGAGAAAATCTCTCAGGCATGCAGGTTTCCTCACGATGTTTTTCTTCACCGTTTAAGCGCGTGATATTTAATTATTAATACGTACATGACTTCGAAAAGTCAGAGGTGCGTACCTTGGATTCGAACTCGAGACCATTGACTTGGCAGTCCTATGGTCATATCACTAGGCAATCACTGCTTTAACATTGGACAATTAGTCACAAATTTAATAACCTTAGTGAATACCTCCTAGCTTCTGAATATCCCCAATATTCAACAAGATTGATAGCTTTAATTATGATTTTGAATTCGCGATTAGAAAACCAACCATCAATACGCGTTCCAGCATTCTTTAAAATCGCCTTTTGCGTAACTTGGAGAAAGAGACAACAATACAAATACGCACGCGGCCGAGCGAGACGGCACACGCCGGCTCTACTTCAAGGCAATCAACGTTTACTTATAATCCGCTTTCCAACTACGACACAGAGTTTATTTCGGTGTTTGCATCATAAAAGGCTAGGAACACAGTGTTTTGACACGGTACTTAAGTGTTACAACTCGGTCGCTCGCCGTTTTCTTGATTTCCAAGTATTTGTTGGTAACTTCTTTTCTTTTATGCGCCCCTGGTACATGATATGTAGAAATATCCTTTTGTTGAGAAAACGCGGTGTCCTTTTTCGCCGACCGCGGCCATAAAAAGGACGTGGGGTTATAATATTAGCGAATTTAAAAATAACATACCATCACGCCTGTATTCCCCGAAGGCTTTGGCAGAGGTGTAGGCACTGATTAGATTCCATGTAATTAAAAGTGCGAGCCTATTTGCCCTTTAACCGGGCACAAATCAAACACAATCAACAAACCGAGCTGCTAATGAGAATATCATAGAAAAACTCAATAAACACTTGATTTAGAAATCGAACTCGACAACTATTGAGTGCGTGATGTACACCTCTGCCTTGCCCTTCGGAGATAATAGCGTGATAATAATGGTAATACTCCGAAAATTGTGTAATTCCATACCCAGTCGCCCTTGCATATCTACACTTATTAATCAACATTATTACTTAGTAAAATCTAACTGGATTTTCCACATGAATTAATTACCGTTAATAATTTATCTAAACATTAATGTATTCAAGAATTTGAGGCTAGTTATATGACCTAAATTACTAGGAATAGAGTTGCGAAAGGCGAGATAGCTGGCGTTCTGCGTACGCGCATAGGATCGTGAAGAAGATACATACACGCTCTAAAAGACACTCGATTTGTATTTCTTACCCGACTGGCCCAGAAAGGAGAGTAATATTTTTCGTGTGTATGTATGTCTTCGTAGCATTTTGGAATGTTCTTTAAAAAAAACCATCGCTTGGCTGCGACTTTTTCTGCAAACTTGACATTCATAGACAGTAAATATTACCCGTTAGTCTAGTGGTCCTAAGCGCAACTGCTACGCTAGATAGTTTGGTTCGATTCCCAGGTCAACAGTGTTATTGGGTTTTTCTATGAAATTCTCAGTAGCTTAGAGTTTGGATTTTTTTTTTTTATTCGTGATAGGCTTACGCTTGACCGCTAGTTACGCCCGGTTAATGACAATGCCCGCCCCCTATTATATTGGGATCTCAAAATAATTTAAACATACCATACTATGAGTGTATACAATATCTACATTAGTACATCTCTGCCTAACCCTTCGTATGATACAGGCGTGATGGTATATTTTTTAATGTCAATAAAACTTCTGATCAATAATCTAGTTATTTACCTGTTACCTTCAAAAACTCGCAGCTGCTCATAAAAGTTATGCTATTAAAAATATTTGTGCATTCGCTGCGCGCGCGCATACCGGGGGGCGGTCGCCTTATTATTTATTAATTTTCGCATCCCATAAGCTGATACTTACAGACACATTCACACCCATACATGGATTGTGTCACACCGTAGCGAACGGAAGATGGAATGTTCAGTGTTATTTTTTTTAATAGTTGTGTATTATGGCTATGTCATGTCTTTTTTCTTACGGCGACGTTGTAGTTTAATGTCATTATTCAAATACTTAATCCATAAAACGGTGTGCCTTGATAATAAATAAATAAAACCGAGGATTATTTTTCTTGAATTTAAGCTTCTCCGGATCTTAAGAATAAGAATCTTGTAAAAGCCTGCAACACTATGGAGACCGATCTCCTCACATGAATGATAGGGGTTAGGTTATATCTACGTTCACGCTGGGCTAATGCAGGATGGTAGACTTCAGACATAGATCTGGCTTAGACATGCATAGTAGCCAGATTCGCACACCTTGGTGGAGTCCTGTTCGGATACTTCTCTTTACCGTCATATCAAATAGCCAGTTTTATTTAAATAATCTCGAGACTTCAAACGCTTATTTATTTTAATTTAATTACTAGAAAATTTTCAACTATCTACCTGTTATTTGTTATGTATTCACGTCATGGCTTTTAGCCTATATAAAAGATTTTGTATTATTCTTTTTACAGTGAATAAAATGCTCGCCCTTATTTTAATGTTACGCTACGGTGTGACACACAGCCGCACGCTGCAACCTCTGGGTGTGGTCGTCATATTTATTAAAATCTCTTCATTGCAGAGAAAAAACATATAATTTAATCGCGACGGGAAGAAATGCTTGTTTTATTAACTATTTCGTGTTTTAAAACTTTGGAATGCAATTAATAAGTAAAAAAGGTCAAATTCGTTGTTCTTATAAGGTCAATTTGAGGCACTGTTGCTGTTGCAACAGGTTGAGGTGCTGTTGCATGATCAAGCTACCTACTTATAGTTCTGCGTTTTTAATATCGTATAAATAGCATACGGACCGCCTGATGGTAAGCGGCAACCGTAACCTAGAGACGACAGGAACACCAGTCTTATCACTCGCGCGTTGTCATCTTGAGATCTCAGTTGTTAAGTCTCATTTGCCCAGTGACATCACTGGCTACCGTTTAAACCGAAACATAATAACTACTATCATCTTGCTGCCCTTGATGCTTGTGGTCGGCGCAGCATGTCCTTTTTTCCATTCATCCCTGTCAGCCGTTATGTCATCATTCACTCCCTTTTCCAGCATATCGACTTGTAACACAATCCACCCATGTTTTCTTTGGTTTCCCGCTATCCCTTCATGCTTCCATACAGATTCATATTCGGTAGTCAAGTACTACCGATAGAATATTTGGTAACAGTGGTATTGCCTCAAACAAATTTTGAAGCAGAGTTATTCCACCTCAAAATCATTATTTTGTCTGATTTCATAATGAATATCTAGAAAATGTTATTTGTTTTAAACTATGACATACCATCACACCTATATTCCCGAAGGGTATTGCAGAAGCGTACTTATGTACACCCACAGTTAACCGGTATGTTTAGGTCACATATCCCAAACTCCGAGCTGCTACTGAGAATTTCATAGAAAACCCCAATAACACAGCTCGATCTGGGAATCGAACCCGGGACCTCTAGCGTAGCAGTCACAATCAGGACAACTAAGCTAATTATAATGTAAATAAATCTAAGCCTATTTAAAGCTGTGTTTCTTAGAAAAGGTAATTCAGAATGAAAATGAAATATTTTGCAAATTAAATAAAATTCATTCATTAAAAAACGTAATGAGAAATGTCCATATAAGGCAAACAGTTTGGTCTCAGCTCTGCCTAGCCTCTGATACGCCAGTAAACGTGAAAGTAGTACATATCGCAACAAACCGCCGACCTTTGCAACACCGTGTTGATATTACTGGGCATTCAGTATTTTGTGCATAACGTTTCCCCTGCGACTTTACTTGCTCAAGGTGTTTTTTTAAGTCAAAAGATTCTCTGCTTAAAAGTATCATACTAGAGCAGTATTGCAAAGAAGTATGGTATATTTTGCTGTGGCAAATCGTGTTTAAGATGTTAATGTTAACACCGATTTCATTATCTTCAAACTTAAGTTCAGCGCTGTCTATAGACGCCAGCAACACCAGTGGTATCACTCGCGTTTTGTCTTCTTGAGACCTCAGTAGTATTTTCACATTTCTTCAACCTAAAACATAATTAATGGCAATGCGTAGATCGCAGTGTATGATCGAACTGGCGGCCAAAGGTAAGCCTATCAAAACAAATAATAAAAAAAAAAATTTAGCACATTAGGTATTACTTATCGGCAGAAATTTATACTAGAACTTTTTAATTGTGCTTACTACATAATCAACCCATTATACTGTCCCACTACTGAGCACGGGTCTCCTCTCAGAATGAAAGGGATTAGGCTATAGTCCACCACGCTGGCCTAGTGCGGCTTGGCAGACTTCACACGCCATCGAGAAAATCTCTCAGGCATGCAGGATTCCTTACGATGTTTTCCTTCACCGTTTAAGCGCGTGATAATTAACGATTAATACCCACATGACTTCGAAAAGTCAGAGATGCGTGCCTTGGGTTTGAACTCGAGACCTTTGACTTGGCAGTCCAACGGTCATACCACTAGGCTATCACCGCACTCCTATCACTCCTGTCCTTACTAATTTCGATAATAAAGTACAAAAAAAATTATATGCGATTAAACCTGAGGAACGACCTTCAAAAGCAAAGTTATTTCAACCTGTATTCGGCCAACAATCACTCAAAAACAGCGATATTAAAAATTCTTTATGAATTTAAGACAAGACGTACAGTTTGAATGTAGAGATATAACAGTATTCGCTCGTATTTTTTCCCTTTTATATCAGTTTGATCGCGTATTTTTTGCCGTCGTCCGCGCAACTGTGCGCAAAGCGTGGAGCTAATGATTTTTTAAAGTTACTCTGCAAAATTTTATTAATCACTCCGTTTTCGATTAATTTTTCGTCGCTAATTAGTTTTTGGTGTAGATTGAAATTAAGATGATGCTCTACGACTCTTAAAAACGGAACAAAACGGGTGAAACCGCAGGGCACAGCTATATTTGTTTCTAAAAACTCTTTCTACCGCCGTCTTTCTTCCCGTTACGACTTCTGTCAGTCACTGTCACTTCAAAAACTGGTCTTTTTGTGCTTCTACCAGCAAAAAGCCTCACAGAGACGTTACGATCAGTCCCGTAGATTTATCGGCTTTAATATTGAATAGAACTGTGTTGTGGGGCATCATTCATGAGTTACAGAGGCCTATTGCCCTCAATTGTGTGTTACACCTTACTACGGTATTATGTATAGAATGTAGTGGATACTGTATTGTAAGGCAAGCAAATGAATAGTTCATGCGCTTTGGATGAAATTATTTTCATAGTAGTTATAATGGCAATAAACTTGCCTCCTCTTACATACAACACAGTACAGTAGGTACATAGTAAAATTTACTAGTCAAAAGACAATGTGGCATACAGTAAAAATTTCACCGTATACTTAAGACCATGATCGAAAAATAAACAAACAATTATACATACATTTTATTACCTCCGCGTAAAGAGAAAGTGGTTCATTTTTTTCAATGTAGGGTGAAACAACTTGTTGTCGGCACTGACTTTTTAATTGACATTGATAAAAAGTTTGTAAATACGGAACGGTTAAAGGTAAAAGGTACAAAAGTGGCCGAAGGCTCGCTGAGCCGGAATTTTTGTATAAGTACAATGAATGTAAACATTGTTTTGTTTTTAGTTTTTTTCTGTAATTGGACTTTTTTTTCGATGTTTTCATGTTTTCATTTTATTATGAATAAGGGATTCTTGAATGGGTTATACAAATTTACATACTTAGGTATAATTATGTAGATGTATATTTTTAACTTCTGCAGATTCTTTTATTATTACAAGTAAAATCATTAAGAGAACAATTTATTTTTCGTTTTCATAAATGAAAATATGATATAATGGTAAATTGGTGATAATTATAGTCAGTAAAAAAACTTACGAATGATTAAAAGTTACATAAACCTGAACTGGTTTATGTTTACATTGCATATACATGTTTTTGAATTGTACTATTGTAGGTATTGTGTTAATAAAATAAAATAAATTAACTATAATATAACTAGAGAAGACCCAAAACAGTAAGAAAGAAAACATGATCAGACTAAACCTTGAAGACGAAGAATTTTGGTTCTAACTTAATCAAAGTTACTCACACATTTAAACATCAGTAGGTAGATACTAGTTTTAAAAGTTACGATATATTCATAATAATACAAGACAAAAACACAGACCGAATGTGTTGGTCTTGGTAGTTCAAAATTTAAGAGCATAAATATATTACCTACAACTTTAAAATAATTTCAAAATTTACTAAATCTTTTCTTCACGTCTGTACCCGTCGTATTGGGGGCACGGAGCCCGCCTCCTTCATTCATACCTGACGTAGATGTGAACCTTTTGCATACGAGCTATGATACTAGCTCTGTTTAAAGTTTATGCTAAGTTCTGTGAGCTCAGATTGTAGATACCTACCTACTAGACAGTTTATCGTAATGAAATGAGGTCGATTTATAAAATTGAAAAGTGACGTTATTGAAATGACGACATCTTGTCTGTGCTCAACTGTACCAGTGTCATACCAACTTTCTAGAATATAGACCTAAAGTCTATGATAATGTTTATTGAGTCACTCTTTAGTTCATTCTACAATGAATGTTGAGTAAAGTTGATCATACTAACCAATAATTTTGAATGAGCAATTAATTAGTATCTAAATTACAAGTTGATAAAATTTCCGCGCGAAACAAAATACTTACATTATGTACTATAGATAGCTGTTCCGGATTTGGGTGTTTTGTTAATGCAATACCCACAATTACCTGAGAATTCCTAGTGTGGGAAAAGTTATATTAAAGAACTGAGGTTAAGTACGAAGGTAAAGATCAACGTCACAGCATTGTTAATTAACAAAACTACGTAACAATTTGACGTCAACTCATACATTTAAATTATCACCGTATACCGTGTTTTTAGATTAAGTAACAAAATATGATGTTGCATCTTTGAGTGCTGTGTATACCCATAATTGGCATACGCATTAGATCCTGTACCTCTGTTCATTATTATGTTAAATGTGTGATGTATATGCTGTTGGTGTACCTAATATAAATAAATAAATAAATAAATCACAAACGTCATCAAGACAACAATAACCTCTTTATTTTTGAAAATTCCAATTAAAACTGACATAATGCAAAGCCGCACGCAGCAGAAACGTCACAACTATAAAAAAGTAACCTCGAATATGCGTTTGTTAGCAAGGCTTTACTAGCAAAAAGTGAAAACATTACTTCATATGAGTACAGTTGGAAATCGATTACAATATTTTATGTTGTAATGCAAAAAGATTCGTTAATTATTATCGGAGTAGATTTGAGTTTGTGGCTAAATATCAACTGAGAAGATAGTTGATGTGAGGTTAAGTAGCTTATGAGATGAGTCACCATTGCCAAGTACCAACTCGAGACGTTTTAATCCATCGAGAAACGTGCCAAGTAGCTCAGGCTCAACTTCAAAGTCTGGAACATCGCTGCAAAGTAGCTAGTTTATCGGTTTTTTATCGGATACATTTCGGGAAATATGCATCAGATCTCCACAATCTTATTCCCCCTAGCCCTTTCTAGTACCGGACGACCACAAGCACGAAAAAGCGATATCGATTCAAGGTGGACATTCTAAAAACTCGAAGTCCACTTTTATCATGCGTACCGTTGATTTGTGGAATGCGCTTCTCGAGTGGGTCTTCCCCGGTAGATTTAATTTGGATGTCTTTAAATCACAAGTGAATCGGTTTCATATAAGCAAGCGCGCTCCATCGTAGATCGCAGTACCGCATAACAACTAGCGGTCAAGCGTAAGTCTATCACGAATAAAAATAATCGAATACCTACTATTATATTTCTAATACTATTCTATTCTTAAAAGCACGTTACTGCTACCGATTGTGATACAATAAATACAGTTGCAGAAATTCTTCAAGCATCGGTGCTATCCAGTAATTGGGATGCTGAGATAAAAAATGCTAGTGATTCTTGTAAATTGACACTCAACTGCTTTTGGTTAGATGGGAAGCCAACCACAACATAGGTAGTTTAGAAAAGGTTAGGCAAATTATCTTGATACAAATACGGAAAAATCGATTATAATATATACTATATTATATTGAAACGCAAAAACTTTGGCGCATTAATCATCGTTACAGGAAGTCGTTTGTAAGAAACAAAAGGACTAAAAGGCCATATTTGTGGTTTTTACACGTGAGAATATAAAGAATCGAATCAGATGTTTTATCTCTTGAGGAAGGAATAAATACTCGTAACATTGTGTGAACAGACAAGTCTAGGATATCAAACAATTAGACGACGCTCCAGTAGTCCAGATGGAAAATATGAAATGGACTGGACTTCTGCAGCAGATCATGCCCAAAAAAACCCTAATCAGTAAGGAGTGGAATGAGAGTAGGGAGGTATTTGCCCTATAATGAAAATGTGTGATTGTAATTTTTACTAATAGCAAACTTACTTACTTATCTTGTAGTGCAGAAAACCATGACTTTGACCACTCATAATCATCAGCTGATTAGATTTGATTTGAGAACAATATTAATCTATTAAAGGGCAGTCTCTTTACAATATAAGACTGACATAAATTGAGCTCTGTCTCTACACTATTCAGCAAGAAACTGCGCATTTGAACAGAACTCTGTCTCTTAGGAATTCATTCATATTTTCCTCATTTCCTGTCCATTTGTTAATAATAATTAACGTCAGTTCACTAACAAGACATCTAACGTGCGCAAAAAGTTACCTCTTCATCAAACCTTTGCATTCACATTAGAAAACAATGGAAACTTTGCTCCCTACCTATATATTATTTATGCACATAAAAATGTGATGACATTGAAGTATTAACTGCTATCTTACTAGAGTCGCCATGTCAAAGTTTATTTACCGATGGAAAGTCACACTGAAGCTTTTGTAGAAAATATTTCTTAATTTCTCGTATTTATTTAGGAAGAACAAAATACCGTTAACACTGAAAGAATTGTAGCGCTCTCTCCACAATTTAATGATCATCAAATAGGAATACAAGTGTCGTCTCTAGTAAATTAAAACTCAATGCGTGCAAAACCAGTTTTTAGAAGGAAAAAATATATCGAGTACTAGGAAACCCGCATAGATGCACGTGGCTAGATGTGTGCCGATAACAGTCCGCTTCACCTTACGACACGATATTGGATAATGAGGTAATTATGGTGATCTCTAACCTTTCGTGTTGCTAATACCTAAGCACTGTAGTGAATGACCAATATGAAACCTATTTTATGATCCAAAATGCAAAAGGACTACTAATACGATTTGAGGGCTTGGACAAGTGGAATTGACGGAAAAACGAAACAAAAGAAGAAAAGAAATAGAAAGAAAGACAAGAAAAAAAATAACAGAACAATAATTCGAAAGCTAAATAAAATACGTCATCTTGCGTTAGTGGCATATTATACTGTCTAGAAATCCCCGTTCATATAATGTCAGTTCCATACATTTGTTTTTGATTAGAACGTTAGATTTTAATTTGTCTAGACCCTTCCTTGTAGCCTTGCCACTAAAAATATCTTTAAGCACAGCAAGCAAGAATTTAGCACCTCCATAACAATTCAATTGATAGCATTTGCTAGAAATCCTACCGAACCTATATTTGGTGTCAAAAGTGCGCTCAGAAAATGCTGAAGCAAGTATTTCAACACAAAAACAGAGAAATTCTATCATCAAAAGGCGCGAAAACAAACATAAATTCACACATCGTCGAAAAACGTCAGTTTTTGCGTAAAAAAACAGTCATAAATCGTCCATCAATGGAGACATACACAACAATAATATAAGCAAAAGACGCGCGTTAAACGTCCATTATATCCTGATCCTACATTGTTACTAACATTTCCCTTGCAAAATCGTATTTTCTTGGCATACGGAGGCCGCGGAAGATCTTCTAACGATGGTTTGTTACCATGTTGGTAGTTTTTCTATGATGGTTAATATGGCAGTTATTCTAGTATGTAATAAAGATATTATGTACCTACATACATGTACTATGCGTTATATGTAATTAATGCCAAAGGTCTAGTTTATGTTCGCAATTATAATTTCATAGTTTATTAACTGCGACCTTAATTGTGTCCTTCACCCTATTGTTTAGAATGAGTTCGTTATTTTGAATTTCTTTTACTATACATACTTATTTTAAGACATCTCTTCGTCCATAGAAACAAATGCAATTCAAGTGAAAAAATTTGAATGCCGAATTTTGACAGGTTTTGTTCATTTATTTTTTTACTTAATGCGTCCGTTCCATTCAAAGTTTTATAATTTTTAGCATTCCTATCTCTCGCATGGGTAAATTTACAGAAAGTCCTCAATGGGGTTGAAGATTCACTCTTCTCTATAAATAGAGAGGTACTTAATATAGGCTACCGTACTTACCTGCGGTGGTAATGACTTTTTTATACAAGTAGTAATGACATTATTGCTTTTTAATCAAGTCTGCGTGAGGCCTGTTTCTTGTCGGTCACTACTAACCGGGTGCATTTTTTTTTCTGCATACGACATCAATAGTAAGGCTTTTCTTATTTTATAGAGGATTTTTGAGGTTTCCAACCTCGCCTTGAATCAAAATGTAGTAGGAAAGCGATCAACACCAACAAGTTTTAATATAATTATGTAGGTCCTGTATAATGAAATTATACTACCTACTTGGAAGAATGATAAGACAATGATGACGATGCTTTTGAAATCGTATGTAGGTTTTTAAATAGAACAGAAGATCGTCCATTTGAAATTCAAACCCGCGTTCCAAAATCAAAAGTTCAAATTCGAAACTGGAACAAATCACGGTGACTGTCCGTTGATCGTAAGTAGGAAGTTCCCATTATCGTCTAATTCGCTCAAGTGACGTTTGCCTGTTAAAATCAGCCAGTGTTGTGCGACCTCCCCCTCTTCTCTATGTAGGAATATAATAAGGTGTTAAAGGGGGAAGGTACCAGGAGGCCAGAGGTCAATGGGAGATGGTTGGTATATTGGCTCTATTGGTTTACCGGATGCTTGCTCAAGACGGTTGCCTATCTACTAGTTGTGGCTTTGTACTATATTTTTGTTGTTAGGTACCTAGTGTTGCGTATGTGTGTAAGGAAGTCAGTGTCATAAAAAATGCCGACAATATCGGTGAGTCCGCTTAATTTAAAACACGAACAGTTTAATAATTATGAGGTAACGGGGAAACTAGAATACTTTTCTAATGAAATCCTTGTTATCTAAAGAAACTTATGTTATCCTATGCTTATTCCTTATCTCACGTTCGAAAATCTAGATTGGTATAAGTTCAAGACTCAACAAATATCAAAGTCGGTTATGTAACTGGACAGAATATCAGTTATTTTTGGTCCTTCTAGACGGATTTTTGGTCCTTCTATTCGAGGAGTGAAATACCACCAATCTTCCCATTTGTCGCCACCTTCCTTATTTCTTGATTCCTGAGAAAAGGCACTTAAGTCATTTGTAATTCCACTGTGGAAAATTGTTGCCCACAGCACTTTATTTTATTGCGTCCTGATTTTAAAACCTATTACGAGGATAATTTTAAATAAATCTTCTGTTTTTGCAATATAGTGTTAAGTTTACGAGAATTATATATAATCTCTATTACAAAAGGAGAGTATTAATTTCTAGTTGGTAATGTCAATTAACAGTAAGTCTATACGCATGCGTGATAACCTCTCGTAAACTATAAAAATCATATCAAATATGAAAGGGCTATAAAACAGTATTTTATTATTTTTATTTGTACCTTTAAAATGAATGTCAGACTCTTAAATGCCAGCACTAGTGACCTTATAATTGTTACGATGCAAAACGAAGAAAAGAGAAATTAAATGAAAACTTAGGGGTCTATGGTATCAAAATTGACGTTCACGTTGTTGTCGGTGTTTTTGTATTTCGAACTAATTTGAATTGGCGCGTAAAGAGTGAACAATTACAATAGGTACTTATTTGAGGAATAAACAAACCTGCTCAAGTGACAATGTTTTATGCCAGTGTACATTTTTCATATTCCTTTTTATATAGGTACTTAACGATACGATTTTTATCAATTGCGCGGCAGGTATATGAAGGTTTTAATACCAACAGTTTCTCACATTTATTTTCCACACATAGGCAGCTGATTCCAAATTTATTTCTTCTTAAAACAAGCCGATTTAACATTAAAGTTAATTAACATCAAGCCGTCAAAGGGAAACCATTTTTATAAATGTCTTAATCAATTTTCGATGTAATAAAAGTTACAATTAGTAGACTAGTGTTGTGCAATACTCGGATGAGTATTAGTCGATCCAATTAGTGAGATCGATTTGTTTTGGTGTTGCCATAAATCATAATTCTTTACTAGCCACCTGCTAGAATGTGTACACGGATGTAGGCGCTGTTTAATTTCATTGGATGTGGTAATAGGATTGGTAAGTAGGTAGGTAGGTAGGTAAACAAGTTATTTTTTACAAAAAAAAAATCATTTCGCGGTTAATAATGCAGATAGTATAGTATAGTTTTAACTCATAAAATAATTAGAAATTTTTAGGTACTTACGTATCATTTGCACAAAATCAATCAATCAGTATCATAAAAAATATATATCTCGAAAGGAAAATAAAATATTACCATAATCTTGTGCTTGTGGTATTTCGAGGAACAGTGTGCGGAAACGATTCGGGAAGTGACGTAGCGATTAAAAAGTTTAAAAGGCGAGGGTCGTAACCTTGGTAGGGCCGATTTGTGACCCTATTTTATTATACTACACACTACACTACACTACTATTATACTACCTCTTAGATGTTACAGAACACAGTTTCTAAGCAGATTGTCATTGCGAATGAGAGTCTATAATGAAATTGAAATCACGCCTGTATTCCCCGAAGGGATGGGCAGAGGTTTACATATCTAAATTCTACAAATCCGAGCCGCTACTGAGAATTTAATGGGTAAACTCAATAACACTTTGCTCGACGTGGGAATCGAACCCCAGACTTCTAGCATAGCAGTCGCGCTCAGAATCACAAGACTAATGAAGCAATTCTATTTTAGTACCTATTAGTTTAGTTTCAGTTATATTTTTTTGCAAAATAATTATTACGATTTATGTGTAAGTATTAAAAAAAATATTATGTTAACTGTATCTTATCATTTGCCAGTAAAAGTTGACCGAGAGAAAAGGTCACTGCTGATGCAATCTGGTTTTGTAAGTATTTCTCGAGCCATAATGATAAACTTACATATTAAATGAGGACATAAGTATCTACATAATATATATATAAAACAAACTTGGGTTTGTTACAACACTTATAACTAGAGAACATCTGGACCAATTTTCATGGTTTTTGATTTGTTGGATTTGACCCCGAATAGCAGAATAACTATTAAAACATCGAAATAATTCACGAAAAAGAAAGTTATGAAGAAAATTATTTTCTCATACGATCTGGATCGGGAACGGATTGACAGATTTAACAGAAATAAAACACGGACTCAAATGAACATGGTAGGTATTGTATGCTGTGCGGTAACGCCTGTAGATGGTATTGTTTGCATTGTCCGACCTTCTAAACTGTTGGTGTAATTTTTTTTTGTGTGTGATTGAGTGGGTCCCTGGGTGGTTTAGATTCACAATTTGAGCCGGTAGGTGACACCACAATCGGGTTCTACGTTTTTTTTATTTAAAGGGCACGATAACGTTTGCTGGTCCCGCTAGTTAGTAATATTAATCCATCATTCATTCTTAAGACAGGTGTTTTAATTTAAATATTAATTATTTTCTATTATTGCTCCTGTAAAATTAGAAAAATAGGTAGTTACCTATAATAAATAACAATGATGTAAAAAAATGACTGCCTCATTAGTCTAGGCGCGACTATTACGCTAGTGGTCTTGGGTTCGATCCCCAGGTCGAAGTGTTATTGGGATTTTCTATAAAATTCTCAGCTCGGAGTCTGGATTTGTGCAGGGTGAATGGCAATAGGCTTGCCCGTATTACATGGGACCTAAACATAACGGCGAACTGTGAGTGTACATTAGTACACCTCTGCCTAACCCTTTGGGGAATACAGGTGTGATACCGAACCGAATCTAAACCTCAAAATACTTATATCTCGCGCTCTGAAGGAAAACTGTATTATATAACTTAAGTACTTGATTTTCATGTCATTAAATGTAATTCACTCATCTAAGAAAAAACACATTTTGAGACTTATCTGAAGTTAAATTTTATAATCATCGTTTTATTTCACAGTTCAAAATTCGTATATATGTCTGACAGCATAATATCTAATGTCCCCTACAAAACGGCTAAAGCAACCTAAAAAGTCTAAAACCATAAATACCTTAAACGACTTTTAAATTTTTGAAAAAAGAACTACCACCTACCAGTTTAGCAGCTCCATGGCCAAAGATACGCGCCAACAAATGAACAAGTTCACAACTAATTAAGTACCTAATGACGTAACGCACAAAAAAGACATCATCATCTATCAATCATTCGTCTATTTGAAAAAATTGAGGAACGAATGGAAGGAATGAATGACAGTTCGTTTGTTACTGCGGGTTCTGTCGGGTTCCAAATTTGAATTAGTTAGGTTGGTAGAACATGCAGCTTTTGTTTATTAGGTATTTCAAAAACTCAATAAGAGTCCGAATTGTATTGTAACATCAATATAATATCTACATAAACTTGTTTTTTTTTTGTGCATAATTATAATGTAAGTATCTATGTAATACATGTGTAAGTATAATAATTAAATTTTAAATTCAAAAAACCCCCTTACATCAAGACATGGTTGCCATGTTCTTGCAATTTCATTGAAGTAACAGGATACCAAGTGTCAAATTGATCAGACCTGTGAAAGTTGCGCACATCCCTTCACGAATCAGAAATGCGCTGATAATCTTCAAATGGCTGGCCAGATTGTTTTAAATCTTAGCTAAGAACATTTTCGATCAAATAACCTTTCAACCAAAAAAAAACTGAATCAAAATCAGTCCATTCGTTTTAGCGCTACAATGCAACAGACAGACACACTGATACACGGACACACAGATACACACTACAAACTTATAACACCCCTCTTTTTCGTCGGGAGTTAAAAATGTACACTTTTATACAAACAGTATTTGAAATTACATATATTTTTAATATTCAAATTTATGATTTGCCTTACTGTTTGACTCTTAAAAAGAGGCATGACGCAGTTTCATTAAAAAAAATATTTGAAAATGTAAGGTATTTAGTAACTCTTCTAACAAGGTTTTCATCTCAAAAGAACCCTAATAACTGAACGAACTCAGGCGAAACCATTCATAATTCCAAATTTGAATATCGTGGGGTCAGTCTTTTGTTTTTTTTTGCCTAAGGCGAAAGTACTGTTTCGCTTTATGCCTAGTGTTGCCAAGTAATTGGTGTTACTAATCGTTGATGTTTTATGTTTAATCATCCTGTGAATGTGTGCATTTCGTTATTTTTCTTTTTACCTACTGTTTACTTAGAATATTACAGTTTATTCAGGTATAATGAGGAAGCTAAATATTTTTGTCATTGAGGTTGAATTTCATCTTTCTCTCTTATTTTTCAAAGAACCTTTTTTTTGTAATTGATTTGTAGAGAATTTTTGGCTGATCGTGAACCGATTGCAACGTTTATTTTTCTATCTGATAGAATATATTTCTTAGTTCATATAATTTTTTGATGTCCGCGCTATCTGACTATCGGCTGTGAAAGTATGTACTTACATCATAAAATGCTTGAAGTCTTTTTTGTTAAAAGTTATTCTTTTAATAAACAAGTGACCTAATCTAACCTATTTGGCCATTAAAGTCAAACTATGTTTTGTAGTATAATGTATAACTTACTTAACATAAAGAGAATGTGGTATCCACATTCTCCTTCATTACTACACCAGTGTCTGAGAATACGCAACCTCAAACCAACTGCTACTAACAGACAAAAGAAACATTTTTATTTTATTCATTTTTTATTTTTTGCCGGTAAAATAACAGAACCCAAATCAAAAGACGCCTTTATGACGAAATTGTATAACTGGAACCATTGTGTTCTATATTCAAATATTCTTTATCGATTTTAAGCTTTATATGAATTGGAATAGGGTTGATTGATGAGTTTTGTGTTGCAGAATTAAGTTGGCTGTATGTCAGGAGTTTTTAGTAACCGGAAACGTCAAGACGTTAGTTTTCGAATGTTCGCGTGTTGCACTTGTCTTAGTTAACTGTAATATGTATTTTTTCAATTTTTTTGTGGTCAAAAATCATGTTCATATTACGTTCTTTTTCAACAAAAAAATTAGTAAAAAGTATCATTCTGTAAAAGGATGAGCTTGTTTTAATAAATCCATAAAATATATAAAGAAACGAATAATAAGAATGTAGGGTTGGCACTTACCCAGTTTTAGTTGAACAATAATTTTAGTAAGTAGTTACTTTTATTTCCTAATCACAGAATTATTGTTTACCACAACTTTTTTTTCCCAACGCTTTTGTATCGAACAAAGCTTCCTTAATTATAAACGTTATCGCGCCCATCGGTTATCACTTTTTTATAAACTGTCAATAAAAAGCATTTTATGTGCAAAAGCAAACTAACAGTACAACCGATAATCTCACGATAGTGAAGTTATAACGCTGTGCAGCAAGCGTGGTTACCGAACGGTGACGTCACGGTTGCGTGCGTAACCACGGGAACCAACCAAAATTACAAGACCCTTCATTTCCCCTTAACATAAACAAAAATAGTCGATTTTTAACTAACATACAGGCCGCACTAAATCGGCACGGTCTGTTCTCTTTTCAAATTTGAATGTATTTTAAATTGCTTTTTTATTGGACTAGAATTTATGGCGGCTAGCGTTTGTTTCGGCGCCAAAATTTTTATTTTATCTATGACGTGTGTGTAATTTTTTTTCTATTTCTTGTTGCAGGTAAGCTATGGCAATGGTTGGATTTTGAACGGGAAACTTGAAAGGTATTTTTGCAATTGCATGTAGATATTCATTCCAGTTATAATATTACCCTTTACTTTTGACACGTCAGCAATAATTAGGTAGGTACTTTCTTTAACCTGCTATAGTTACAACAGTAACCAATATTCCGACTGTTTTGATACTAGAATCCCTTTACATTTTTATAATCTGACATTAATCCACAACATAATCTGACAAGCAAGATGCAAGAGGCTAGTAAGTAGCAGAAATGTAATTGATATGTGACAAACTCTTGAAAAACTTTGTAAATAACTAAACACAACTCACCATCATTACAGTTACCGTACTCCCCTGCAGGATTAGGTAGCCAGATAGAGTGAATAACAGTATTTTATACGAAGCGACCGGTCCTTGTGGAAGTCTATGAGGCAGCCCATATATGGCTTTATGCCAGGGCATCTATTTTTTGCCCATAATGCCGGGAGGCCTTTGTTCATCAATCGACGTCTTTGGCTTTTGGCTGACTGCCATCAGACCTCCATCCTCCAGGCTTCAGGCTTCTGATTACCTACCACTAACGATTATCAAAGGAGTACTTTTGACAACCGGGCGACTTTACGAGCGAGACGAGAGATGAGAGACGGAGCGATTTGTGTTTTCTAAGAATGGTAACTGACAGATCCTAGGGTGGCCTGACTGATTAAATAGTGTAGTTATTGCTTATTCACCAGGCCTTTCATGATTTATGTGATTAAAAATGTTAGGAAATAAACACAAGCAATTGTATGAATATCCTCGTCACCTAACGCATGCTATTAAAAAATAATAAAACAATTTCAAGTCAAACTACGGATGTCTGTAAGGTCGATCTCGAGATAGCGCCATTACTGTACCTGTCGCCCGTGACGGCGGCCATCTTGGAAACGTCATGCTGGGAAAATGTGAAGGAACAATTATTAAAGTGTGCTTGGTTTCAATGGAAGAGGTGACAATCAGACTTCTTTCTCTGTGTAGCTGTATAGGTACCTAGGTACCTACTCGTATAAATTTTCTGCAATTAGGTATTACATCAAGTCTTCATATTTATTTATAATTATAATTATACTGTCAACACCCAAAATGACAGCTGTCAAAGTAAGCCAATCTTGAGAATGGCACACAATCACGCACAAATCACAATCTCCGATACTGCTACCGATAGTTTTACAGACCCAATAATTATTATTTTTCTTTACCTGGTAATATAAAGCAGGGTATGTAGCAGCTGCTTTTGAGACCACAATGACTAAATGAGCAAAAATGTTATTCCCTTGAAGGGTTGGAAACTGCCACGTTTTTTTAAAACGTTGCCCCACACACATCCTAAGATTTTCTACTATATCGTGGGTGCGTTTACAAAAAAATTCTCACACACACGCCCAGACCCGGAACAACTATCTGTAGATCCTACAAATATCTGCTCCCTATGGGGATCGAAAACACAACACGTGACGCAGCCGATCACTCAGCCGCTACGCCAAAAGTGACGTTAACTTGAGACATAGATGAGCAAGCTTGTTTGCAAGAAAATGACATTTTACTTCCGAAGTGACAGGTTTTACGCAGACTGAGGAACTGTCCGAATGATGTCATTCATGACATGTATCAACAGGTGTTTCTACCTGATTATAATCTATTCCTCACCAATTAAATCACCAGAAATAATGGAGACTTATTCTATTGCAAATAGTTTTCAAAATTATGTTTCGTTCCTAGTTTAAGTGTCGTACACAAAATATCGCTTTTGGGTCAATTTGCGTTCCCATTACAATAAAGGTACTCAGTATTACTACATATTTTTCAACAATTTACAATTGTACCTAATTATAATCTGGGGCAAACACTTAAATATATCGAATCGGTGGTAAACAAATTTCTTGATTAACTGTACTTAGCACTAAAACTAAAACCTATATATTTTTTTCTTGATCCATAACAGATACTACATTAAAAAACTAATAAATATTTATGCATTGTACAAAATACAACACCAAGAATTTGTAATGGACGCCTTTCGTAACTAAATGGGAATCGCCCCGATTAAGAACAAACTTTTTGCGTTTTCAAATTAAGCTTTTGTAGTTTTTTTTTTCAACAAATACGGGCACGGACAAGTGTTGTACTCTGCCATTCTGCCAGTCGGTTCACACCTTGCGAACTAATAACATACACAATTAACATGGTTTGGTGACTACAGAATGTATTAGACGTGTCATGGGGAGATTTCGATTTTAATCTTCTTTATTGTAGTTTAGGAATTTACATTGCATTAGAAGGGTGTCAAAAAGATTTATTAAAAGGTACCTGAAAATAACTAAATATCATAACGGTAATAAAAAAGAGATAATTTTATTATGTTATTAGTTTGAAATAAGAACAATAAAATTGGCACTCATTTATGCACATAATGCAATAAAGGCAGGCAAAGACACCATCATTTTACAGCCAGAATTTGTAGATCTTATTTATAAAGAATAAACTAACATACTATTGCAAATCACAAAATGTCAATATAGATTTTTTAAACAAAAATATGTGCCAACTGCTACCGCACGAAAGCCGCTGTATCCATAATGTGTCCAGTTTAATTTTTTATTACACCATGAACAATTCATAGAGCAATAATTATGTAGATTCAGAAATGTTACAATGGGCAATTTATTCACACTTGTCATTTACTAAACTAGAACGGAACTTGTACAAGAGAATAGCACCTTCTTTTGAGTTTATATGTAAAAAGAATCGTCTGTCAGCTTGATTATTCCACACACTTGTGTTTTTTTTTATTTCATTGACACTTTATTATTCGAATAAATTATAGCTAAAGTTGGTATTTAAATCGTTACTGTTTATATCGATACTTCGAAAGCTTAGATAAAACATTAAAGAAATTATATTGATGTCTGATAAGTTTTTAATAAAAAAAAAAACATTATCAAATGACAATATTATAATATCATACATTACCTCTAAATTTCCGAACAAAAAGAGTTTTATGTTAAAAACAATAAGTCTTGCGTACAATCTCGTAATTATTTACTTAAAATTTATTTAATTGCTTTTTAACAAGCTTAATGATATCGTACGTCATAACTTGCATACGAATTGCTTTAACACCAAACAAAACAATAATTAAAACATACATTTTGCATTTTTATGAAATAGAAATGACTAAAAACTGGTTATTATGTATTCAATTATAATATATTGTTTTAATGACAACCTGCGATGTTCCATAAATAACGATTATTAAAATAATATGTACCTTAGTGTTTAAACTGAAAGAAAATATTAGTATTTTTTTACATTGAATGGTGTGTATTAAGGTACCATCTATCACTAGGAGTGCGAGTTTTACAGAAGAAAATGCTCAGGTTTTCCTGCGATTTTTTCTAAGGCGTAAAAGAACTCTTAAAATCACCTCCTGTGAAACATTAATTAATTTTACCTTTTTTTTTAACTTTAACAAAAGAATATTATTTAATTCCCGACGTTTCGGATCCTTCACAGCATCCATGGTCACTGGTTCTGCGAAAAATGTAAGATAGCTGTTAGTAATTGCAACAATAAGACATCCAACAACTTAGTCTACCTGTGATCATGGATGCTGTAAAGGATCCGAAACGTCGGGAATTAATTAATATCAATACAACGCGATAAAATCCGTAAAAGTAGTTTTATTTCAATGTCTAATATTCGCGTAAATGTCAGAAACCAGTAAATCTAGAATAAATTAAACTTTTTTTTCTTTGCAAAAAATATATCAATGCCGGGTCTAAAAATGATAAGCTCTTCATCGCGTATTTATTTTTACAAGAGCAGGCTGTCGATGCCGCAACATATGTCGATCGGGAGTCGAACCGGCGACTCTTCGCTTTATTTATGGGATTTTAATGACCACCCCATCAACGGTAGCCCCGATACCCCAGTTTTGTCACGGAAGTAGGTACCGCTTGACCAATCGTAAATATTGTTCTTTTAAAAAAAGTAGTTACTGGTTTTTTGAAGGTAACAGAAAAATTGTGTAGCTATTTGATTCTTATTATAAGTTACTTTAAAGCGGGAAAAATTGTTTTTGGTTTTGATTGAAGTTTGCGCGGGAATTTGTTTTTTTTTAATATGTTCTGTTTCTGTAAACTAATAAAAAATAACTTTTACTAAGCAGTTGTCATGTAAAAATGTTAATCCAAAGATTGCATAATCCATGACAGAATTTCTCGAAATTACCTCATACGATACAGAAAAAAAAAATAGTAGCATTTTTATAACTGCTTGTCGTGTCCACATTTATGCAATGTGCCTGTAAAACAACTACAAAATAGATTTGAACGGACTTAAAGAATAATGGTGCCGTGTCTACTCCATGTTTCTAAAAGCAATGTATTTTTTTCTTACAGTACACGATCAAACTGGTTAAGGAACCTTATAAATTGGAATTAACCTGTAAAAAGGTTAAATAGTTGTAAAAATACGGTGTATATTTTATTCGACTTCAATGTTTTTTAGTCTGGCAAGAATTTGTTCCTGTCATTTCGCATCTGCTTTTTTAATCGTTGAAATTAAGTCAGCATAAAAGATTGCGCCGAAATTAATTATGAAGACATTAAAATTTAATGACGTATTTTGATTTCAAGTGTTGACGTCATTATAAAAATTATGTTTGCAAATTCGCGTTTATCGGTTTCTTGAACTATCAAAAATGTGTATATGTTATGTGAAATATAAATAAATTACAAGACCTAGGTATTGTCCATTTTATGATGTTTCCGTCAAATGAAATTAATTATACTGATCTTAAACGTCTATTAAGACGTAAAACTTGAGTTGAGTGTCTCATTAGCCTAGTAGTCCTGAGCGCGACTGCTACGCTTGAGATCTTGGGTTAGATTCCCAGGTCAATCAAAGTGTTCAGGTTTTTCTAAGAAATTCTCAGTAGCAGCTCGGAGTTTGAAATTTGTGCCCGGGCTCGCGACATGTTCTGCTGTTACCGTAACATGGGGGCATGTGACTGGAGCTCAGGTCTTTAACTTAACCAATCACAGAAACTGAACTAATAACCATGAACTAATAATAATGATAAGAGTAGCCAGGTTGCTCTTAGCTGAGTCAAAGTTGGGTCTATCAATTTCATCCTGATAATAGAGCCAAGTCAGGTCAACATACATGCCGTCTAAAAACATCATCGTCAAGGTCCCACAAGCCTAGCAATTCTTTTATAGTCAAACAACCATAGAATCACAACAAACCTTGGCAGAGGAGTGGGAAAATTAAAGCCTATCCCTATATTTAGTACTAGAAAAAAAAATAATGACCGGGCCACAAAAGGAAAAAATACCACGGCCATTGACAATTGTGAATGCACATCAATTATTATTTTAAAATAACAGTTTTGTCCGTACAAAATTTATTTACGCGCTGCTGCGCACGAGTCGGCTTGCGTTTGTGTGGGTGCGTCATACATGTATATTGTGTATGTGTGCGAACAAATATAGGATGTTCGTGAAGCCGTTGATGATTGATTAATTACGTGTGGCTGTGTGCTTTCTAAATTTATTTGTTTATAGGACGTTTTTTGTGGATTTTTTTTTGTTTATTTTTCATTAGTTGGTTAAAACATTACAAAATAATTTTATATTTTTTTAAAGAATCTTAATCCAAGGAAGAAATGAATTCTTTAAAAATCATAAAATACTTTGTAACTTAAAAAATGTTGAAATTAATCTAGACCCTTAAAAAATAATTAACATTTTCTGTAAAATTAAAATTATTTTAAAAAATCACGCCACAATGAGTGAAACACCCATATATCATGACTATTCATGACTGAACAGTCTACTATGGGCCTTCTTTCACATTTAAAAAGTATAGAATGGTTCATCATGTTCACCATGCTGGCCAAGAAAAAGAAAGAGATGGTATAAACTTCAGAAGACGTTGTCTTCACCATTACAACAAGTCATTTTCAGTGTCTAACCCAAACATTAATTTAGAAGATCTGAATTGGCCTAACATTAACGCCAACAAATGCTTAATTAGAGCTTCATCATATCGGCCAAAAGAGATCCACTGCTGAACAAAGACCTCCTCCATAGGCTTCCAAGAACTGCATCCAACGACTGACCAGGTCGTCTGTCCCGTTGGACAGATTTTCGGTGCATGGTCTCCACACGAGAAACTTTTTACACCAGCAGCCTATATACCCCGTCCACTGCCGCTTAAGCATGCTATCCCTGAAGGCTTAAGAGACTCAACAAACTATTCTTTAAGGCTCACCTTTAGTAGACCTAGAGGTGAGCTTTAAAGAATAGTTAGAGAATCAACAGTTTTGCTATAGTTAACTCAAAAATTTTAGACTATATCAATACTTTGGAGCTCTAATACTATGTACATAATATCAAGATATGTATGAACATGCTCGTAATTTTGGAGCCCCTTCGAGCATTCCAACGTGTAGACGAAGCTTTACAGCTAGTTACATGTTCGATGGAACTTGCTTGTCAAGTTTGTCCCTATGTGGAGAACTACCATTATAGTTCCGAAATTGATTACTTTGTTTTACTTCGTCGTTCTCAACACAGATTCATCAGCTTATATCATCAGTCCATTGCTGGCCTCTCCCTAAATGAGCGTCATTATACCCTGTACTGTCGCATCCAGCTTCCGCCAGCAACCTCTCGCTAATCATCACTCGCATCTTGCCGGAGCTCAATTTCGTACAAAGAATCATTTAACAAAAATTAAAAGTAATTAAGTCATAAATACATGATGTAACAGCCTGTATACACGTCGTGTTTATGCACATCAATTACGAACGCAGCGCGCGGAACGTCGGTCGGGGAGTCTAACATTCGGAGGTCAACTCGACGAGCTAACGTACTAAAAACATTATTAAATAACCATTATTTTGCAATATTTTTAGTGAGGGACTCGTGGCTAACCGATCTGTAAGGGTAAGCTGCGCCTGCCGCGGTCTATTTGTGGATGTGTGACCGTTTTTAACACATCGAGACCACCACCCCTCGGAGAGCACGTAAAGCTGTCGGTCATACAAACACCCATGATAATCGTTAGTAGTAGTCAGAAGGCCAAAAAATCTGACAATCAGCCTGTCCTTAGGGTATCAGTCAGTATTGCCCAAAAATTCAGTTGAGGAGATCTGACGGCAGACGCTTCGTGTAAAGTACTGACATTTACCAGCATCTGGTTAGACGAGAACCTGCCTATGTTCTTCCCCAGGAATGCAACCTATCTCCTTGCGAAATTTTATCTAAATCTATGTAGCGGTTTAGGCGGGTAAAGGTAGCAGACAAACATAAAAATGGACAGAATTAATTTCGCGTTATAATATCAGTATGGATTGTAAAGTAATTGCTAATTATTGTCGTTTTGTCCTTGAATTCTATTGCAGCCTGTACATTGAATCTAGAAATCTAAAAAGGAAAGCCCAGACCACCATCATGGCCAAAAAGCAATATTACAACAAATATAATTAAAAAACTAGTTATAAATGACTTAAAATAAATGCAATTGCAATAAAATTATAATTTACAAGTTAAGCAATATAAAAAATAATTTATTCAAGTTTTAATGTCGGTTTTAAGCTTTAGTGCTAGGATTATAAATAAAATATGGCATTTAAATTAAATAATTTTACATTTAATTTAAGAAATACGTAATGTTTTTGCTATTTTATATTTATTCAGGTCATTTTATTGAATACTAGCTATGTTTCGATGTGTTTCCTGCGTTGATTTATTTTTTACAATTGAAAATACTGTCTTAGTTGATGCCTACATCGTTAAGTCAGAAATAAATAAATTTTTTGAATTCCTAGTAATAGGAAGTGTGCTTCGGGCACAAATCCAAACTGGGCTACTATTGAGAATTTAATAGATAAAACTTTTGGAAACTATAGTAGTTCGATACCCAAGTTTCTACGTAAGGAACTTACGCTTCACTGACTTGCGACCACTAAACCAATAATTATATATTTCAGCAAAATCATAAGTAGGCTATTTGTATTAATCAAATTTTACGGTATTTTAAATCAAATTTGATTAATTTGCAGCATAAATAATATTTATTATTAAATAAATTATAAATAATCACCAAAATTTAATCTAAAACAATGACGGAAGATTATAATAATTAATTATTACATCTAAACGTGGCGTTAAAGCATTTTAATTGCTATTATTATTGTGTATAAGATTCATATCAGCTTTTAGCCCGTAAATGCCTAATTGTAGTTGGTGTCAGCTTTTTAATGTATTTAGTGCAAATTTTTGCATAATCAACGAACTGTGTAATAAATTAAAACCTGTTTTTTGCTTATAGATTTACGATTTAAGTATTTTATGATCAGTCTGACGCCGAAATAGATTTATTTTTAGTCGAAATTTTGAAAAATCAATGCATTCAATACTTCATTCGGTGTCTGTTTGTTATGGGCGATTTTCTCTGCAAATTCATGATGATTTGAGAGCATTTCTGAAGCCATAAATCAGATTCTTGAATATTCTAAGTTCGAACCTTTTTTATAATTCGGAAATTCTCATGTATATTCAGACTAGTACCGGCTACAAACCGCTCCTTCCTATTCAGTAGTCTATTTTCCGTAATCACATTCACCAAAACTCTGATACGTCCCTAGTTCATATTAAAACCTTCGTGGATTACTAACAATTTCTGCAAAGAGGTTTCTGCAAAGAGGTTTCTGCAACAACATAAAACTTTTTGGTTCTCAAACCTTGGAAAAATTACCGTGTCTTATTTCGCAATATTTAATAAAATTCTATTTTTAAAATGACCAACACAATTTTATCATTGCAATGACTTTACAAAAAAAAATAAGCACGCGATCCGTCCGCAATTCTACTAATTTCGTATTGTTTAAGATAAAAACAGATTACATACACATGTACATAATAACTTCTGTTTAGATAAACATTAATAATAATAATTGTCTGTTGATTTAAAATACATAACGATTATTTTGTAATCTCTTGGGTCCATCCGTCCATTTTGTTATGTGTTATGGGATGTAATTTACATTATTTTTTTTTATAAAAAATTTAATAAGACGATTGATCTGCAAAGATGTAAGGTTTGAATTCAAGACCTCTGAACCTTTGACAATTCGCAATAATGTGCGTATTAATATTTTTATTATTTAATTTTAATTAATAATTATCACTCGCATAAACGATGAAGGATAACCTGCATGCCCAAGAGATTTTCTTGATAGCGTGTGAAGTCTGTCAATCCTTACTAGGCCAACGTGGTGGACATTCTGAGAGGAGACCAGCGCCCAGCAGGGGAACAGTACATGGGTTGATGTTGGTGATGAATGCGGAAAATCCTCATGGATTGTGTACCATTGGTTGTGGCAAAGACTATGTCAGATTCGTACCGACTCAAAACCGTTGCCTTCACATGATCTATAATCACGGCCATGGAATATCGCAACACTAGTAGTTATTATTGAAATAAAAATTAGAGCTACCTTTTTCTCATACCTGATTACGTACTGGTTGAAAGTACAGCCAACTACAAAACAAAAAAATACTACCAAAATCATTGGTAGTATTTTTTTATTAAATCAAAACAATAAATTAATTAGTTTAATCAGGCGAACGTGTGGTCGCTTGCGACTCACAATCACTCATACTTCAAGAGAACTAGTTTACGCACACATTCAAATCTGTGTTCTTACACAGTTTTCACCCACACAGCTGCAGACACGCACACTGAACAGGCCAGGATATGCATCGACCTACCAAGTAATTATATGTTTGTAAACAACTTGTATAGCTAGCTATATATAATTTAGTGATGTGCTTGCATCGAGTCGAAACGTCACGGTGTTTTAGTTTATGGGGAGAAATGAAAATGTACACTTCAAAGGTGCCGCCTGTCATGTCACCTGTGACAGACGTCACGGATGCAGAAGTATGATGGCCTGACAATTGTACGGAAATAAAATAACGGTGTTTTAGTGGCTATAAGTGTTAGTTTGAATTTAAGATTGAATTGACCGAACTTGTGGGGAGAACGAAAATTGATTGTCCTATGTTTTCACGGAGAGTAACATCGTGAGGAAACCTGCACAATTAGGTTTCCATAAAACTATTGTTAATCTGTGAAGCTTGCCAACCTAAATTATGCCAGCGTGGTGGAGTATGGGCTAGGCACGTCTTTTATATTCTAAGAGGAAACCTGTATGTAGTGTTAATCTGCAATAAATACTTATCTTAAAACACTGAGAGTAGAAACTATGCAGCTTTATGACTAGAAAAACGATTGAACTACCTACCTAACTTCATTTTAGAGTTGTTATAATATCATTGTTATTATTGGTTTAGCCTATTTTCTACCTATTTAACTTACCTACATCACCTACCTACGTCCTTCCTTACACTTAATTGTCAAAACATTTCCGTTTTTTTTTCGATCAACTTCGAAATCATAACTATCGATACCTGCTATCGACTACGTCGCATCACTTTTCAAACGGACAGTTCCCCGCACGTAGACAGACAGTGTTATCACAATAATGACAGATCTCAAGTCGAGACCACGGTACGTGAGGCAAAAATACCGCAACTTGTACCCGGTATATTTCAGTGACAATTATCATACTACAAACTATATTCAATCTTATTTCAAAGGCTATAAGGTGTTCTCTCAAAAGTAACAGTTTTTAGGTTATGGCGTGACGAAATGACAGATGGAAATCGATTTTTGAATTTGGAATTTTGGAATATCTTTTTATATTTTTATTGTTTTCTGTATTTTGAGTCAAAACCTATGATTATATTTTTTTAAGAACCACAGTAAAACTTAAAATTGGTTTGAAATAATTATTTTTGGCGCCACTTTTTTTTTCTAAACAAAAGATGCCAGTCGAATTATAATAATTAAGGTCTATGTTAAGGTCTATTATTACATTTTCGGGTAATCTTTCCAACATGTATAGAGGCATCGTCGATTTATTTAATAATAAGCAGTACAAAAATAGGGGATAACTTTAAGTAGATACCTATTTGCTTAATGTCCTGTGAGCTAGGTACTAACTAAAAACTAGTTTACGCCAGCTAAAAGACACAATCTTGCAGTCAGCTTCCAGACTATGTATGGCTAAATACGAGGAGAAATATTTCAACCGATCTAAGGTAGCCAATCCATAAGAAAAAACATTGTTCTAGAGATAATCTTCCTAAATCCCCATTTTTAATTTTCCTAAATCGTCCTCACATTTTTATTTACAACTACAATCCCTGTAAGGCCTTAAAAATCATACCAGTTAATTGGTGGAATGCCGAGCAGAAACATAGATCAATGCTGCTCAGCGTGTCTTAGAGAAATGCCTTGGAACTGTAAATCAGCAAGGAAAAAAAATGGATCTTTTTATCAAGGAATATGAGGAAACTTATGAAGTTTTTGTTTTTTCAAGATATGTCTGATGTATGGCAAAATCAATATTTACAGCCTCATCCTTCTAAATAAGGTAATAATTGAAAGAAATATATCCAGGTGAAGGAAAGAAAATAATGGAGACCAATAATATTTTTTTATGAACACTACAATTATATTTTTTTTTATGGAATAGGAGGGCAAACGAGCAAACGGATCGCCTGATGGTAAGCGATTACCGCCGCCCATGGACACCCGCAACACCATAGGAGTCACAAGTGCGTTGCCGATCTTTTAAAAGGGGATTGGGCCTCCGGTAACCTCACTCACTCGGCGAAACACAACGTAAGCGATTTTTAACGATTTTCTGTTAGGCCGTGGTATCACTCCGGTCGAGCCGGTCAATTCGCGCCGAAGCATGGCTCTCCCACGTAAGAAAAAAATGTCTCAGTTAGGTCCGTTAAGCCTATCTAGCCATAAAAATAGGTAGGCACACAAACATACAACACATTTTCTTAACATTCATTACTCACGGTTTTCCGTCGGACAATTTACTAACATCAATCATAAAGTACCAGGGCATCATAATGAGCAAGGAGGTACAATCACAATCATTTCACGTGGCCTTGTGTGTGTAGGTATACAGAATTGATGTGTTTGATTCTGTTTTTAAATAAATATGGATGTGTTATTCTTGAATTGTAATCTTGATTCGTAATTTGAAAAAAAAAAATAGATGTAGAATCTTGATTTTGACGTTAGGTATATTTATTTACCTGATTTATTTATAGCGCTAAGTTACGAGGTTCGCAACACTAGCGATATCACTCGGGTGTTGCCATCCTAAAGCATGAATTGTTACTCTCATTACCAAAACACATCATAATAATTTATTAGGTTTGTGAAATGTTTGAGTAACTTGATGCACTGTTTGATGGCCCGTGAGGTCTTGGGAACTATTCCAAGTTTGAACAAAATGTTACTGAGGTTTTCCAGGTGTTCATAGTAGAGAGTATAATGCTATGGGATACAGCCGTATCGTCGTGTGACGGATTGTTGAGCTCCCTATAATATGGTTGAGCTACACAATGTCTGATGCATGCGTGCCGTCGGCTGGGACTGGTCTACTCAAAGCCGCTATGGATCTTTCTTCAAAAGGCCATTTCAGATACTGCCCTGCATTGTATCATTCACATATTCTGATACTATTATGTCTGGACTTCAAAAGAGACCATGATTCTTTGAGTTTTTTTTCGATGTTTCTTCTCAGAGGTCGTCTGCTAGGAAATGCCGACACCATCTAGTACTTAAAAAAAATCATGTAAAAGTATCTTTAAGAGATCTATTTACAGAAATAAATATAATTTCATTTCATTTCAGCCTTATTGTTATGTTATACTCGTATGTCAATTATCTAGATTGTAAATGTTCCGGATTCACGCATTTTGATTTTTATTTTCTTAGGAGAGGCTTCTACCCACCAGTGGGACAAAGAAAAAGTATGATGCTAAGTAAAACTTGAATTTATATTATAAATTCCCTACACTCAGTATCCAATAAACCTTGACCTCACCCGCTCCTTTATAAATATCTATACATATTATGTAAATCAGAGGTCTCGCAAATTGGTAAGACCTATTGACATAGGAGAAAACTTGCTAATTAATACGCCATCTAGAAGATTCTATAAAATTAGAAACTTATTAGAATTTTATGATGAATTTCTAATTTCAATTATGGCAACTTCTAAGTTTATTTAGTAACGATAGCAAACTCCATGCGGAGTTTAGGCGGGAAAATGTAAAGTGCAATAAGTCGGTTTTTTATTATTTTCCAAAACTTGTGTTTCCCCGAAGTTTAATGTGTAATTATAGTGGATAGTTAACCATTAAGTGTTCGTGAACGTGTGCGAGTGTAGGCAAATGATATAAAATTGAAAATCATGACTTTTGTGGTCACTCCTAAATTCCATCGAAGCCCTAGTGAAGTTTCCACTGTTTAACTGGGGATAAATTAAAGTGAAGTGTTTTAAACTTTAAAAAAGACATGACTTAAAGGTCTAAGTTACCAGGTCATAAAATTCCTTAAAAATTGCTATGCTAAATTTAATTTCATGTAAAATAATTACATAATTTAAACTGCTTGAAATGTATTTTGTGCCGTTGCTTTTCTTCCCAGCAAAAGCTAGCACTTTTGCTTACTTTTGTATACGTGCTATCAGTGAATGGATGCGAGAGTATATTTTAGCTAATAACGATTAAAACAAACGATCATACCTGTCTAGTACCTTGTATCTAGGAAAATAAGTCCTCCTTCCTTCTAATATTGCTGTGCCCTACAGGGTCCATAATGGTAATAACCTTCAAGAAAAGAGCGTACTCCTTTTTAAAAGGCCGGCAACGCACTTGTGACTCCTCTGGTGTTGCGGGTGTCCATGGGCGGCGCTTACCATCAGGCGTCCGTCTGTTCGTTTGCCCCTATTCCATAAAAAAAATGGTTCTTGTTTATATTACACCAACATAATTTACATTATGGTATGTCTATAAAGAATATGAATAGAGTAATTCTATTTTGTGTTACTTCTTCCTGATAAAATTTGGCATGGAGATCGATTGCAGCATGAGAAAGGACATAGGCTACTTTTTTCTAAGCCGAATCCTTATAAATCCATACATCCCTGCTAATCCTAATCCTAACTTAATATTATAAATGCGAAAGTAAGCTTGTTTGTTGCTCTTTCATGCCTAAACCACTGAACCGATTTTTAAAATTGTTTCACCAATATAACGCTACATTATCAGTAAGTAACATAGGCTGTATTTTTTTATTAGAGATCCCTACAAAAATTACCATAGTGTAACCCAAAGTATCAAAAATTTGCCTATAAAAGCCATTATTTGACGTGAGCTGCCATTTTGGTATTGGTTAGAAAATTTGGGTTACCTACTAAGGAAGTAGTCCACGCAGTCGAAGTCGCGGGTAGAAGCTAGTATATTATAAGTAAACGCGAAAGAAACTTTGTCTGTCTGTTACCTTTTCACGCGTAACCCGCAGAATCAATTTTGATAAATTTTAGCATAGAGATAAATTGGACCTTTGAGAAGGACATAGGCTACTTTCTTCCTCGAAAAGTCCTTTGGGATGCGAGTAACACCGTGTGCGAACAAAAGAGCTTTAAAATATACTGGACATTACTGATAAACGACAATTTTCTGTCATAACATGGAAAGTTTTTACTTTCTCCGGTCACCCATCCATCGTCCGGCGCCGCCCCCGACGAAAGCAACTGAGGCATAACCGCTGATTTAGATCTAGATCGCTATGGAGACTAACCTGTCAACTGAGATTATTTATAGGAAAATTAAATGCAAGCTCCATCAAATAGGGATGATACCTACCTACTTATATTTATTTAAACTATATACATATCTAATATAAAGAAATTTGCTTAAATACACTATTTACCTACATAAGTTACATGAATATAACAAATAAAGTTGTTAATTGTTCAAGGATATTTCAAGGAGACTGGTCGACACCTGACCAGAAGGCTGGCTTGTTTCTGGCCGCATTGCCCTTCAGCGTGGCAATGCTGCCAGTCTTCTGGGCCGGTTGCAAGACGACTGTGGCCTGCGGACGATTGCCTTGGCGAGTCCGTCGCCCGACCAGACAATGGCCCCTGTAGGTGGCGCGCGTGTTCGCGTGCTCTAAGTGGGATGCGAAATGAAGCCTCGGCTTCTAAAGAGATCCAGAAAACTGGATCACAGCCTGTCATGATCGTGGCGAATGTCATGAATCCCATGGCCATGACTATAGGGCAAAGCAAGGCATGTACGGTTTTTAGTCGGTACGAGTCCGACATAACCTGCCGCCTCCCAGGGTGGCAGAAGATACATGAGGGTATTCCGTACAAAAAAAAAGGTTGCAAGACGACAGCAATGCCGAGGAATACCTTGACACTTAGTTGCACCTCAGTCTTTTAGATTTATGCCTATATGTATATTATATATTTTTTGGTTGATACTTAATTTATTCTCCAGATATTAAATAGCAGAAATAACCTAGTGATTTGACCATTGAACTGCTAAGGTGTAGGTCACTCGTTCGAATCCAAAGGACCCGGAAACAGTGTAATTTGACATGGAGATGTATTTCTCCGAGTGAGTGAGGTTACAGGAGGCCCAATACCCTTTCAAAAGGTCGGCAACGCACTTGTGACTGCTATGATGTTGCGAGTATCCATGGCGGCGGTAATTGCTTACCATCAGGCGATCCGTCTGCTCGTTGGCCCTCCTATCCCATAAAAAAACGGACCTCACTCTCCTACTCTAGCGGCGAATTCACACGCGGTTGCATTGTGCGTATATTATTGGTACCAGCCGTCAGGGAATACAGACGTATTATTAAACACTAAAAATTTTCATTTGTTTTTATAATCCTCCAGTGACATCCCTAGAAAGAACAGTTACTCAACCATCTGGTAACAAATAGACTTCTCAAGGTTCGATACGACGTCGATACTATCACGGGTTTGTGTTGCCAGTTACATAACATACCATCACGCCTGTAGGTTAAAGGGGTAGGCCAAAGGGTTAGGCAGAGGTATATTAATGTACATCCACAGTTCAAAATTTCCAAAAATCCATACTCCGAGCTGCTACTGAGAATTTCTTAGAAAATCCCAATAACACTTTACCTGGGAATCGAATCTAGGGCCTCTAGCGTAGCAGCCGCGTTTAAGACTGATGAGGCTCGCCCCCAATTACATGGGAACTAAACATAGATCGGAGAACCCTGTCTAACCCTTCCGGGAATACAGGCGTGATCGTATGTTACCTATGTAAACTTAAAAGTATTAAAATACATTTTATGAGTGATGACGTTCAAATAAAAACAATACTAATTTTATTATAACATTTTATACGTTCTGTGATGACGTAAAAGCGTCAATAAAACTGTAATTTGAATGTTTCATATCCTAATCTGTCATCACACATTACTTCTATTAAATTCAGATGAAGTTTTTGCTGAATTCATTTCCGTCAGTACCAAAAATACGTATGTATTCTTAATAGCGTCAATAAAACTAATTTTAATATCTCATTGTAATTTTGATACGTCATCTATGTCGTTACATTCCTTCTATCAAATTCAGATGAAGTTTTTGCTGAATTCGTTTCCGTCACATACTAATAAATTAATAATATAATTTTATTAATAGCACATATTTTAATTTCGCAATAATAATTTATTAATGCAATAATTTAAACGCAAGTTTCTATTGTTCTTTTAATAGCTATTTTCGGCATTATTGCATGTTAAAAACCTTAAGATCGAATCCTGCCTGAGACCGAATTGTTCTTTCTTTAAAATGTATATTAAACTTAAATTACGTCAACTTAAAAAAAAACAACTTTATATATTATTTAAAGTTTTTTTAAGTTGACGTAAACCAACCAACCAAGTCAAAGTCAAAATAGTTTTATTTTAACGGTTATGGTTCATATAACCATAAATAGGTACTTAAGAAATCACGAACCTCGGTGCACAGTCCCAAATTATTTGTTTCCTATGGAGAAGAACCGGCAAGAAACTCCATTGGTTACTCGACAATGATGTTCGATAAAAAATATACTGTCGTATTGGAGAAAAACGTTTGTGCGAAAATTAATGTAAAATAGGTAATTTTCTAGATTATTTTATGAAATACAGTTAGCCTATTATCTTGCCTGATACAAAGCATAAATAGGCTCTAAGATAGAGCAATACAAGAAAACCCAAGTGGCACTATGTAACATTGTTATTGTTTGTCTTTTTTTGATAAATAAATAAAAAATAACATGACATGCCATGTGATTGTGAATTTTTTTTTTTATTTAGTTAAACTTTTGGTCCTATTTGTCAACACTTGATTATCGTCAGCGGTAGTCAGGAGCTCTGAAAGCCGGACAACGATGTAGTTTTATTCTTACGATATCCGTATATCTTTTTGTGATATTATTGCATTTTCTATGCTAAGATTATAATTAATTAGAGGTTATGAGCGACTGGTGTATCAAACCAGAAGACGTAGGTTCGAATCGAATCTGTCTTTTACAAAAATAGCTTTGATATCCGTATAGTTTGGTAACTGGAAGTCGGTCCCAACCCAACATAACCTTTCCCAAACGGAAAGGTTAGGATGATAATGAAGTTCTAGTACTTAATCGATTAAATATTTTGACATGATTACTTATGGCCTTTTGCCCTAAGTCTTCTATCCTTTGAGCTATTGTATCTTCAAAATCCGTCCCAATTGTTTCAATATTCACACGACCAAATTGTTTTGTACACTTAAAATCAAATCACATATTTTGAGTTCTTGACGCAACAAAAAAAATGTCGCCATCTTTCTCACGGCCTAGGCGGAGACATCCGAAATCTTTACAATTGCAACTAATTTGAAAATAATTATATGGCAACTTCCGTCTTGTAGAAAAACCACACAATTGTTGGCTTGCGTGTCTCTGAAACAATACGAAGAAAAAATGGAAAAAATCTTTGTAACAAGACCAAGTTACTTTTTCTGTTGAATTGTAGATTTTTTTATGACAATGCATCTTATTTCGACGGGATAAAAACTGTTTTTGTATGTGGACTAGTTTCGGTGGTGTGCTGGTATGCTTGCGTGCAGAGTGAACGTACCGTAGGTACCTAAATAAGTGGGAGTGAGTCGGGGTTCTGAGAAAATTCAAGCTGTACTGCGTTTTCATTTGATTGATGGGAATTTTGAGGACTGTTACCAAAGACGCTGTAAATTGCACTCTAATGTCATTTCAATTTGATTCTCTTTCATTAAAAAGACTATGATCTAACACTAAATTGCGTTTTACAATAACAAGCTTAAGGCCCGACTGACGATATGCGACAGCCGAAGCCCGTGATACCTATCCCTAGTACGGTTTCATATTGTTAACTCCAATTGTTAAGCCTCAGTTACTCAGCCACTAGAAAAACAAAAACAAAAACTGCTAGGACATTTCGGGAAAAATCCAAAAACTACTAACAAACTTCGGAAAAAATCAAATACTAGTAAGTAGTAAAACTTCGGGAAAAACCAAAAACTATTGAGAAACAATCTCAGCATGAAATTAATTCCTACTTACTAATCGTTTGTATCGAGTTTAAACAAAACAATATTTTATGGAGTGTTCAAGTATCGGTCGGTCTCGGGTTCATAGCTTGTTATTCTGTAACAGGAGCTGCAATGACGGGTTAAAGGGGAGCCATTGTAGGGTCATTAATTGGAGACATGGGAAATTAATGGTGACCGGTGTCAAAGAAGATAAATGAAGGAACAATAAATGATGATTTATATTGATTTCTGTAAATACACAGAAATTTTAAAATATATATAACATACCGACTGTATTTTTTTTATGGATTAAAGTCGGCAAAGCTGACGAGCCACCTGGTGGTAAGTAGTCATCGTCGCCCATGGACACCTGCAACACCAGAGGTGTTGCTGATGCGTAGCCGACCCTTAAGAGTCCCTACGGACTGCAGACTGCCAGAGGCGGTGGCGGCGGTAGCCTAATGGCTAGGACGTCGGACTTGCGATCACGTGGTTGCCGGTTCGAAACCAACCCATTGCACTACCGACGTGAACCCACTCGTAACACAAGCATTTAGCTTAGCACGAGGGGTTAACAAGAATACTAGTAATGTGCGATCCACATTGCTAGTAAGCTTTTTTAAAAAAAAAAAAAAAAAAAAAAAAAGAGACACAACAGCCGAGGGGGCCTGGCTCTTACGTGCAAAAGTCGAAACACACATCAAGGATAGTTTTCACGTAGAGGTTTCGGTACTAATGTAATTAACACCCACAGTTCGTCGGTATGTTTAGCTTCCAAGTAATAGGGGACGAGCCTATTGCCATTAACCGGGCACAAATCTGAAACTCCGAGCTGCTAATGAGGATTTCATAGAAAATCCTAATATCAAACACTGCTCGATCGACCTGGAAATCGAAGCCAGGACCCCTCGCTTTAGCTATCGCGCTTAGAACCACTATTGAGGCAGTCTTAATATTTACACTATGTTGTCATATAGACAACTGCCTCATTAGTCTAGTGGTCCCAAGCGCGACTGCTACGCTAGAGGTCCTGGGTTCGATCCCCAGGTCGAGCAAAGTGTTATTAGGTTTTTCTATGAAATTCTCAGTAGCAGCTCGGAGTCTGGATTTTTGCCCGGTAATGGCAATAGGCTCGCTCCCTATTACATGGGACCTAAACATACCTGCGAACTGTGGGTGTACATTAGTACACCTCTTTGTTATGTTATGTTGTCAAATAAAATTTAAAAATTTGCACTCACGCAATGAGTTTTTCTGTGCAATTCTTAGTCACAGCTCTGAATTTGGATTTGTATTTCAATAGTCTAACCCTCTATTGGACCTCAAACTATATGAACGATGAATCCTGTTCATGTTTTTCTATACATGATGGATGGATAGGTCGTTAGACCATAGATCTTATAGGCCCTATAGGTTTATTTTCTTAAGAATAATCTTAAATTACCGAAATCCGAATACACAAAACGATGATTTCCAAAATTAAATCAGACATAAACAAACACAATGAGGATCTGATTAACAAAACTGAGGCAATTTGTTAATAACAAGGGCTGCCACAAATATAATACGAACGCTAATTGTAATTGGCGTGTTGGCCGCGTTCGCGACAGCCCTGCTGCGAGGGGGTTGCCATGGCGACGGGGGATCAAATAATTCAGAGCATATGTCTGTAATTTGGGGATAAAATTGAGTAATGTGTTTCAATTTAGTATATTTTATTTTGTCTCTAAGGGGTATGAAGGAGTTAATTAGAAAGTATTGTAAACTTACTCTCTTATTCTGAATAATGATTAACTAATTTAGATTTAACCATGAGGTTAACTGGCTCATTAGTCTAGTAGTCCTAAGCGCGACTGCTACCCGACCCTAGAGGTCCTGGGTTCGGTTCACAGGTCGAGCAGTGATATTGGGCTTTTCTATGAAATTCTTAGTAGCAGCTCGGAGTTTGAGATTTGGGCCCGGTTAATGGCAATAGGGTCATCCCCTAATATATACATGGGACCTAAACATACCAGCGAACTGTGGATGTGTGGAATACAGGGGTATGATATGGGTTTATTTTGCTCTCTTTAGAAAAATTAATATTATTTTTTTACATCAGTTATGTAATAGATATCTATGGGTATCCTTTTAAACTTATATAATCAATATCACAACAGTTACAACAGAGCTAGCTTAACGCTCTCCAATAAAATAAGGGGCTTTGCTTTGATGAATTAGGATCTTTGTCTCTTATTAAAGCCTAAATAACTGGATATCAATCCTAACTACGGCTTACCACGGCTTTCAATGAAGGAATGATTATTCATTCCTGTAGGCCTTAGTACAAACTTACAGTAAGGCAAACCATAGGTATTAAATCCTTGCTTGCGACCACTAGACCATGAGGCACAGTTCAAAAATATATCGATATAAAACATCGATACATTACATACAACCGGCGCATTTGTCAGTCACTATAAAATCGAGTCGGCGTCGATAAAGACATTTCGTGGCTACCCGACGCAAGGCCTTTCACTTGCAAAAACATATTGCGACTTTTTTCCAATCGTTCGCATTCAATTTTAAAGCAAGTTAATTTTTTAAATACCAACGTTGGGAATGGAAGAAATTCGCAGTGATTTTTGTGTAAAAGAAGTAGGCTGCTTTACGAATCTAGGTTAGTGTCATAACGAAATACCTAGGTACCTTCTTAACTAACATTATAAGGTTAGTAAAAACTACTGCATAAACTAATTATAATTATGTTTAAAGTGCTATGTAAAAACATTGAAGTCGTTAATTAATTTGTTAATTTTAATAGGCAATAAATATGTATGAGCAATCCATTGCAAATTGTAATTAATCCTATAAGCTATTGCCTAGGTCGCTCTCTAGCTCACCCAATGAGAGAAAATTATCGTAAAAATAAGTGCATAAATCACTAAACAGCAAAAAACGCAGTTACAACAATATTAAAGTTAATTCTCTCACGCAAACCCACGTTCTAAGACTAACTCACTTAAACAATCTCATAAATTCATTATTACGTAATTCTAGTGACGTGCGAGTGTCGATAAAAAACATATCGACATGGATACTCTATAAAGGCGATTAGCAATGAATAGCTGTATCACTGCGCTATAAGATGAAGTACTTATTTATGGTAATCAGAGTCAGTGGTCATAGCACATTGTAGGGAATGGAAAATGTCTTTGATTTCTGCGTAGAAGTAGGTGGTAAAACATAAATAAAGTTAGGTTTAAGAGAATTGAATGTCATAATTTTTGCTTCGTAATTCCTATATTTGTATGTAGATGCTATCACTATCAAAGATAATATTTTCTACTAGCGACCCGCCTGCGGTGCCCCATTCCTAAGAGTCGTAGCGTAATGTTAAATAGCTTAAAATCTTTCTCTTGAATCACTCTATCTATTAAAAAAAACCGCTTCAAAATCCGTTGTGTAGTTTTAAAGATTTAAGCATACATAGAGACGGACAGACAGCGACAGCGACTTTGTTTTATACTATGTAGTGATTTGCTTCTGCCTTGTGCCACCCATATCTAGATTGAAGTTACGATTTTTTATTCTAAATATCATTTCACACACAATTCATCATCATCAGGCTATATCAATATTTTTTTTATTCCTGATAGGCTCACGCTTGACCGTCAGTTCTGGACGTAGGTCTCCCCTAATGTTCACCATATCAACCTGTCCTCGGCTTGTCGCATCCAGCTTCCGTCGGCAATCCTTTGCAAATCATCACTCTATCTTGCCGGAGGTGTCGTTTTCATCTAAAGAGACGTCTTCTTTAAATTCTTATGAAAACATAATTATAATGAAAGTGAAATTATTGCTGAAATTTCTCCTCACTATATTTTAAGTCGAAAATCAAAATCTTTATCTCAAACCGTTTCGTTGGTGAGTGACAAACGAACTGACCATCAAATTTATTACAAGAGCGGTATTTTTTCCTTTCTAGAGGGAATGCTGGTGTTTTTCCCGGCGTAAAACACGGGGTCCATGTGGTCGAGACAGTACGACGTATTTTGTGCAAGTGATACGGGAACTGTGGAGATAGCTGCGATTTGTTTGTTTGTGTGATAAACTTGTGTAAAGAAAGATTTTAATCCATACCAACTAAGTAACTCTGTCTTTCTGTTAAGTTTTAACTCCTAAACCGCTGGAACAATTTTGATGAAATTTGGAACAGAGATAGATTAGGATGTGGAGAAGGACATTTTGTCTCAAAAAGTCCTGTGAGATGCAAGTGAAACTGCGGACAACAGATAGTATGATATAAAGTGCTCTTTGTGAAAGAAACTTTTTTGAGACAGTCACAACACAGCACAAAATAACTAAACAAAAGAATAACACGTAATATCAAAATTGGGTTTCAAGGGCTACCATAGAATTTCACCACCATTTAGAAATTCCCATAATATTTTGTCTAAGCTGGGAACTAAGCAGCAACCACTAGATCAATAGCTGATCTTCTGTACTATAAATACTTACTTTTAGAGTGCATTTAATTATATCTATCTTTATAGATAATATCATAATTGGCTTCGAGGTCTTTAAGGGTTTGATAAGAAAGATAATTTGTTAGTAAATCTATTGTTTTACAGCGACTTGCCCTCGGGGACATTAATCTATATCTTTACTTTTAAATCGTAAAAAAAATAACGATGACTGCTGAAATTTTACGAATAAAATTTAATTTACTCTTTACATCTGCAAGTTAGCGTTACGACTTTATTTGAAATGTCAGACGCAAAATAAATAACACAATTTACAAAAGTAGATAGTTTGAGTGCAAAATTTCATGGCCCCAACTACTGTTGTTACATATATTACGATTTTTATTTTACATTTACACCATTCTGCGAATACCTCCTACAGTTTAATTCGCTCTAAAAGGTAAAAACATTGAGAAACGAATTTTATATGTTACTTTTTAAAATAGCCATTTAGAATAATAAAATTAATGCAAAACAATTACACGAAGCAAAAAGCATTAACGCAAACGTTAAATATTCAATGCCCATATTTTTTTTATTGCCAATGGATCGCCTAATGTGCTTGTCACAACATTATGTATCGATATGTAAAACGCGTTTGTGCATCACTAATTTATTGGATTATGATAAGGGTGTCGACAATAAGCACCTGTTTCGGATTATTATACTAATTTAAGTTTTATTGCATTAAGAGTAAAGTTTCCTTTGCAATTAAAGTGGGTTTGGATGTTAATGCTTTTTGGAGTGGTTTTAGTGTTAATAATGTTATATTGTAATTGGATGTAAACAAAATGTTTGTAAAAATATTTCTGCTTCCAATCAAAGCAGACTGTAATTTTTTCAAATAAACTACATTTATTTTATGACTTAAAAATACAATAGTATCTGATATTTTTATATCAATGCAGTAACAAAACAATATACAATAATTATAACACCAATAACAAATTTCACCATTTTGTTAAACAATACAGGTACCAAGTAAATACAAAACAGAATTCTATGTACAGCAAAAAAAAATCGCCACCACAAAACTGCAATTGCATATAAATAAAATAAAAATAAAACGAAGGACGACTCCACATCATTCACTGTCCGCTACAAGCACGCAGCGGCTACCGTTTTTTTTTAACCGTGGACCGCTTTATGCACCAGTGCTGTTGCATTAACATTAATATATAGTCGATTAATTATTTATATTTCTCATTTACTGATTGGTAAAGTGATTGAGTCGTCCAAAGTGATTGATACTTTTAGTGATGCTCGCTGTCGTGTTTTGTGAATTATGACGTTTACTTTCTTTCTTTTCGATTTGTCAAAGAATGGTTTTGATTTGACAGCCGGTGATAGGAAGTTGTCGTTTACTCGAGAAGCGTTTTGATTGATCGAACTGTTTTTCCTCAAATGTGGAACGAAAATTGTTTCTTAATGCTTTAACGGCGTCGCGAGGGAAAGTTTTATTCAGAGTCCAGTAAAATTGCATTATAGCAATAAAAAAATAAAAACGAATTTAAAAAGCGGATTTATTTGAGCCTTTTTTCTTTGATCAGATGATCAGACTTTATGTATCAACCTCAAATAACGATCAAATTACTGACACTGACATATAAATAATACAAATACATCAATTATATTTTAGAACACGGCGTTTAAATTAGCTTTTGTATTATGAGACGATGTAACTATTATTATTATTTAGCGTGAATTGTCCCAAAATTAAGCAAAGGCCTCTCCCACTTTTCCTATGTCAGTTGGTTGCCCGCAACTGTAGACCAGTCTGGTTGGAACGCGTCAAAATCATCCCGCCACCGACGTGGACGTGGACGCCCTCGTCGATGCCTTTACCGTCGTGATTTCGCTGCTGGACGTCCGACACTCCTGTTGCCATCCCTCGGCCAACATTCTGTAGCCTTACTCCACCTTTCGTTACTCCGTCTTGCCAAGTGTCCTGCCCAACTCCACTTTAGTTCCATGATCCTTCTTCCAACGTCTCTTGAACCATTGTTCGTTTACGGATCTCGATGTACTGAATAAATAAAATAGAATCTATACTAAAGTTAGTTTACATTGAACTAGGTCAAAAACATTATGTTTCTACCGACGATAATTGAAATCTACCAAAAATGGAAATTGTGTGCCAGAGATAGTCGAAAGATCTATTAAAATTATTTATAATAGCGATAATCGTAACTCTGATTCATATAATTTTGATTCCACGCAAATAAGGCACATACATGCCATCTGTAGGCTTAGGCAAAGCTACACTAATGCACACCTGCACTAAGCCGGTATATTTACGCCCCATGTAAGAAGAGGCGAGCTTATTGTCATTAATCGGGTACAAATTCCAAACTCCAAGCTACTACTGGGAATTTCATAGAAAAACCCAATAACACTGCTCGACTTGTAAATAGAATCCAAGACCCCTAAGGTAGCAGTCGCACTTAGAACTTAGAACCACTAGACCAACGACACAGTCAGAAAAACTTATAAAATTACTTAAGTTATATCAATAAAAATATTACTACCGTATGTTATTCTGTATAATCGTGGACACATCCGATACTAAAGTGTTTCAATGAAAGTACACATGTTAATGCCGCGGTAAGTACTTCCTTTATCTTTTGCCGCTTTAATCATTAGAGTTAGTTGCACCTATTTCCGTACTACATACAAAAAGGCCTATAGTTTCTAGGTAGTTATACTTGTATATAGGTAAGCACTTTACTTCATGGAAATCTCTATGAACGTTATCAATGAGAAAGTGAGTCTGTGTGATTATTTGGTACATTTTCACTAGACAAATTTGCTGATATTTGGCAAAGATAAAACTGGAAGCCTTGATTGAGTTGGATGTATTTAAATCCCATTCAAAGCAGCATCTCGGAGGGGAACGGCGCATAAGAGTCAATTCCCCTCAATTGCTCAGGCTCTACCAGTCTGCAGTCCGTACTTAGGGGCACTTAAGCGTCAGCAACTCCTCTGGTGTTGCAGGTGCCCATGGGCGACAATGACTACTTACCACCAGGTGGCTCGTGAGCTCGTTTGCCGACTTAATCCATAAAGAAAAAATATTCATACTGGTTTCTGACACTTACGCGAATATTAGACATTGAAATAAAACTACTTTTTACGAATTTTATCGCGTTATATTGATATTATTTGATTCCCGACGTTTCGGATCCTTTATAGCATCCATGGTCACGGGTAGACCATGGACGTCTTTATGTTGCAATTACTAACAGCTACCTTACATTACAAAATATTCATGTGTAGTATGAAATAATTTTGTCATATTATATCTCGTCTTTGGCTATTGTCTTGGACACGATGTGATACGATAAATTGTTCCGTGCTGTGTTAGCCATGCTGACTAAAATATTTCCACAGCTTATTACTTTTATTTTAAAACCACTTAAGCAAAGTCGCGTGCTACTAGTTGATCTGAAATCCAGTCACCGCTAATCTTGTTGCATATCTAATAGAACTTATATTATTTTTCATACCGGATTAAGGACGATAGGGCAACATTTTCTGCGCTTGCGCAAGCTGTCACTGGACACGCTATATTACTTCCTGACGATTATAAAGGACAAACTGACAAGTCTAAATAATAAACCTAAAGAAGTCATAATCTATTAAACTAAGACATAATTGCCTATATGATATTACTAGCTGGTTCCAGCAGTCTAGTATGGGATATCCACAACAGCGCCAGCTACTGACTCCAACGATTGGTAGGAACTGTCTACGGAATTGACCCCTTAAGCACAAAAAATAACATCAAAATCGACCAAAATTGTTCAAAAATAAGGAACTTTCATACAAAAGTTTCCACCCATTTTTACTCCCTTAGGCTTAGGGCTTTAATTTCTTCCTATCTAGAGGAATCCTAAGACAAATACATCCTCGTAATTTCAAGTCCCAACCACCAGCGGTTTAGGCTGTGCGCTGTCTGTCAGTCAGTGAGTGAGTCAGGACTTTGATTCTTATAGATGTATAAAAGTGTCGAAAGTAATATTTACACTCACACCTTTCACCCACAGGGGTAGGCAGAAACTAATTTATGTATAGAAATATTCATCAGGAACTGTAAAGATAGATATGACAAGATAAAGATTGGTAGCTTTCTTCTAGAAATAAAATTAGTAAAAGTAAGAAATACCACTTCATTTGTAGGGAGTAAGTAGTCTAAACGGGGTAATGAGTGCGGAAGGGAGTGTTTTACTTAATTCACTATTACAAGCACGACTGCTGAAGGCTCTGAGTTTAATTCCCAGGACGAGCAGTGTTTATTGCTAATTAGATTTTTTTACGAAATTCTAGTTAGAGTTTAGATTTGTGCCCGGTTAATGGCAATAGACTCGATCTCTATAAAGTGGGATCTAAAATCATACCAGTAAACTTTTGGATGTACCTATTATTATTTTCATTCTTAATAGGCTTACGCTTGACCGCCAGTTTGCCTGATGTTAAGCAACTGCGATCTACGATGGACCGCGCTTGCCTAGAAGACACCGATAATAGCCATTAAAAACGCCTTTCGAGTGTTAAACAAATTGGCTGGCTACCCTACGCATTGAAAGCTATAAGTACAATTACAAATCTAGACTCGAACATAAACCTGTCCATGGAAGTGGTGGAATAGCTGTATGCGAGAGGGTACCAGTTTCTTGGTGCTATGCCGCGAATGCCCGCCATCTCTTTGTGGACGCCGCGCGATGTACGGATGCCGGGCGCGTTGCATACCGCCGTCCACGCCGGCCACTGACGAAACCGATGGGAACAGGCCTCCTTTTTTTTTAAATGCGTGCTCAATTTGTTGGGCATAGGCACAAATAGAAGTTCTAGGTAAAGTCGTGTAAGGAGAGGTTTGTAAAATGTGGTCATAAATTGCGACTTCGGATACTTGTTGTGTGTTTAAGTTTATATGTCGATACCTAATTTAATATGCTGTCTCTATCAATACCTAGATTTTTTATTGAATTTTAACAATTGAATTTAATAATTTGACCTTTTCGGAGGTCAATTACGCTTATGATCTCTGAAAAGAAACACCGAAACAAACTCAAAGAATCCAAGTCCAGACAGTAGCAGTAATATCAAAATTGTATAAGCCGAGATGGAAATTTAATCATTTTCATCAACCTCTCCTTTTTATCAACCTTCCTCAGAATGAGAGGGGTTGAGCCATAGTCCCCCATGCTGGCCTAATGCGGCTTGACAGACTTCACAATGCCGTTGTGAAGAACTTTCTGGCAGGCAGCTAGAGAGATTTCCTGTCTGTTCCTTCACGATGTTATCCTTCTTTGTAAATTATAATAATAAAAAGATTCCATGCCTTGGATTCGAACTACAGACCTTTGACTAGGTACATTGGACTACCAAGTCAAAGGTCTGGAGTTCGAGTTCGAGTCTTGTCACTAGGCTATCACTATTGGAAATTTACCGACGGGAAAATGACGCATGGCAATTTTGTCAGCATTTTTGCATCACGATTAGATCGATCGTTCACAATCTTTCCGATTCAGTAGATACTCTATTATATTCGATATTATAATACTAAACAACTATTGTTATTCCTCCCCCCCCCCCCCCCCATAATAATAAAATTAATCCTACAATAATTATTATTTTATTAATTTTATAGCCTAGTAAAGTAACACGACTATGGACTGCCAAGTCACAGGTTCTTGAGTTCGGGTTTAAGGCACACACCTCTAGCTTTTCAAAGTCATATGCCTAGAAGAAAAACATCGTGAAGATTTTCTCGACGGGCGGCGCGATGGCGTGTTATGCCGGACAACCCGCACTAGTCTAGTGCGCTGTCCTATAAACTTAACCCTTCTCTGTCTGAGGGAAGACCCATGCCCAGCTGATGGGCCAGTAAATGGATCGATGACCAGAGATCGTGGATTGAATACAAAAATTACCTCTGCATTTTCATTCTAAAAAATAATGAGTATGGTATGATAATTCATGTATCTAGCACCGACCAACATTATATATATGAATCTATTAACATCGGAAATAGGAACCTGTTTTGAGTCTTATGATTCATAGAATGAATAAGATAGGTAATAAAATTGTTGTCACTTAAATTATAATTGTATGTCATAGAAAATACATAATGTATACATAGAAAATACATAAATATAGTATGTACAACTTCGTACATACGTTATAAATCTAAATATTTACATACAGTATTGAATTTTTCTGAACGAATGCAGAAGAACAGTTTCAAAAGCCGGTGGCGAAAACAAGATGTCCAACTATGCAAATGGAAGGCACCGACTTCTGAAACTATTTTGCAAGTAACATTATTTTTTTAAAGTCCTTTATACTTTTTGATAAAAATATGTGTTTGTATGTTGGTTTGCATACTTTTAAAGATTATCTGGTAGATAATAATTGAACCTCAGCAAATCGCGTAAAAATCATAGCAGCCTAAAAAATAAATTTTGCATTATGTTACTCGATTATCGAACTATTTACAATTTTTTAGCAGTCTGTCATAAATTCATAACACAATAACAGTGCGTGATCGACATACTCGTAGTTGTAGTAAATACATATTGCATTGCGGTCACACATGCCGTCGCGGCCATATTGTAATATTTTCTTTTTTTTTGTAACAATGACAGTTTCACGTGACAGATGACGGATGCTAGAGGTGGGGCGTATCGATTGTTTGAATATCGATATTTATAACAAATAAAGGATTATTGTTACGCTATAAATGGAAGACAATATCAGCTTATTCTTTATTCAAAAAATAAAAAATATTTATATAGTCTTTTGATGTTCTGCGCTGAAGTTAAGTCCAGTATTTTTATGGCAGTCATATTTTTATGGCTTGCATGGAATTATATGCAGCTGAAACATTCTAATAATCACAATCATCAACAATCATCTAATAATTTTCTTTTAGTATTAAGTTAGTGTCGAAGCATTATTATTTAGTTTTTAAGGCACAGTTGTGAGCAGTGGCAGATTGCTCGCATATCGGTTACGAAAACCACAACAATGCGTTTCCGCCGGTCGATTCTAAGAGCAGCTGAGACATACTATGTATATAATATAATGTTTTCTAAGAATATCCGATAGCGTTGGTGTATTATTATATTATCTTTAATTGGGTAGTAATTATTATCATTAACGTCTTATAAGGAATCTAAACTAAGTAAAACAAATAAAAGTATATTTTTCGCATTACATTTACAAAATACACTGATGTTTGTAAAAGATAAGGGAAAAGCATAAGACAAAAATATAATTATTTACAAACAATCTAGTATCAAAGATTCTTGTCTAATAAAAAATCCAAGTATCATCACGCCTGTATTTCCCGAAGAGTTAGGTAGAATTGTGCTAGGCATAGGTCACATGAAATAAGCGGGCGAGGGATTAGCAGAGTACAAATCCATACTCTGAGTTGCTACTAAGAAATAATAGAAGAACCCAATAACACTGCTCGTCCTGGAAATCGAGCCCTTGACCTCCAGGGTACGATGACTGCTAGCCTTACAATAATCATACAATAATTATATGAAGGATTAATCTAATTTTTGTAAAATGATCAAATGTTGTACAAAGAGACTATACACGCTGAGGTATATGTAAAGTTCATTGAATTATTTTGTTGATAAAATAATATTTTGTAACACTAAAATGCTTCTACAAAATTTTTGAATAGTACCTACAAAACGATCTTCTACAATTAAACTCGATTTCCCAACGCGACATCCGCACATAATAAACATTTATTTGACAAAATTCATAGTCTGTCTTTTGTCACGAACACAATCCTCCACGGTCCGGCGATTGAAATGATTTGGTACATACGTACTCTACGAACTATTGTCGATACATTTTTTCGATAAAAACCTTGAGGCTTTCGTCATTTTTTTTCTGTTAGGTATTTGAATGCGTTTTCATAATTTTATAATAATTTGGCTTTGGATGTGGTAATTACTGTACATGACAGGTACAATAATTATATATTTACATAATATTTTAAATGTTAAAGTGAGATTGTCTCTCTATTTGTAATTTCTTTACTTTAAAACGGCATAGAATAATTAATTCCACTGTTCATAACAAAATCGCAGATTGAGAAAGCATTTTCTTAATTGTATTATTAATTAAGTAACATTTTCAGTCATGAACAAAAGGACGGATAGGTGTCGTCAACTTTCTTTGATATAATGTTATTGTATATGAATTCAAGCGATTACAAATACAATTCCTTTATGAATCGACGCTTCAAAGTTCAATATGGACTGTTATTCCTTTATATAAGACATGCTATTATTGCTAACACACACTAGGTCTACACTAGTTCCATTTAGAAAATATTTTGGAAGCATAACACCATATTACATAAAGAAAACACAAAAATAAATAATTCTAAACCACCTAACCTTGTACAAGCGGGCTAAGTGAATTGAATGCCGAATACCAATACAATAAGACAGGCGCGACACGACGTCGGGGTTAAGTTATATCGTGCACTGCGACCCGGCTAATCGAAGGGTGGGTGGTGAGGGACGGGACGCATTCGATTACATCGATATCGATGAATAAAATAAATAATACACCTACTCTTTTTCCGTATAAGTTTGTAGAAGGCGATTGGGAAATGATTTTGTATGGAAACGTATTTGATTAGATTAATCTCATAGACAATACTGAGTAATTGGTTAATCAATTAAGATGCCTTAGTAGTACATGCGTAGAATAATAAACAAAATCAATTTATACGGTAAACATGTAACCTAAGCTAATAGTCGTTTTGACTGGTCAGTTTTTTGTCTGTTACCTACATTTAATTCCATTTTCAAATGTCACCTAAATCGTGTAAAACTGCCTGAATATAACCTTGTGTAACAATTTTTTATCGACTTTTAATTTCTAATCGAATTTCGCATGGCTCATAAGCAGCTAATTAATGTTTGTAACTCCCCAACCGGCCGTTAATACGTAACTCAGAACTGATTAAATTTTTTGCTATCTTTGATACAAAGATAACGCAGACTTGTGCATCGTCAATAAAAAATCACTTTAGTAGCGTAGCATGACTCTGCTGCGCCGGCGTAAAAGCATTCATGTGAAATATAACTCATATAAAATGTACACATAAATAATAATGCATACGTCGGTTTTTTTACCACACGACATACCCGTTATGCATTGATTACACGAATTGGCGATATAAATTGATCACTTGGTGTGGGCTGAGTGATAGCCGGTCACTCTGTCATGTTTTCTAAAAAAAAATATTGTAATCTTAACACCTGCAATATTACACTTAAAAATTCTTTTTAAATCACTACGCAAATGACTTTTTTTATTTTACTGTAGTGGCAACACCTGCTTATTAAACAGAAGACCTGCAGCCTTTCAAAAATCATCACTTCATGTTGCGCTTTTCAATCTATAAAAGCCTGTTATTATTTAGCTGTAGGTAGTAGCTATACCCTTCAAACAGCACCTGCACATTTCATTGCTTAGCAATGTAGTTTAGTAGAAGTCCTACAACGAATAAAAAATGAGATGAAGACGTCTAAAGCTTATCCATGAGATAAATCGCGAAATCTAACCTTTTACGCTCACGCTCGCTACTGCGTATTCCGTTCGTGATCCGCTCTCCGCTTACCGCTATCACAGTCGCCACGCGTTTATCAATAATGTTACTTGTCACTCAGGTCTTGCAGGTTGCATGCCTATAACTTGTATTAACGCTATAATGAACTATAACATATTGCAATCATAACTCTTATGTAACTGTAATAGCTTTATCTTAAGGAAAATGAAACGTATCATGTCCTTGGTTATAATTTATTTGTTTGTTTTTAAAGTAAGGCATTAAATAAGAAATATATACATTTTAAAACTACAGAACCCCATGTTACGATATTTTTCATGCACATTCATTCTTTTTATCATGCGCGATTTTATGGAATCTAACCAAAAATATCTTATCAATAACACCTATGTTCTTTCATTACTGAAATTGATTAATTTCTGTATCGTAGAAGAAGATTTGGATTATATTAATAACATAATAACTAATAAAATACATATGTAAGTAGAAACAATATTCCAAATAAAAAATATTTATATACCAAAATAACTATCGATAAAAAATATTTGCGTGTCCCATCTCTTAGTTTTAACGGTACAGTAACGGCTGACAACCCTGAGGCTCCGCCCCTATTCACGCTACCCCTATATAGGTACATAGATATAGTATGTGTGTCTGTTTAGGTATTTGTGTAAATCCGGGTTTAGGAGAGCGCCAATTACGAGGAGATTCTGTTACATTTGAAATTTGACAACCTTTAGGACAGGAGCACTTTGATGATATTTGACTATACATATTTCTCAACATAGATCTTAAATAGACACTTTAATAAATATTTTGTTAAAGACTAAATCCTATCATAAATCTCGGTAAATCTTTGAATTTTCTGTGCTTTGAGTTTGAAGAGGAAGCCAGAAAAATATATAAATAAATAATTTGTTCCCGTTTATCGAATTTTGTTATTTTAAGACAATAATTATAATTATATTTACATCATATTTTTACACCACATTGGACTAGCAAAGCATTAGGGTCCAGCGATTGTGCTCGGCTCATGGTACTCACTCGGCGAAACACAACGTAACCGTCGTTTGACACCGGTTTTCTGTGAGGCCGTGGTATCACTCCGGTCGAGCCGGCCCATTCGTGCCGAAGCATGGCTCTCCCACGTATGAAAAAAGGAACATTGATGAAAATTTGGACTATATGTTGTTCACCAGAATTTGCTCTCTGTTTAATGCATATAGCGCATAATATATTTATGTAAATATAATATACATTATATATGCGTATTTCGTACTTATGTGTATGGTAATAGCAGATTAACATTCGAATGAATGATCAATTAAATAATTTACATATGCAAGTGTGCAATTCGAATGCTGTCGGCACATTGTAAAACAAGATATTAAGTATGATATTTTTTCTAACAATACCTACTTGAAATCAATGAGGCGCTGTAAATTACTAACCTAATCAATTGATCAGTTTATTACGTTCAGCTTCAGATCCGGCTTCAGGCTTAATAACAGTATTTTACACGAAGCGATTGCCATCAGACCTCCACAATTCATTTTTACGCTAGAGGTCCAGAATTCGATTCGCAGGTCGAGCGAAATGTTATTGAGTTTTTCTGTGAAATTCTCAGTAGCAGCTCTGAGTTCGAAATTTGTGCCCGGTTAATGTTAATGGCAAAAGGTTCGATAATTACATGGGACCTAAACGAACCGGCGAACTGTGGGTGTACATTAGTACGCCTCTGCCTAACCCTTCGGGGAATACAAGCGTAGTGGTGGTGGTGGTGTTATGTTTTTAGATTAAAAACTGCCAACTTACTTATCGAATTAATTTCTATCAACAGGTGAAGATCTGGTTCCAGAATCGGCGTAGTAAGTACAAGAAGATGATGAAAGCGGCACAGGTGGGCGCACCACCGCCCAGCCTTGGCCTCCCCCCTGCCAGCCCGCCCAACAACAACCAACTATTACATGGTAAGCAACCTTCGAAGTCTAGTTAGTGTAGTTACAAATAAATCATCGTTATTATTCACTTTTTTTTCTATGAAATTCTCAGTAGCAGCTCGGAGTTTGGGATTTGTGTCCGATTGATGGCAATAGGCTCGCCCCCTATTACCTACATGGGACCTAAACATACCGGCGAACTGTGGCATATAATACACATCTGTACAATCCTTCGGGGAATAGAAGATAAATAAAGCAACAAAAAAAACCATACCTTTCAATATTTTGAAATAACTTCCATCAATATTTTTTGAAGCGGCGGCAGCCTAATGGCTAGCGCGTCGGACTTGCGATCATGTGGTTGCCGGTTCGAAACCCACCGATTGACACAAGCATTTAGCGTAGCACAATGGGTTAAAAATAATACTATGATAACTACTAGAATAAAATATGCGCTTAAATATAAGCTTTAAAAAAAATGTCTTCTTAATCTAGGATTACCTTTTTTACCACCAGGTGGCGGTGGCAGTTCAAGCGGATCGCAGCATTCCCCTACAGCGTATCAGAGCGGGGGACCGGCGCAGGCGCACTCCCCCACCCCCAGCTCCACGCCTGTCTCGGAGCTGTCCCCCGGGCTGTCCCCCACGGGCACCCCCTGGGATGTGAAGCAGCCCCCGCAACCCTCTTGGGATGTCAAGGTCGGATATGTAAGAAAATCTATTGAATAATTGTATTTTTTTGTCATTTTAGTGTTTGGGGGAATATATCGTAGTTCTTTTACAAAGGAAAAGTATGATGAAAATGAAATTATTTTAAGCAACTCAATTAATTATCTTCTGGTCAGGACAGTAATAATTGACTTTGGTTAATGAATTTGCGAAATTTTAATCCAAAGTTTTAGGAAGTGGACCCACATCGTGTACAAAACAGCACTAAAAAAATTGACTAAAATTTATAAAAGGGACGCATTTCAGACCTTTGTTTTAATAATGTGTTCAGAACATTTTAACATCTATAAGCATCATAGTAATAAATATATCAATGCATATACCAGTTTTATCCTAATATACACAATTTTAACGTATTTTTCTATTTGTGTAGCCGACGGCAGGGCGGTCGCCTGACGGCAGCTCGTGCGACGTAAAGCCACCACACCAGCAGTCATGGGACCCCAGGGTCGGATATGTAAGTCCAATAGTCACACTAAAATATTTTCCAATTAATGATGCAAATAATCAAAAAATGCTGGCAGTAACCTATAGATAGTAAAATAAAAAATACAAATGAAAATCGTCTTTGGAATTTTATTCCAAAAATGTAAGTCTAAACGTAACTGGGGAAAGTTAAAATTTAATATAAGAAATAATTGGAAAATATTTAAATTATACCTACATAATAAGAATTATAATGATTTAAAACTTAAGTTTAAATTGTTTTTAATTTAATTATTGCAAATTGAATTTAAAAATATCCAAATTAGAATACCTACAGTAATAATTATAAATTTATTTTATTTACAAAGAGTTCGATTTTTCTGTATATAAACTTTTTATGAAGTTAGTTAAGTTTACTAGGTCTTTACCTAAGGATATACATATTTTTGAGGCGAGCTTCCTTTTCTTATCGTAGGAGGGTTATTTCGCGCCCCAATCCGATGACATAGAAGGATCGCCAGGCGCTGACGGCATGAGGGGAAGACCTATGCCCTGGATGCTAAAGGTAAGGGATCGAATCCGTGTCGTGTTTGTCCAATGCACGCCATTTAAAAAAAACGTATTTTTAAAGAATATATTTTGTAAAAATATTTTCTTAATTTTGCAATAATTTGTCTAGGCCAAATAATAAAATTTCAAATCCCAAAAAACATAAATCAACAATTTATTCAAGAGTCAATCATTTTGTTTATCTAAAAAATATAAAAATCACGGTTTTGTTTAATTATCTTTGTTCGTTACGTTCCTATTTCCATAGAAAGCTACACAAAAACAAGTTTGTGTTGTTGCGTGTGTAAAAATTATAAAAACTATATAAAAAACTTATTAGATAATGGTCATGTGGGTGTGCCAGCCGCGCCTAACATTTTCAACGATTAATTTCGACTGGCTTTTACCGTGACTTCACTTGGATGTACATTCAATATTGTTAATTAGTTTATGATGTTGTTGATTCGAAGATGGGAATTTTGCTCATCTTTATAATAATATTTAAGTAATTAATATCTAATCATTTTAACGTAGGTACAAACTAATATGAATTACCACAAATAAATGTCAACAAATTTTCTTATTAGTATTATATGCTAGTGTTATTGACGATTCTTATATTATACTAGCGGCCCGGTACGTGCTTCGCTACGTATAAAGCGAAATACAGCGGACAGCGGACAAAACCATTCCCAGATCCCCTTGAACACACACAAAAAATTTCATCAAAATCGGTCCAGTCGTTTGAGAGAAGTTCAGTGACATACACACTCACAGAAGAATGATATATATAAAGATTGTCTTGCACCTAAATATACTGTCTCTCTCTCTCTCTCTCTCTCTCTCTCTCTCTCTCTCAGTGTTTTAATTACGTGAAAATCTTAGTAGTAGTTAAATTGCAACCATAATAAAGAAACAACTAGGTCCATTTTTATTCATTCAAATATTTTAATTACTAGCGTCTGCCCGCGACTTTGTCAACGTGGACTTCAGCATTGGGTACCTGGATAAAAAGTAGCCTATGTGTTATTCCAGCCAATAATCTACCTGTGTGGCAAATGACGACAACGTTTGGCGTAGCGGCTGAGCAATCGGCTTCTGCGCCACGTATTGTGGGTTCGATCCCCACACGGAGCAAATATTTGTATGATCTACAGGTAGTTGTTCCGGGTCTGGGTGTTTGTGTATGTGAGAATTTGTGTTTGTAAACGCACCCACGACACAGGAGAAAATGCTAGTGTGGGGCAACGTTTTTTAAAAAAAAAACGTTTATAATATCAGTAAGATTTACCTATGAGTTTAAAGAATTTACACACTTATTATAGTAGGTATGTTTAGATATATATAAAAAAAATATTAATACATAATTAGTGCAATAGTGTCAGAGTACATATGCTATACATCAATCTATATATTACCAGTTTAAGCTGATCTGTCATTCTATAGGCCTTCCGTTCAATGAAAGATCAGCTAATACTAAAACTGTTTAGCGTGATTTCTACGACAATAGTCCTACCCTACCCTATCATTTGATTAAAACCTGCCTCATTGGTCTAGTGGTCTCAAGCGCGACTGCTACGCTAGAGGTTCTGGGTTCGATCCCCAGGTCGAGCATATTCTCAGTAGCAGCTCGGAGTCTGGATTTGTGCCCGGTTACTGGCAATAAACTCGCCCACTATTACATGGGACCTTACATACCGGCGAATTGTGGGTGTACATAGGTTTAGGTAGAGGTATACTATACCTCTGCCTAACCCTTCGGGGAATACAGGCGTGATTTTATGTATTAAAACCTTCACACTCCTTAATCTACTGTTTCTTTGTCGTAGGGCGCGCCGCCCGGCCCTTGGGACATGAAAGGCGCGCACGCCGCCCATGCGCTGCACCACCAGGGCGCCCCGCAGCCTCACCCGCCCTACGTGCCCCAGTACTCGTGGTACCAGACCGATGCCAACCCTGGTTTACTTACGTAAGTGTATATTTTATTATACCTGATATCAGTCAAGTGGCAGCCCTATCAATTTGTACCAGGTACAGTCGACGAGGATTAGTGTAGCTGGATACGTGCTCCTGAGTCAATCACGTAAGTTTACATCTCATGTTCCTGCAATTTATTCTTGATTAAACTGAGTATAACAACCCTGATAAGTAGGTGACAACCCTGAAACATGGGATCCAATCCAATACCAGCTGCGAGGACCAGAAATGTACATTTCTTTGCCGTTGGAAGTAATAAACGTAGTTGATCGATACTCACGGTCAATCACAGTAAGTCAAAATGTCATTATTTTTACCAAGCCAATTAAAAATCCGGTACAAACACCATGCCAGCCCTAGTTACTCACGTAAGTTCAATAACCATGCATTTCATCAAGAGATCGTCTTCAACAGCCTATCGCAGTCCAGTGCTGGACATAGGCCTCTACAGAAATGGGGAATGAACCATCACGCTTGGCAAGCGGGTTGGTGACTGGAATCCAGGGATGGCACGCGGTCTACGTGTCACAGTGTTCCTGATACTGGACCGATGGCAACCCTGGCCACTTGTGTAAGTTTTCATAATTCGCTTATAAGTAAACGGTAAAGGTATTCTCTTATAAAACTATTATTATATGATTTTTCCAATTTAAACTTTATAATAGCATAAATAGCTTTCCCAAAGATTATGACATCAATTGGATTAGAATAACAGATGTTCATGTTTTACTCCATTTAAAAAATACTATATCATTATTAAGTAGATTTCAGTTATTTGTGGTATATATTTTTTTTAATTTGTTATATCTCCCTATACTAAATATTAAAAAAAAAATGTGGTACCTACTTACACAAAAGTTTTCAAAATTTCAAATTGTATTTGTATCTATATTATTTTTATTAAAACTATTTTTTTGTCAACAGGGTATGGCCAGCGGTTTAACAGCCATCGCACAAACACAAAGCTAACTAATACGTAAGTGTATATTCACTATAAAATGGCGGAAAGACATGACGGCCAGCACAAAATGGCGTCGTATTTATGGCGCGAAAGCATCGGCACAACCAACTTTTAATTGTAAGCAGAATTATTTAATAGTAATAAAGAAAATCATTGTAAATTTTTATAATTAATTATAAATAGGAAATAATTGTTCATAATGGTTACTATATTATAATGTAATTTAATAAAAACAGATATTGATGAGCCAAACAAATAAGCGTAATTTTTGTCCGAATAGTGTGTTCATTTTTATTTTCCCAATGAAAAAATTATATTGTATTTTTTTTTGTTACCACCATAATCCATCCATTTGTTGACAAAATATTTTCAATAATAGTTCTGCATAATTTGTAACATAATTCTTTGGCCCATCAATAATTTTGTATTCCTAAAAATAATTAAATGTTTTGGAAAATGAGCCAATCAGATCAAATAACTTTAAATGCTCGATTCTGATTGGCTGATACCTGCGTGACATCCAGAAATGGACGAATCACGTTATTTGTCAAAACTAACATTCGACGGATATGAAAGTGTTGGATCTTGTATTTTATATTTAGCTTCCCGGAACACTAAAATTTGTAAAAAAATCATCAAGATTTTTATAGAACCTTGAGTGTTGGCAATATTAATCTGTATTTCAATATAAATTTTTAGCTTTGCCCTAGCAATTGTAAAACTCTGAAAATAATTATTTTTGTAACAAACGATATTCAATAACCTTAATTTCATTCACATTAAACTTACAATTAGACATTTTAGGGCAAAACTGAATTCAGTGACTTCAGACTTATTGCCGCTGCCAAATATAATTCTGTTAGATTTTTAAAAATACACTGAAAATCTTAAGTGAAAATAAACAAACAAATGCTGCAATATGTCGCTTTATATTACATTTTCTTTAAAAATCTTATTTAATAATTATTGAGACTTTAATTGGTCAGCTGTAACTAATATTATTATTTGAAAATTGTATTCGTAAATTAAGCTTTAATCCACTTATTTATTTAGATTTAAATTTTTGAAAAAACAATCAAACGGGAACACAAAACCAGTCTGTTGTGATAAATAATTTTAAGTTTTTTTTGTAGAACAATTATTTGAATAAAATAAATTGTATTTATTACATTTTGTGCAAAAATAATGTGTTCTGAATGCAAAAAGTATTTTTTTTAAGCTATAAATATGTTATCTTTAATTTCAACTGCAATTTCTTTGGAAATAATATAGTCGCTTCATATTACTAACGTTTAAAACCATTTTTGTTTTTCTTCTAAAGAGTTAAGTAGGTACACTTTTTTTTTTTTTTTTTTTGCAATACTATCGTAATATGAATCGACTATAATATTATAAATAAATATCTTTATTTCTAGAATGGGTCTTTACGGGATGAAATAAAAAAAATGTAAATATTTTTTGTAATATATAGAAAAATAAACTATACATATAAATATAGGTAGCATAATTACTTTATAACTACAATGTATTATAAGGAAAGCGGAAATAAGAAAAAAAATGAATTAATTTCTTTTGTCAAATAAAAAGAGAAAAATATTATATTTTTGTGTTTTTATTTTGAGTTTTGGTTAACCGCACACTTCTGACACACGACAGATGGTAAAGTACTTACTTTTGTTTTAGTTATTAAATAATGGAGGAAGTGGTTTTGCAAAAATTTGTATTTTTTTTGCACAACACAGTTATTGAAATATTAAACACTATGATAAAAAACCTTGTCCGACCCAAAAGGGGCTTATAGGTATCCCAATCACATTATCACATAAAATAAAATAATATTCAACGTATTAGTGAAGTTTAAAATTCACGACTGTCCTCAAATTGTCGCAGTACCTACCCTTAAATCTAGCAAATTGTAAAATGTGATAAAACGATCGTAGGCCCTAGTATGTTTGGCACCCAGAAACGGTGTTGCTGCCACCATAAGTATTGCCATTTTAGCTTCCCCGTTTTATAATATTTTGTCGAGGACTTTTTTTTCTTGTAAAGTGGAAATTAATCATATATAAATAGAACCAGATCTCGATACCTAACAATACCTTCACGGGTCGGACAGGGTTTTCATAGCACATTATCTTAGTACTTGTATTATTTATTTAACCTTTTTCAATTTATTTTACCTACAATGCGTAGGTACCTATATAATTAATATTTCTATCCTCACCATATCACTCAAAAGAAGCTCACTGTTAATTAAAGGCCTCATCTACAAATTTCCACAAGGCCGGTTATATACCGCCTGCATCCAACGACTCTCAGCGACCTTATCCAGGTCGTCGGTCATTCTCGTTGGGGGGCATCCCACTCTGTGTTTCCCGGTGCGTGGTCTCCACTCAAGAACCTTTCTGCCTCAGCAGCCATCAATTTTACGAGCTATATGCCCCTCCCACTGCCAATTAAGCTTGCTTTGGTTCTTCTACAGATCTCCTCATTTCAGTTTTGGTCGCACGGCTCAAGCACAGCTCTCTCTCCATAGCTTGCTGCTTTTATATACCTATTAAATATAATTATTCACAAATGTAAACCCAAAACTAGAAGCTGAGCTCGAGAAGTAAAAGTGCCGATGATTAAGAAAAGAAAGTCGTAAGTATTAAAAAAGTAAGAGAACCACACATGAAGGTCTGGATTTAAGGTACGTTTAGACTACGACACTATACACGGTACACTCAATGTATACACACAGTGTCTACGTGTGAGTGCGGCTGTCTCTTATTTTCACACATAGACATGTGTATACACTGAGTGTACGGTCTAAAGTGTCTTAGTCTATTCGACCCTTTACAAAAGCAGCCTCCTAAGCAGTTTACAATTACACCTACCTACCCAAGGCTCAAGAAAATGGAAATAAATAATGGTTTCAAGTATGGTGTCAACTCAGTTTATATTTTTTATGAAATAAACTAAGTTTCACCCGGTTTTACCATCATCCCTGACCATGTAAGGGTTATGTGTAACTACTCCTGTAAACCAATGGTTTTTTTTATTCATAATAGGCTTACGCTTGGCCGTCAGTTCGCATAATGTTGAGCGAATAAAAAAACATAGTTCTACGTATTATTTTTAGGTTGCATGTAATATTATGGTGGTGAGTCTATTGTCATTAACCGGGCATAGATCCAAACTCCGAGCTACTACTTACTGAGAATTTAAAACCCAGTAACACTGCTCAACCTGGGCATGGCGCCCAGAACCTCACACTTAGCAGCCGCAATTGCTCCCACTAGGCCAGTGAGTACATAATTAGCTTTTTTCTTAAATGATCAAAATATTTAAAATCAGTTAAGTATGTAGTTATAACTTTATTTTAGTGAAGGACATTATTAGTTATTTTACGTGTTAAGGTGACGTAAATTCAGAATGTGAAGGCATATTTCGATCTGGCGGGTGGGCCTCGCGGTGGCTTAGAGACGTCTGGTGTATCTAACCAAAAGACGCAGGTTCGAATCTTGCCCGCGGTCCAATTGTTCCTAAAATAAACTAAAATAACTAATCTTAGCATAGAAAATGCAAAAAATTACAAAAAATACCCATTACCTACTTACTTATTCATCATCCATAATGTTACATGGTCAGCTTAGGTACACCTTTCCTCAAACTCTATATCCGGTAGTATCCGGGGCACCTGGCATCAATTTCCGAGTATTCGGAAAAAAATTCTAGGACAAAATAATTCTAGAATTATCTTTTTTTTACATTCCTTCCACTACCTGTCTACACACGATTGAGTCAACATTTTAATTATATTTTTTAAACTGTGTTTGAAAAATTTTAACGATAATTTTTAATCAATTTACCGGTTGATAAATTGTGGAAGAAGGCAGTTTGAGACGTGGAAAATATTGCGTATGCAATTAAAATGGCATTTGGCAGCCCATCACAGTCGGCATTAAGCATTCCTGGGCATAAAAAATATCATTATGAAAATTTTATTTGACGATAGTAACTTACTTTTGAAACAAGGTTTTCGAAGAATAGGGTTATTGAAACAGATATGATAAACTACATAATTATTCTTCTAAAAGTCTTTTTTAAATAACCTTATATAAATAATATAAAAGGGTTAGATAACACTCGAAATAATAAAGAAAATTTTACAACACAAAATCAGTCATCTGAATTTATAACTCGGAATATCCACTTCATAAAATTACAGAATATTCAAACTCGGAATATCAAGTTCCTAAATTAAAAATCTGTTTATAATTCGAACCTCATTTAAACATCGAACGTGTCGGCCATCACTCGCAAATAAACTGTTAAGGGGCAACTTTTTGAGAATATCGGCTAAAAACATTGAGTGTAATTAAAATGACGATCGCCAGCCAATTATCCGTGCCTTTATTGAAACGTCCAGCAGATGGCCTCATAGTTGCGTCTTTTTTGTCGCAGCGGCGACGCACAAAGGATATTTGCGTTTTTGTCGCGACTTGCCTGTACCACAAAGCATTTGTTGGGTGAACGTGAAGTGTGTGGAGTTGAGTACAAAATGATTACCTTAGAAATATGCATTGAGTACAATAAATTATGTTGATTCGATCAATTTTGCTGGTGGCATAAAGAGGAAATGTCTTCTTCTAGCTCGATTCCCACAAGTCATATTTATACTTATGGCCTAATGAAAGAACGGTATTTATCCCCTTTGTGCGTTCCACTGAAGACTGAAGATAGTAATAAGCCTAGATCTAGGTAGAAGAAAACATCCTAAAGAGAGCTTAGTCTTTAAGTCTCTCGTCTAGAAAAAAACTTTTGTAACTAAAATCATTATAGCTTACATCTTTATGGCTTTTTTATCCATAAGCCTCCACTCGATGCATTTAAAAGCTCATAATATCATTATCAGCGATGCTGACATGCAAAAAGAAATAAGTATTTTTTAATAAAAAAAAATACACAAAAAATTTCGATACAAAGTTGGTACCTATGTTCTAGTTCAACAAATTATTCCTAACTCCACACTCTATGTAGTGGCAATACCAAAAGAAATAGGTAAACCCAATTAACATGAAGTCGTTGTTCAGTCACTGTTAAAAAGTTAACAATTACGGCCGATTCAACAGAATTGTGATGTGAACGCCGAAAAAATGACAGCTTGACATCAAAATTAACAGAAACTTGTATCAAATAGTAGTAAACTTATAATAGATTGATTATTATGTATGGATGTAAACTTTCAGACTGCAGACTGCCTCTTTAGTCTAGTGGTCCCAAGCGCGACTGCTACGCTACAAGGTCCTGGGTTTGATTCTCAGGACCTTGTAGCGTAGCAGAGGTCCTGTAGCGTAACGTAGCGCGCTTAGAATCACTAGACTAATGAGACAAATAAATCATGAATTTCATTGTAATATTCTTCTGTTCAGCTGTTAAACGTAAAATAAAATTTTTTCAATCTTGCTCACAATTAAAAACATTTTACGTACCAAAAAATGCGAAATGCCGCCTCTCGCATAAAGTGTCATATTAACAGGGAGAAAAAAAAACAAAAAAGCGTGTTGCCAACCCCAAAAACTATTAGAGAATGCGGACGGAAGCGCCACGCCTACGGAACCCTTTTAAAAAATAATAAAACAGGACTTTTGTTGGGGCTCTGTATAATGGTTTTGATACAAAAGGTATTTTTTGAAAGAGCGTTTTTTCGTTTCGCATCTGGCTATGAAACCTGGTATAGAGACGTTATATTTCAATGCAAAAGCAGAAATAGAATATTTATTGGAAAAAACTAGTTTTGATGGAAATTCTCTTACTCTGTAAAGCCGGATTTACATTTACTCATCCATGTAAATGCGGCTTAAGATCCATAGACAAATCAACCTACACTTCCAGATGTCAAAATTTTGTACAAATATGTCGTTAAAAGCGTACGATTATGCTTAGAATCGTCTCTGAATATGAACAGCAGTGTTAAGACCATTGATCTGCCAATTCAAAGGACTCGAGTTCGATCCAAAGCAACTCTGACTTTTTGAAGTAAGTATTTATAATAACTATCGTGCGCTTAAACGGTGAAGGCAAACTTCGTGAGGAAACTTGTATGCTTGAGAGATTTTCTGACGGTGCGTGAAGTTTGCCAATCCGCAATAGGCCAGCGTGCCTATAGGCTGAGGGTGTACATTAGCACGCCTCTGCATTACCCTTCAAGAAATACAGGCGAGATGGAAGTTATGTACTTACGATACCTACCTATAAGAAAATTTAAGTGAGTATTACAAAAAATATTTTTTAGGGTCAAGCTACACAATGACGCATGTTTGACCTCAGTTGCAACTGGTCTACTCAAAGCCGCTATGACTGTTTCCTCAAAGACCATTGCAGACATACATTGTAATACTCAATTATGTGAGTGACAACAAAAAAGGTTGAATGAAGTGCCTACTAAACATGGCAAACGTAAAACTTGTAAAATAATATTCAAAAGATCTTTCTATAAAAAATATGTATACTAATTCAATGAATCGTCTTACATAACATAACCAACAATCCGAATGGTTAAGTAGACGCGAACTAAAGGACACCCATAATTCGCCGTAAGTTTAGGTCTCATGTAATAAGGAGCGAGCCATTAACCGGGCACAAATCCCAAACTCCGAGCTGCTACTGAGAATTTCATAGAAAAACCCAATAGTATCACATTGCTCGACCTGGAAATCAAACACCTCTAGCGTAGCAGTCGCGCTTGGGACCACTATACTAGTCAGGCAGTTTTCGCTTTTAAATCGTTGTAATTTTGTAATCGTTTTAATTTTTATTATCCAAGGAACCCACCTCCCTGTGGTGTTGACTGCGGACCCCCGAACGGCAGCTACCGACGAACCACGCGTCAAAGTTCTGGTGCGTCAAAAACAATAGCAGTGAAGGAATTCTTAGCGGCAGGGCTGTCACCAAATTTCAAATTGAGAATTTGAGAAAAATCTACTAAAAAGTTCATGGATACAAGGAGTATTTATGGAGTTTCTAGTCGATTTTTCTCTTAACTCCATAGATACTGGTTTACATGGATTGTGGGTTCAATTCCCTGAGGTAAATATTTATGTGTTTCACGGATTTTTTTTCTGAGTTTGGGTGTAATTTGTGTTCGTTAATTGTATGTTTATTTAGACCTCCGCGATAAAGGGTGGCGTTAAACATTATGCAAAACATATTTCAATGAACCTACGATACTAAACATACCATCACCTATATTATTTGAAAGTTTAGGCAGAGGCGTACTCCTATACACCCACAGTTCGCCGATATATTTAGCACAAATCCAAACTCCGAGCAAACAAACAAATATAGAAGATTTTACTCAACCTGAAAATCGAACCCTATACCTTACATTCGGCAGCCGCACAACAACAGCTAGATCAATGAAACAAAAGACGGACGTCGGACGTTATCTTTTCTGGGAAATTTTGATATAAAAACTTATATAAAAATTTACCACTTGCGGACAACTTCAGACAGCACAGATATTCACTTGAATTGATTTCAAACACTGCACCAGCCCTATTTACGAGGTAAAAACTAAAGACATATTTGTCCCTCTCGGCCGTTGGACAACAAGAAAGAAGTTATTTTTGTTGAAAAAAAAAGTCTTGGAGATATACTGCGCTGGCGGCGATATCAAAGCGTGCTTAACGTGTCACCACGAGAATGCTTAGAGACGGTTTGTGCGAAAATGTGGAAAATACGAGCGTACAGACGTGTTTATGGTGCAGTTGGTAGTAGCCGATATATCATCTAAAGAGTTTTGATTGGATAAAAACGGTTATGATTTGAAAAGGTTTTAAACTATGTAGTGCCGAAGTCAAATGGTTTGAATTTGGAATTTGGAAACTTAGGTAACAGCTTTCGTTTTAATTTTTATTTGACACGAAGGAGGTTATGACCTCCTTGA